>CM060924.1:791707690-792959565 GCA_030737875.1 Allium sativum
TTTTGTGTGAATTTGATGCATTGAGAGGCTCCAGCCATTTTGAATATTCAGAATTTAGCACTATATTCATAATTTTATCTATGTACATTGTTGCTCTGTCAACTCCAATTTTTTATTTTGCTATCCTGCATTCCCATCAAAATATTAATTGGACCCCTTCTTTTTCGTCTTCTCCTTTTGTATTTTTTAATAGGAGAAAAAAAAATCTTAGCTAGATAATTAGGATGCCATGCCTTAGCAATACGGATTCATATCTTCTCTCATACGGCCACATTTGTCTACATACTCTTTCGATATTTTTTTTTGCTTTGATTCTTGTTGAATAAAAATACCAAGATATTTATTTGTATGCATAATTCAACTTTATAGGTTTCAGAGGCTTTCTTGTGGAAGCCGAATTCCGAAATGACTACCACTGGAGAAGCTGTTGGATCAACCGTGGCTTGGAATAAAAATTACGTTTTTTTAGCTAGAGTGCTTTTGTAGGGCATGCTTATGTATCTTTTGTATTAGATCGATGTATGTATTTTGAAACGGTTATTTTTTTTGTGATGGGCTTAGTTGATGATGTACTATGTGTATGTTGATCGAATATTATGTTAATTAATATATATGAATGATTCCGTATAATTATATTTGTTGCATTGAAATATGAATCATATTATTATTAATATATATGAATTCTTTATATTAGTAAGGTGTATATGAGTTACAACAGCAAAAAAAGTTGTAATAAAGTTAATTACAACAATGGTAAAAGTTGTTATACCTATGCTCTGATGTTATAACAGAATATACAACAATGGGGAATAAAAGTTGTAATTAAGTTTATTACTACGGTGGGTAAAAGTTGTTAAATACCCTATTTCACAACGGTGTTGCAACTGTGCAAAAACGTTGTGAAAGATATAAGTATATTACAACTTCTTAATACACGACGGTGGCTCCACCGTTGTAAAACTTTTTGCAACGTTTTTGCACCGTTGTAATATGGTATACTTGTTGTAGTGGATGGGGAATATAGGAAAGAAAATCTATAAATAAACAAATGGAAACAGTCGGTGCCTTAATTAACGTCGTTAATTACTTGTTTCACGAACCAATTAATTCCTTGTTTCACTAGCACACGTAGGAATTCAAACAATGCATTGAAAAACGGAAATACAAGGAAATAGAAGACAAAAGGACATTAAGTAATTTCACAAGGAAAACTAAATATATTTTTCACAAAATCTGGGGAATCAAAAGGAAATAAATAAAAGAAGATGAATGGTTAAATTTTGAAAACAACGAACGCGTAAGGAAAGAAATTATTCTAATAAATGGAAAAATATTAATATTAAATACAAAGAAACCAACGGTTTTTGGCAATATAAAATTAACAAGTTTGCAAGTCAAATATAAAATAAACGATATCAAAGAAAAAGAATCTGACAATTAAATTTTTGCTATATTTACATCAACAACCATAAATACAAATTGAAATTAAATTAAAGAACAATTAAAATTTTGCTATATTTACATCAACAACAATCAATACGAACTGAAATTAAACTAAAGAACAATTCCATATTGAAAACGGAGGGTATAATTATACGAATTAAATATTTATATAAAAATTCAAGAATGAATGCAAATAAATAAATCGATTAAAATTTACCATAAATAAGATTCTAAACTAGCAAATATTGTATTGTATTATTAAATTGTATTCATATCAAAAATAAAATTCATTTGTTTTATAAAATCCAAACAAATTTAGTTTTAAATAATCAAAATAAAAATTATTTCCATTAAAATGCAAACAAATAAAATAAATAAACCAAAATTTTAAATTAAATCATTAATTAAAATGCTCTAAAAACTGAGGTTGTTACACACAGTCGGTCTCATGCCCTTGCCCGTTGTTTTAAAATATGTTTTAGTGTAGTATCCCGCTGTTTTAAAATAGAATGCTACTATTCATACCCCGGTTTACATTTCCGGCCACCTTTCTAAATTTAATACAAATGATTATTTTTTATATTCTTCTGGCCACCATATATTTTTCTTTCACTCTATATTCACCACCGTACTTTTCCAAAGAAAAACACATACTTCTCTATTAAAAAAAAACCTAGCAACATATTTTTTTTTTGTGCCTAATAGAGATGGAAGATGAAGATAACAAAGAGGTTAGAATTGCTTGATTTTTATCGTTTTCTATTATGTTATAAAATATGTTGTTAGGTTTTTTTTTTAATAGTTAGGGTTTTCCATTGCGTTTTAAGATATTTTTTCCGCTCCGTTGGAAATTTCAAGTTTGAAAGACATTAAATTTAAATTTGACGACGTTGTAATAGAAATGACAATGTAAGTTTTGACTGCAGGGTTTTATCCGTAGAACTTACCGTATCTTATTTTACAAATTGATACATTTACTTTTTTTGTCGTGTAATAGATGGAGTATTTAAATGATGATGAATTGGACGATAAATATGATGCAAGAAGTTCAATCAAATGATTTAAAAGACATACATGTTGATTTGACGAATCATTTCACAACCGATGAAGTAAGTACTCATTTATTAATGTGGTTATGGAAATGGATTATGTTAATTGTTTCTTGAACTATTAGATTTTAGGTATTTGATTCGTAGAGTACATTGATCCACTGGTGTAAAACAATGGGAAAAAGTTGAATACCGTTATTGTAATTTTAAATTTGGATAAATTAGGACCTAGAAGGAAGTGTTCGTGTAGAGAAAGGATCTGGTGGTCTCTGCATTTTTTGGTTATTAATCTAGACGGTGAGAAGTAGAGGAAATTTGAAATATTTGGGGTGCTTTTAGTTTTGGTGGTTAGAATTTAAATAGGGGTCTGAATAATAGCACCCTTAAAATAATCCTTATAGTAGTAGGATTAAAAGAGGAGACGAACACCAAGTGAACTAAACTTCCATCAATGACAGCTTCATTCACATTCACCCATGTTCCCACCCTATCTTGAGCCTGATGTCTAATATTTAATATACAAGTGTACTCTCTCAAAATACGCAATGTGGGACGCTAACAGAATACTGCATGATCAAAGTCAGTTGATTTCAGCTACTTGTTTTTATAATTATACATTGGAAACAATGTAATAAACTTCTTTTACTATTCCCATTTAAGGTGTTATTTTTTATGAATTCAGTATTCTTCTTATTTATTTTTCTGCCTTTTTTTTTTACCGCCTTAACTCTAACGTGTCCTAAATTCTATACTTTGCACAATCAGTCTAAATCCAACCTATATTCCTATCATTTGCTACAAAATACTAGTTTTCACTATATCACTACTTGTCGCTGTTATTTTATTTTACTGTATTAACTTAGTATATCTATCAATCAAATTATTTTGCTGCATTAACTTGTCATATAAACCCATCAAACGATTTGCTTTATCTGCTGATTTCCACTTGGTCTATTCTTGTTGCACAACTTGTTTTTTTTCTACTGCTCTACGTCATTCCTTACCTTGTATTTCTCTTATAATTTCTTCTTGGCTTCCCATTCAATTGCCTATAATATTTCTTTTGATCTTCACCTCACACATCTCGCTTTTCCTACAATGAAACTTTCGTATTTTCCTAAACATTGATGACCTCCGAATCAAAGCAAAAAAAAAAAAAAAAAAAAAAAAAAAAAAAAAATTGAGTGTTACATATTGGTAAGAAGGCCACAATAAAAGTGAATTTATTAACAACATCCGTTAAATTATCCTAATTTGAATCAAGATTTTTAATCACATTATGGTGAATATTTGAATTGGAGCATTCAATAAAGACTTAAAAATAAATGAGGTTAAGCGCTACAATCATGTACGTCAAATCTATAAGCCAAAATAATTATGTTCATCAAACCTATAAATCAAAAAATTAATAGAGCTGCCTCTTTGCTTAAAGTAACTTTTCAACAACTTGTCGACTTTGACATGAAAAATGGTTGTAGACCTATCTTTCTAACTTTGAAATATTTGTGTTAAGGTAACAAAGCAATGTCGTATAGATCAGATCTTCCCACTGACTCTACAATTTCGTTTTCTCTTGATTTGGATATCATTTATTTTAGGTTTTTGCACTAATTTTAGGGGAAGCGTGAAAATTTCGATTGTTTTAGAAAATAGTTGGTGCTGAACCCCATGTATTTTCATTTTGTGATGCCTAGGATTCCTTTTATCAGTATTCAAATTGTTATGATTGCCTCGCATGTTGTTAAGGTAGGAATGGCGGTTTGAATAAATAGTCCCACATCACGGAATAAATTAAAGAAGTTGTGTACAAATATGAGTTGGTAGGCACATAACATCAGAGATTCCTTTTGTTATATGTGAGTTGTGTGTCAGCTCATATACGTGCAAGGAAGCGGGCTTTGTTCCGACCGTCGTTACATAACAGTGGTATCGGAGCAGAAGGATCGGACTGAGCCATGCGGGTAAGGCAGTGCTCTTAAAAGATACTCGTAGGATGCGAGTCAAGGAGGAGACTATTAGGATTGCCTCACATGTTGTTGAGGTAGGAATGACGGTTTGAATAAATAGTCCCACATCACGGAATAAATTAAAGGAGTTGTGTACAAATATGAGTTGATAGGCACGTAACATCATAGATTCCTTTTGTTATATGGGAGTTGTGTGTCAGCTCGTATGCGTGCAAGGAAGGCGCGCTTTGTTCCGACCGTCGTTACATAACACAAATGAATCGTTATTATGGTTGAAAATCAACCAAAAACAAGAACCATGGAAAATGAACAAAATTAGCTTATAATTATGTGTAGTATGTGTAATGGAATACATTAAAATGAATTAAGGACGGGGATGCTCAATATATAATGATGAACGAAATGAAAAATAGCCTTTTGTAAATTTTACGTTTTGGCGGATTACATGTAATACTCTTGTGGGTGAAAGTAATTTACATTTATTTACATCTATTTGCACAAGTTTTCGTTTAAAATTAAGGATGTACTGAGTATAGTTAAACTGAGTGCTAATTTTTCATTTAATTTTCAATTTTACATTCGTAAGAACATTATGAACGAGTTACATGTGCTATTTTAGAGTTATTCGCTATATCCTGTTATTTCCTCGCTTTATCCCATTATGATTTTCTGGACCTCTACCGCATAGGTCCATAGGATCTACTAAGTGCTTTAACTGCACAAGTGTGTGTGTGTGTGTGTGTGTGTGTGTGTGTGTGTGTGTATATATATATATATATGTGTGTGTGTGTGTGTGTGTGTGTGTGCGCGCGCGCGTGTGCGCGTATGTGTGAGGAGTGTTATATGACACTCTTCTTTCGTAGCACTCTTTTACACCTCAATAACTAACACTTATTTAATATTAAATAAGTTAGCGGGAGGACAAAGAGCTAGTGGAAGGAGAGAAAAACATGAATGTGCAGTGGAAATCAAAAGGGCTATAAGGAATTAAGGATGCTACACTATTTGAGGTGCTCCTAATCTATTTTTCTCTCTACATATATATATATATATATATATATATATATATATATATATATATAGGCGGGCGTTCAATGGCACCCAAAACAGTGCAGCACCCTTAAATGCCCCCTGATTTCCGCCACATTTCCCATTTCTCTCTCCCTTCACTCATTCTCTTACCTCTCACTCACTTATTCTAATATAAATATTTGGTTTATATAAGGGGCAAATGGGGTGCTCCCTATTTGGGGTGTCTTTGAACGCTCCTCGTATACATATACATACACACACACCCTGAAAAACGATAATAAACTGTTTCCTTCTAGGTGGTCTTCATCACTAAATGTGGAGTTCTTTGAAAGGGATTGTTAAAGGGACTCCACTTTTGATTAAGCGGAGGACAAAATTTAAATTATTGTTCAATTGTTAAGGGGGGGATCAAAAAAATTAGCCCTCCCTTAAACATTTAATTAAAAGTTTCAATATTAACCTCATAATCTTATTTAATGTAAATTTTAAAAGCTAAACTCTAAATATTGAGCACAATTTAATGAAATAAAAAAAGGATATAATTAACATAATGGAGACATAAGAAAGTTGTGTGGGTGATCAGAAGATATCAGATCAGGTAAGTTAATGGATATCATTTTGGAATTCGATGGTTCAATTTAAAATACTTAAATATTCATGAACAAATCTGGTCGAATATGTATGATTGGAACATTAATTGAGATGCAGGTATTTTTACGCCTTGGAAATGATAAGAAATTATGTTCATACGCATGCAGATCATCTTGAAATATAAAAAGAACGATAGTGAATTGTATGTTGTGACAAAGGGTAGTTTAGTCCATATTTTTTCTAAAATAAAAAAAACCAAATCCTCCCTTAACAATTTTTTTTTTTTTTAAAGTGAAGTCCCCTTAAAATTGTCCTCTCTCTCAACCAAAACCAAAGGTGGGGGAGTCCTTTAAGAATCCCCCCTTGAAACTCCCGATCCACTTTATTTGTCACTTAAATCGTTTGCGTTTTTCAGTTAACTCCTCCAAAACCTCAACATAGATCCTTTGGATAAGCCATATTTTCAAACCCTAGATCTATGCATCTCGTTCGCTCAACTACGATCAACGAGATTTACCTAAAACTAACTGCAGATCCATCCCACCGCAGAGTATTCCAGATGCGAATTTTGTTCGAAAACAGGAGATCAAGCCACCATGGAAGTTGGGATCTGGCATCGCCAACGTAAGTGAAGTTTCACTTCCAATTTCTCATAACCGATCTGCCGGTTTATTCTACAAAATTCTCCATCTTGATTAAAGTCTCTCGATGACTTGGTAAGGAATTTATAAATATAGTTTGGGTTGATTTTGTTGTTCACTTCTTAATGAAAAATTGCAAGCGGCTTGGGGTTCAAGGACTTCGATCTGGTTTTACTAACACGAATATAGCAAAGACAGTCCGACCACATGTCTTTCTGGGTTTCGTAACAGTAATGCAAGTTAGGTTAAGTTAGAGCAATCTACTGTGATATGAAGGTTGTTCATGGTTCATTATAGGAAACTGCATTTGGATCTCAATTGCAAATACCTACATGTTTTGATCAGAGTTCGGTAGTTCATCTGCGTGTGCTGGTATGGGTAAACCGTTTTTTGTTTCTTTTGGTTTTCCGATATTGAGATGACTATTGGTTTATCAGATAGCTAGCCTGTCCAGTTTCTTATTTTGTTATCTGGAAGGTTAGTATGCGACTGGGTTTTTGTTCGATAATTCACAAGTTTTTCATCAATAACTGGATTGAATTCAACGACATGGTAGAAGTACTCCAAGCTTTTTTTTGTTTTCATTCACATCTTCTTGATTATATGGTAGTCTGATGCGCTTTGGCTCACATCCAATGCTTTGTTTTTCACTACGGTTTTCTACATCATGTATACCCTATTATGTTTGTGGGGAAAAGTAGTTAGATACAAGTTGGTCGTTAGTCTCTTCTGGGTATAAGACCATCCCCAACGCAAGGTTGGTTGGGGATGAACCGACCCCCAACAGGGGGTCGGCATGTCTTTTCTGGGTTGCCTTGGCAACCCCGAAGGTTGCCAAGGCAACCCAGGAGGTTGCCTTGTAGATAAGGCATATCCGGCTTATTTAAAGCCGGATATGCCTTATACGGCTTTTATAAAGCCGTATAAGTAGAAATTCATTTCTACTTATACGGCTTTATAAAAGCCGTATAAGGGGTGGACAATTAATTCCGTCCACCCCTTATACGGCTTTTATAAAGCCGTGTAAGGGCAACGGCTATTTTTTGAGCCGTTGCTCCATACTCTACCCCTCACTCCTTTATATACATTTCAAATTTTTACTTTCAACCACACTTCTTTCTCTTCTATCTTACCAAATATATCACATACAAGTATCTTGATCATCCAATTGTGATGTCGAATAAACCAAGCAGCAAGAAAAACAAAGGAAAATCGAAGATGGCGTCACAAAGCAATCCAAGGCCATACAACATTCATCCAGAGCAGGGAGATTTTCCAACTCAAACTTCTTATCAACGCAACGAACATTTTAACTTAGGTACAATGCACAACACTTCTACTTGTTATCCACCGCAGCAAAATCAGAATTTCTACCCGTCACAACAAAATTCTAATCATTTTCAAAACACTCAAGTATCCGCCTATGGGCATAACTCCTCGTTTCAACAATCATTTAGCAGTCAACCATATTCATCTCCTAGTAGCCAACATGAAGCGACATATCCAAATAATTCTCCCCAACTATGTAGAAACTTGAACATGTTGTACGGTGATGATAGTGTAGAAAACAACGAAATGGGAATTCATACCAATGAGATTCCCGATTCAGTTATGAATCGTCCGCCTGCGAAGGTTGCGAAAATGGTCAAATGGACACCTGATGAACAAGGTGAACTAGCGTTTTGTTGGGTTCAGTGTTCGAAAGATAACGTGAAAGGAACTAATCAAACTGAAAATTCTTTTTGGAGTTCGGTTTGTAAATTATTCAACAGTCGAAGTCCGTATAAGCCTCCGAGATCGATTGACTCTTTGAAGCAGTCGTGGAAGAGAATCAATGCTTGTTGTCAACTTTGGAAAGGAATAATGAGTGGGTTGGCTAGCAGACAGCAAAGCGGAGCAAACGACATGGACTTGGTACTAACTTTGAATACACCGTTTTCATTTCTCATTTTTTATCCTATTTTCGTTTATGTTACTTACTGGAATGCAGCTTAGCAGAGCAAATGAAGTGTATATGGCCAAATCAAAGAACCAACCGTTCACTATGCACAATTGCTATGATATACTTGCGCGAGAAGATAAATGGAGCAATGTGCGACAGGAGCATACAACACAGCGGTTCATGCCACTATGGCCGAGCGAAGATGTTAGTCCCGGGAGCTTTGGTGCAAACGAAGAAACCCCTTTTACAAGCGGTTCAGGAGGACGTCCACCTGGGAAGTACAAAGCGAATAAAAAGGCTTCGAAAGATTACAGCCAGTATTACGAGCAACTCGATGGACGTATGGCAGCCGCGGAGGAATCAAACCAGCAGTACATGGAAACAAAGGAAGCATCCAGAATAGAGAGAAGAGAGAGAGCAGCGGAAAAACAACGACGACATGAAGAGCTTCAACAAATGAGAATCAACGAATTAGAGTTACGAAGAGAAGAGTTAGCTCGACAACAAAGTGTAGATGATTTTGCACTTATGAGTGTCAAACTGGACGATCTAAATCCAATTCAAAGGAGGTACATGGAAAAACGACTTGAAGAGTTCGAGAAACGTAACGCACTTTAGGCAGTTTCAGTGATATGTTCTAATTTAAGTGTAGTTGTGTGTAAGTGAATGTTGTTATTTTAGTATTTTAATTCAGGTCTTGTACTTTAAGTTTATAATTAAGTTGTATTGCCCTTTGAAATGTTACTCGGTGAATGAGGTATTAGTTGCAGCAATATTATAAAATGTCATAACAGAACGAGATTACGGAGTACAGTTGGCAGGGAAGGAAAGCATAGAAGCATTAATTTAAAATAAAATATAAATAATTAGTACGTAAGCACACTAAATCGTAGATACTAACGGCTTCACTACAATCATTAAGACAGTAATTTTCTATTGGTTTCCCGCATGCTCCCAATAGTGTTCAACAAGCTCTTCTCGTAATTCTAGATTAGCTTGTGGATCTTGCACCTCTTCCATTCGCTGCAAGTATTCTGCAAATGTATTTGGGTCCTTATATGGTTTTTTCCTAAATTCCACCGCAATGTCCGGGTAGTTTCGAAGTTGGAGTTCATATCCTCCTCGTTCTTCTTCAACAATCATATTATGTAAAATAATGCAACAGTATATGATGTCAGCTATAACAGATTTATCATGGAAGTGTACTTCGTTTCGCAGTATGTGGAACCTACCTTGAAGTACTCCAAATGCCCTTTCGATATCTTTCCTCAAGCTCTCTTGTTGTTTCGTGAATAAGGCTTCTTTTGCATTGTTTGGTTTTTTGTATGCTTGCACTAGTGTCTTCCATTTCGGATATATTCCATATACAAGATAATAACCAACGGAATGTTCTGATTCACCTATTTTGTAGTTGCAAGGTGGTGAGAGGTCATTGTATAAATCGTTAAACACATAGGATTGTCGTAATACATTAATATCGTTAAGCGATCCAGGAACACCAAAAAAAGCATGCCATATATAAAGGTCAAACGATGCAACAGCTTCTAAAATCATTGTAGCCTTTTTCATATGACCTTTGTATTGTCCTTGCAGTGCCACTGGACAATTTTTCCATGTCCAGTGCATACAATCCAAGCTACCCAACATACCTGGAAATCCACGTTGATCCCCCATAAGTAATAATCTAGCAGTGTCATGAGCTGTTGGGGATCTAAGATATTCTTCACCGAACTCACGTACAACGGTTTTGCAAAATTGCTTCAAGCATTCTACGGTCGTTGACTCACCAATTCTGATTTTGTCGTCCAACGAATCAGCGGAACTTGCATAGCAAAGCATACGTAGTGCGGCAGTAACTTTTTGCAGTGGTGAAATGCCCAGTTCTTTGATGGCATTTCTTCTGTGTGTGAAATATACGTTGGTTGCGGAAACTTTGGTAAGTACTCGAGTAAATATAGTTTTCGACATACGAAATCTTCGACGGAAATAAACATCTCCGTATACGGGTTTTGCCACGAAGTAATCCCTGACCAGTTGATTGTGTCCAGCGGGATAGTCCCGTCCGTATCGCAAATCCTTTCTACCATAAGTGCTTCCACCTTGGGTTGACATTGAGCTTTCAGCAGTATCTCGTTCTATCGCATATCTTGTTTCTTCATGAAAAGAGTGTAGTTCTCTTTTACGATGCGCAAAATATTCATCCGACGTTGAGGAGGACGAAGAGCTAGAAGCACAGCACCATAAATTTTTTAAGGCACTCATTGGTTAGCCAATATGTTTTGGGTGAATTCGAATATGTTTTGATTGTATGAAATATGAGAAGATGACAGCTCTTTAAATATAATGGTTTTTGCACCTTGGACATAGCGACAAACACATTGCTTGTCTTGTAGCGGAAGTGACACTTTCATTACACGACACTTTCAATAAAAAGATGCAACCACATAATTGTCTCACTAGTATCCAAATATTGTCATAGATGCAACCAAATGATGGTATCACGGGTATTCAATTAAAGGATGCAACCAAATAATTGTATCACGGGTATCCAATTATTGTCATAGATGCAACCAAATAATTGTATCACGGGTATTCAATTAAAGGATGCAACCAAGTCATTGTATCACGGGTATCCAATTATTGTTCTGCTCTACTAGTCATTCAATTAAAAGTCCTGTTGTATGCCAATAATTTCTCCATCTTGCTCGCGTATACGTATATAAATATGCCCTATTTTCATCTTATAAACAACCAACACTTCATACCGTATTAAACTATATCATTGTACCCTCAACTCGTTTCAACTTCAGCAATGGCAAACTGGGATATTGATGATGAAGAGATGAACAAATGCTACGACGCGTTTGAACTCTCACGTCAAGTCCTACGTAGTAAGAAGGGCAAGGAACAAGTTGTTCAAGATAACGAGGAACCTTCCGTTCCGCCGAAGACGAAAAAAGTTTCGCTCACTGCTCGTTTACGCGCAGTTGTTGCAAATCGAACGCCTGACAAACAGATATTATACGAAGGACGTGTTGTCGAGCCGCTACACCCCATTGGGCCCACAGTACCGGGTGGGGAGTACCCAATTTGTCGTTGTGGGGACGAATCGGTCGTGGTTGTAGCTAAAACGGAACAAAATGCTGGTCGTCGTTTTTTTGGTTGCGCTTCGTTTGAGGACCACCGGTATTACCCGAACGAAGTCCAATGTTGTAATTTTATGCAGTGGCTTGACCCGCCAATGTGCGAACGAGGACTGCAGTACACCTTAGAAGCGCAGGCGGAAATAAGGCGCTTGCAGAAGATAGTTGCTGAGGCAATCAGACTTGGGTTTGTCAGAAATGCGTAGTATCGTTGGTTACAAACTAAGTTCCTGTTTATTGTTGTCGCACTTTGTGAATGTTGGTTCTTTGTTTTCGCATTTGCTTATGTACCAGGTTCCAGTTCTATGTTGTTTAAGTTTTTCTCTTTCGGATGAATGAAGTACTTTAAAATTGGTTTATGACCTACGTACCTTGAGATACGAGCTTGTTTGCCACTACTTATTTAAATAAGGGGTATCACATTTGTTGAAACCATGGATCGTCCCCTATACCGAACCCATTATATTGAAACCAAGCTTGGTTTTTGACCAATCACATTGATGTCGGTTGGTGAAGATTCCAAAACGATAAACATACAGATACAGGAGTTTATAAAGATACAACGTTTTGGAGACGTCTAATTCAAAACGATAAACATAAAGATACAGTAGGTAACATTTACTGTAGTTCACCATTTTTTCCGTTCAGTCTCAAGGTAGTCTCATAATGCTCAATCGCAGTTGGTCGACATCCTTTTGGAGACGTCTACTCTCCTGTTCTAGTTCATTCGCATATGTTATTCCCCGTGAACACAAAGGTGGGTCTATCCATTCCGTGTAACTGCAACCATTTGGATATGCTGGACATTGCTGCATGCGCCGACCAATATTGTTGCCCTCAGCTCGAACTACAACCTCAACCACATAACCGCATTTGCAACGAACTGGATATGAATTAACTTCATGCTCATCTGGTGTTACTCGATAAAACTCTACTTCTTGCGTTGGTTGAGCGATTGGCTGTTCATATGACACTCCGGCAGGTGGTACAAGAGCTTGATGTGGAAGTTGCATGTTCCCCTGTAGATGTGTTGGTCCACTATGGGGTCTTATTTCGGTGAGAAACTCTAATTCATCTGCAAGCTCCTTTAGCCTTATCTCTTCGTACGCCTGGTCATCTGAGTTTGTAGCTGATGACCAAGAAGACATCTGCAATGAGTGCTAAGCGACGTGCTTAATGTATGGGATGAATGATATTTGAGTGAGGCAAGTTGGTAGTTACTTAGACATATATTTATAGGCGGATAGTTTTCACGAATTGGTAAAACAAATAATGCTCAAGTGGATGACCCTCGGGCGCTGTTCACGCGTGATGCGTAAGTCATATCACGGGAAACACTCAGGTGGATGAGTAGTCAAATCTCACATAAAGGTGTACTGTTGCACAGTAACATAAAGGGAATCTGCTGCTTTTGAAATAAAGTATATGTCGGTAGCTTCCCTTCTTTCTATGTATTTATATCCCCAAGTATTTTGCTCTTTCCGCTCAGAAAACATTAACTCCACGTTTACAAATTGAGATATGGAAAATTGGGAAAACAACTATGGGGGTTACGCTAATCATCGAACTGGAAAAGAAATAGTACTTGAAGGGAAGGTTTCCGAACCACTGCGGACTGTTGTAGCCAACCCTGTCTGCCTATGTGGTCAAGAATCGGTCGTGGCTGTAGCTGAGACTGAAAAAGATGCCGGTCGTCGGTTTTTTTGTTGTGACGCATACGAGGGCCACAAGGTTTTTCCGGATGAAATTGAATGTTGTTATTTTAAGCAGTGGATTGACCCGCCAATGTGCGAACGTGGACGTCAGTATGCACTGGAATCGCAAGCCGAAATAAAACGTTTGAAGAAGGTTGTTGGGGATAAAACTATAGCTGGACCTTTCCCAAGGCCGTGGTAGGTGTCCTGATTTATGTAATATGTATTTGATGTTTCCTAAGTCTGTATTTATGTTTTAGTTTGAATGTATTATTATAAACGTGTTGTACCTATATGGTTGTAGTGTTGATTTTTAATATTCGTATTGTATGTTTTATCGTAGCATAAAGTGTTGTACCTTCATGGTTGTGCCTACGGACCATTTCAACTATTGTGCTATGACATGTCAGTGCCCGCGGGATGACCCTAGTTTTTGACTTTTTTTCAATAAAGGTTGACAAGTCCCCTTCATTTCGGCTTTGTTTTATGAAAGCAGTCGTCGGCTCATCGATAATCGTTACGAGTTGTCACGTCAGGCTGTTTCTATGCGCTGGACAATCTATAGCACGTTACCCTAGTGGTGAAGAGTGTTGTCTTGTCATATGTTTGTATCATACAACTCAATTACTGATGATAGATCTTTACCATTAACCAACCCTCGTGTTTAAATAGTTTACACTTCTTCCCCACACTCATACCTACAACTTTTTCAGTTCTACAACATCAACGACGATAAGGTGAGATACTTGTACCCTCCTTTCCTTCTAAATGGTTACCTAATTACGTGTATACGTAATATGTTTCTTGTTTCTGTGTAGCTTAAATGGACGATTGGGTAATAAGTGATGAACTCGTAGATAGAATGTTTGATGAGTATGAACGGAACAAGAAGGAGGAAAAGGATGGTGGTTTAGTTCAAGATACACGAGCGAAAGAGGCGGATGAAGCAGTTCATACTGAAGTTGTTCGTGGTACTCAAAAAATAGTACAAGTTAACAAACCAAAAGGACGTCCACGCAAAAACATAGCAAGTCTAGTGGTTAACCGTAATCGTCCCAACCAAAGTGATGCTAGCTCTAGTGGTACTGCTACAGAACTCTCTTCTCATGACTTACTTATACTCATGAAATGCTATATAGAAGTTGATAAAAGAGAATTACTGCTGTTGCAAAATGGAGGTGGGTTCACCCATGAAGAATTTTGGTCCATGGTAACAAGATTAAATAACAATCATCATAAATGTACCACTACACGAACTTCTGCTGAAATTCATATGGCTCATCGGCGTTTCGTTAATACTTGTGAAAGATACCAGATGATTATACAGACGGTTGAAAATGAAAACATATTTAAAACGAATCGGGCTACTTATGATTCTCGTTACCTTGCAGAGTACGGGACTGATTTTGTTGGGTACGAAGCCTACAAACTACGTTATACTTGGATAACCCGAAGACGGAGTTGACTAGGCTAATGAATTTGTATATTGCTTGTAATGTGCATCGTCATTTTAGTACTTATTTCATTGTTATCTCTGGTAAGCAATATTAAGATTCCTTAAATATTTCAAACAGTAATTTAAAATACATCCCACAATAAAATCCAGTGATTATAAAAAAACTCGTACGCACGATCACGCAGATTACATATAATGCACAACAAGCATATAACATAAAAAAACACAACGGTTACACATAAGGACGTACAAGCAGAGTACAATTTACAGGGTAATACAAATACAAAATATACGGTTCAATAACCTCAATAAGATACAACTAATCATCATCTAGATCCGCAGGCACCATCTCCACATCCTCAATATCGTCGTTGCCTGGGGCGAATGTCTGTCTATATCCGTACCGCTCCTCATCAGCGCTCCTCAGCTCGTTCATACGAGCAGTCAACTCTTCTATGCTCCTTTGATGCTCGCGATACATTGCCTGACGCAGACCTAACGTCATCTGATAAAGATCCTGATAAGAAAAAACAGCTGGATCTGGATACTCCGTTACTTCTGGCCGTGGTATATCAATATACCTATCAGATCCGTATGTAGTTGGTACTGCAACAGTCCAACCGTAGTCTGGCACCTCGGATGAGCGTGGAGGAGGTGGATCCTGTGGGGCATGGTAAACCTGCGTGGACTGTGAAACATCAAGTACAAAAGGGGGCTCAACGCCAGTACGGAGTGCAGAAGGGCCAACCAAGTCAACGGATGCAGCATGCACAAAACTCCCGGTCTGAGGTGGGGAGTAATACTGACGCCAGAAAGAAATATAATCCCTACCAGTAAGAATGAAATCACTGGCAGGCCACCACACGTCTGCGTGCTCCTGTAAAGTACTAGGACTATAAACCCTAGGAATAGCTGTATGTGGGTGTGGATCATCAGGAACAGCATCCCCATCATATATCTGTCTCCAACAACGTTCCCCTAAGTACCAGAAGCAACCTAAACTAGGGGGCATGATACTAGTGGAAACCGCCTCGAAGATAGATATAGAGCATGCACCGACGGAGGGTCAGCAAGACCCCGTGACTCATCAAATGGATGCCAGATAACTGCATCACGCGTCCTCCGCAACTCAATCTGATTGCGAGCTATAGCAAATACATGTCGTGCTTGTCCTCCAGGCACCAGTCTACGGTTACCGACACTCCACGCTCTTACTCTAGGATAGAAAGTGGATAGTGATGGATCCACGGTGGGAAAAGACAAATTGTGGAAGTACTCAAAGTACCAGTACTGTAAAATCTCCCAAAAACCAGTAATCGAACCCACCCTAGTCCGAACGACACACTGAAGATCCAATGACCTATACAGGTATGCTAAAATAGGTGTTCCCCAATCATACGGAGTCGGACTGCCATCAAATGAAAACGGTTCAACTACCGCCACATAACCACACGCCAATGAGCTCGAAGAATTTGTGAAAAATAAATTTCCCATCATATACAAAACAAATAAGCGTGCAATCTCCAAATGATGAACTTTAGGTTGCTTTGTCAATAATTTCTGTATTGCTAGTTTTATACCAGAGCATTTAATTTGGAAATTACTGGTGATGGAGTCATGTGGATTAAGATGTGGAAATAACGTACGGAGAGTAACGTAGTTCTGGTACACCTCATCATACGGCAACGGAGCCCTTGGCCTATGGCAAGACCAGTAATCATAGAAAAGTCTAGTGGTGTGATTCCCATCTCCCCAAAACCAAAGTGGAATGTATGAGTAGTTTTCCACCAACAAGCAGCCAATGCACCACATAATTGAACATCATTATTTAAAAGACGTTCGATACCTATTTAACGAATAATTATGAAATTACAACGAATGTAAGAAAACGGTAATAGTAAGTACATACGACGAGAATACGTACTCAGAAAGTCGCCCAAACCAATACTACTGAGAAATGTATGAATAGTACCATCTGTATCATACTCACGAATCTGACTATACATACGAACAACACCAGCCCAAGACCCGCGCGTTCGCTCGCTTCGAGCCTAATATTACAAATGAGACTTACTTATTTTATGTCCGACATTACGACAGTACTATTTAATAAGTAAAACGTACCGATATGTCGACTAACGTGCTGACGTGCTCCTCTCTATCCGCCAACTTACGAAAATCGGCCAATTGCTTATCAAGTCTTAAATTTGGATCCCGGTGCGACTCCAAAACGTCGGTTCTCCTAGCAACTCGTCTTCTTATAACGGACGGTGGTTCACGGTCTTCCGTACCCTCACTCGAAACATTTTGTTCTACCGCTTCGTGCTCTTCAATTGGATCTACATTCCGGCTTCGGCTACCGCTGCCTCGAAGAGCCCTCATAACACGTTTCATTTTTGGTTTTTTTTTTTTCTAAATAGGCTGGAAACAGAAAAGGAAGGAGGAAAGGAGAGGGAGGAGGAGGTTGAAGAAGAGTGGCGGCGAGGGTTTTTTTTTTTTTTATAATGGGTGGCTTACCCGGCTTTTAAAAAGCCGGATAAAAATAAACTTTTTATCCGGCTTTTTAAAAGCCGGATAATGGTAAAAGCAACTCACCCCGTTGGGGTGAGTTGCTTCCCCAACCAGCGTGATGGGATGTGCCCCAACACGCTGTGTTGGGGATGCACTAAGGATGGATTAGATTTGTTGGTATACCACGCAGTCAACGTACTTGGAACTGATGTTCTGGACTTTCAATACCAAGATGATGCTCTTTCTGATACCAATTACTACCATGGACAACTATTGCGTGAACTAAGGATAGCAGATTAAGGCTTTAGATGTAGATCATGGGTCCAAAAAGGTTTTCACTATGCCTGATATATTTCTTCTTTCTGGAAAATTCAAGTTTCAATTCCAAAATTGAACATCTCGCAAAGCCTGGCATATGCAACTGCTTGGTTCAAAAACAAATGTGATGATCTCAGTGTTGTTTTTTTCATTTTTACAAGCCAAATGATGTCCTCCAAACTGCCACCTAATTGAGGACTGGTTTATCTATTAGATTTCTACATGAATAAGGCTAGGTATGACCGGCAGGGTTGTAACTATGCAAGGAATGTGGAGAATGTTTTAAAGTGCAGGAGGCACTTGTAGTGGGAAGTTCTGGCCTTATCACGGATCCTTTATTTTCTTTGTTTTTTATTACATCTTTTGTGTTGTAGATTTTGTATGTTTCTTTTGTAATTCAGGTTAGAATGCTAACCTTACCATGTAATTTCCTTTGAAGTTAATAAAGCGTACCAATTATATATATATATATATATATATATATATATATATATATATATAGCGTGTATTCGAACACAAATAGGCACAAAATATCAATTGTTGGATCAATTTATCTTTATATTTAAAGGAGCAATGCAGTGGTTCAAAATTTGCGTCAAATTTTTGTTTTTTAGTAACAATTATAATAATCGGACCCAGCGTGGTGCGACCGTGAAAATCCGTGAACCATGGACTACGACGGTCGGGTATCAATTTCGACCTCCACCATGGTAGACCGGCGGCTAAACCCCTCGATCAATGGTTGAACCGAGCTTTGAACCCATGGACCGTTCAATTTACTCTCCAGAATTTTTTTGAAACCCTAGTTTCTAAATCGATCCAGTTTGACATTGTTTCTCATGTTCGATGGGATTGACTTATATTTGTATACAAATCAAGAACGAACGAGCTGGTTATGAAAGAAAGAATAAACCAATATGTGATGTTGAATGACTATAGGGCCTATAGTCTTTGTATAGCTGTCTGAAAGCATAGAAGTAACTTTATTTTCATTTGTTTGTTTAACTTTATCATTTCACCCTACATAGTTTAAAATTTTCCCATTGGATCCAAGTTTATATCAATCCCTATTGTAACCAGTGTTTTAAAGACGCAACCCAACCTCGATTCGACCACGGTTAACCTCCAACCTTGAAGCGTTACGGTTCTGAAAATGAAACAATCTTATGTTTGCATGAACCCGCGGTCTAACCTCAAAACCCTAAAAAAAAACTCTAGACCAACCTTTTTAAACTTCATGTTTCTTCAAATTTGAGGAGAAACTATCGTTTCACTTTTTGATTTTTCACATAACCAATTTAACTAATAACCAATATGCATTATTATCGTAAATTTTACTAATCGTTGTTGAACTGAACCGATTTCATATTCACAAATAAGAGAAATTACAATTTTAAGCAAGTGAATTAATATAGAATTAATTCAACTAATATTTTTCATGAATTGCTCAAAACTAATTGCTTTAATGTAAAATTATCTATTAAATAATAATAAAGCAGAAGAATTTCAAGCTCTCTCCTTAATTATCTCAATTCCCTTAATTCTCTCAATTCTCTTAATTCTCCTTAATTCTCTAAAGAGACTTTTATTAAATCAAAATAATACAAATATTTTCAAATTGAAGCTTGACCTATCCCTGCATATTTCCCTAAAACTTTGGGTATTTAAACGCTGCAACATGCTATCAAACCCGGTTTAAAGTCGGCTTGACCTATTCCTGCGTATTTAATTATCCAAAAACCCATGGAGTTCTATTTTTAAACCTACGTATAAGTTAAAAAAAATGTCAACTTTCCAGCCTAGATTTTGTTTCCAAGTACTGCCTCATCCTGGTGTACAAATATTCCAACCTTATCATAGGTATATGACATTCTAGAAAAATCCCCTGAATTCACCACTCAGTATAATCATTCACATTCATCACTCTTTCATCTTCAAGCTTTCCTACTACTCAGCTAGCACTCTCAATCTCATATCCACTGCTACTTTCCGTCAACCTTACTTCAAGTAACTTCTTTATTTAGCTGGAGGTATATTATGTTGTATTAGGCAGCAAGAAAGGAACACGACAAAATTTTCTTCATGCTTAATGGTCCTTAGGAACGGTTTAAATTATTAAGCTTGAGGTATGTTGAGACTTTTTGATATTAAGCTGAAAGCCTGGAAATGTTATTTAAGCAATGATAGTCCTGAGACCATAATTTACTGTTTGTTATATCCATTGCTATTCAAGTATCTCCTCTAAATATTCTTTGTTTAAAGTCTATAGTAAGCTAAGTAAAAACTTATTTTCCTTGTTTAAAGTCTGTTTTCAACCAAGTACAAAATTTATGGATGCAAACATACTTGCTGACAGCTTCGCTAACAGATCATTTTACTATGTTTCTATTTCATATGTATCAGACAGAAAACTCATGGTATCTGCTTTTGTTGAATAGCATGCAAAATGCTTGAATATATTTTATTTTTATCCTATTTTATTTGTATAGCGTGCACATTAATAAGTCAAAACTTGGATTACTTTTCTTGGAGGCTTAACAATGTGTGTGTGTGTGTATATATATATACACAAACATCATATATATATATATATATATATAAGAGAGTGTGTGTGTGTATACACCACACACACACACTTAACATACATACATTAACAGGCATGGTATGAAGATTCCAAAGGTACAAAATATATGGGTATGGATTGAATTTATAATTCTGGTGAATTAACATTGACATCGACTTACAAGTAATTTGAGAACATTTGAATCATTCTGTGCAAACCCAGAACTGAGAAAGTAATTTGACTGTAGGCTGATTGATACACAGAAACGGGATGGACCGGTTTCAGATGCTGGTCTTCGTGTTTCGAAAGCATTGGCTAAAGGAGGCATACAACAATTCATTAGAGACATAGGCACAATTTGGTTACAGGAACAACAAGCTTTATGCAGTTACTGTCCATTGTAATTGGGAATATAAAACCCGTATTTTAAAAAAGTTGTCTATCACGAGGCTTGCTTCAAAAATACGTCGTAGGTGGAGAAGCACATAACTGAATATGGACCTTGCTACATGTGAATTTACGGCTTTGCTTTTCAAAAATTCGTCATTGGATGTTATATTGACGAAGCATATGTATGGCTTACTCCCACATTGTCTAAACTTACAGACTTCAAAGAGTAAAAGTGTAACGACCACGAGATTTTCGACTCCGAAAATCGACACAAAACCCAGCGTCGACTGTTCAGACATCGAAAATACCGAATCATTAATAGAAAGAAATTAGAGGGTGAGATAGAAAAGATAGAACTAATAGAATAGAAGAAGAAGAACACAACTGAGCATAATCAAAGTAAACACGAATCTCACAGCGGAACGAATAAAATATATTATATAACATAAGCTTTGAAATACAAATCTGTTTTGTACATATATACATACCATCATCAGAGTACACATAACATTTGATTCAGCGGAAGTAACTCTAAATAACTAACGTTGAAGCCTCCTGCTTCAAGCCCCTCCAAGTGTATCTGTAAAAGCCTGAAACACTTGACTGCCCATACAAATTTGGGCACCCAAGAGTTTAGGAAAAACAAAACAAAATAAACTCTGGGTCAGTCATGGGACTGGTGTGAGTAAACTCCAACCATATGGTTTAACTTCAAAGATCTTTCGAAAGAAAAGGATAATAGTAAGACCAGTCCACACATAAATACGGATGGTTTTTACCTTACTATAACCCAAATCATTTTTGATATCAAAATCCAGTGATATTATAATAATGTCTAATCAAATAAATAACCAAATAGTAGAACGCTTGCATCTCACGCTCTACATATATAGTATAAAATCAAAAACCGCAGGGCGCTTATTGGAGATTGGATTCCAACTATGATAAGGTATGGGACCACCTTCCGACAGTGTATCTCTAGAGGCGAATACACCTGGGTTCAACAAGAACGTCTTGCAACCCGGCCCACACATGACCGACCACTCATTTCGCTTGAGTGTATCGAATGTATATCACCAACGGTTGGACTCAAACCACCGTTTCCCGAATGGGCAGAATCGATAGATTTAGAAACAAAAGGAATTTCTCTAGATAGGTGATTATACATCCTAATGGGTGCGACCCACATAGCCATGCTGCCTGCCCGATTTTTGTCATTTCCCAGTTGTGAAACTTGAGGCTACGTCCTTCTTCAGAACATCTGATCACCATTCACTTTGAATGCCACATCGTCAAACCCGTCCAATCACAAGTTGATCTTCCCAAAAATATTACGGGTATAAAAGCTAAGAGAAATGAATTCCCCCGCCACCGGACATAATACCTTGAAAAGATCGTCTTATGCGATCGTTAGGAATACTCTGTCAGACATTCGTCCATACAAGTTGTCCTAGGACTGGACAAACATAACAGCTCTTTGAATTTCACTCCGTCTTCGATTATCTTCAGCATAATCTAATTCGCAACGCATATGCCTATACGGAGTGGTTCTCGGATATTAAATCCAACCGGTCTCTCTGTATTGACAACGATGGTAAAAATCTTTGATAGCTGGTGTTTTAACTATCAAAGGAAAAATAAACATCCATCAAACAATTTCACAATCACTGGCCTTTTCTGATATTTCATTTTCTTAGCGAATTCTAGATATCGTTATATCGATTTCTATTATCAAAATTTCTTAAAAATATTCTAACTCCTTAAATTTCCGGAAAAATTCGCCATAACCTCCCCTGCACCGGGAGCATCGGGAAAATCCCCAAACCGCCACACAGGCCTCTCCATTCAAAAAGAAAATCAAAAAGCCAAGCGGCTTGCCGATTCGGCGCATAAAACCTCATATGGAAATTGAAACATGTACCTTGTTGCCGGGCACTTAAATATATTCTTCATACTCTCTTCATATTCTCCATCCCAAACCTGTTTAACATACATATGCCTATTCCCAATTCGTTTCAAACAATTCGACCCTTTTTACCCAAATTACGCTACCATTCGCTAATTAAATTTTCTAATTAGCTTTTTGGTTTCATATACTTTTAATTTTGAACGTATCACGTTCAAATATATTTGTATTCGCTTATATAGACATATCGAACTCAACTCTTTGCTCATTTCCCAATTCTAATTCCGTTTTCGTACTTTGATCCAATTTACAATTCAGTTTACTTAAAACAAAAGTTAGGTTCGATCAAAAATCACATTAAATAATTTCTTTTGAAACTCGCTAACTTTATTCGATAATTTAAATCTGATTTTTGTTTCAAAAATCAGTTCATTTACTCGATTTGAGTTTGTATTTATTTGATAACTCAAACTCGGATTTTTTCCTAAAAAGAATCGGATTTTATTCACTTAAAATCCTTTAAATTTATTAAATAAACCGTTATGGTTTAAAACGATTATGGCGCTGTTTTTCTGAAAATTTGATTTTGACATAACTCAAAATCTATACAATGAAATCAAGATTTTTCTCTTCCTTTAGAAAACTATCGTTCAATCGGTCCGGGCATTTCTTGTTTCATCAAATTCCGACTTATATTGTGTTCTATATACTCAATTGAAGTTCGAATCGCCAATTTTCGAACTACCGCGCCGCGGCGAGTTCGTTTTAATTAAATTAAATATAAACGTTTAAAAACTTCGTTTATAATTTAATTCCAACTCCATTCTTTAATATTTAAAAATAAATTAAGCCTATTTTCCAAATCTAACTTCACAAATTCAAATCATCTATATTCGTCGATTATTCTATTCCATATTCATAACTCGGTTATGAATTTATTCAAACTCAAATCGCATTATATTAGATTTCTATTCTTTGGAAATTAATTGGTATATAAACCAAACGTCTTTATCCAACTTCAAATTTCGAAGATTAAACAAACTTCAAGATAAACTCATTTCGATATCCTTTTACCATTACAAACTAATATCATCTCTTGACAATAGTGAAGTCGTTCAAGTTGGGGTATTTTAATTACCTCTCAGACCTTGATCGACGACGTTCTTATCTTGAGACGAATAAAAGCTTGTAATACAAAAACTTGATTTAAAACTCACATTCGATTCCATTTCTTTCATTTGGAAATTTATTTCCAAATTACTCGACGACAAATACTTCGTCATATATATAAACCTTATATATAAATTCACTTCTTCATTTGATTTCATCGTCTCCTTTTGAAACGATTTCAAGTTATAAATCTCCTTTTAAATTCCAAGTTGAATTCAAATACCCAAATCATCCCATGATGATTTTCCCTTTCTACTTATAAACATTGTTTATAAATTTTACTTCTTGTTTTAACCATTTAAAACAAGCTTATATTTCATATTCCATTTGAAATTCAAATTTCCACTTTGAAAGATAAATTTCCTGCTTTACATCCCTTACTTGAAATTAAAGTTTAATATTATCAAATGATAATATATTTTTTTCCTTGATAAACAACGTCTATAATTCCAGCAACTTGTTTTTAAAAAAAATAAGTTAATATTTCTCAACTTATTCGAAATACCATTTCTATTTCGAAAAGTAAAATTCCCCTTTCTGAAAACAATTTGCACTTGTAAATTGGACATAGTCGAATTCTAAAACAAACCAGATGGACTTATTTCAATTCAAATTACATTTGAAATCTAATTTCCACTTCAGAAAACAAATCATACTTGAATTTAGAATTTATAAAGTACCAAATGATGATTTTCACATTCATTTAAAACATCGTTTATAAACTATACTTCTTGTTTAAATATTAACACAAGTTCTATTTCAAACTCCCTTTGAAATTTCATTTCTACTTTGGGCGGATAAACTTCCTTTTAAAATCACGCTTGCATTCACGTTTCAAAATTTATCAAATGATAATCTCCTTTTTCATTTGTAAACATAGTTTATAAATTCAATTACCTGTTTTTATTTTGAAACAAGTAAATATTTCCGAACCTATTTGTAATCCCATTTCTATTTCGAAATTTAAAATTACCTCTTTAAATTCAAACTTGAATTTAAAATCTAATATTACCAAATGATAATTTCCTTACAAATCATTTATACATTCAGTACTTGTTTTATTATTTAAACAAGTTATTGTTTTCTTAGTTTATTTGAAATTCAAATTTTATTTCAATAAAATAAAATTCCCTTCTCGAATCTAAAAGTCACTTCTTATGATATTATAAATATCTAGGGCCAGTGATATTCTAATATCTAACAGACAAATCATCCATTCAATTCACACATCACATACATATATAAATACGTAAACAACATTAAATAAATTTGAGGAATCCAGTTGTATCCCTCCAACCTGTTTTCCTGCATCCACAGATGTTAGTCACATAGATAATACTCATCCTGCTTCAAGGCAGGATATCGCGGTATAAAAGGGGATCCACTTATGTACGTGGGCGTAGTGTCATCCGCTAAGGATACTGCGGGCATCCACTAATAGTGTTGCGGGAAATTCAATAACCACAATAATTCAACAATTCATTTATGCACCCAAACAACCAACACATTTATTTTTATGATAAAAATTAAGTTAAATATAAAACGGTGAGTGAGATTTACTCACCTGATTTTCCATTGTCGAATATCCTGATTAATTCCATATCGTCTTGTTATGCATTTACTTGAATCATCTTGAGTGGATTCATTTGTACCTCACCGTCTTCGAGTAACAATGAAGCACGTCCTCGAACAGCCCAAATACATGTTGTATACCACTTTGACCTTCCATCAAGCATCATGCCAACAATTCCACATCTTTCTTATATCACATATACTTACTGCCCTTCCTTTTTGCTGAATCCATTCACCCCTCATCACCTTAACCCACTGTCACCGTACGCCTGCAATCCGTCCATCACCATACCCCTCCCAACAACCTGCGACAAGAATCTCCATCTTCTCGTACCCCAACTGACTAACTCGCACCACCATTCACTTTCCAAAATCGCACCCTCAACCGTGATGCGAAACCTCTTTGCTCTGATCGGAGTACGCCTGTCGCGACCCCTTTTATAGCTCGTACGGCTTGAAGGTCAGAACCCCTCAGCAAAACCCCTATTTCTGAGTCCCTTCGAACCATTGTTGAGCCCCTTCATCGCACTGATTTGCGAGCGTCCAGCTCGAGGCGAGCTTCCAGATTCAACTGCGATTTCAAGTCGCGACGTTTTTTTTTTTTTTTATTTGCTCGGTGAATTTCAGTTTTTTTGAAGGACTGGGGAGGAACGACGGAAATTGGATTACAATTGCTTCGTGGTTTTTGAGGATGGAGAAAATTGTGAAGGCCGATGGGTTTATTTATAAACGCGAACAAGGAAACAAATGTACTGATGCCATTAATTTTCTGTTTCCTGGATACTGAAACTTAGAGACAAAGCTGTTGGCTCGAGATGAACAAGTCTGCGCTGATGTAAAATCTTAGGGTAGTGCTATTAGTTTTTAGGTCGGCTGAATACATATTGATTTGATTTGATTTTTTTTTTTATATATATATATATAGTATAATACTCTAAAATATCTCTTGGCCCATACAAAAAATTCTAAATCACTATTTAATCATAACAACCGACGTTCTCAGCGTTATTCTCTAACCTAAACTCAATGAGACGAGTTCTGAAATTCATTTCGACTATATAAAGGAGATAACAATTTAAATTAACGATTTAAATTGATTTAACTTAAAATATGAATCAACTTCAAACAATTAATTTCATTGATAATAAATTTCTTATTATCGTTCTAATTTCATTTAGAATTTATATTACTCAACTGAATTTTTTTTTCCAATTCATTTTTTTTTTAGATTTTGCATCAAATTGTTGTCAGTCTCGTATTGCGATAATTCTGTATCTTCGATATCAAATCGTATATTGATTATTAAATCGATAAATTCAATAAAAATCCATTTATAATTCTAATTCAATATTTAAAATAAATTTAAGTATTTAAAATTAGACGACTAAAATTCTGGGACGTTACATTCCTTCCCCCTTAAAAGAATTTCGTCCCCGAAATTACTAAGGCAGAATAATGCTATAGAGCCGTTATCATTTTCAAAAGCTCACTTTGTTGTAACTCAACATTCCAAATTCTATAACTCAAATCCCATACAATTTTAAGTTTTCATGGGGATATTCCGTTTCAATTCATTTAACTGGTTTCCATCATTTCGATTTATTTAACTTGCTTAAGTTAAATTTTGATTCCAGAATTCTAATTCCCGGTTTTTATTTCAAATCCTTTTTGAAATCGTATAAATATACATACATATATTTATTTCTATCTCCAATTCAAAATATTTGAATTTTCCAAAACAGCCTGTTTTTCTCAAATAATTTCCTTTGAAAACCTCACTATGGTAGCAATCCATCACTTAGAAACTCGAAAATGAATGCTAACGATGGCGCGCTTCATCATCAGAATTATTTCCTAGCCACTGAAGTGAGTTCAGTGCTTTATCACTTTCAAAATCCATCCAAAAATGGTTTTCGTTCAAATTTCTTCCAAAATAAAGTTATATTATTTTAATATACCTCATAAAAATATTTTTCAACTTCCCAGGATTTAAATTATGGTTTGAATTTAATTCAATTACATCTCATTTGTATACACAAATTTTATTTGGTTATCCATAACCTTTTCAATTCTTATAATCACATCCTGATGATAATAATAGCAACCAACTCATATAAATAATTCTAGAAAATTATTTATCTTTTATATCAAAATATCCTTTTAGGTAAAATTATTTCATTTACCCACTTTAAAACAATATTATGTCAATTCCTCTATTCAAGTGTTTAGAAACTCCTATCGACGTCGTGGCGTCCCACGATTCGACCAGAATTAATAAACTACCCAACAGACAAGCCAACACAATACAAAACAATTTTTTATCAACATACATATACGCTCTCTCATATATACACACTCAACTCATTTAAGGGTGCTACTGACCCTATATCTAATGAGTAAACCCCCACCAAAGCCTAGGTGTTCGCTAAACCTAAGCTCTGATACCACTGTAACGACCACGAGATTTTCGACTCCGAAAATCGACACAAAACCCAGCGTCGACTGTTCAGACATCGAAAATACCGAATCATTAATAGAAAGAAATTAGAGGGTGAGATAGAAAAGATAGAACTAATAGAATAGAAGAAGAAGAACACAACTGAGCATAATCAAAGTAAACACGAATCTCACAGCGGAACGAATAAAATATATTATATAACATAAGCTTTGAAATACAAATCTGTTTTGTACATATATACATACCATCATCAGAGTACACATAACATTTGATTCAGCGGAAGTAACTCTAAATAACTAACGTTGAAGCCTCCTGCTTCAAGCCCCTCCAAGTGTATCTGTAAAAGCCTGAAACACTTGACTGCCCATACAAATTTGGGCACCCAAGAGTTTAGGAAAAACAAAACAAAATAAACTCTGGGTCAGTCATGGGACTGGTGTGAGTAAACTCCAACCATATGGTTTAACTTCAAAGATCTTTCGAAAGAAAAGGATAATAGTAAGACCAGTCCACACATAAATACGGATGGTTTTTACCTTACTATAACCCAAATCATTTTTGATATCAAAATCCAGTGATATTATAATAATGTCTAATCAAATAAATAACCAAATAGTAGAACGCTTGCATCTCACGCTCTACATATATAGTATAAAATCAAAAACCGCAGGGCGCTTATTGGAGATTGGATTCCAACTATGACAAGGTATGGGACCACCTTCCGACAGTGTATCTCTAGAGGCGAATACACCTGGGTTCAACAAGAACGTCTTGCAACCCGGCCCACACATGACCGACCACTCATTTCGCTTGAGTGTATCGAATGTATATCACCAACGGTTGGACTCAAACCACCGTTTCCCGAATGGGCAGAATCGATAGATTTAGAAACAAAAGGAATTTCTCTAGATAGGTGATTATACATCCTAATGGGTGCGACCCACATAGCCATGCCGCCTGCCCGATTTTTGTCATTTCCCAGTTGTGAAACTTGAGGCTACGTCCTTCTTCAGAACATCTGATCACCATTCACTTTGAATGCCACATCGTCAAACCCGTCCAATCACAAGTTGATCTTCCCAAAAATATTACGGGTATAAAAGCTAAGAGAAACGAATTCCCCCGCCACCGGACATAATACCTTGAAAAGATCGTCTTGTGCGATCGTTAGGAATACTCTGTCAGACATTCGTCCATACAAGTTGTCCTAGGACTGGACAAACATAACAGCTCTTTGAATTTCACTCCGTCTTCGATTATCTTCAGCATAATCTAATTCGCAACGCATATGCCTATACGGAGTGGTTCTCGGATATTAAATCCAACCGGTCTCTCCGTATTGACAACGATGGTAAAAATCTTTGATAGCTGGTGTTTTAACTATCAAAGGAAAAATAAACATCCATCAAACAATTTCACAATCACTGGCCTTTTCTGATATTTCATTTTCTTAGCGAATTCTAGATATCGTTATATCGATTTCTATTATTAAAATTTCTTAAAAATATTCTAACTCCTTAAATTTCCGGAAAAATTCGCCATAACCTCCCCTGCACCGGGAGCATCGGGAAAATCCCCAAAACGCCACACAGGCCTCTCCATTCAAAAAGAAAATCAAAAAGCCAAGCGGCTTGCCGATTCGGCGCATAAAACCTCATACGGAAATTGAAACATGTACCTTGTTGCCGGGCACTTAAATATATTCTTCATACTCTCTTCATATTCTCCATCCCAAACCTGTTTAACATACATATGCCTATTCCCAATTCGTTTCAAACAATTCGACCCTTTTTACCCAAAATACGCTACCATTCGCTAATTAAATTTTCTAATTAGCTTTTTGGTTTCATATACTTTTAATTTTGAACGTATCACGTTCAAATATATTTGTATTTGCTTATATAGACATATCGAACTCAACTCTTTGCTCATTTCCCAATTCTAATTCCGTTTTCGTACTTTGATCCAATTTACAATTCAGTTTACTTAAAACAAAAGTTAGGTTCGATCAAAAATCACATTAACTAATTTCTTTTGAAACTCGCTAACTTTATTCGATAATTTAAATCTGATTTTTGTTTCAAAAATCAGTTCATTTACTCGATTTGAGTTTGTATTTATTTGATAACTCAAACTCGGATTTTTTCCTAAAAAGAATCGGATTTTATTCACTTAAAATCCTTTAAATTTATTAAATAAACCGTTATGGTTTAAAACGATTATGGCGCTGTTTTTCTGAAAATTTGATTTTGACATAACTCAAAATCTATACAATGAAATCAAGATTTTTCTCTTCCTTTAGAAAACTATCGTTCAATCGGTCCGGGCATTTCTTGTTTCATCAAATTCCGACTTATATTGTGTTCTATATACTCAATTGAAGTTCGAATCGCCAATTTTCGAACTACCGCGCCGCGGCGAGTTCGTTTTAATTAAATTAAATATAAACGTTTAAAAACTTCGTTTATAATTTAATTCCAACTCCATTCTTTAATATTTAAAAATAAATTAAGCCTATTTTCCAAATCTAACTTCACAAATTCAAATCATCTATATTCGTCGATTATTCTATTCCATATTCATAACTCGGTTATGAATTTATTCAAACTCAAATCGCATTATATTAGATTTCTATTCTTTGGAAATTAATTGGTATATAAACCAAACGTCTTTATCCAACTTCAAATTTCGAAGATTAAACAAACTTCAGGAAAACTCATTTCGATATCCTTTTACCATTACAAACTAATATCATCTCTTGACAATAGTGAAGTCGTTCAAGTTGGGGTATTTTAATTACCTCTCAGACCTTGATCGACGACGTTCTTATCTTGAGACGAATAAAAGCTTGTAATACAAAAACTTGATTTAAAACTCACATTCGATTCCATTTCTTTCATTTGGAAATTTATTTCCAAATTACTCGACGACAAATACTTCGTCATATATATAAACCTTATATATAAATTCACTTCTTCATTTGATTTCATCGTCTCCTTTTGAAACGATTTCAAGTTATAAATCTCCATTTAAATTCCAAGTTGAATTCAAATACCCAAATCATCCCATGATGATTTTCCCTTTCTACTTATAAACATTGTTTATAAATTTTACTTCTTGTTTTAACCATTTAAAACAAGCTTATATTTCATGTTCCATTTGAAATTCAAATTTCCACTTTGAAAGATAAATTTCCTGCTTTACATCCCTTACTTGAAATTAAAGTTTAATATTATCAAATGATAATATTTTTTTTCCTTGATAAACAGCGTCTATAATTCCGGCAACTTGTTTTTTTAAAAAATAAGTTAATATTTCTCAACTTATTCGAAATACCATTTCTATTTCGAAAAGTAAAATTCCCCTTTCTGAAAACAATTTGCACTTGTAAATTGGACATAGTCGAATTCTAAAACAAACCAGATGGACTTATTTCAATTCAAATTACATTTGAAATCTAATTTCCACTTCAGAAAACAAATCATACTTGAATTTAGAATTTATAAAGTACCAAATGATGATTTTCACATTCATTTAAAACATCGTTTATAAACTATACTTCTTGTTTAAATATTAACACAAGTTCTATTTCAAACTCCCTTTGAAATTTCATTTCTACTTTGGGCGGATAAACTTCCTTTTAAAATCACGCTTGCATTCACGTTTCAAAATTTATCAAATGATAATCTCCTTTTTCATTTGTAAACATAGTTTATAAATTCAATTACCTGTTTTTATTTTGAAACAAGTAAATATTTCCGAACCTATTTGTAATCCCATTTCTATTTCGAAATTTAAAATTACCTCTTTAAATTCAAACTTGAATTTAAAATCTAATATTACCAAATGATAATTTCCTTACAAATCATTTATACATTCAGTACTTGTTTTATTATTTAAACAAGTTATTGTTTTCTTAGTTTATTTGAAATTCAAATTTTATTTCAATAAAATAAAATTCCCTTCTCGAATCTAAAAGTCACTTCTTATGATATTATAAATATCTAGGGCCAGTGATATTCTAATATCTAACAGACAAATCATCCATTCAATTCACACATCACATACATATATAAATACGTAAACAACATTAAATAAATTTGAGGAATCCAGTTGGATCCCTCCAACCTGTTTTCCTGCATCCACAGATGTTAGTCACATAGATAATACCCATCCTGCTTCAAGGCAGGATATCGCGGTATAAAAGGGGATCCACTTATGTACGTGGGCGTAGTGTCATCCGCTAAGGATACTGCGGGCATCCGCTAATAGTGTTGCGGGAAATTCAATAACCACAATAATTCAACAATTCATTTATGCACCCAAACAACCAACACATTTATTTTTATGATAAAAATTAAGTTAAATATAAAACGGTGAGTGAGATTTACTCACCTGATTTTCCATTGTCGAATATCCTGATTAATTCCATATCGTCTTGTTATGCATTTACTTGAATCATCTTGAGTGGATTCATTTGTACCTCACCGTCTTCGAGTAACAATAAAGCACGTCCTCGAACAGCCCAAATACATGTTGTATACCACTTTGACCTTCCATCAAGCATCTTGCCAACAATTCCACATCTTTCTTATATCACATATACTTACTGCCCTTCCTTTTTGCTGAATCCATTCACCCCTCATCACCTTAACCCACTGTCACCGTACGCCTGCAATCCGTCCATCACCATACCCCTCCCAACAACCTGCGACAAGAATCTCCATCTTCTTGTACCCCAACTGACTAACTCGCACCACCATTCACTTTCCAAAATCGCACCCTCAACCGTGATGCGAAACCTCTTTGCTCTGATCGGAGTACGCCTGTCGCGACCCCCTTTATAGCTCGTACGGCTTGAAGGTCAGAACCCCTCAGCAAAACCCCTATTTCTGAGTCCCTTCGAACCATTGTTGAGTCCCTTCATCGCACTGATTTGCGAGCGTCCAGCTCGAGGCGAGCTTCCAGATTCAACTGCGATTTCAAGTCGCGACGTTTTTTTTTTTTATTTGCTCGGTGAATTTCAGTTTTTTTGAAGGACTGGGGAGGAACGACGGAAATTGGATTACAATTGCTTCGTGGTTTTTGAGGATGGAGAAAATTGTGAAGGCCGATGGGTTTATTTATAAACGCGAACAAGGGAACAAATGTACTGATGCCATTAATTTTCTGTTTCCTGGATATTGAAACTTAGAGACAAAGCTGTTGGCTCGAGATGAACAAGTCTGCGCTGATGTAAAATCTTAGGGTAGTGCTATTAGTTTTTAGGTCGGCTGAATACATATTGATTTGATTTGATTTTTTTTTATATATATATAGTATAATACTCTAAAATATCTCTTGGCCCATACAAAAAATTCTAAATCACTATTTAATCATAACAACCGACGTTCTCAGCGTTATTCTCTAACCTAAACTCAATGAGACGAGTTCTGAAATTCATTTCGACTATATAAAGGAGATAACAATTTAAATTAACGATTTAAATTGATTTAACTTAAAATATGAATCAACTTCAAACAATTAATTTCATTGATAATAAATTTCTTATTATCGTTCTAATTTCATTTAGAATTTATATTACTCAACTGAATTTTTTTTTTCCAATTCATTTTTTTTTTAGATTTTGCATCAAATTGTTGTCAGTCTCGTATTGCGATAATTCTGTATCTTCGATATCAAATCGTATATTGATTATTAAATCGATAAATTCAATAAAAATCCATTTATAATTCTAATTCAATATTTAAAATAAATTTAAGTATTTAAAATTAGACGACTAAAATTCTAGGACGTTACAAAAAGATTTAATATATAGCTCTTTTACACATTTAACTACTTATTTGGATATATAAGTAACATCTTCATTTTCAAGAAAAGGTAACAACTTAATATTTATGTTTATTGTATTTAACCATATAGTGCCAGATTCCATCCATAAGTAAGCATGGAGTTAAAAAATATATATTTATTGACAGTTTAAATAATTAAATTTTAAAATATTACTTTTATGTTCAAGTATGTGATCATGCAACCATGTGATAAATTTTCTACAATATAGCTAAACTGAATCTTGAATATCAAGAACTTGAGTTATCATGAATTCACAAATGAGAAAGATTGCTTCCCTCGGGATAGACCATCGAATATAATGAAGAAGGTGCCTTTTTTTTTAATTCAGTTTGTTATACTAATTTAATGCGACTTTATATCACTCAGCAATTGCCAGTGAAATTGCTGGTCTGCAGAACCTTATATTACAGATTCAGGAATACATGGGTCATTAATTATGCCAACAATTGGTAATCTGTCACAGCTTTTTGCCTGTGTTATTAGTTGCAGCTTTTATATATTCTTTATTGACGAGAAAGGATTTTTTAAAACCTTCTGAATATAGCTGAATGGAAACACATGTTTAAGTTTTCTTCTAAATTTGTTTAAATATATCTTTATTTTCTTTATTTTTGACTTATATTTATACATCTAAGTTTTAATCAATTTATGAAGGTCCAATATAACAAATAGAAGTAAATTATTAGTTACCATCTCTGAGATGTAAGTAATATTTCTACAATTAGATTATATCCGTAAATACCGTGTTTGTCGATACGTCAAGATTTCTTAACCTTTATTACCTTTAAGGCATGTGCACATAAAATTTTCCTAACTGATAGTCCTTTTAATTAGCTTTTACATTTATGATTTATATGTGGCAGTCATAATGGTGGAGGGCACAATCATATCCTGATAACAATATTTGAGAAGTTGATTTTTGGTATTGAAGACGACATAAAAAATGCAAATTTAACAGCAACTGCATTTGGATTTAGAAAGCCATGCTTTATATATATATATATACACATATATACATACACACACATACATACATATAAATCTCTGTTTCATGGGATAATAGAATTTATGAGATTTTATAACACATATAGATAATTATGTCATTTAATGCCTAATATAATACATTTGTAACATTATGCCTTTGAGGATGCTGGTTCTAAAAATTTGTTGACTTTCCTTTTTGTAAATTATTTATTAAATAAAAATTTTATGCCTTTGATGAAGCCTTTTCAAATGCCTTTTATAATTTTACCAAAATATTTATTGATGTACCTAAACCTTCTGCAAGGCTTCATTATAAGATGAATTAACATCAAGCATATATAAGTTATCACAAACATTAAGAGAACCAGTTCCAACAAGAGTTGAATTTATTGATAAACTAAAAATATTATTCCCAAATGAACAAGAATAACCAGATTTGTCCAATTTAGAAATAGAAACCATATTCCGTCTAAATGACGGTATTACAAAAGTATCAAATAAATCCAAATAAAACTGAGTTCCTAATAATAACTTAAAATGCCCAATAGCCTGCACTTGAACCGATTTTCCATCGCCCACATAGATGTATCTTTCAGCATCAGTTGGATTTCGGTAGCTCAGGCAGCCATGCATAGAAACACTTATGTGAGTAGAGGCACCGGAATCTATCCACCAAGTGTTTTTAGGTACTGTAGCTAAATTTACTTCAGAACAGACCAAAGCAAAAGACATACCTTTCTTAACACGCCAAGCGTGATATTTGGTACAATTTATCTTCAAATGTACAGCCTTTTTACAAAAGAAACAACCATCAGTTTCCTTTTGTTGTTTCTTTTTTGTCGGACCCTTAGCAGCTTCATTATCCTTCTTTCTCTTTTTGTCTTTTCCCTTAGGGGTATAGGCCAAATGAGCACTTTCAGCCTTATCATGCTTCAACCTCTCTTCTTCTTGCACACAGTATGAAATGAGCTCATTAAGAGTCCATTTCTCCTTCTGACAGTTATAACTGATTTTGAACTGGTTATACTGTGAAGGAAGAGAGATCAATACCAAATGCACGAGCAAATCATCTGAAAGCTCTAGCTTAAGTGCCTTAAGTTTTGAAGAAACATTAGACATTTCCATTATGTACTCCCTTATGTTTCCTTTGCTTTGATACTTCATGGAAATCAAGCGCTGTAAAAGCGTGCTTGTCTCCGCCTTATCGTTTTTGGCAAAACGTTTTTCAATCTCAGCAAGGAAATCTTTGGCGTTGGTTATCTTTTCAGACACCGCACCCCTAAATGCCTCCGGAATGCCGCGTTTTATGATCATTAGACTCATGCGGTTTGAACGATCCCACCTCTCAAAGTTCTTTATAGCATCAGAAGAACTTTCATCCGTAAGAGGGGTAGGTGCGTCCATTCTAAGTGCAAGGTCAAGATCCATGCAGCCAAGAACAAGCAATATGTTCTCTTTCCAATCCTTGAAGTTTGTTCCAGTCAGAATAGGAATATTGTTAAGATTGGCAGATACCATAGTCATATTAACTGTAATCAATAAAAGAATCAATTAAGTATGCTTACATTATAAACCAACAGTAGTAATTCAAATAATTGGTAGTTCTTTTTTTTTCAAGATATCTAGTACAACATTAATATCAAGTCTTTGGACAGTAATATTAATTGCAAGTGATACTCTTGTTGCAACGATCAAATACTGACAATAAATAAAAGTCGAATAACAACCTTCCTTTGGGCCGATTAATTATTCACTCTTAAATCCTTATAATTGTCACGTATTTATCATCACACATGTGTAAGTGATTCGGCCAAACATTAGCCTTCCTTTGGGCCGACTAATATTCGCATGAATAAATACACACAAATATCAAACATTTTCATGAACCACCAAAATATAGAGGTCATTTTGATGACATATTATTTTAAAGTTAATTCACTACTAATGTAAAATATTTACAGCTGTAAAGAGACACCAAAAATTTGAATTTGTTTGCATCTTAACTCACATGACAGATCAAAAATTAAAACTGAAATGATGGTTAAGACCAATAAAACTCTAAAGTCAGTTCACAAAAAATTAGTTTATGCGAACAACAACAAAAAATCGAAAATATCCATAATATATGGATAGCCAAACTTTCGGATCTTGATCCATCTAACACGGAAGACTTGGGAAAACAAAAATGGATAAACAGATAATACGCATTATGATATACTGGTAGTTGCAATTACAACACGCAGTGACTATATCATGCCATTACAAATAATGTGAACATGTTGTCATCATGAAAAAACTATACAATGCTGCTCCATAACAATTATAATAATAATATATTGTGATGATATATTGCAGCAAACACTAAAAACTTATGAATCTAAGAAGTCCTTACGTTGCATAGGTTAATATATAAAACTCGCGCTGGGACTTAGCAGGGAATAAAGGCTTGCATGAATTCAAAAAAGTTATGAAGGTAACATTACAGACTATTATTATATTAATAATATAACATATGCTGGTAACAAAGTTTTCTCTACACCAACGTAAGAACCAACATAATGATCTAAATATAGATCTGTAGCTTAACACAAATATATATATAAAAAAACTTTTTTTTAATTATATATATATATAAATATAACCGAAATTTTAACAAATGACAAAACAACATGTATCAAACTACAAAAACTCATCACATGTATACATGATCAGACAAAAAACAAAATTTTCCCAATATAATCAATAATGGTTGGCTCCGATACCACTTGTAAGAACATAATTCGCTACAGATCTGAATATAACCATAATGGTTCAATCGAGAATAAACTGAATAAGATCAAAGAGATCAGCGGAAGCCATAGCTGAATCCATTGGTGTTTGCTTGGTAGGTAAAATTAAGATGAGTTTTGATCTTCCAAATTGAAACAAGCTCAGATCTGTAAATATGTCTCTATAGAAGAGGTAAGAGAACACTCTGATAACTTGTGTAATTCAGGGACCATAACCCTATATATATAGTAGTGTGATATTTTTAGTTCGACCCTTCAACAAACTAAAATTATCACTCCGGTATCCACACATTATTATATTACATGATAATTATACCCTAAAAGTCCTCAGATATTTATTTCAAACTAGATCACATATTCGGACTTAGTCATAAGATAGCCAATACATTAGCATATGTGGCCCCAATAATTTGAATATTTCCAACAATTTTTGCTGACTGACTATCTCCTTCCATACCCATGGAAAATCAATCAAGATCACTATATGTAAAACTCAACAGTCAAATCAGTGCATGTAGTCTCCATGTTTGGTGTGGGCACTACAGGAATTGCAGGCAACAGTATGGTATAGTTGAAGCTGCACTATTCAATGGTGTACACGCTGCTGGCCTGTCATGTAAAGTGATGGCTTTGATGGGTAGCTACTGTCAAGTTTTATCATGGATGTTGTTCACAACACAAGTTAATATCATTTTATTTAGTTGTTACTGTAGCCTTGTACTGTGTAACTTGTATAATGTAAATTCTTCCTGCGTGGAGAAGTCATATAGTAGTCTAGTAACTTAAACTAGCTCCTGGACTGTAATCTAGATTAGATTCAGTGGACGGTCCACTATAAATGTCGTTAACGGTGGACGGTCCACCTTAAAAACCGAATTAGCTGACTGCTAACTACAGTCACCTGTACCATATTGTAATTTTATTATTAGTCATAATAAAAAAGTGTTACGGAACACTATAAAAATCGGTCGGCTTTGCCAAAAAAAAAATGATAGAAAAATAGAATGTTTTTTTTTATATGAGTAAATAAAAGTAAATATAATTTGAAATGTACAGTTAAGCATTACATCCAACAGCAAGGGGCTTATTGAGAAGCAAATTATAATGATATCCATTCAAAGCTTCTCATTCCTTTGTTCGACAAAAGGTATATTCATATATAATAAATCAATATGAAGCGGGTATAGTTTAGTGGTAAAAGTGTGATTTGTTCAATTAATTACTTAAAAAGTTATGGAGTGTTTTGGGTTTTTCATATTCCGATTAAAAAAAACTTTATTTGCTAAAAAGAGTTTAATCCTTTTTCCCTCAATAGCGTATTTGAGGAAAACAGAAATTCTCACAATTTGTATCCAAAATTCAATTTCAATTGAATAAAAGGGTTCCCCTAACAAAGAATACTGATGAGCCTGATGAAATTATTCATTGCACCATCAATGTCTTCAAAAGAGCTGTTGAATTTTTTATAAACCTGGTGGAAAAGGATGGTTTCATTAATCAACCTTGCAAAGGAGTATTATACTATGTATGTTGACTATTGGTGAACGTTTCTGTTTACTTGTGATCTAAAGGCGTTCGGATTATTCATCAGAAAGAGAGCCTTCACGCGTAAATAACCCAGCTTAAGTAAGAAACTTTAAGGGCTGGTAGAAATGAAAAATATGCCGAGTTCAACCAGCTGCAGTAAAATAAAATAACAGTGACAAGAAGCGTAAATTGGGATTTTGTAGCAAATGATTTGAAGATAGGCTGAATTTAAAATGGTTGCGCAGAATATGGAATTCTAGAACAAATTAGGACTAAGGCACAGTAAGAAAAGGAGAACAAATAAGAAAAACTCAGGACTCCATAAAAAGAAGCAGCCAAGTGATGAAGAAGTTGAATATTTATTCCATCTTGATGACATTGTTTTCCATGGATATTGTTACAAGGGAGTAACTAAAATCAATTGGATCTAATCATACAACATTGTGTCCAAGTCCCATATTGCCTGGCATAAAATATGTGATGTGTATATAAGTTATTACACATCGTAGTTGGGCATTAGCCTGAGCCATGGAGAAGTATGTAAATGGAGCTGTTTCCAAATTAAGAAAAAGTCCGACCCTTTCGTGATTGGCATCTAAATGTCTGCTAACCGGACTAATGACTGTTGGAAGTTCAAATTAACAGTAAATAGCGTCCGATTCCCCTTCCTTCCTATAAATCACTCAACAACCTTTTCAACTCTTTCGTCTTCTTCACTTAATGTCTGACTCCGATTTATCCTCCGATTACGATGATTTGATTGATCTCTACGGGGTTTCTCTGTGTCGGAACTTCCAGAAGAGACGATTCCTGAACATTGGAAATCAAGCCATTGGCGTCCGATTCCCCTTCCTTCCTATAAATCACTCAACAACCTTTTCAACTCTTTCGTCTTCTTCACTTAATGTCTGACTTCGATTTATCCTCCGATTACGATGATTTGATTGATCTCTATGGGGTTTCTCTGTGTCGGAATGAAACAAGATATCATACGACGCGGATTAATACTTCAGAGTTTACTGGCTTAGCTTGGATCAACGAAATTTTGAATGGTCATCAAAACCGTTGTCAAAAAAAAAATCGGATGAAAAGACTTTGTTTCCACTCATTATGTGAAAATCTGGAACACCATGGTCTCGCTTCCAGACCAGAAATCTGTGCCGTCGAAATGGTTGGAATATTTATTTATACAATGGCTACTGGGTTTTCAAATAGATAACTTCAAGAAAGATTTCAACGATCAGGTAGCACAATTTCCGTTTGTTTTCATGATGTCCTAAACGCTTTTCAATTACTCGTTGCTGATGTAATAAAGCCAGAGAAACAACAATTTAATACCGTTACACAGCACATCAGAACTTCAACCCGGTATTATCCGTATTATAGAAACTGTATTGGTGCTATAGATGGTACACACGTATCTGCACATTTACCCGTTGATCAAATTATCCCTTATATCGGAAGAAAAAGTTTTGCAACTCAAAATATATTAGCGGTTTGTGATTTCGATATACAGTTTACGTATGTTATGGCTGGTTGAGAAGGGACTGCACATGATAGTAGAATTTTTAATGTTGTTACAAACGATAGAAACTCTAACTTTCCTAACTGTCCTGCTGGACAGTATTATTTGGTTGATTCGGGCTATCCACTTCAGACTGGATATTTACCACCATATCGAAACATGAGGTATCATATTCCGCATTTCCGTGAAACCATGAACCAACCAAAGTCGGCCAATGAATTGTTTAATTTCTACCATTCGAGTTTACGGATAGTCGTAGAAAGAATATTTGGCATTTGGAAAAAAAAAATACCATTCTCAACAAGATCCCTACATATCGGTTTAAAACTCAAGTGAAAGTTTACGTATCTACAATGCCCTTACACAACTTCATATGCAAATATAATAGCAGTGACCCAAATTTTATGGCTTTTGACGATAATCCTGAACTAATCCTCGATCAGTACTTGACGGAATATTATACTATGAGAAATAAGACGAATAGAGGCACTAAACGTGTACAACCAGATGGATACCGAGAAATGTCATTAGTTCGAGATACCATTAGAGATGGGTTGGTTGCTGCTGGTCTGCGCTAATTTGTCTTTGTATTTGTAACTGTGTATCTGTAACTGTACTTGTACTTGTATTTGTATTAGAAATTGTATTCGTATTTGTCAAATCATATTTATTTATATTTTATTTTAAAAATATCACGCTCAAATACCCCGTTTGTAGCTAAAAACACATTTCACGCTCGCTGCAGTACCATGCTCAAATACCCCGTTACAGTTCGTTAAGAACGCATCCTGTAAGTGTTCAGCCAACATTTAGTTACAAGACATAAATCCATCCTTACCATATTTTGAAATTGATATTATGAATTTAATATAAATGAAAAAACTGAGTGTGTAAACATCAGACAAAATGATAGTTTCATAAGTGTTATATGAGTAACAAAAATTGATGTACTATTCATTTTGTGTGTAACTAATTAAAATCCGACGTTCATGTAATTTAATAAACAAATGAAAGGGTTATACGGGAAGTTTGTCTAAAGTTTAACTATTTATTATTTTGAACGTAAGCATACTAACTTTGAAAGTGCTCCTTGCTAGCTTTTTTGGGAGTTGTTAAAGTAGTCAGCTATTAATAAAGCTGTCCACGATGAAGTTTATATCAAAAATTTGTTCAAAAAAAAAACATGACAAAACCCATATCACAAGAAACAAAAGAAAATAGAGACAGCCTGGAAAGGAAACAAACACAACCTACACCAAAAAAAAAAAAAAGGCAAAAAAAGACACTATCCCCAACCATCCATGATGCCAGGTTCAAAACAAAAGCTGCTCAAATCAATACCCCTCCTAATCTGCAGGATCAAAAAATTCGATAACACAATACCATTTCTTCTATCGTCCTGGTTGCAAACCTTATTCCTCTCATCCCACACAGGTTTGAAGTATTTCTTGATGCACAGGCGAAAAAGTTGATGATCATGCACACACCGGGTTTCAGCACTCGACACATACTCCCAATCCAGGCAACCAGTTATAAAGCAAAATATTGTTTATCGATAACGGCTGTTTTCCACATGTTCTTAGTGCTTCAGCAGTGCAATTTACAAGGAGTTGCACTGATTATCAGTACTAACCTATGCTTAATGATTTAGTTTTTCTTAGCACCGGAGGAACTTATATGTAAACTATGGTGGGTAGAAGAAAAAGGTTGAAAGTTGCATGCTACTTGTTTTATTATTATGTTTTTTATTTAATTTGAACTATTGTACTGTTTGAGCTAATGAACTTATTTTATATTTTGCTTGCTGCTACCAAGCATATAGAAACAGGGTTGTTGGTGCATCCTTTTCTTCACTATCGACCAATGTTGCATTTGGATAATAGTTCAAAATCTTTTGAAACTTTACTTACTTTACCCATTTCCGATTTTCAAACAAATGTTTGGCAAAAAAACGTGTTTTCTTGACATATGTTTTTTCATTTTGCACTGTTAATCAACCTTGCTAAGGAATACTATGTAAATTGACTACAGGGAAACTTTTCTATTTATCTGTGATATTAGGTGTTTGGATTCCTCATCACAAAGAAAGCGTTTATACATAAATAAACTAGCTAAGTAGGAAACTTTAAGGGCCTGTAGAAAACGTAATATACAACATAGTAACACATAATTAATATATGACCATATCATGGTGAATGATTAAAGATACAACGCATCAAAAGAAATAAAGTTGCATATAAAATAATCTACTTGCTACATTCATCTTGTCCGGCCATTAATAGTGTAAAACCTGTATTTTTGAAACCCATAGGCCTTAGCCTCAAATTGCTTAAATAAGTACCCAAAAGATTACTGGAAACATATAAACTCTTTTAGAGATAAGTTCAATATAAATAAAGGCTTTTAACTTAGTTAGCCTTGTTTGTAAAGAGTATTACACGAATAACCTTGTTCTAAAAGTAATTATAGGAATAGACCTGTTTGGACTTAACGAAGGTGAGTTTTCAAAACTCGCACGAAGGCGAGTTTTCAAAGCGCGCTTGTATTCAATTTGGTATTAAATTCCATAGCGACTTTCTGAAAATTTAATTTGGACATAAATCAATATCTATAATATGAAATTCCCATTTTTTGTGTTCCATTACTAAAATACAGTTCTGTAGATTCGAACTTTTTTTATTTCAATGAAATCCGACGTATAACGATTCCTATATATTCGAACAAAGTTCAAAACGTTAAACTACGAACTACCGCGACATATAAATAGTATATATAGCTTAACCAAACAACATAAAACGAATACCAAATTTTAATATTCAAATATAAGAGAGATACATAGTCCGATTAAGGACAGATAAGTTCGAAATATAAGAAATACAGATACACGAAATGCAACACTGTCATCACATCAACAAACATAAGTCTCCATTTTAGGCTATTGAAGTACTCCGCTTTCGGTTATGTCCCTGCGATCCACATTTGCTGTAGCTGTTTGTTTTGGGTGTTTGATGCTCGTCCATAACATTTTTGAATCTCATTGATTTTGGTCGTCCGGCTTGTCTTCTTACACGCGAAGCAAATATTCGTGGCCCGTTGTACGGGTCCCAGTATTTCTTGTCGCGTATAGGATTAAACTCTGGGTCATATGTAGCTATATAATTTTAGACGGAGTACCATTCAGAAGCAAAATCGTGATGTGCTCTATTACTACCATAATCTTGTGCTGAACAAGCCGTCATCACATGAGCACATGGTATCTTCTGCAGAAGTGGGATTCTGCATGTACAGGTGACATTAGAACCGTCGATCTCAACATCAAATTCATCTCCGTAATAGTGAATCACTTTCCATTTATATTGACCAAATCAAACAAGCCTACAACGCCTTGCTTCAATAGCACGAGCTTCAATTTTAGCTTTCCATTTTGGAGTAAGTTTTGAATTCAGACAATCCCCTTTTTCCCGCCTCTTATAGATATATTCAACTAATCGGAAGAACGTTCTTGCAACCAACGCCTTTATAGGCAAGGATCTAGCGCCTTTTAGTACACCATTAAAACTTTCAGATGCGTTGGTCGTCATAATATGGAAGCAGCCACCGTCATCTCTACAAAGAGCCAAATTTTCTTCGCAATTCCCTACACTTCGTTCAATCCAGGTATGCGCTTCCGGCTTAGTTGCCTTGATTTCTTCTGTAAGTTTAGTGTATTCAACCACTTCTGAAGCACATACAGAAGCGTAAAATAAGCCCACATGTCGCTTGTCTCGATGACCTGCAGCTTGAAAATTTGCTTTCAGATGACTTGCACAGAACCTATGTTTGTGAGGTTCTTCCTATCTATCCTGCAAAGCACTTGGGATCTCTTTCATTCTGTCAGATATAAATGTAATGTGTCGATTTTGTACGCTATAATTGAACGCACGCATGCATGAAAAGAACCAGGCCCAACTATAATATGATTCGGATTCGACCACTCCATAAGCTAATGGGAAAAGACAACCGTCCGCATCTATAGCGGTAGCAACTAGCAGTATTCCTTTGTACTTACCGTACAGTTGTGTCCCGTCAATAGAGAGCACTGGACGGGAGTGTATAAAACCTGTACTGGAAGGACCAAATGCCCAAAAAGCACGCTCAAATACCCCAACATCATCGTGTATTATATGTCCTACTGAACCTGGATTGCTTCTTTTTATTTCCTCAAAATACTGATGCAAGTAAGAATACGATTCAGCCCAGTCATGAGTCACCATATATTTTTTCTAATGATTTATTCAATGTTCGCCAAGCTTTCATGTAACTGATTTTGATGAAGAGTTGCCCGTCGACAAGCACTTGCACCGTCCCAGCTGAGATATCCAAATTGGCCTTCACAAAAGACATGATTTTGGATACAAGAAACCCAGAAGTGGCTTGCTTTTGGTTAGAATTAATCATAGGGTTGACATAGCTATGTTCATGAGGCAGCCTTTTGATTTTCCACCATCTAGTTTGTGATTTCTTCGACACTATAGCATGTATTCTCCAAAGACAAGTAACATCAACATTACATACATCGGTGCATATTGTTTTGTTCGAATTGATTGGCTTGTACGAAACATCGTGCAGAATAGACCATTCCGTAAGTTGGTGGAGCAAATGTTCCTTGCTTTGGAATACCATCCCAACAGCAAAACCATTTTGTACGCAGGCAGCCGAGATTTTTTCGCCCGAAAACTCTAGATTAGCCATTACGGATCTCGCCATCATTTGCGTCGTGCAGAGATCATCGTCTATGGGTACTTCCATTTGAACTTCGTCACCATCTTCTTCGGGATCCACTATGTTTGGAAAGTCATAGTTCAGTGGTTCATTGTTGACTTCGGTCCAGCATGTATCATCAGTAGTTGTCATGGCAACCGCCATGCTGTCAATTTGTTCGGCCTGTTGTGAAGGACCTGCACCCCAGTCTTCTTCGGGTTCTACAGTCAATCTGTTAATAAATGCATTTCAGTTAAATCTTACATTTCAATGTGTAGTTATAAAACTAAATTGATGTGCAACACATACCTTTGGCTCATATCTAACAGTTCTGACTGATCAGTTTGTTGTTCTTGTTGATGTTGTTGTTGCTGCTCAGTCACATTTGGTGGAAAATACGAATTGGTGTACAAAGGAGAACTAAAGATGAGTGATGGATCACTAGTTTGCAACATTTCTGTGAAATAACCTAAACAGCTACTCATTATAGGCGTTGCGATTATTTCTTCCATGACATCTTCCACAATTTCTTTTGTTGTTTTTCCAACAAACAACTCAATCGATTTCTTATAGTAGAAAACATTACTTGTACATCTGCATCTTCTAAAAGTGCTACATCTTTCGTCCTCGAATCAGTAGGCACTTTGACCAACAACTCGATATCATATACGAGAGGGATAATTTTGGTTACTTGGAAGACTGTTTCTTTCAAAGCATCAAGTGTGCAACCCCTTCGAACTCTCCCTGATTTGCAGAATCCTTCCACATAACTTCCATTTTGGTGCTCATCCACGGCCAATTCACTGTCGTAGTAGTAAAGTGCAATAATAAAAGTAGGCGCTATTGTTGAGTGAGTTTATTTTTCTTGAAGTTATTTGAAGACAGGATTGAAATGTATGAGAAATAATGTGCTGAAGAACTATGAAATAGGGAAACCATCTAAGCAACGCCACCGTCAAATCAACTTTAATCAACTCAGTACGGTCTTTGTTAAGTCAGAATTGGCAGAGCTTTAATCATGTCACCAATTTCAAAACAAAGTAGAATCAATTTCAAAAAAAACAAGCCTTGAACCAGAATTGGGACAGCATTAATCGTATCACCAAATACGAAATAAAGCATTGGCATTCGTCCATACAATGGCTTTATCACAATTGACAAACATTGAGTCAGATTTGGCAGATGCTTGTCACCTCAACCATTTCGAAATATTGGCCCAACTTGACCAGTGTCTAGTCAAATCACCTGATCATATCATCAAATATTTGGCATATCGTACTGTACATAAACAGATTGACCCAGCTTTTATTTGTGGTAGCTAGTTGTGAATTCATCTTTATGTCATAATGTGTAGTGTACAAACCCGCAAATAGACAACGCTTTAATTCAAATTTCAAAAACATAAAATAAATTATTAGAAAAACACAAATATATGGTACTTCATATTAATCTTCCAAGTCCTACAAACCCACAAATAATAATTCAAACTAAACTTCAGAAACATACAACGACAACGGATGATGCAATAACTCAATCTAAACTTCAGAAACCTACAATGACGACGGACAATAGAAACACTAGTGGTTACGGTTAAATTGCAAGTCCTCTACGAGTTTTTTGAGATGCCTAATTTGTTGCTCCAGCTCATTCGCATAAGCTATACCCCTGGGACAAAGCGGTTCGTCAATCCATTCTGAAAAATTGCATCCGTAGGGATAATTGGAACAAAGAAGACTTCAACGACCAATGTTTTCGCCATCATCAGATACCACAGCATCGGCCATATACTCACGGTGGCAGCAAACTGGGTACGAGTTAACCTCTTGCTCCACCTTTGTTTGAGAAGTCATTTTTAAAATATATGGAGCTGAGAAGATGTGGTTGAGTATGTTTCGAATTATGAGAAGACTAGTGAGTACATATAAAGTTTGGGAATGACCCAAATACACAGGCGAGTTTTCAGTACTCGCACACAGGCGAGTTTTCAAAAGGCGCCAATATCCCTCCCCGAACAAAACAGGCCTACATTTGTTATTATTTCTGAAACATGGCTAATCATGTAATACTTTCTGTAAACAATCCTGCAAATGTGACTTTTTTCTTATAAATAATGTTTACCACAATAATATATATATATATATATATATATATATATATATATATATATATATATATATATAAAGATATACGGTGACTCCTGGCCGCATAGCCAAGCAAAAATTTCCCACATTGGTATTCTTATGTTTTATGCAAGTAAAATTTTAAATGATATGGTCTGGGTTTTAGATTTATGTTTAAAATAAGATGTTATATTCTGCCCATGTTATTTCTGGCTTTTTTTGAAGTAAACATGTTCTTACTTCATAGTCCTTATCTACACACCTTATTTCTTTCCTATGTGGGTTTAAACTAAGATGTTATATAAATAATGTCAATCAAAACGTGACAAGTCTTTATTGAATGAATTAATTTGGATATTAACCATGGTGGTGATCTGATATCTTGATTTGCTTATATTGTGGCTTTGGTACCAACGTGTAACACTCAATTCCTTTTTGGCTTTGACTTAGAGGTTGTTGATGTTTAGGAAAATACAAAAGTTCAATTGTAGGACTGAAAAAGTGGATGTGCATGGAGAAAATAAAATTGAATGTTTTAGGGAATTAAACGGGAAGCCAGAAAGAATATAGAAGAGAACTACAGGGACAGGAATGCACTATAGCAAAAGAAAATTAACAAGCTTTGTACAATAATAGATCAAGTGGAATTCTGTAAATGCGACATCTGGTTTGATGGATAGATATAGTCGGTTAATGTGGTAAAATAGTTTGATGGTTAGAAGTGGTATAGGGTAAAACGGAATTTTGCAGCAAATGATTTGAAAATAGGCTGAATTTAGAACGATCGTACAAAGGAATTCTGGAACAAATTAAGATTAATGTATAGCAAGAAAAGGAAAACAAATAAGAAGAATAGGGTGGCAGAAAGAAGTTGAATATCTACAAGGGAGTAGAAATCAATTGACTCTTTTGTACGTTCAAGTCCCACATCGCCTATTATAAACATGTGATGTGTATATAAACTGTAAGACATTAAATGTAAGGCAAGCTCTATGTTGAATAGAGTTGTGTAAAGTTAACCTTACTTTGCGCACTCTTCCTTCACCAGGAGCATTTTTACAGGCTCCTTGGCTTTGGTACGCTAGGATCGCCATCCACTGGAAGCCTCTACAACCCGCATGTATGCGTTGAAACATATTGACATGGTGAGTGAAAGTTTGTACATGGATGCATCTACAAACAGCAACCATTGAGTTTTGAGTTTGTACATGGACGCATGAAGGAAAATTATGCATTACCTGGAGTTTTGTATCATTGCTACCTCGCTTGCATCATCAACGACCATTGAGTTTTGAGATATGTCGGCTCGTTTGCATCATCAGTGTGTGCCAAATGTTCATTCACACAAATATCACCATGCCATGCATAAATATTAATTATTCACAAATTTACAGACATGCTTAATCAAATAGTACAACCCACATCTTGATCTAAGTATCATATAATATATGTGTAAGTCATGCACGTAACATGTACTAAAACTTAAACAAGTAAGACAATGCTCCAAATGGTAACTCGCATGCTGCCAGAAATTATTTAAAGCAATGCAGAGACGAACCTGACTGTGTACCCAGGGCAAAGCCATTAAACAAGTTGCACAAAATAATTCATGTTATAAAGGTAAAAAAGATATGCAAATATTTATTCAATAAGGTCCCCTTCTTATACGACTTTCAGGTTTAGAAGTGAAATAATCTTCGTTCAGAAATAATCGAATATACTCATACTCTATGATCTATTTTTGTAAATTTTCTATTTAGGTAAAGGTACCGAATATTGGTGGTAAAAAAGAATGTTATTTCTTAGCAGAGCCGGCTCAGAGGAGGCTAGGCTGAGCAGGCGGCGGCCTAGGGCAACCCCTCCCCCCGGATGGGACAACTGGTGGTGGTGATGGTCAATGATGAAATGAAATTTTATATAAATAATACTTCATGGTACACTTTGACAAAGTAGGTATAGCTCAGATGGTGGAGTTGTGTGCTTTACTGTTGTACATGAGGTCACAGTTTCAATACTTGTTTACCTATATTCCAGGCTTTCAGTGTTTTTGGGAGGGAACTTATCGATAATTCCCAGGTTTTCAATTTTTTTGGGAGGGGCAACATTTTTCGGGGCTTACTAGTATGACGTCTGGACGTTGCCTAGGGCAACTCACAATACCGAGCCGGCTCTGTTTCTTAGTCGCACCAAAAAGCCAAAATTAGAAGCATATCTCATGTTCAACGTTCCAAATTAACAATCTGTCACATGACAATCCTCCATCTTAAAATTCATATCATATAAAAAACATTTACAAAAATAAATTTGTACAAATTCATGATCATAATACAAAATCATTAGTACACAACAGAGAGCCAAAATCCATAGAACATTAATCAAGTCTATAATACATTATTGAATTCAATAATAATGATAGTGTTTCTATTTAAAAGCGAGGATACAATGCAACAATAAAAAATGCACATATAACATGCTAAATATTCAGTCACATGAAATATATTTTTTGAACACCTATAATCATCATTTTATTTTCTTTTTTTAAATAAAAACAGGACATTACACCCCTATTTCATCGGCGATGGTGAAAAATGGTAATCTGAAGTGCAAGGATAGGGAACTGCTATAACAATGAAGGTTAAGATGAAACTGAAAGAATTTGAATAACTCAATTCATACGCCCTCATACTGAATATCCCTACGTGCACAATTCAATGTCAACCTCGTATCACATGATCAAATTGCTGATTTAATCCCATGGTAATACCAAGTAATGAATTAATACGGAAAAATGAATAACTAAGATAAGCTTGGACTATATCAGATATGTGAAATGAAGAAGAAATTGAACTCGGATTCTACCAAGCTATTTCCTCTTGGCGCAAGGTTTGGTAATGATATGTGAATAGGCAATCCATACTTACCCAACCACCCTCATCCCTCCCTTTAAAAAAAACCAACAAAATAATCCAAGCCCCCCAAACCCCTATCCACCCCAAACTCCACTCAAGCGCCATCTCGCCTAAAGCTCAAACCCCCCTTTTTTCAGCACGATCGGCTTCTAACACAAAAACAATGGAAACTTTCATTTAGGACGGCTTCTACAGTTACGAACTACTTGTATTTTACATATCGGATGATCTTAAATAATCCTATTTAATTTAAATAAGGTCCTTCTCATATTTAATTTAAATAAGGTCCTTCTCATGCTTTGAAATACGTTTATTTAGGATGTTTTATCCATATATGATTTTTAATGAATTTTTGTTTGATCATTTTACCTTGAGTATATTTTTCTGGCTATAACTTTTGATGAAAAAAGAATTAGACGCCCTAACAAATCCCATTGTTTTGGGATGATGGTTTTTCATTTTAGAGAGTGGTTATATAAGCGATTTGGCCAGATACGGTAATTTTAAGACTTTATGTAACACCTCACATTTTTAATAATTAAATGATAAAATAAGTATGTAAAATTGTCGTAATTTAGCTATCTTAGTTACACCATTATTTCCGTGGTGATTTTCTGATCAATTTACATACATAGTTTGGAAAAATCAAAGTTAAAACGAAAATATTATAGCAGAAAAAATATTTATAAAAAAATAAAGAAAAAAATAGGTGGCTATGTCAACTTTAGGGCCGACCCACCATTTTTCCTGGGCGATATTGCGCCCAGATACGATAGCATGATGATGTATTTATAATTATAGGTAACATGGCTTCTTCTGGTTGTTTTATTCCAAAACCCGAAGACTCTGATTGGTTGAATGATGTGTCGACATATAACTAGATCTTGAATCCAACAGTCTAAGATCAATATATTACACTTTAAATAGAATCCTAGGCCTAACACTTCACTCATAGCACAATCTTTTCCCCTCTCAACGTTCTCTCTTCTAGGACGGACCTGAACTTAATTTTTATAGAGGAAAGATTTATAAAACAAAATATTTATAATCAACTTAGAAGGTGGGATCTACTCCAACCATGTAGAAGAGCTTAGGACTATGAGTGAGTGTTGTATCATTTTAGATAATGGTATAAGTGAGTGGATTTAAATTATATCATTTTAGATAATGGTATATAATATCGTTTGATTTCTCTTAAATTTGACATAGTTTAATTAGAATTATGTACAGTAGTTTAATTCCTGCCAAATCTGACACAGTTTAATTAGCATTATTTATAGCAAATTAATTCCTACTGCAATTGGTCAATTTTGACATGGTTTGATCAGAAGTACTTACATCAATTGTTAATTATTTAAACTGTAAATCCTGGGATATTTATACTCACATGAAAAAGTTATTTGTTGGATATTGAACTTGAACAAATATAAGTATTATTGGGATCAAAGAATTTCCAAGCCCAAGTATTGTAAATTTATAGTAATTATGTCAAATTTGGAAAATAAATTAAGAACGCGAATGAAAATATACCATCAAAATTGGAAGTTAGAAATAGTTTGGATTGGTTTGTAAAGAAAAAAAGTTATATTTCCATAGTTTGATTTGTAAGAAAGACGACAAACGTGATTGAAAGAGAAAAAGTACAACGAGATGGATAGTGCAAAATCCCCGTATTTTGCACTATCTATTAGTTTAGAAATAAACATTTTTTTTTTTGCAATTACGGATTTATGTTTGTTTAGAATTATTTCATATTAAATCACATATATAAATTTTAGTGCATTTTTAGTTACCAGTCAAATGGAATAAATATAACTTTCTAAAAATAAAACTTACAAAGATGGTAAAAGAAAAGCGTAATATATCTAAAAATATTATAAAAAGAAAAAGAGTAAGAAACAAAGTTAGACACTTGATATCCTAGAAAAGGGCAAATAAAGTGTTAGATTAAGATCTGCTATTACAACACAGGAAATAGAAAGAAAAATGATTACTATGATAAATAATTTATGATACATATACATAGTTCCAAATTAAGACTGTCATAAAAACAATTAAGAGAAAGTAAGAAATCATATCGTAATAAAGCAATAAAAGTATATTAAGAAAGATAAAAGAATTAAACGTGTAAGAAAAGATTTAGACATAAGGCCTAATAAGAAATGTGAGATGCATTTGGAGTCTTCCAAAGTGAATCTGAAGTTATGTCTAGCAATGCGGACCACAACAGATTCATTAGAGTATGTTAATCTCATGAGGTGCATTTATAGCGGCATTCATTGTAATTCGAGGACCGATGATCCCAGGGTGATCAGGATGAATATAGAAGCATGGACTTCAAAGCAATGATACCCCGAGGATGGCCCTCCGATATAGGCATAGTTAGGCAATCCATTAGAGGCAGGTCTGTAGTTTCCATCAAGAGGGTATGCCATGACTGCATTCATATTGAGGGTAGTCAGAAGATTGATGGGTGACTTTAGGATTCGACGATTACCTCGACGTAGGGAGCATGCTTCGTGGTCAGGGCCTAGTGATGGTAGTAACTGTTTGGGTACCTATCGCATTAGTCAATAGCGAGCATGAGAAGATGTGGGTAAAACCAACAGGACGGTTGTGTGTAAACAATCCGACATATCTCTATGTCACTGAGTCAAGACTGTTGCACGTAAACATACCCTAGGTATTCAACCAAAATTTGATTACAAGACGTCACAAAACCTTCCTTGCTATATTTTGAAGTTGATATCATGAATTTTAGTATAAATGAAAGAATTGGTGTGTCAACATCAGACAAAATGATAGTTTGGTAGGTTTTATATGAATGAATAAAAGTCGATGTTCTATTCATTTTGTACATAACTAAAATCTAAAGAAATATACCGTTTATTTAATTTAATAATCAAATGAAAGGGTAACATGGAAGCTTGGATAAACTTTAACAATTTATTCTTTTGAACATAAGCATACAAACTTTGAAGCTGCACCTTATTAGCTTTTTTGGGAGTTATTGAAGTAGTCTCGGCTAGCAATAAAGTTTCCCACGATGAAGATTATATCAACAAGGTTAAATTTGCTACCCTATAGGCTATATTAAAGCCAAGTTAGCTTTCGTTATTTATTTTTGAACAGCCAATACTAGATATATCCTATATATCACATGGTATAGATGTCTTGGTTCGTGGTTTCACTGCACATTAACAATTCATGATTTGAAGTATAATGTCACCGATGCATTCAAGATTTTGTGCGCCTATGAGCTTACAAATTGTTCTAGTGGCATCATCCTTTAGTGGCATAATTCTTGTGTTTCCATAGAAGTTATGTTATTTGCATATTTTCTAAGTAGTCTGAATATTAACTGTAAGAGAAAATTATTGAAAGATGAAGTTATGTTTGTGTTGTAGTAAGTGGAATAAGTTTATTTTACACCTTAGCCAAGAAAATTCCAAGTTGATATCCTTCCTTGGTCTTCGAAATGAATTCATCCTTGAGATAAACATATCCGAATAGTTATAGTTTACAATTCTAAACCTATTTGGATTATAGTTCAATTTTTTTTCATATTTTACTTATTTTACCCACTAATGATTTTGAAACAAATTTTTTAAATAAATGTTTGGCAAAGACTTATTTTCTTGACTTGTATGCTTTTTGACTTTTAGTTAAAACATTAAAATTTTGATTTTTTTGGGATATGAGTAAATAAAAATAAATATAATTTGAGATGTACTGTTAAGCATTATACATCTAGCAACAAGGTGGTTATTAAGAAGCAAAATGACATCCATTTGATTACCTGTCCCTTGACAAAGAATCCCGATGAGCTGCACCATCAATGTATTCAAAAGAGCTGTTGAATTTTTTATAAGCCTGATGAAAAGGATGGTTTAATTAATCAACCTTGCAAAGGAATACTATGTATGCTGGCTATAGGTGAACTTTTCTATTTAATTGTGATCTAAGGCATTCAGATTCCTCATCAGAAAGGGAGCCTTCACAATTAAATAACCTAACCTACGTAAGAAACTTTAAGGGCTGGTAGAAATGAAAAATGCAACTCTTAGGAAAAGCACGCTATTTAAAAACGCAATCAAAGGAAAAAAGCAGCCACAAGGAAATGAACCCAAATCAGTTCAAAACACAATCAAACATCATACCACTAAACCACAAAATATTAGCTTATTTTGTTTCCTTAAGAAATTACAAGGATTTTTTTTATTAAAGCATCGGTTGCTTCCCACTGCCTCCTCCACCTCGGTGACGCTGCCCTAGACAAATGTCTCGACTATTTGGCCCTTGGGCCAGGTATAAGTTGAATGACGATAGAAGAAACAATTTTATTAAACTTACTTACGAGAAGACGAAAAATGCATAGACATTGGAAATGCCAAGAAAACAAGGGGGGTCCATGCTACATATGCCATCATTGGTAGCATGGAAGTACAATGTAACTTGAAGGACGATAAGTGCAAATAAATAAGTTTTTTTTTGAATTTTTTAGGGGATATGCCAAGACGTAAAATCTCCCCTAGTGCACCTATCCCAATCTGTCCATACCACATGGTTGATCTTAGCGTATGCACTTGGTAAACTCTTCGCAAGTCATTCCATGTTTCGAACTCGTATCGTTGTTATCTCGACATAAGTCCTTATCCGTTGGTCTAATGCAGTGGACTCAAATAAATAAGTTAATTGGACTAAATTATAAGTTGATTAATTGGACTAAATTCTAAATTAATTGCATAACCATAACCGTACCGCAAGAGCAACATCAATAGTAATCATTCAGCCTTAACATTCAGTTCCTCCTCTAAATGCTACTCCAACTGCCTAAACTAAATCGAATATTCAATGGTCAATTCAAACCCAAGCATCTAGTCTGAAAACATATTTAATAAGTGTTTAGAGATGAAAGTCTATAAAAGAGTCCTACTTAGTTATTTAAAAAAAGTGTTCAATTTCACATATTAAGTGCATGTATCCACCGTTATTACTAGCTTAGAAAATAAAATATTGTTGGATAGCTGTACAGATAATTTGACTAAGTTTTTCCCACAAGGACAAACTCACCAAATTATTTGCCCAAAAGGACAACCATCAAAAAACTTGCCCTAAAGGACAAGTTTTAGTGCAAATGGTGAATTTCAGGGGGGTCCCATGTTTTTCCACTTTGTACTAAAACTTGTCCTTTTGGACAAGTTTTTTGCCCCTTGTCCTTTTGGGCAAATTTTTTGGTTTTTTTGTCCTTCACAATTTTTTCCTGTAAATAATATACTAAAAAATAGCTTTTGCTTACATATTAAGGGTGGGAAAATATGTCAGTACTCATGGGCGCTTGACAAATCAAAGTCAATTGAAGGAAGCTGACTAAATAGGTGCTCAACGGGCACGGATCGTCTAGACCGGGGACCCCCTGGTCCCCTAGTCCGGACCAATAAAAATCCCCCATTTGGAGGATTTTGCATTTTGCCCTCTGAAATTCGGGCATAATTCAGGAGGGCAAAGTGTAAATCACCCCAAAATGGGGTGATTTCATTGGTTGAGACCATAGGATCAAGGAGGTCCCAGTCCAGGTAATCTCAACCCGTGCTCAACTCCTAATTGTTAATTAAATTGGTGTTCAGCTTCTGTACTGCGCCATGAATGCTTAGGGTTGAATATTTAGTATTTGGATATTCAACTATGAATGCGTTGAAAATTTTCAAAAGGCTAGGTTGAACCTACAATTTACTCCATCACTTTAAAAACAAAGGGGCTAGTGACTCGACGAATATCATATTTTGGTGCTTGAGTAAATTTTATATTTAACTAAGTTAAACCTAAACTTTTAAAATTAAGAACTTGTGCAAATAAGCTTCATTTGAGACACGGATCTCCATGTTGCAATTGTACCAAATTATTTTACACTGTAGAGTTAGTTTGGACTGAATTGGAGCAAATTATAATTTTACAATTTATTTATTTGTTCACTTTTGCGAACTACTGATACATACTATTCGGTAGAAAAATAATAATTAATTATATAAATCAGATTTATTTTAAAATATATATTTCAAATATTTAGCTCAAATTCTCCGCTCATAGCACACAAAAACGTTCCTTATTCACTCAACTTCTCCTTTCAAATGTTTTGCTCAAATTTTGCTAAAAATGCAACCTTAATACCACTTGCATCCTTTCTCTACCATGCTTCCTTTACCGATGCGTCTGCAGCTGCAATGTTTAATTCCCTATAAATATATATTTCAAATATTCATTTTATAACTTTTTTAACTTATATTTGTAAGTTTCAATTTTTAGAATGTAGCACGGCTCGTGCTTCCTTTTCGTTTCTTATGGATGCCGAGAAGACTTTCAGCTTTCATAGGCTTGTTCTTGGAAATTATACATGAAAGAAAGAGTTATATCAACTCATTTTATCATTGATAATAAGGATTTTGAATGACCGAATGAATCTCTACTGGTCTAGGATGTGAATCAAGAACTTACGGGACAATCTAAAGTGCACAATGGTTAAATTGGATAAATTGTTATAGTTGAAAGGATAAGTTTGGATTTTAGAGAATGATCACATTGACGATCCAATGGAGTGGTGGAATGTAAATGCTCGAATGTACAATAATTTCAAAAAACAGTCTGTATTCAAATATTGGCAATTGGATGAAATTTTTTATGGTTACATAGGTAAGAAGACTTTTGGATTTTCGGTGACTTCAAACCTGCCCGCTCAACATTATACAACTAACGATACATAATATTACTTTGATAAGCACTACAAGAAAAATACCCTATTGCAACTAGCTATTTGCAACATGCGACAATGACAGTTGTGTAAATAATATTTAGCAACAGACCTATTATAGCAGTTGCAATAGGTGAGATTTAGCAACATGCCTTTTTTTCCTGTTGCGAAAAACATATTTTTACCAGCTGCGCTTCTCTTCCTATTGCAAAAACATGCTTTTAGCAGCTGTGCTTTCATAAAAGTTGCAACAAAAGTATTATTAGCAACTGCACTTCCAAGCCAGTTGCGAATAAATATCTTTAGCAACTGTTTTCGCCTCTTGCAAAAACTGTATTTTTTTACAACTGGTAAAGCCAGTTGCAAAAAACAAACTATTAAAAATTAGTATCTGCTTTTAGTGATTAACTTTTACTAATTAATTTTAAATAGTTACTATTGAATGATTAACTACTAGTAATTATATAATAACTGAGATTAATATTTAATAATTATCAATTAATAATAAAATTTAAGTATTATAAAGTGATAATTGTAAGTGATAATTAAATAATAACAATTACTAATTAACTGATAATTAACATTTGGTAAGCATAGTTACTACAAAAGTATGAAGTAATAAGTAATATTTAGTTATAATATAATAAGTATTTAAGTAATAATAATTAATTAATATGAACTAATACTTTACTAATTTATCAAAGTTAGTTATTATTAGTGTATAAATTATATTTAACAATTATTAACTACATTTAATAATAAATAAATCTAATTAACAACAAATTTTAAATAATCAGTAAAATATCCATAATGTTAAAAAATTATTAAAATATTCATAATAATTACTAAATAATTAACCATTAGTAATTACATAATAATTAAGATAACAATTTATTATTATTATTAATTGATAATAAAATTTAATTATTATATATTGATATTTATATTTAATAATATTATTCAATAATTTTACCAAGGTTTACAATTATGGATTACACAAAATAATACCAAATTTTTACGGTTCAGCCCAACTTTGTGGCTCCAATCTAAGTACATTTTGGTTTGTAGCGGTATATACGCGCCCCTTTCCCACGAAAATTTCATTTTCCGCTTTCACTCTCCCAGGCCCAATTATCCAAATCGGCCGAAGTTTCCAGATCCCCTTCTCACCTTCACGTTTCAAAATTTCGAGATCCCAGACTTAGATCTTGTTTTATTTTCTTCCAATTGTTGTTCAAGCTTATTGCAGAAAAAGAAAAGTCTGGTTCGATAATCCTCTTCGTGCACGGATTCCCCGAGCTATGGTACACGTGGCGCCACTAGATTCTCGCCCTTTCAAGCTTAGGGTACCGGTGCATCGCACTGGACTTTCGTGGGTATGGCGATACCGATACACCAAGCGACGTCACCGTTTACTCCGTAATGCATCTAGTCGGCGATCTCATCGCCTTAATCGATTCTCTTTCTCAGGAATAGGTTTTATTTTATTGAAATCCTCGAATTATTTGCTAATTTCCAGATTTAAATACCTAATTGAAAATCAAATCGAAGGTGTTTGTGGTGGCTCACGACTACGGTTCAATGGTGGCATGGAGTCTGTGCCAGTTCAGACCCGACAAGGTGAAGGTGATCGCTCCCCTTTTTGTAATATTAAATTATATATATTATTGAGTGAAAAACGGATCTACCATTAATGATGAAAACTCTTCACAGCACAAGGAGGTCAGGTTTTGCTAATGTCTTGGTCTTTAGAATACCGTATATGTATTTTTGTTGGTTTCAGTGAAATATCCAAACTGGGTGTCGATGACTTCATGATGTTGTATGGTTAATTAAATGGATCCTTCTGTTATTCATTTTGTTGTGGTTTATATGTCTATGTGTACAACTTTTTTTATCAATAATCTCCATATATACACTACCTATTAAATTACCTCCATCAAAATCAGTTTTGCCTTGATCTAATATGGAAAGTGGATATTATAAGAGGGTCAATGATGTTGATAGTTATGAATTATAAACGTATTAAGCAATACAACCTGCATTTATTGATTTGGCCATGAAATGATGAAGTTATGCATGAATCACACTAATGTGATTTGTAGTCTTTTTTTTTTTTTTTTTTTTTTTTTTTTTGGAGTTAGGTTGCATACTAATTTCAAAATACCATTTCTCTCTAGATTCTTGGCTTGAAAGAGTGTGCCGATATCAGTGTAGGAGATGACATGAGAATGAGGATCTCAGGAGGTCAGAAGAAAAGAGTCACCATTGGTAAAAGATTATTCTTATTGTGTTTTATTTAACAATGTGGGTTTACCTCCCAGATATATTTGAGTGGGCCGAAATTTTATATTAGGTTGTTTTCATTTTTTTTCTTCTTTATAAAAGTACCAATCACACTTAAGCGTGTTCCTAGAGATTATGCGTTCAAACACAACCCTTAAGATTTTAATTTTGAAAGCTAACAGGTTGGTTTTCAGCATGCTACCTTTACTGGTTTACAGTTTATTATTCGATTTACTTCGAGAGCAAGGAGATTATGCGTTCAAACAAAGTTTGTCGGACCATACTTAAGCGTGTTGACGAATTAATTGCAATGGAAAATATAATTTTATGCCCTAGCAGTTAAGACAGTAAAACATTCTGGTTTTCATTAACTTTATTAACCCATCTTTCTCGCCTGTTTATCTCATTTATATTAAGTTAGTAAAACATTCTGGTTTTCATTAATTCTCTTATTTTTGTTCTATGTTAATTAGTATACTGCGATCATGTATAAATGCTTTAGGAAACCATACCTTGACGGTGGCTAGAACAAGCCTGAAAAGAACATTTCTTTCAGAAAAGAGAAGAAAAGAAAAAAGGCTTGCAAATTGTTTATAAAGAGGATTATAGTGGAAATATATGTCATAGCAATATTAGATAGTACTAAAAATATGTGCCTGCATTTAGTGAATGAATTAAGGTTATTTATGGTCGTAAGCTAACTCAGTTACATACGGTTGATTTGATTTCAGTAAAGACATGTCTGAAATCGATATGTGAAAAGAGGCACACTTGTTCCATTAACATGTAGCAACGAATAAGGTTTTGATATCTTATAGATTCCTCTTTTATGCATTGTAGCTAACATAGGGACCCTAAAAGTGGAGGAGAGGGTGCTTTCATTTGCACTAAGGTCTGCTCCCTATACAGTCTTCCTTGCCTTAATTTTCAGTAGCAAATTTTGGTGGTGGTGTTCAGAGCAGACACATATCTTGTATCTTTTCTCTCTAAAAAAATAGGAAAAGGAAAAACAATGAGAGTGAGAGAGAGGGCAAGAGAAACCGTGTGTTCTTTTGGCCATGAACATACAAATCCGAGGGATTCAAACTCATGCCTCTGGATACAGGCTCTAGATCCCTTACCACTTGACCTCGTGGTCTTCAGATATTCTCTTGCCATCATACAAAACATGGTTCCCTGGGTTTCCCAAAAAAAATTATATTCTTAAGTTTAGTGGTAACAATGATTTGAGCTAAAACTTTTTCTTCTCCTTCTTTGATCTTGGTTTCATTGAAATTGTATGGTTAAATGTTTTGTCATAAACAAATTTCGGTCCATGACAAAAGTATATTCGCTTTAGGCTGCACTATCGTTGTCAGTTTCAAGATTACCATTCATAAATTTGATGTACACATCTGTATTTTCTTTGTATAACCATCGTAATAGTGTACACTGAACTTGGAATAAACTGGAAAAAAAAAATCATTTCATCCTTGAAATATATGTGCTCCACCAATACCACTAACACAACCTTGTCCTCACCTGGAACTTTACAATAACTTACTTGCAACTTAACTATTGCATTTCTGTACGTTTACTGCTAGGGCAGAAAATTTTATGTTCATTACTGCAAGGATATAGTACTGTTGAATTAATTGCTATTGACGAAAAAGAGTAGCAGGTAAGTGAGAATTGATCTCAGCCAGGATGAGTTTTGCTTTCACTTCCAATGGAATAGCAGGCCTTTTAAAAATGTGATTACATCTTTCTTTCTAAATGTGGAAAACAGAGGCAGTGATTGTGATTCTGGCTTTGGTGGAGAGACGTTTTTCCTTTCGAGCAAATTTACTCAGATAAAGGAAGACCGCACCAGAAGATCATAAGCATTAATGCCATGATAGGAAGTAATGAATTCTTTTTGCTTGTTTCCTTTGCTAAGGAGCAAAGATTTGTATTTAAGTTGACTTCTTTTCATTTGGAGAAACAACACAACTCGGCAGTTATTTCTTAGATGTTATCACTCAATTCTTTTCCCATGTTAGTAGATTTATTGACTGTGTTATTATTATCCAGAGGCAAAGAGCTGTCGTTAGTTACTTTTGTATTTGCAACATCTACATCCATGCTAGTATGCTACTTTCCTTGAGAGAACCAAAAAATGAGGAAAAAGAGTACTTATAAAATTATTGAGTTAACCACTGTCAGTTGTCTGTTTTTGTTAATTTACTGATATTGTATATAATAATTGCATGTTTTGTAGCAGAGCACAATTCTAGAAATTCCAATGGAGATCACAAAAGGATGGACTAGAAAAATCTTTTAAATGTGCATGTTCATCTACAACAAACTTGGAGCATGAACTGCAGATTTGTTCTAGTGAACATATGATATTTATTATCTTGTTATAGTATTTGTATGATAGAGTAGAAATATGATTAGAAAATACTCTATTCGAAAAAAATGTGTTGTGTGAAAGAAGAAATTGTTATACATGAATGATGTACGAAAATTATAGAAATTTTTGTTATAATTGTTTGTACTATTTTGTTTATTTCATTTTGTGATATACACTATTACTAAAACAAATACATTTAATATGTAATATCTATAAGCTGTAATATATTTTTTAACGATTTATGAATCTATTGCAACGGGTATATACTGTTGCAACAAAAGCCCTTTGCAAAAAAGTATACTGCAACGGACAAAAACTGTTGCGAAAAGGGACTAATCTTTTGCAACTTTGGTTATATAGACGGGTGTTGGCCTGTTGCAATAGGTCTACTACAACAGATATGGCCTGTTGCAAAAAGTATTTTTTGTTGTAGTGAAGGTATCCAATGACTTTGACCCTCCTCCAGTTATATAGCCGACTAGACACGGTAAGCATTTTGCGGATGGAAATTCGAGCAAGATGATGCAAGAGAGTCGATCATTATTACAGGATGTTTCAACAATGTCATGGAGCATTGTCATAGTTTACTGTCTTACATTACAAAGGTTCAATAGCGGTAGTTAATGATAATTTTTCGCAATGAAGTTATAAGAGTCATAGGAAAATTAAGTGGTGAACATAAGATATATAGTACCACAGTTAATTCATTTTAACATTTGAAATCATAATTTACTTGTGGCTTCAATTAATATCATAAGTGCATCTCCACCGGGATGCCTAAAAGCCGGAGCACCAAATAGGGAAAAAATGACAGTAAGCACCGCTTCTTCAGCAGTAAGCGGGGAAAACTTTTTCTTTGAACATAAAATTAAAAATGGGAATTAGGTTTCCGTTTATATGCTACTAGGGTTTCATTTCACCTTTAGAAAGTAAACGAGAACCGGATTCCAGATTAGCATCCGAGAAACCCCGACTTAACTTTTTTCAAAAAATTATATATATTGAAACTTGGTACACTTTTATTAACATCTGAAATACCATACATAAACAGGTGACTAACCTGCTTAACTATAAAGCAATCAAACATGAACCTAAAATAACACACGTAGTACATAAAAAAACCAGAAGAGAAAAATAAGAAATCAAACGCAGCAAGATCCATGAAGAGATCTACTGTGGCCCGGTCCCGCTTTAGCGAGCATATGACTTGCACTTCCAACTGGCTAGCACACTGCTCTGTGTCTTCACATGTCAGTCATCTCTTTCATTTATCTCCTAAGATCATCACTCTAGATCATACTGTGTCACGTTGCCAGTACATGCTCCACCCTGTTTTCGGTAGCCGATAATATGAAAACCCAATCAACCATTGAAACCTCTTAGCATTGCTTCCCAAACCCATAGAAGAGTACGCATGAATGTAGCAAACAAACTCAGAAGTTAGTAGGCATTAGGTACTTCATCATAGTCCACTCAAACAGGTGTTAACAGCTGGTTCTAGATATGATCACCGAATTATCTTTTGAAGCTTTCAGAACTCAACAAAATAGGGCTTATTTTTACACCCAACAATGAGACTTCGGTGTAAATCCGGTTATGATACTGAAATGCACAAACAATTATGCATAAACATATGTTTCGATTACATCCTTAGATGTAATACAGTTAGACCTCTGTTTTTTAACCAAGAAGAATCGTTTACATCCAGCATTTTTTCCAAGCTGGAGATGTAAATCAGTTAACCAAAACGACACATATTCTTAACAATAGAAACCAATTTTGCCGTATAAATGTAGTAAGCCAGGAAAATAAGTATTGAAATTCAAAGTGTGCACAACCAAACTAATCACCCCAAATCGCATTCATGAGGAATAGGATAGGCTTCTTACCCAGAATAGATCGAACAAACGATGCAGCAGGTTATCCACTAATTCAAAAGATCGGTTATCAAAAGCAAGATCTTCAGCATGAGATTGTAGAATGTTATAACGGTGTCGCTGAATCTCCTCTTCTCTGAGGCTTGACCTGTTGAAATTCGAAGAGCCATCAGATCCGATCTACTGCTGGTTAAGATGAAAAATTCTTTGTTAATCGGCAATCTTGAATAGAAACAATTCTCAGATCTGGAACGAATTAGGAAACGGTTGTTTAATCGATCGAACCAGAATTTGAAAACCATCATGGAAATCATATCGATAAACACAATAGAAGACATCGTAAAAACATCAACTTGTTCAATGAATTAGAGCTGAAAGCTTAGACTGTTATGTATAATGAAAATCAAATCTTATTAAAAAAATTGGTACGAATGAAAAGTAAGCTAACCTCATCGGAGAAAACTGAAGAGAAATGAAGGGATTTGACCGAAGTAGATTGGTCCAAAACGAGGGACTTTGTAAGAAAGAGTTAAAATTGGAAGCCAAACGAGAAGACTGAAGACAATCGACATTAATTTGAGCAGCTAAGGTTTTCCTCTATTTTGGGCTACTGGTAGATCAAAGTTTCATAGAAAATGTAAGATGGAAGGGGTAAGGGCATTTTGGTTGAATGACCAGAAAATTTTACGGAAAATATTCGTTGGGAGCCCAAAAATTTTGTTTTGGAGCCAAAGAGAAATTTGGATTTGGAGCCAAAAGAGAATTTGTATGCCCCACCATAAAACATTCTTTAATAAATATTTCAAAAATTCGAAATTCACTCGTATCCGTATTCGAAAAATAAAAATTATCTGATATTGTAAAAATAAATACAAATACGGATATGGTCACACTCGCATCTGATGATTGTTCGTTTGAGTGCAAATAAAATTATACTTAATTTTTCGTGTAATCTAATAGATAAAATTATTATCATTTATTATTTTATATAAGTAAAATATTTTAATGTATTAAAAGTTTATTACTATGTATATGTTCCTATTTATTAACTATTTATTAGTTATTTCATATTTAAAATTATTAATACTAGTTATAAAGTTATTGTTATTATTATCATATCCATTATTATTTATTTAATGTTATTTGTCATTATTAATTATTTCATATTTAAAATTATTAATACTACTTATTAGTTATTATTATCATATCCATTATTATTTATTTAATTTTAGTTTTTAATATTAGTTATTTCATATTTAAAATTAATCATTATTATTTTGATAAGTCTAAATAACCAATGGCTATAAGTTATTTATTGTAGAACATAAATTATTATTTATTATTACTTATAAATCATTAATTAGAACAAATTAATTTTTAATTATTGAACATGTTAATAATTATTAAAAAATAACACTAAAGTATATCTTAGAAAAATAATATAAACATCTCTTGCAAATCTATCGGAATTCTGCTGCAAAATAGCTTCGATAAATATTCATCGGTATTCTGCCTGGATTTGCAGCGGAAAATAGCAGCAGAAATTTTCTGTCGGTGATTTGATGCAATTTGCAACGGCTTAATGAGGGACGACAAAAGATGACGGTAATAAATAAAGGAAAAAAAGTTGGAAAAACAAACAACTGTTCCTTGCAGATCACATGGAAATCTGTCGCAAATTAGCGACCGAAATTTTCGCTTCTAAAAATTTGACGCTAAATCAGTGTTTTCTTGTAGTGTTTCCACCTTTTTGTAACATAAGTAATCGAATTTAGAAAATTAGATTTTTCTGGAATTCAAAAAATAAAGTTGGTTGGTAAGATTATGGATGCAACAATTGGATGAACTACGCTCTTAATCAACAAGAGTGTGGGAAAATTTGGATGAAAAAACTTTTTTGATTTTCAAAATATTGCTTTCATGTAGAACTGCTGGTATATTTAGGATGTGAGCATCATATTTTAAAAGGATTTTTGAGAAATTTGCATACACATAGGAGGTACCTCTTAGGCATACATACATTACTATGATGTATTGCACTTTGCACATGTGCGCAATGTTAGCAAAAATTGGATGCACACGTGATGGATGTATTTTATGCGAGAGGTTAATTGATTTTACCCTTAACAAATTTCGGGGATGAAATTTCCTAGGGGTGGGAGAATGTAACACCCCAACTTTTTAACTTAAGATAATAAAATAAGAATAACTTAATTAAATATTCAGAATTAAGTAAAACAGACTGCGTCATTGCATCCGTCTCGAAATTCTGGTCAAGATAGACACCTGGTTTGCGTAGAACGGTGTAACAACCCGTATTTTTGGTAGTCAGATATTTAATTTATTTTATTATTTAAATATCGATTTGGAATTGTAAACGGATTTACAATATATAATTCATTTATCAAATATATATAGATGTATAATTTATATATAATTATAAATCGAGCTCGTAACATCGCGATAATTCGTAAATTTCGTTTTGAACTTCAATTGAATTTACAGAATCTATTTAAATCAGAACTCTGTGAAAACAGAAATGTTCGAGTCGATTTTATTATAATTTCTAATGGAAGAGGAAAATGGAGATTCCAACCTATGGATTGTTAGTTATAGCTGATTTATATTTTCAAATAATTGCTATAGAATTATTTTTAAATTGTAACGATTTATTTATAAATATAAAAGAGTTTTTATACAAATGGAATATCATTTAAACCCATAAATTTTAATGTCGTGATTGGATTCTCTACCGCTTGAAATTGGAAATGTTGTTTTAAAGAATATGATGATGTTAATTTATTTTCGTTAATTCAGTTGTTTGAATTTAATTTATATCTTTTCAAGATTATATGAGTTTTGAAATAATAAACCAATCTAAAGCTTGTATACAACATACACACAGTTTATATTTTCAATACAAATCTCTCTACGTATTCATGCATATATACATATAAAAACTGGAGACACGTATACATATGAAAAAGTGGGAACGAATATACAACAAAATTGGAAGCGTTAATACAAAGAAGAAAACAACACATATATTCAAACAATATTGTTTGTGCAAGTGCAAACCACAAAGAAAATCATATACACTTTCGGCTGTACAATACATAACCAAATTTACGTAACAGTTCATCATAATTTTTAAGTGATGCATGTCCTTTTACATACAAGAAACAATAACCTAAATTGTCTTCATATGCATTGATCTGAAAATAAAGAAAAAGAGGGATCATGAAACAGAAAAGAGATACAGGAAAAATCAATGAACAATTAATTAAAATGAACAGCCAAGAACAGCCATGAAAAGCTAAAGAGAAAAAAAAAGTAGCCAAACAGCTAAAGCAAACAGTCAATAAACATCTACGAGACAAGATAATACATAGCTAAACAGCTAACTATATACATATACGTAGTAAACAACTAAAGAACAGTAATGGAATAGCTAGAGTAAAAAGTAGCCGAATAATAAAGAGAAAAATAAAAATAAAAATTTATAAATAGTTGAAATTGGACAAAACATTTATATTTATTCCAATTTTAAATTCCTGCATGTCTTGTTCCTTTTCAGAAAGCAGTGACACATAAGTTTCTCCATAGAAAATAGTAAATGAACAACAGCTAAACAACTAAATCTATTTTATATATTTATACATCAGATCATATGAACAACTAAGAGATAGAGTAGGGCAGTTAAGAAAATAAGGTATGAAAAGCTAAATGAAGATAGAGACATATTTATATTCATACATCAATCTTATAAGCTCAGTGAACAAATTTATGGATACATTTATTTATCAAATCTAACAGTACAATGAATAGCTAAGAAATCAAATCTATGTATATATATTTATATACAGCAAATCTAGATAGAACTGATATATATAAATTCATATATTAAATCTACACTGCAAAAATGTATTTATACACAAAAAAATCTGAACTCGGAATCTAGAATACAGTTTCAAAATCTTTAGATGGAATAAACAAGTCATAGCTCAATCTAACCTAATCTATACACAAGCATAAGTCTGATCACTGTCTTTTTGAACAAAACCAACAGTGTTGAAAATACAATACTTAATTCATCTCTGCTAAAATCAGTTCGCAACTATCAATATCCATCAACCATCACCAGTACAAACACAGTCTGAAAAGAGGAAGAAAACCCAATGGCCTAAACCTAGTAGTCGAACCTATCTAAGATGAATTCTGATAGACATTGGTCTTTTCTCAATCTACTACTATAAATACATGCATAATTTCCAAAGAAAGCAAAATGAACAATACAGTAAACAAGAAAAAATGGTTCGAACCACTTATAGAAAATCAAAACAAAAATTGAATTAAAAATACTTATTTGTACTCGGAGATGCACGCGCTTCAGATCCGTATAAGTTCCGATGGATTCCCTGACGTTTCAGTTCGAACCGAGGACTTAGGGTTTGGGAAAATCTTCGAAGGGAAGCTTCGATTGGGGTCGTTGTTAGATGTAGTGGATCTGGAAGGTTCAGAGTTGATCGACGAAAGGGTAGTGATGACAGAGTTGTTGAAGGGGTTGATTAAAGGGGTTTGGTCGATCAATTGCAGAAGGTGAAGGAATAATCGAAGAAATGGTGGTGTGGGAGGGTGGCGATGCAACTGAACTCGATTTTTTTACTGAAGAACAGAAAGGGGAGGAGGGATGTGAGTGCGGCCATGGATGAATTTTGGGAGGAGGCGGTGATTTGTGGGTTCAGGAAAAACCGATAGAAGGGTTTTGATAAAGATAAGTGGGTTGGGTTTACTCCAGTAAAGCCCATTTAAAATTTTATAATTTATGTTTTAATTAATTTAATTACTTTATAATTTTAATAATAAGATATATCGCACATACGTTAACAGGTTTTAGCATGGTCAGTTTCGTTGGAACCGTAGAGACGAATGTTTCGAGATGGAGCAGGATCAGTCAGGGCTGGAAGCCAGTAGAATTTTTAATTAAATCAAACCGTTGTTTAATTTAATTAAAAACCAGTGTTAATGACTGAACCAAATCAAGGTGAGTTAAACTCACTCATTTCTTCCTATTTCTATTTTATATAAATTGGGTTTTTATTTTGAGTGTTCTGTTTCCCAATGGTTGACTGTTTGCTAGTTATATATTTAAATGTTGATTTAACAGATGAAATTAAACTGTTGTATAATTTCAGTGAAATACCAAATCGTTATTTTAACGATTGGGTCCAATAGAGGTAACTCAACTTGATTGGTCACATTTATAAATAAACGCGTTTAAATTGTTTGAATTGTTTGAATTGCTTGTGAATTGGTTGCTGTTAAATGGTCGTTATTTATTGTTATCAGTTAAATGAAATTGAATGACCAGATTTGAGATAACCATTTTGGATACAGGGAAGAACAGGTTGGAGGAATCCAACGGAATTCCTTAAATATATTATTTATTTTCATATTATCATATATGAACTGTCATAATTGGGTGATTGGTTTGATTACTGATCATTGACTGAAAATTCAATCTGTGTTTTGTTTTAACCAATAAGCAATATTGGTTGGGTAATCAGCAGTAAATGGCCTAAGAATAAATTGTTTTGTTTTATATTGATTTACCGTCAGTTGATCGATAGAACTGAAGTTATAAAATTTATTTTTTAACTAGAAATAGATTTTGAAATATATTAATTTGAATAAAAGCTTATAAACAAGAAATAAATATTTATTATTTAATTAATTTATAATTAATTATTAATTGATTTTATAAAGTAAATTCTAATGTCAGTCAGATTTATAAACAAGTGAAGAGAGATTAACCTAACGTTTAAGTTTGAATAATTGCTTTGTTAAGAAATAATTAAATGGAATTATTTGAATCAATTATATTTTTAATCAATTTAAAGGGAGAACGAAATGGGAATTGGATAAGGAGATAACTGTGTTTTAAGTTGACTAAAGTCGATCGTTTTAACTGGAATTGATTTTTAAATTAGTCTGTTTTGAATTAATCTAATAAAATAGTTTAATGAATATTATTTCAATTTTAATAAGGTTTTAAAAAAAAGGATTTACCATTTATCCTAGTTAATAGAGAAATTAACTACTTTTACTGTAGTTAGTGAGTGAAGTAAATTATTATTTTAATAATATTTCAGGAGATTTAATTTTAATTGAAATTCATTTAAAAAGTAATCGAAGTTTAAACAAAATCTAGTTGAATGGTGAAAGGAGTTTATGAATGGGTTTTATTTTAAAACCCGGATTTTTATAACGAAGTTATAAAAAGAATTTTAAGCGAATACGATAGCTTAAATTAAATGATACTTGAATTAAGTAAAAGGAGAAAAAGATGAAAAGGGTTTATAATAAACCGGTGTTATATAAAAGAGGTTTGAGGTGTTATACCATTAATTTTAAATTAATGTTACTTAATAATGTGATTAAGTAAGAAGGGGGAATTAAAATAAGATTTCCAATGCGGGAAATGATTGAATGGATTAGAAAAGAAACTGGTAAAAGTGAATTTGGTAAACGAGTGGGTCATAGGGTTGTATAACCGAATCTGAATTATAAAAAGTGAATTTGTTTTAAGAGGCAAAGGTTAAAAGGAAGTATTTTATAAGAAATTACTTAATTATGGAATTAAGGAATAAGGGTTACATCCCAGAAAGAGATTTACAAAAAGTAAAAAGGTTTTATGGAATCGTATTTGAATAAAATAGTTAAATGGAATTTTTGTGGATATTGGAATGAATTATTAAGTTACAGCTCTTATCTAACTGAAGATAAGAACGATGTTGATCAAGGTCTGAGAGGTAATTTAAATACCCCAACTTGAATGACATCAGGGTTATCCGAGGATGGTATTAGTTGTAATGGTAAAAGGGGTTAATGATAATTTATTATTTCCGTTAAAGAAATAATAGTGAAACGTTTAGTGAAAATTAGGAATATATATATAACAAGAGTCCCAGAGTAAAAAAGGAAATAAAAAGGGGTTGTGTGAAATTATAACGGTATTTTCGAGTTAGAAAGGAAACATAAAGTTGAGTTATATTCTATAAGAATAAGCATGGATTATTGTTTGAAGTATTGAATAAAAGATATTTCGTAACGTTGTTTCACGGATAATAAGTTGAATTGATTTTCCAAAATTAGATAATAATTTGGTTAATGTTTTTAAAGTGAAAACAGAAAACTGGGTATGATATAGGATTTTCCTAAGTGTTAAAAAGGATTTGTTTAAAGAAAAATCTTATGTTAAATAAGAAGCGAAAAACTATATTCATAATATCGAAATATTTAAGAGTTTTACATTAACCTTTGTTTTAATTAAAAGGCCAAGTGATGCTGAATACTAAACCAGTGAACTCATTGGATTTTCATGATTGAATCACTGATTATTTTTTATAGTTGGATAACCGACTACCAAATCTGCCCAATACGACTGTTGTTATGGAACGATCGGGATCGAATTTATATTCGAAAACCATTCCGTCCAACAAATAAGTGAAGATATTTGAAGATGATCGAGATGGAGCATTGAAGACCGTGGATCTTCATAAACGGAAGAACCACTAATATTCTCTGCCTTGCAAGCGTAGATAAGCTGTGATTCTGTCGTAGTTGGAATCTACGGATTGCAAGTAATGTTGCTACCAATCTATAGGTTGATTCCTTGGATGTGGTAGGAGGGTGCCTTCGGTTCATCCTATGCCTAGATGACTTGTATGGACGAATGTCTGACAAAGTATTTCCAAAGGACCACGTAAGTTGATTTATTCAAACGTATCATCATTGGTTAGCTCCCAACTAGAGTATTTTTATGGACGTCAATTAGTGATATCTGATGGATCTGACAATGTGGTATTCAAAGTAAATGGTGATCGGATGTTCTAAAGGTACATTCATACCTCAAGCCTCATCAACCGGGAAATGACAAAAATTGGGCAGGCAGCATGGCTATGTGGGTCGCTCCCATTATGGTGTATAATCACATATCTAGAGAAAATCTTTTTGGTTCTTTAATCTATTTTTGATGTTGTCCCTTTTCGGGAAATGGTAGGTAGCTCCTAACCCTTGGTGATATACATTCGATACACTCAAGCGAAATGAGTGGTCGGTCATGTGTGGGACGGGTTGCAAGATGTTCTTGTTGAACCCAGTGTATTCGCCTCTAGAGATACACTATCGGTAGGTGATTCCATACCTTGTCATAGTCGGAATCCATTCTCCAATAAGCACCCGCGGTTTTGTTTGTATACTATATATGTGGAGCGTGAGATGCAAGCGTTATGCTAGATTCTCTTTATTTGTATTTTGACACTATTATAATATCATAAAAGATATTGATTTCAAAAATGTTTTGGGTTATCGTAAGGTAAAAACCGTCCGTGTTTATGTGTGGATTTGGTCTTACGATTATCCTTTTCTTTCGAAAAGATTTTAACTTTAAAATCAAGTTGTGTGATACCCTTGAACTTAGTGTGTTTTTTATCACTCCGGTTCACCAGACTGACCTGGTGTTTTGTAAATGCTCGGGTTAGGTCGGGTTGTACAGGTTATCGGATGTTGCGATGTCCAGATACGAGCTGGTGGTGTTCAGACGTATTGTTTCTAGTATTTATTCCGCTGTGTGATTGTATATGAGGACAGGTTATTATCATTGTCCAGATGTGTGATGTACTCTGGTATTGTAAGTATTTTTAGAAGATCTCAATAAAGATTTATTTCTTTATAATATTTTGTTCTGCTGCGATGTGAGACTATGTGATTATGTGGTGTTTCTTCTTTTCTTCTATTCTAACTTTCTTTCTTTCTTATCTCACCCTCTGAATTCTTTCTACTGGCATCCGGGTTTCCAGTGCAATTTGGGTTGGACTGGTGATGTTTAGCCAGCTCAAATGGTACCGGAAATTTGGGTCGTCACACTTGGTATTAGAGCGATTGGTTTAGTAATAACCTTGTATATGTGGTATAACTCGATAGAGATTGGGTTAGCAATACCCGAGATCGAGATTGAGTGTGTATATGAAGTAGAAAGAGAAAATGGATAATGTTTGAAATAGAAATCAAAATTTGAGTTTGAAATGGCAATCTATAAATAAGAAAAGTATATAGTTAATTGAATATGAGTTTGAAACTTAACGTGGTTAAGAGTTGGATATTGAAATTAAAATTTAGAGCTTGGAAATAAAAGTTGTTTGATCTGGTTAATTGGATTGTGCATTGTTGATTGGTTGGTTGTAAGACGGATTGAATAAATTCATCCAATGATTTAATAAATAAGAGATAAATAAATTGAAAACGAAGATAATAATCCTATGTAATAAATTTGAATAAAATAAAATATGAAATGAAAGTAGAAGGATTTAACCCTGTAGTGGTTATTATGTATCGAGCTAAGTGCATGTTGAAAATGAAAAGAGCTGCTAGTTGCTTTAGAATTTGAGTTTGGTTGCCCGAAAAACAGGTTAACCTTAATATTATTAGTTAATGATTGACTTTATACCCCTGAACCGAGTAGTCATTTGGTTTTGTTCTCTTTTGAAATGTGTGAGGCCCGGAGTGGAGGATGTAGTTCCTCTGATCAAGCAATGCTGTGGAGATACTGGCGAATTTTTCGTAAATTTATATAACATAAAATTTTTATAATAATTCCATAATAATTATTTTTAGAATAAGTAGGATTGGAACATTATTCTTACTTAGCAATTTCGGGGACGAAATTCTTTTAAGGGGGAAGGAATGTAACGACCCGTATTTTTGGTAGTCAGATATTTAATATATTTTATTATTTAAATATCGATTTGGAATTGTAAACGAATTTACAATATATAATTCGTTTATCAAATATATATGGATGTATAATTTATATATAATTATAAATCGAGCCCATAACATCGCTATAATTCGTAAATTTCGATTTCAACTTCACTTGAGTTTACAGAATCTATTTAAATCAGAACTCTGTGAAAACAGAAACGTTCGAGTCAATTTGATTATAATTTTCTAATGGAGGAGGAAAATGGAGATTCCAATTTATGGATTGTTAGTTATGGTTGATTTATATTTTCAAATAATCGCTATAGAACTGTTTTTAAATTATAACAATTTATTTATAAATATAAAAGAGTTTTTATACAAATGGAATATCATTTAAACCCATAAATTTTAATGTCGTGATTGGATTCTCTACTGCTTGAAATTGGAAATGTTGTTTTAATAAATACGATGATGTTAATTTATTTTCGTTAATTCAGCTGTTTGAATTTAATTTATATTTTTTCAAGATTATATGAGTTTTAAAATAATAAACCAATCTAAAGCTTGTATACAACATACACACAGTTTATATTTTCAGTACAAATCTCTATATGTATTCATAGATATATACATATAAAAATTGAAGACACATATACATATGAAAAACTGGGAACGGATATACAACAAAACTGGAAGTGTTAATACAAAGAAGAAAACTACACATATATTCAAACAATATTGTTTGTACAAGTGCAAACCACAAAGAAAATCATAAACACTTTCGGGTGTACAATACACAACCAAATTTACGTAATATTTCATCATAATTTTTAAGTGTTGCATGTCCTGTTGCATCTAAGACAGAAAATCAAATTGTCTCCATATGCATTGATCTGAAAATGAAGAAACAGAGGGATCATGAAACAGAAAAGAGATACAGGAAAAATTAACGAACAGCTAATTAAAATGAATAGCCAAGAATAGCTATGAACAGCTAAAGAGAGAAAAAAGTAGCCAAACAGCTAAAGCAAACTGTCAATAAACAGCTAAGAGACAAGAGAATACATAGCTAAACAGCTAACTACATACATATACGCAGTAAACAGCTAAAGAACAGTAATGGAACAACTAGAGTAAAAAGTAGCTGAATAGTAAAGAGAAAAATAAAATTAAAAATGTATGAACAGCAGAAATTGGACAAAACAATTATATTTATTCCAATTTTAAATTCCTGCATGTATTGTTCATTTTCAGAAAGCAGTGACACATAAGTTTCTCCATTGAAAACAGTAAATGAACAGCAGCTAAACAACTAAATCTATGTATATATTTATACATCAGATCATTTGAACAGCTAAGGGATAGAGTAGGGTAAATAAGAAAATTGGGTATGAACAGATAAATGAAGACAAAGACGTATGTTTATTCATATATCAATCCTATAAGCTCAGTGAACAAATTTATGGATACATTTATATATCAAATTTAACAGTACAACGAACAACTAAGAAATCAAATATATATATATATATATATATATATATATATATATATACAGCAAATTTAGACAGAACTATTATATATAAATTCATATATTAAATCTACACTGCAAAAATGTATTTATACACAAAAAAAATATGAACTCAGAATCTAGAATGCAGTTTCAAAATCTTTGGATGGAATATACAAGTCATAGCTCAATCTAACCTAATCTATACATGGGCACAAGTACGATCGCTGTCTTTTTGAACAAAACCAACAGTGTTGAAAATACAATACTTAATTCATCTCAGCTAAAAACAGTTCGCAGCAATCAATATTCATCAACCATCACCAGTACAAACACATTTTGAAAAGAGGAAGAAAACCCAATGTTTTAAACCTAGTAGCCGAACCTATCTAAGATGAATTCTGATAGAAATTGATCTTATCTCAATCTACTATTATAAATACACGTATCGCGCATAGGCATTTCATCATTTCCAGAGAAAGCAAAATGAACAATACAATAAACAAGAAAAAATGGTTAGAACCACTTATAGAAAATCAGAACAAAATTTAATTTAAAATACTTATCTGTACTCGGAGATGCACGCGCTTCAGATCCGTATAAGTTCTGATGGATTCCCTGATGTTTCAGTTCGAACCGAGGACTTAGGGTTTGGGAAAATCTTCGAACGGAAGCTTCGATTGGGTTCGTTGTTAGCTGTAGTGGATCTGGAAGGTTCGGATTTGATCGACGAAGGGGTAGTGACGGCAGAGTTGTCGAAGGGGTTGATTAAAGGGGTTTGGCCGATCAATTGCAGAAGGTGAAGGAATAATTGAAGAAATGGTGGCGTGGGAGGGTGGCGGAGCAACTGAACTTGATTTTTTTTACTAAAGAACAGAAAGGGGAGGAGGGATCAGAGTGCGGCCATGGATGAATTTAGGGAGGAGACGGTGATTTGTGGGTTCAGGAAAAACCGATAGAAAGGTTTTGATAAGGATAAGCGGGTTGAGTTTACTCCGGTAAAGCCCATTTAAAATTTTATAATTTATATTTTAATTAATTTAATTACTTTATAATTTTAATAATAAGATATATCGCACATACGTTAACAGATTTTAGCATGGTCAGTTTCGTTGGAAATGTAGAGACGAGGGTTTGGAGATGGAGAAGGATCGGCAAGGACTGGAAGTAAGTAGAATTTTAATTAAATTAAACCACTATTTAATTTAATTAAAAACTAGCGTTAATGTCCAACCCAAATCAAGGTGAGTTAAACTCACTCAATTCTTCCCATTTATATTTTATATAAACTGGGTTTTTATTTTGTGTGTTCTGTTTGCCAATGGTTAATTGTTTGCTAGTTATATATTTATTTGTTGATTTAACTGACGAAATAAACTGTTGTTTAATTTCAGTGAAATACCAAATCGTTATTTTAATGATTGGGTCCAATAGAGGTAACTCACCTTGATTGGTCACGTTTATAAGTAGACGTGTTTATATTGTTAGAATTGTTTAAATTGCTTGTTAATAGGTTGTGGTTAAATCATCGTTATTTATTATTATCAGTTAAATGAAATTGAATGATCTAATTTGAGATAACCATTTTGGATACCAGGAAGAACAGGTTGGAGGAATCCAACGGGATTCCTCAAATATATTATTTATTTTCATATTATCATATATGAACTGTCATAATTGGGTGATTGATTTGATTAGTGATCATTGACTGAAAATTCATTGTGTGTTTTGTTTTAACCAATGGGCAATATTGGTTGGATGATCGGCAGTAAATGGCCTAAGAATAAATTGTTTTGTTTTATATTCATTTACCGTAAGTTAATCGATAGAACTGAAGTTATAAAATTTATTTTTTAACTGGAAATAGATTTTGAAATATATTAATTTGAATAAAAGTTTATAAACAAGAAATAAATATTTATTATTTAACTAATTTATAATTAATTATTAATTGATTTTATAAAGTAAATTCTGATGTTAATCAGATTTATAAACAAGTGAAGAGAGATTAACCTAACGTTTAAGTTTGAATAATTGCTTTGTTAAGAAATAATTAAATGGAATTATTAAAATTAATTATATTTTTAATCAATTTTAAGGGAGAACGAAATGGGAATTGGTTAAGGAGATAACTGGGTTTTGAGTTGACTAAAGTCGACCGTTTTAACTGAAATTGATTATTAAATTAGTCTGTTTTGAATTAATCTAACAAAATAGTTTAATGAATATTGTTTCAATTTTAATAAAGTTTAAAAAAAAGGATTTACCATTTATCCTAGTAAATAGAGAAATTAACTACTTTTACTGTAGTTAATGAGTGAAGTAAATTATTATTTCAATAATAATTTAGGAGATTTAATTTTAATTGAAATTCATTTAAAAAGTAATCGAAGTTGGAACAAAATCTAGTTGAATGGTGAAAGGAGTTTAAGAACGAGTTTTATATTTAAAACCCGAATTTTTATAGCGAAGTTATAAAAAGAATTTTAAGCAAATACGATAGCTTAAATTAAATGATACTTGAATTAAGTAAAAGGAGAAAAAGATGAAAAGGGTTTATAATAAACCGGTGTTATATAAAAGAGGTTTGAGGTGTTATATCGTTAATTTTAAATTAACGTTACTTAATAATGGAATTAAGTAAGAAGGAGAATTAAAATAAGATTTCCAAAGCGGGAAATGATTGAATGGATTAGAAAAGAAATTGGTAAAAGTGAATTTTGTAAATGACTGGGTCATAGGGTTGTATAACCAAATCCGAATTATAAAAAAATGAATTTGTATTAAGAGCCTAAGGATAAAAGGAGGTATTTTATAAAAATTACTTAATTATGGAGTTAAGGAATAAGGGTTATATCCCAGAAAGAGATTTGCAAAAGGTAAGAAGGTTTTATGGAACCGTATTTGAATAAAACAGTTAAATGGAATATGTGTGGATATTGGAATGAATTATTGGGTTACATCTCTTATCAATCTAAAGATAAGAACGTTGTTGATCAAGGTCTGAGAGGTAATTAAAATACCCCAACTTGAGCGACATCAGGATTATCAGAGGATGGTATTAGTTGTAATGGTAAAAGGGGTTAATGATAATTTATTATTTCGGTTAAAGAAATAATAGTGCAACATTTTGTGAAAATTAGGAATATATATATATATATATATATATATATATATATATATATATATAACGAGAGTCCCAAAGTAAAAAGTGAAATAAAAAGGGGTTGTGTGAAATTATAACGGTATTTTCGAGTTAGAAAGGAAACATAAAGTTGAGTTATATTCTATAAGAATAAGCATGGATTATTGTTTGCAAGTATTGAATAAAAGATATTTCGTAACCTTGTTTCACGGATAATAAGTTTAATTGAATTTCCAAAATTAGATAATAATTTGGTTAATGTTTTGAAAGTGAAAATAGAAAACTGGGCATGATATAGGATTTTCCTAAGTGTTAAAAAGAATTTGTTTAAAGAAATAGGATTTTCCTAAGTGTTAAAAAGAATTTGTTTAAAGAAAAATCTTATGTTAAATAAGAAGCGAAAAACTATATTCATAATATCGAAATATTTAAGTGTTTTACATTTGTTTCTATTAAAAGGCCAAGTGATGCTGAATACTGAACCAGTGAACTCATTGGATCTTAATGATCGAATCAATGACTTTTTATATATATAAATAACCGACTATCAAATCTGGCCAATACGATTGTTGTTATGGAAATACCGGGAACGAATTTATATTCGAAAACCATTCCGTCTAACAAATATGTGAAGATATTTGAAGACAATCGAGATGGAGCATTGAAGATCGTGGATCTTCATAAATGGAAGAACCACTAATATTCTCTGCCTTGCAAGCAGAGATAAGCTGTGATTCTGTCGTAGTTGGAATCTATGGATTGCAAGGACTACTCGCTACCAATATATAGGGTGATTCCTTGGATGTGGTAGGAGGATGCCTTCGATTCATCCTGTTCCTGGATGACTTGTATAGACGAATGTCTGACAAAGTATTTCCAAAAGACCAAGTACGTTGATTTCTTCAAACGTACCATAGTCGGTTATCACCCAACTAGAGTATTTTTGTGGACGTCAATTAGTGATATCTGATGGATCTGACAATGTGGCATTCAAAGTAAATGGTGATCAGATGTTCTAAAGGTACATTCAAACCTCAGGCATCATCAACCGGTAAATGACAAAAATTGGGCAGGCAGCATGGCTATGTGGGTCACTCCCATTTGGGTGTATAATCACCTATCTACATAAATTCTTTTTGCTTCTTTAATCTATTTTCGATGCTGTCCCTTTTTGGAAAACGGTGGGTAGCTCCCAACCGTTGGTGATATACATTCGATACACTCAAGCGAAATGAGTGGTCGGTCATGTGTGGGTCAGGTTGCATGATGTTCTTGTTGAACCTAGTGTATTCGCCTCTAGAGATACACTATCGGCAGGTGGTTCCGTACCTTGGCATAGTTGGAATCCATTCTCCAATAAGCGCCCGCGGTTTTGTTTGTATACTATGTATGTGGAGCATGAGATGCAAGTGTTCAGATAGATTCTATTTATTTGTATTTAGACACTATTATAATATCAGAAAAGATATTGATTTCAAAAATGTTCTGGTTATCGTAAGGTAAAAACCGTCCGTGTTTATGTGTGGATTTGATCTTACGATTATCTTTTTCTTTCGAAAGGATTTTAACTTTAAAATCAAGTTGTGTGATACCCTTAAACTTAGTGTGTTTTTTCTCACTCTGGTTCACCAGACTGACCCGGTGTTTTGTAAATGCTCGGGTTAGGCCGGGTTGTACAGGTTCAGGTTATCGGATGCTGCGATGTCCAGAGACGAGCTGGTGGTGTTCAGACGTATTGTATCTAGTATTTATTCCGCTATGTGATTGTATATGAGGACAGGTTATTATCACTGTCCAGATGTGTGATATACTCTGATATTGTAAGTATTTTTAAAAGCTCTCAATAAAGATTTATTTCTGTATTATATTTTGTTCCGCTGCGATGTGAGAGTCTGTGATTATGTGGTGTTTCTTTGTTTCTTCTATTCTATCTTTCTTTCTTTCTTATCTCACACTCTGAATTCTTTCCATTGGCATCCGGGTTTCTAGTGCAATTTGGGTTGGACTGGTGATGTTTAGCCAGCTCAAATGGTACCGGAAATTGGGTTATCACAAACGGACACCGTATGAAGAAGTTATGAGCATTAGAAATTTGTATACATATAAGGAGCTTATATGTTTATTAAATAAATATATCCAGAAAATTCAAAAATCAGTTCAAAAATCAAAATTCACGAGCGGGAAAATCTAGAGGGAATTTAGACCGTTAGGGGTCGACCCACCAACAGGGGGGTCGACCTAGGTGTCTACCCACCCGAAGGGGGGTCGACCCACCCGCGGATCTGGAAACTTCTTCTCTGACATGGACGATTCTGATGGCTTTTGGTCCAATCTGAGGGTCCTGGTTGCTCCAATACTTTTATAAATAAAACCCTAGACCTAACCCTAAATCTCATAGCTATGCCGGAGTTCTGCCATGACACTCTCTCTCTCTTCTCAAATCTATTCTGAAAATTAAAATATTAGCCTAGGAAAATTATGAATCCAGATCTGGAAGAGAGAAGCAACATTAATAAAAAGATTATTGAATCATGAAAGCAAGGTAAGCTTCTAAGACCAATCAATTTGAATTATTTCTCTTTCCCTTCTCTTTTCATGAAAATAATAAATCCATGGTCGTTAGGTTTCAAATCAAATTTAAAGGGAAAAACCATGGAAGAATAGATCTGGATTAGATTCCAGATTTGGAAGGCTTTTAGGTGAGTGGGTTTAAAATATACTTTTTGAATGATAGTATATTTATCGTTTTCCATTCCCCATTAACATACACAATGAACATATTAGAAGATTTAATTTGATGAAATGAATTATTGCGCTAAAATGGATAATACGTTCAATTAGTTAATATGTTGAGATGTACATGATTACTGTTGTAAAGATCTATTTTATGAACTTGTTAATTGGGATAATTGAGATTTTGGGTAAATGATACATTATTGGAGAATTACACTTTATTTTAAATAAAGTTAATTACATTTAGAAAGACATGCGCCACATATTGGGATTTAGGGCATAATTTGTTATGGGATTTTGGAAAATAACATATATTATGTTTTGAGACTTTAATTTGGAAGCGCAATTTGATATGAACATAAATGATTGAATGAAGAGGACTATGCCTAGGATTACAATTAGAAATTGTATCTGCGCTTATGGCTCGAGGTTAAGTTGCATTAATGGCGGAAGTCTGCCCGGACCCGACTAGCCTATCCAGCAGCCATTAATGTTGAACCTAATGTGAGAGGCCTAAGTGCAAATTTAAAAACATGTAATGATGCTAAGACACGAGGTTAAGTCAACTTGTGGTAGAAGTCTGCCCGGACCCGCCCGGCAAATCCAGCGTCCACAAGTGTAGGCTTAATGTGAGAGGTCTAGTGCTTATATATATAACAAGATATGAATAAATAAGAAAGGATGGGATGTAATGAACTGAGTTAGTGTGATGAGAAGGAAAAGTGATGTATTTCCCTAAATGACCTATTTCTGAGAATGTTGTTGCAAGTAAGCCACAGTAAATAAAGAAAAGTAAAGAAATTACTTGCTACCATGGATTTAGATGGGAATACATTATGATAAAAAAAATCATTGATTCCTTCTATCAAACTGATAAGGTGCATGAAGTGTTCTCCTTAATGTAATAAGGAATATATATTACAGTGAATGAAGAATAATGGTTTACAACATTAAAAGGTTTAAAAGGGAAATGATAATAACCTATCATAATAAATAACATTAATGAAAATGTTGTATAAGGTAGACTTGTCCTAGGGACAAGGGAATATTATAATTTAGGTGATAATAAACTAGTAAGGGAATGAGATTACTGGTGATTTGAGTTAAGGGACACTTAGTTGTAAATTAAGTAATCAAAAAAGGGGAAAACCTGAAACCAGTTAAGAGAAAGGGGAAAATATATTTTACTTAATTATAAGTTAAGTAATCCATAAACTAGGAAGTCTGAAACCCGCTGATAAGAATAAAATGTTCAGACTTGTCCTAGGGACAAGGGGAATTATAACGTAGGTTATAATAAATGGGTAGAGAAACTTATTAATGGGACTTAGTTAATAAAACTAAGTTAATAAGTAATAACGATAAGTTGTATTGACAATGTAAAGTAGAATTATGATTCAATGAGAAAGGATGAGGAAAACTTATAAAATGAAATAAGTTATATTTAATCATAAATGGTAAGTGACGTGTTAATTGGAAAACATATGAATTAAGAGATACTTAATAATATATTAAGTATAACATGTTATTGTGACCTTGAAATCAAACAAGAATATAAAAGAGATTGTGGATTACAGACCTTTGGCCACAATCTGGAGAATAACATGTTGTGGGCTTATTAATAAACTTAAACGGGTTAAGTTATAACTGAAATTAATAAGCAAGAGAAACTTGGTAATTTGAATAAGAATTCAATGTGAATGGGAATGACCAAGTTAAAAGGAAACATGGTAAGGAAAAGCAAGCGCATAAAAGAATGTTTAGACATAGGGTCTAACAACATATTAAAGTGAGGCGCTTGGATCAGTCCGTACGTTTGAGGGTGAATAACCCAACGGGGTAGATCATCGAGGTGTTATAAGGCACGAGGGGAGCGCACATTCATCTGATTGTTCTGACGGCTCCAAAGGACGGGAAGGGGAAGCACACGGCTTCCTGAGGTACGTAAGGTGCTCCTAGTAGTCCTCTGTGCGCTGACAGATGTCTTAGGTTGTGCTCCCAGAGGTTGGGTCTACGCGTAACTACTAGGTGGGTGGGACTTGACTAAAGAAGTAGCCATGCAGTCAGAATGCTGTGACGCGGCGACACTAGGGTGATTCGGCGGTTGCCTCAACAGGGAGGTAGAGGGTTACGACAAACAAGGATAGTAGATCGTCGGATACCTGTCATCGACAGCCAGTGGGATGCGAAAAGACTAGAACTAAACCCAAGATACCATTCACCCTTCACTATCGGGGTAAGGGGTTGAGGGGAGACACCACATGGATGTTTTGATTGTTTGAGTAGGGGCAGTCGATTAGCTCTTGTAGTCTTTACTAGTTGAGGGAGGGGCCGACGTGGGGCCATAACCACCATGAAAACAGACCCTAGGTATATCTGTATATATAGGCTTTTTAAAGATGGGCCTGTACAGATATGGAAAGGATCCCAACAGGGTTCTGTGTTTCTTGTATCGCTCTGCTCTGGAACTCGGTGCACATTAGAAGACGTGCGATTGAGGCATCGAGCTACAATTAACCATATGTACGAGGGATAATCTCGATACATGCATATCTGCTCTGGGTGGTGTATCGTAGACTTGAGGGCATTACTCCGGTATGAGATCTGATTCGATCGAGGGTGGCAGTCCGTATGCTTACGTAGCGTAGTGATGGCAGATATATGTTGATCGTAACATTGTTATATAGAGATCCGTACGTCACTCCGACGTAGGATGAGGGATTGCGAGCATTTCAATGGCATTACGGTGGAGAACGTGCGAGTGGGGTACCATGGGGTGAACCTCGATATTGGGGGTAGCTACACATATACTGTATTAGGTTAATCCACTGGAAAATAAATGGGTGCGACGTGTGTGTAAGCCTTGAGCGTTGTTAACCCAAGTAACCTAATAAATAAGAAAATACGATTGAACGGTATGTAACACCCCGTATGTTGAATAACTTGTTATAATATAAAACAGGGCAAAATTAAATTTTAAAATCTGAATCAGGGGAAACGGGCTATGCCATTGCGTTCGTCTCGGAAAAATACGCGAAATAGAGTCCTAGTTTTCGAAAATCGGAGTCCGTATGACCCAGTTAAGGCCCGAAGAAGTTTCAGAAAATTTAAAACAGATTTTAAATACAAAAATTTCAAATTTCAGAAGTGGCGGGAAAATTCCCGCCAGACCCAGGGAGTCGACCTGGGGGTCGACAGGGGTGTCGACCTGCCACCAGGTCGACTAGGGTGTCGACCCTAGTGTCGACCTGGGGGTCGACCTCCCTGGTCGAGCCCAGGTGACCTGGGTGCACCAGTTTGGCTTTTGGGCTGTGTTTTGGTGGCTAGGACGAGATCTGACGGCTCTAATCTGATTTAGGGTTAATCTAACGGCCTAAAACACCTAACTAATCTATAAATACACCCTAAGACTACCCTAATTCATACTAAAAATAGAAACAATGTCGTCATGCCGTCAAAATGCAACTTGAAGGAGCCTCCATCAAATTGTATAAGAAGATAGTATCTCAAATCAACTTCTAATCAACTCTAGCAACTTAATCTTCTTCTTAGGAGTGCTAATCAACAAGTTGTGAGTTTTCTATAGCCTTAATGACCAATTGTTGAAATGATTATGATAGGATATAATGAGGTTATGGCTATGAATGTGGATCAATGCAAGTTATGCAAGTTATATGCTATGTGTTAATGATGATATGCATGTTATGCAAGTTATATGCTATGTGTTAATGATGATATGCATGTTATGCAAGTTATATGCTATGTGTTAATGATGTTATGCATGTTATGCAAGTTATATGCTATGTGTTAATGATGTTATGCATGTTATGCAAGTCATATGCTAAGTGTTCATGATGTTATGCAAGTTATGCAAGTCATATGCTAAGTGATCATGATGTTATGCAAGTTATGCAAGTCACATGCTATGTGTTCATGATGCTAGTTATGCAAATTACTATGATAAACATTGATCCATTATGACACCATGATTATGCAAGATTGGTGTATGATTATATGCAAGTTCATATATGAAATGTTATGCAAGTTTGGTGTTTGATTATATGCATGTTCATATATGACATGTTATGCAAGTTTGGTGTTTGATTGTATGCAAGTAACATGTGCAAGTTTACACCTTAGTATGATATGCATACATATGCAAGTTAACCCCTTTATATGTCATACATACATAAGCAAGTTTACCCCTTTGTATGACATAAGAAACTTATGCAAGTTAACCTCTTTATGACATATGTGATTCATGCAAGTTTGGGTTGATTATTTATGCTAGTTGGGTTTGATGCTATATGCATGTTGACACCTTTAAACCCATGTTGATGCTAATGTGTTATGCAAGTTGAACCCATTGTATTTGTGATGAATCTTCCCTTTTATGTCACGTTAGCGAATTACGTGGGGAACGATGGGGTTAATATACATGTTAATGAAATGGTGTGAAGTTGGTATGATTATGCATACCATAAAGTGGATGGACATAATTGATTCAATTATGTACATCGTTAAAATTGGAATTAATTAGGGAAAATTAATTCGAAATATGGGGGTGATTAATTAGGTGTAATTAATCGACTAAGACACGAGGTTGGACCCTTTTGTAGCGTAAGACTGCCCGGAACCGACCGGCAAATCCAGCGGCTATAAATGATTGGCCCAATGTGAGAGGTCTTAGGCACAAACTAAATACGTGACAAGTGTATAGACACGAGGTTAGACTCGGTTATGGCGTAAGGCTGCCCGGACCCAACCGACAAATCCAGCTGCCATAAAAGATAGTCTAATGTGAGAGGTCTTTACAACGGTCACGTTCTTAATCAATTAAGAAACACTTAACCAGATAAGCATGTGGTGGGCATGAGGGGTTAAGTGGATGCCTTGGGTGGCATGTGGAAATCAAGTAAGTGCCTTGGGTGGCATGTGGAAATCTAGTGGGTTGCCTTGGGTGGCAATAGAAAATATGATTAGAATACTTAACCAAGTGGAAATATGTAATTAAAACATGAATAAAGGGTTAAGTGGGATGCACTAGATAAAGTGACAAGCTTAGGTGGTAGCTTGTGGGGGCCCATTTCAACCAGTAACCCATATGTATCTTATTGGGCTCGACCCATGTCGAGGACGGGACACGCGTACTGGGCTTGATTATAAGAGGCCAAAACGGGTTAGCGGTGGCAACGTAAGTCCAACGGGTTTCATATGCGTGTGTGGACCCGGGCTGGTAGGTAAGACGTTGTTGCATCGTGTAGGTATAAGTCATGCACCATTTGTTGTATCGGGTTGCCACTTTGGGGAGTGATACACCCCACTGTGGGGCCAGCACGGGTATCTACGGTAGGGAGCCGATCGCTTGGGGAGTAGTGGGTACACCTAGTGGAGATAGGGGCAGACGGCACCTATGTAGTCAGCTAGGGGTACATGAAACTACTGGGTAAATTTTCTAAGTCCTTGGGTGGGATCAACCTTTAAGTAGGAGTGACTGGTGTGGTGCAGTTAGTAATTACCCTTGGGTGGGTAGATGCGTCTTTACCGTTATCTTAGTTCATCCTATGTCTAGTTGGCTACTTAGTGTAGTCATTTATCCCCAGTCATCCCGTACCAAGTTTATATCATACCCTAATTACTTTAATAATTGTGTTGTTAAAGTTATAGGGCTCACTCAGACTTATGTCTGACCCCGTTGTTTTTATCTTTTTCCCTTTCATGTCCTCAGGTTGGGCCTAGCACTAGTGGGCTTTGATCAGATTTCTTTATCTATCTTTTGGAGCTTGGACCGTGATGTAAAGCCCAGCTTATCTTTTCTTTTATGGCTATTGTTTATGTAGTGGGATTATGTACTTATGTTTTTATCAGGATGGATATTTAGTACTTGACTCTTTATGGTGTTGTAACTAAACATGTTTACCTTCTGCTGCAATGAAATGATGTTTTAGATTTTCAAGTATTTATATCTGTCTTGTGTAATTTTTCTGTTCTATATTCACTTAAAATGCTCCACCGAAGCTAAGGCATTCCCTTAGTGAGTGTCCTTAGCGGGTGTGGGGTGTTACACGTGGTATCAGAGCAAAGGTTACCAGAACAGATAAAATTTTTAGAAAACTATTTTTCTAAAAACATTTTCGGAAGAAGTATTTTCAAAAACATGTCTTTAAATAGAAAAGTTTTTGAAAGAAAAGCATAATCCCCAATAGCCATATCTTTATCTTTCGAATTCTCCGTTTTAAATCTTTCCTTTTTCGTTTCAGCATGGCTGAAGATCTTAACTTTCCGGAGGGTGTGACGATACCAGTATGGTATAGGAGATTGATGGAGGCTAGGGCCGCCACTGCGGGTCCAGCAAATGTTCCTCCACCAACCGTAGCACCCGATCTTCCTCCTCCACCTCCTCCTCCTCGCACGGATACTTTTGCTAAGACTTGCAAAGAATTTAAGGCTATGGGAGGGAAACCTTTTCAAGGATCAGAAACTTTTGTGGAGGCTAGAGATTGGCTTAAGGAGGTGGAAGAGTTGATAGATATCTTTGAGATGGAAGAAGGAAAGAAAGTCAAGTTAGCTGCTTGGTTAATGAAGGGAGAGGCCTCATTCTGGTGGGAGGTCAGTAATGGAGAACGCCATGTTGACTCTTGGGCGGATTTCAGGCAAAGATTTGTGGCAAAGTTTCTCTCAAGGGCAGAGGAAAACTTGTATATGGAAAGATTCTTGACTCTAAAGCAAGGAAACCTCTCGGTGAAGGAATATGTCAACAAGTTTAATCAATTGGCAAGGTTCGGCATAGACATGGTGAATACACCGGAGAAGAAGGCTTTGAGGTTCGTTAAGGGCTTGAATGAACCGATGCATGGATTGGCTATGACTCACATCCCTATGGGAGCCACCTTTGAGAAGCTAGTAGACATGGCACTCATGCATGAGGAAGAGAAGGGTCCCAATGCTAATAAGGCACCCGAGAAGAAAGGAGATCAAAAGAGACCTCAGCAACAGCAAAACAAGGGTGGGAAAGGCAACGGTGGCAAGGGGAAGAAGAAGTGCTTCAATTGCGGAATACCAGGCCACCTAAGCAAAGATTGTCGGAAGAAGAAGAAGACTGGCTGCTACCACTGTGGCGAAGCGGGGCATCTAGTGAAGGACTGCCCTAAGAAGGGGCAAAGGACGGGATCTACCTCAGGAGGACAGGTGCAAGCTCTTATGGCACCGGGTCAGTCAAGGGGGCAAGTTCAGGCTCTCGCGGTTCCACCAATTCAGGAAAGAGGTAGAACTATTTCCGTTGAAAGTCTGGCTTTTCTATTTGATCATCATGTCCGTACATTGTTTGATTTTGGCGCATTGCATTCGTTTATCTCATCATCAGTAGTTGAGTCACTGCACTTAGACACCAGTCTAGTAGATGATCCCTTGGTTGTTTCAAACCCAATTGGGGGCTCCACTTATTTGTCCATGATATGTTTGGGTTTGAAGATTTCTATACTTAGCATTGAGTTTAGATGTGATGCTTTTATTTTGGGCTTCACGGGCTATGGGTTGATTTTGGGCATGGACTGGTTATCCAGTAATGGTGCCGTTCTTGATTGCGAAAGGAGAGTTGTTAGGCTCATGACCCGCTTGGGGAACACTCTCGAGATTTCTTGTAATCCCATGGATTCTGTTATGCTAAGTTATCTTGAATCACTTGACGCTTCGGTCGAGAGTTTGCGATCTGTTAGAGTGGTCCGAGAGTACTCGGATGTGTTTGAGGAGGTGAAGGGCTTACCTCCGAAGCGGGAGATTGACTTCCGAATATATCTGGTGGATAATGCTAAACCAATATCTTTACCAGTGCGCCACATGGCTCCTCGTGAGAGGAGGGAACTCCATAAGCAAGTAGGGGAGTTGCTTGAGAAGGGGTTCATAAGACGAAGTATATCAGAGTGGGGAGCTCCAGTAGTTTTTGCCACGAAGGCGGATGGTTACCTCAGACTTTGTGTAGATTATAGAGAACTCAACAAGCTAACAAAGAAGAATAGACACCCATTGCCGAGGATTGATGATCTCTTTGATCAGTTGGTTGGCGCCTCAGTGTTTTCACAGTTGGACTTAGCCACGGGGTTTCATCAGTTGAGAGTGGCTAAGGATGGCATAGACAAGACTGCCTTTAGGACTCCGGATGGTTTCTATGAGTGGCTGGGGATGCCATTTGGTTTGACGAACGCACCTGCATACTTTTTTGATTTGATGAGTAGGGTGTTCAGGGAGTTCCTTAATAAGTTCGTGGTGGTCTTTGTGGATGACATCTTAGTATTTTCTAAGAGTGAAGAAGAGCATGCCCTACATCTTAGGGAAGTGTTGGAGACTCTTCGAGCGCATAGCCTTAAGGCTAAATTCTCTAAATGTCACTTCTGGAGGAAGGAAGTGCGGTTCTTGGGGCACGTGGTCTCCAAGGAAGGGATAGCTGTGGATCCCGCGAAGGTAGTGTCCATCCAAGATTGGAAGGTTCCAAAGAATGCTACCGAGGTGAGGAGTTTCTTGGGGTTGGCTGGCTACTATAGGAAGTTTATCAAGGACTTCGCGAAGATATCAGCCCCATTAACTCGCTTGACGAAGAAGAATCTAGTCTTCGCATGGGACGTAGATTATGATGATGCGTTCCGACGGTTAAAGAGGGCTTTAACCACAGCTCCAGTCTTAGTGTTGCCAGATGGGAGTAAGCCATTTGTTGTTTATACCGATGCTTGTGGGACAGGACTGGGCGCAGTCTTAATGCAAGAGGGAAGGGTAATAGCCTACGGTGGAAGGCAGTTGAGAAAGCATGAGAAAAATTACCCTACCCATGATTTAGAGCTAGCCGCTATTGTTTTTGCGCTTAAGATTTGGCGCCATTATCTTCTGGGAGAGAGGTTCGAATTGTTCACTGACCACAAATCATTGAAGTACTTGTTTTCTCAGAAGGATTTGAACTTGAGACAACAAAGGTGGATGGAGTTCTTAGCATCCTATGATTTCGAGATAGCGTATACCCCTGGCAAGGGTAACGTGGTGGAGGACGCCTTGAGTAGAAAAAGGTTGTCCTTGAATCCATTGTTCGTGGAACGACGAAGCTTGGAATTTATATCGATGTTTGATTTCAGACCTTCCGTTGACTATATACCCGGTTTGCTAGCATCCTTGGAGGTCAGACCTACTCTTTTAGGACGGATTGGCGAGGCACAGCGGGATGACCCACAGTTGGTTGAGTTGGTAGAGAGGCTCATAAGGGGGGAGTCGTCCAGCCATTTGAGTAGGTACACCCTAGACGATAGGGGGTGCTTGCGTAGAGACGGTAGACTTTGTGTACCGCAAGACGAGGGTTTGAGGAAGGCTATTCTTGATGATGCACACCGTTCTAGGATGACCATTCATCCCGGTGGGGACAAGATGTACCAAGACATGAAGCGACTTTTCTTTTGGGCCGGTATGAAGAAAGATGTGGCCGAGTATGTCGCTAGATGCTTGGTGTGCCAACAAGTGAAAGCGGAGCAAAAGAAACCCGGTGGGTTGCTTCACCCATTGGAAGTTCCGCAATGGAAGTGGGATAGCGTCTCGATGGATTTTATTGATGGGTTACCGAGATCGAGGAAGGGTAATACAGGAATTTGGGTTGTGCTAGACAGACTTACTAAGAGCGCCCATTTCATACCCGTGAAGAGCAAGAGGACTGCTCCATGGCTAGCTTCAGTTTACCTTCGAGAGATAGTTCGATTGCATGGGGTACCCTCTAGCATAGTGAGTGATCGAGATCCTATCTTCACTAGCGAGTTTTGGAGGAGTTTGCAAGAAGCAGTGGGGACTCAATTGTGTTTGAGCACCGCATATCATCCTCAGACGGACGGCCAGACCGAGAGGGTGAATCGTGTTCTGGAAGACCTTTTGAGGCTTTGTATCCTAGATTTTGGAGGTACTTGGGAAGAGCATCTTCCATTGGTGGAGTTCGCGTATAATAACAGCTTTCAGTCCAGTATTGGTATGGCTCCTTTCGAAGCTCTCTATGGAAGGCCTTGTCGATCACCTACATGTTGGTGGGAATCTACGGATAAGATCTTGCTTTGGCCCGATATGATTAGAGAGACTTCGGAAAAGATTGACTTGATTCGAAGGAGGATGAAAGCGGCGCAAGACAGGCAGAAATCTTATGCGGATAAGAGGAGGACGAATCTTGAGTTTGATGTTGGGGACATGGTCTTTGTCAAAGTATCTCCATTACGGAATGTTGTTCGCTTTGGGTCCGTTGGGAAGTTAGCTCCAAGATTTGTAGGACCGTTTCCTATTAAGGAAAGAATTGGACGGATGGCATATAGAGTGGATTTACCCGAGAGACTTAGTGGGGTACATGACGTATTCCATGTGTCACATTTGAGGAAGTGCCTACATGAGACCGCAAAGGTGGTAGAGCCGAGCTTGCTTAAAGAAGTGGAGGTAGAGCGTGATGCGACTATTCGACGAGCTCCTACCCGCATCCTTGGGTCAGAGATTAGGAAGTTGAGAAACAAAGAGGTGCGACTAGTCAAAGTGCAATGGGGAGAAGATGAGAGTAATGCTACTTGGGAGACAGAAGCGAAGATGCGTTCACTGTACCCATTCCTTTTTGAGGGTATGTCTTTTAACTTCTCCTTTATCGTTTGTCTAGTACTTATTTTATCTTTAGTATGTCCTCTCATTAGTACCTTTGACCTTTAGATAGGGTAAACCTATGGTTGAAACATGTGTTTGAGACATGTTATGTTTGATGGATGCGTGTGGATGCAAGTGGTTGCTAGTGGTTGCTCGTGAATGCATATACACACACTCTAGGCACTAGATCGGCTCAGTCACTTCATTTTGCATATTGCATATAATTGTGTGTAGGTAGTTATTTGAATGGATGTATAATGGTTGTGTTATCATATGGATGATGCATCTTGGTGTATGATTGTGCACTCATGTAGAAATAGTATGTGTCGATAGGGTTCTTTCGCATACATATTGCATGCATGGCACTATCATGGTTTGCATTAAGGAGGTCAACTGAATCAGTAGACCGTCTGATTTTGCATTAGACAGGGAACATATACACACACTCTTTGCATATGTTCATACAACATTAGAAACTTTAAGGACAATGGATGCCAGTGTTTGATGGTTTAGTAGATGGTTATTTGGATGGTATGATACGTTCTTCTTGACTTAGAGATTTCGAGGACGAAATCCTTTAAGTAGGGGAGAATGTAACACCCCGTATGTTGAATAACTTGCTATAATATAAAACAGGGCAGAATTAAATTTTAAAATCTGAATCAGGGGAAATAGGCTATACCATTGCGTTCGTCTCGGAAAAATACGCGAAATAGAGTCCGAGTTTTCGAAAATCGGAGTCCATATGACCCAGTTAAGGCCCGAAGAAGTTTCAGAAAATTTAAAACAGATTTTAAATACAAAAATTTCAAATTTCAGAAATGGCGGGAAAATTCCTGCCAGACCCAGGGAGTCGACCTGGGGGTCGACAGGGGTGTCGACCTGCCCACCAGGTCGACTAGGGTGTCGACCCTAGTGTCGACCTGGGGGTCGACCTCCCTGGTCGAGCCCAGGTGACCTGGGTGCACCAGTTTGGCTTTTGGGCTGTGTTTTGGTGGCTAGGACGAGATCTGACGGCTATAATCTGATTTAGGGTTAATCTAATGGCCTAAAACACCTAACTAATCTATAAATACACCCTAAGACTACCCTAATTCATACTAAAAATAGAAACAATGTCGTCATGCCGTCAAAATGCAACTTGAAGGAGCCTCCATCAAATTGTAGAAGAAGATAGTATCTCAAATCAACTCTAGCAACTTAATCTTCTTCTTAGGAGTGCTAATCAACAAGTTGTGAGTTTTCTATAGCCTTAATGACCAATTGTTGAAATGATTATGATAGGATATAATGAGGTTATGGCTATGAATGTGGATCAATACAAGTTATGCAAGTTATATGCTATGTGTTAATGATGATATGCATGTTATGCAAGTTATATGCTATGTGTTAATGATGATATGCATGTTATGCAAGTTATATGCTATGTGTTAATGATGTTATGCATGTTATGCAAGTTATATGCTATGTGTTAATGATGTTATGCATGTTATGCAAGTCATATGCTAAGTGTTCATGATGTTATGCAAGTTATGCAAGTCATATGCTAAGTGATCATGATGTTATGCAAGTTATGCAAGTCACATGCTATGTGTTCATGATGCTAGTTATGCAAATCACTATGATAAACATTGATCCATTATGACACCATGATTATGCAAGATTGGTGTATGATTATATGCAAGTTCATATATGATATGTTATGCAAGTTTGGTGTTTGATTATATGCATGTTCATATATGACATGTTATGCAAGTTTGGTGTTTGATTGTATGCAAGTAACATGTGCAAGTTTACACCTTAGTATGATATGCATACATATGCAAGTTAACCCCTTTATATGTCATACATACATAAGCAAGTTTACCCCTTTGTATGACATAAGAAACTTATGCAAGTTAACCTCTTTATGACATATGTGATTCATGCAAGTTTGGGTTGATTATTTATGCTAGTTGGGTTTGATGCTATATGCATGTTGACACCTTTAAACCCATGTTGATGCTAATGTGTTATGCAAGTTGAACCCATTGTATTTGTGATGAATCTTCCCTTTTATGTCACGTTAGCGAATTACGTGGGGAACGATGGGGTTAATATACATGTTAATGAAATGGTGTGAAGTTGGTATGATTATGCATACCATAAAGTGGATGGACATAATTGAGTCAATTATGTACATCGTTAAAATTGGAATTAATTAGGGAAAATTAATTCGAAATATGGGGGTGATTAATTAGGTGTAATTAATCGACTAAGACACGAGGTTGGACCCTTTCGTAGCGTAAGACTGCCCGGAACGGACCGGCAAATCCAGCGGTTAAAAATGATTGGCCCAATGTGAGAGGTCTTAGGCACAAACTAAATACATGACAAGTGTATAGACACGAGGTTAGACTCGGTTATGGCGTAAGGCTGCCCGGACCCAACCGGCAAATACAGCTGCCATAAAAGATAGTCTAATGTGAGAGGTCTTTACAACGGTTACGTTCTTAATCAATTAAGAAACACTTAACCAGATAAGCATGTGGTGGGCATGAGGGGTTAAGTAGGTGCCTTGGGTGGCATGTGGAAATCAAGTAAGTGCCTTGGGTGGCATGTGGAAATCTAGTGGGTTGCCTTGGGTGGCAATAGAAAATACGATTAGAATACTTAACCAAGTGGAAACATGTAATTAAAACATGATTAAAGGGTTAAGTGGGATGCACTAGATAAAGTGACAAGCTTAAGTGGTAGCTTGTGGGGGCCCATTTCAACCAGTAACCCATATGTATCTTATTGGGCTCGACCCATGTCGAGGACGGGACACGCGTACTGGGCTTGATTATAAGAGGCCAAAACGGGTTAGCGGTGGCAACGCAAGTCCAACGGGTTTCATAGCGTGTGTGGACCCGGGCTGGTAGGTAAGACGTTGTTGCATCGTGTAGGTATAAGCCGTGCACCATTTGTTGTATCGGGTTGCCACTTTGGGGAGTGATACACCCCACTGTGGGGCCAGCACGGGTATCTACGGTAGGGAGCCGATCGCTTGGGGAGTAGTGGGTACACCTAGTGGAGATAGGGGCAGACGGCACCTATGTAGTCAGCTAGGGGTACACGAAACTACTGGGTAAATTTTCTAAGTCCTTGGGTGGGATCAACCTTTAAGTAGGAGTGACTGGTGTGGTGCAGTTAGTAATTACCCTTGGGTGGGTCGATGCGTCTTTACCGTTATCTTAGTTCATCCTATGTCTAGTTGGCTACTTAGTGTAGTCATTTATCCCCAGTCATCCCGTACCAAGTTTATATCATACCCTAATTACTTTAATAATTGTGTTGTTAATGTTATAGGGCTCACTCAGACTTATGTCTGACCCCGTTGTTTTTATCTTTTTCCCCCTCAGGTCCTCAAGTTGGGCCTAGCACTAGTGGGCTTTGATCAGATTTCTTTATCTATCTTCTGGAGCTTGGACCGTGATGTAAAGCCCAGCTTATCTTTTCTTTTATGGCTATTGTTTATGTAGTGGGATTATGTACTTATGTTTTTATCAGGATGGATATTTAGTACTTGACTCTTTATGGTGTTGTAACTAAACATGTTTACCTTCTGCTGCAATGAAATGATGTTTTAGATTTTCAAGTATTTATATCTGTCTTGTGTAATTTTTCTGTTCTATATTCACTTAAAATGCTCCACCGAAGCTAAGGCATTCCCTTAGTGAGTGTCCTTAGCGGGTGTGGGGTGTTACACGGTATATGTAGGATTATCCAAAGTGTATAGTTTAAATCCAGTCACCAGAACTTGTGTTCTGACCCCTTCCTCATAACTTACTCGCAGGTTAGATTTGTGGCAGGGACATGATAGCCTTGGATATTAGATGGGCAGTATTATTAATACGGTAAGGCTATATTTTTACTATATTATATTTTATTCATTCCGCTGTGAGATAATTTCTGAGCTTTGACATGTTTTACATCTCTGTGTTTTCTACAAGATACCAGAGCAAACCAATCTGAGTTTCTATAGCTTGGAATTTTGAAAAAAATCGATCTGTCGAAATTGGGGTTGTCACATCTAAGCTCGTAAGTTTCATAGAAGGGTGTTAAGCAAGAGAATAAATTCTCTGCCACCAAACAGATATATATTTAGCAGAGATCAACAATACAGTTCGAAATACAATGTTAGACATGTAATCCTGTTGAGACACAGTTTACGATAAACCCAAAATCATATTCAATTAATTATGGAATTTTCATGGAAAAACAGATCAATATATAATCGTAATCAATTTCTGTATCTGGCTAATAATATAAATGGAATAACGATAATGCCTTTTAAATTCCATATATTTAACAGTCTTCCTCCACAGAAGCTCACTTCGATTATTACCAAATCGAATTCCATTCAATCCCAATTTATTTTATTAAATTAGAAAACTTTACTTTGGAAAATTTCCCTTAAATCTTAATAAAAGATTTATAAATTCCAAATTACATTTCAATATTAATCGGGTTAAAGAACGAATGTCGTTAAAAACACAGTTCACAATAAACCCAACCCACATTCCACTTTTATTCCAATTACTAAATATAACTGGAAACTCCAACAATCTTAATTAAAAGATTTATTCTTTTGACACGAGGTTTAAGAACAGTGTTACTGAAGAGACCATTCATGACAAACCCAAAATCGAATTTAATATTAAATATAAGGCTCTGAATAGAAATTATATCAGCTAATATTCAATATCTGAAACCAACACATATCGTATAGGGAATACCGATATATATCTATCTTTCAAATTCCTCCACTATATCCGTATAGTCACGGAATCCAATATCGAAATATCCCGAAGATGATTTCTATTCGAATCCATTCCAATTTATAGATTGGAAACATCTGGTTATATTAAACCCTTTATAAATCCAATATTTTTTTTTTGAAAAATTATTGGATTTATCTTTCTAGTTAATAACTAGTTCATTTTGATAAAAAAAATGTATTTTTATCTTTACAAACGTGGAATTTTTCATCTCAAATCGTTCCAAATCATTTATTATGATTTTACATAAATTATTAATATTTTTAATTGTTTTATCAAGGCCCTTTCAGTCGATTTCCATAATCAGTCATCGAACTACATTTACGGCGACCTTTTACAAAATTGATTTGGACATAATTCCAAATCCAACCGTTAGATTTCAAATCTCTTACATTCTTGGAAAGCTCTTTTCGATACGAACCCAATGGTTCTAGTTTTAGGAGAATCCGACGGTAGAATCTCCCGTATTGTCAATTCGAAGTCTATGGTCGAAATTCGCGGACGATCGCTGCGCGGTGCGTTCTATTCAGGCCATTATATATATATATATATATATATATATATAATCGATTTCCATTTAAAACGTATTTTATAAATCGTTTATAAACTCGTTTTAAAATGATTCTAACTTCATTTTCAATTTTAAATCAAAATTGAATTCTCCTTATCATTATAATATTTAAATGATAATATTTCCAAAATATTTGATTTTGAAATCATTTCCTTTTCGATATTCATTATAAAAATGAATAAAATCGATATAAATATCGTTCACGTTAAAATGGTGCTAATCTAATCAATATGGCTTCATATATTTCAATATTCTCGTGTCCATTCAAAATCGGACATCAAAATCATATTTTAATCCTTTACAGAATATTATTTTAAAATATTCGTTATTATTTAAAAATATTCATTATTTTAAAATATTCGTTATTTTAAAATATTCGTTATTATTTTAAAATATTCGTTATTTTAAAATAGGACAAAATTTCAAAATAGCCTTGTTTTAAAAACTAATAGCGGATTTAGGCTAGTTTTGAAACTATTTGCAAAAATAGGCTTGTTTTGTCTACCTCAGCGCTGAGGTGGCCAGTTGTTTAAAAAAAATGCACGTGGGCGCACTTGTGGAGTGTGCCTCTTATAAAAATATAAGGGACAAATTTTCAAAATAGGCTTGTTTTTAAAACTAATAGCAGATTTAGGCTAGTTTTGAAACTATTTGCAGAAAAAGGCTTGTTTTTGAACAGCTATTGCCAAAAACAAGCCCATTTCTGCAAATAGTTTCAAAACTAGCCTAAATCTGCTATTAGTTTTAAAAACAAGCTTATTTTGAAAATTTATCCTTTAAAATATTCGTTATTTTAAAATATTCGTTATTATTTTAAAATATTCGTTATTCCTGAATTGGAATCAGACACAATCAATTACTGTATAATTTTATTTATACGGATTTCATACAAACATGTACACAACAATAATTATACACATTCAACCATCATCCAGAGTGCATTACACAACTGCATAAGCATTAAATATAAATAATTAACGCTTATAACAGTCTGTCAACCAATCGATTAACATACAACTAAACAATTGGGATTAGTGTACGCCAGATATCATCCCAATACCCGTGTGGGGTTTCAACCAACAAATACTAAATAATATTTGTGCAGTTGGGCGATGTGTCAAATTTATCGTCCCAATCAATATCAGTTAAATGGGTGTATATAAACAAATCGTCCAATTTGTAAATGAATATTTATTTTCATTTCAGGATAATTTTATGCCATTCATTTATACGTTAAAAATTATATTTTTAACGATAAAATATTTATTTCAACACTTGACTATTTTTAATAGTTCATACATTCAATAAAAATAATATTTTTATACGGTTCATACATACATTAAAAATGAGATTTTTAATGAATAAATATTTATTTCAGAAATTTTCGGCATTATAACGGCGCGATATTAAAACCGGAGTAATGTCTAGCATTACCCCTCTCTTGATACTGGCTCACGCCATACACAATAATCAATCCAAACAACAAAACCCCAAATAAATTCACAATCAATTTAACAACCACAATCCCAATTTCCACAACACTATCCAAACAACCAACTATGGTTTGTACAATAAATAGTGTCGGGGACTTCTAAGCCCCATCTGCATCCTACTATATTTAACTGTAAAATAATTAGAGTGAGAAGGAGTTCTCACGTTGGGATCCACTCCGTCATTCTTTATTTGACGATTTAATATCATTTGGATTTGAATTCGCCTAAAATTCTCTTTTGCTCATTTTCCGTTCTGGTCTGCTCCATGTTGTAGTGCTCTTCGACACGATCCTAATGGTTTTGATGAAATCGTTCAATTCTGATTCCATATGACCAAGATATTAGTGTTTATACATTAATTAAATTATGGAGTTAATTAATATGGTAATTAATAAATTAAATCACCTTTAATAACGTTTTTAAAGAAAAAAGCATTACCGTTTATGTTATCTTCTTCCCGTTAAAACCTGCTTCAGCTGAATCCAATGCTCCCCGGTTCTCTCTCCAAATCGCACCACCACCGACCACCTAAACCACGATCCAACACCACCACCTCAAATACCCTTCCACCGCCTTCCCATGCCCAGCGCCACCGACACATCGATGGCCCCACCTCCTCTGAATTTGTGTGCGAACTGGAGCCCTTTGAGGCCAAAATCTGACCGCTTCGTCCCCTTAGAATCGATCATTACCGTTGATCCCTTCGAGCTCGACGAGCTTAACAATTTCCTTTTGGAAGTTTCGAAAATCAATTCGTGGATTGAGATATTTTGGAGGTGAAATCTGGAGCCATTCATGCATTGAAGAGTCTGGCGGCGGGTTTCAGATAATAGATTAGGGTTTAAGGAAATTTGCTTATTTATATATTTATTTAATATTATTTAATTCCTGAAAATACTTGTTCATGGCCACAAACTCCAAATCAAACCCAATGACTGTCGTTTCCAGCTAAATACCCTAATTACGGACACAATGGAATATGTTTCGTAAGCCAATTCTTTTGTTTTGATCAGTTTTTATCAAAATTAAAATACAAATCACTATATATTGAATTTAAACATACATTTTAATTTACCGGGGCCACATACTGACTCCAAAAATTCCAGAAAAATAAATCTAGCTATTTGTTGATGATATGGTCCTGACAAAACTAATTTTGTTGAATTTGAAGACCGTTTGAAAAATGGTCATTTTCCAGTCGATTAAATTCAAACTGAACTGACCAAACACGTTTAAATCCACCACGCTCACATATTAATTCAAAAAATTATGAAAATTGGAATATAGCAATAATTTGACATTCCGAATCCAACAAAAGTGGTTTCGTCGAAAACGGAGGTCGTTTGCAAAATGGTTATTTTTAAGGGTATATATTATATAAAATATATATAAATTCCATAACGACTAATTTAAATTTTAAACTGGACATAACTTTCAATTTATATTATGAAATATCAGTTTCTTAACTTCATTAGAAAGATATAGTTAACAGATTCAAATATTTCGGGTCTTACTAAAATCCGATTTATTTTGAATCTTGTACATTCATTTGAAATTTAAAATCAAATTTTCAAACTCCCACGCGATTTCATGCTCGTTTTATAATTAAAATAAATTTATACGTTCTAACTTCATTTAAAATAAATTCTTAGTCATTATTATTTAAAATAAATTATTTTAAATATTCAAAATCCATTAAAATAATTAAAATAAAAATTTTGAATTGGTTCTGAAATCCGGGGTTATTACAGTCTCTCCCACTTAAAACCTTTTCATCCTCGAAAAGGAACGGAGCTGAAAGTTGTTTAACTAACCAACTCAACTTTCATTCTGGCTTTCATTCTTCAACTTTTCAGTTTCTAAGAATTTTCTAATTTCTCAAAAATTTGGCTAACACCCTGAATTTTCGAAATTTTTTGCCATAACCTCCTTCATACGAGTTGATATTTAAAACCGCAACTAGCCTCACAGCGCCCTCATCAATCCAAAAGAAAAAGAAAACGCCAAGCGGCTAGCCAATCGGCTCATAAAATCATCAGAACCCAAGAAATACAATAAACATGTACCTATTTGTCGGGCATACAATTTTATTCCTCTTCTTATCTTCCATGCTATGACCTGTTCAATAGATATACATGTATACGTACACAATTCCAATCAATTTCCAGTTCAGTTTAATATTAATTCAATTTGGCAAAATTTACCTTTCATTTTCTTATTGGCTTTATCATTCCAATATTTTTATTAGTTCGACTAATAATCAAACAACACAACCGGCAGTCAATTAGTTGTTAAATTTTCTAAACATATAACTCTTATATATACTCAAAAATCATATTTTTGATCTCAAATCACAACAATATATTCTAACTATATTTTGGTTCTCACACCAGTCAAATGGAAATATATAGGTATCCCCTTTTCGAAACTCGAACATAAACACTGATGATGCCATGATCATTATCAGAATCATCTCCGGGCGACCAGAGTGTGATTCTATATCCATCCAGTATATTCGAGGCTTTATATACATGTTTGCAAGGCGTATATACAAAATCTTCATATACTCGATTGTCCAAATTCAATATAAAATAAAATACTCAAATACGTATAACAGGGTTCAAATTTTCAAAACAAAATTTGTTTTCATTTTTATTTTAAAAATAACACTCTTCACACTCGTTCTAGGATACTACTGATCCTATCTCTAACGAGTCATTCTTATTGGATATTACTAACCCAATCTCTGATGAATTCTTTCGTTTGGTTCTAATGTGTCTTGCTCTCGAGCTCTGTAAACCAAAGCTCCGATACCAAACTGTAGTGACCCGAACTTCCTGGCCGGCCTAAACCGAACAAGAAGGCGGACTGCTTTGAGAACAAGACTAATTGGAACGCAAATGACAAAACATTTCATTGCTATTACAACAATTACATCAGAGTATAAGAATATAACAGAGTATGAATAAAAAAATATTTGATAAATATCAGAGATTAAAATACGTTACATAGCAGCGGAAAAACAATACATAACACAACTTAAAGAAATACACGGATACAGAGTTTTCCGAATATAGCTTTAGCTGCAAATCCCGGATCCTGTGAATATAACATCCACAAAACCAAAACTACTAGTTGCCCGTGTGGAAAATGGGGGCACCCAGAATTTAGGTTGAAACAATAAACTCCAGGTCAGTCATGGGGCTGGTGTGAGAACTAAAACAGTTATTAAATCTTTACTTGGAAAATAAAGTAAATCAAGGGACCACGCCGATAATACGGAACGGGTTATCTCCCAAGAATACCAGTAAATAAAAACAGTTTATAAATAGTGCAATGCTTTTCAAAAAATGAAGTTATTATAGGACTTAGGTCCCATCACACAATGCAATGCAAGCCGAAGGATAGAGTTTTCCCTTATAATAGCCAAATATGCTTGGTACGTTTAAAACAAATCATTTGATATTACTATAAGTATATAGTGTCAAAATCACTTCAAATATAAATGTATTAATCATAGACGGCATAGTATCCCATGCTACTATGTCGCCATACTAGGCTCTACAATTAAAACCGAAATGTCACGTATTGGAAATTGGATTTCCGTCATGAGTCGAGGCAAGGGGTGTACTCCTCGCCGGCTTCGAGACACTCTAGAAAATGCCTCAGGGTTCCGCGCAGTGAACCCTTGGATCCTCCAAGGCTGGTCCACACTTACGTTAGTGGATTAGTATTCCTGAACACACAGTTCCCGGTCCTATAGGACCTATCCATCGGCTCTGTAGTAACCGATATATCTGAGGCGCCTCGCAATCCATCATCCACATTATTAAAAATAAATAAATGTTTGGGCTCCATACCATGACACCACCCATAGCTAGAAGGAAACGTCATGCATTCCTTGGGTCCCTTATCCCGTTTTTGACTCATACCGAGGTGTGAGGCTCGCGAATTAATGCTATACACAAAGCTATGTTATTTAAAGCCATGCTTTGATCATCAACCACAAGACTCTGCTTTTCAACAAAAGCCTTGATCATTTGCATATCAGCATGCCACATTGACAATTCATGCCATGCAACTGATGTCTATCAATATATAACCTCTAAGCTCGTACGTCTCAGAGAAGGGTGTTAAGCAAGAGGATAAATTCTCCGCCACCAAACAGATATATATATATATATATATATATTTATTTAATAGAGATCAATCAACATAGAATAAAATCCAATGCCAGACACACATCCATTTACTAGTTCGTTTTGGGTCTGAACGAAACTGGAGGCACTTTATTCCTCGTCCCATATGTCCAATACAGGAGAGAGGTCCTTGCATATCCGGCCGATCTCCAAGTACGTCTGGACGATCACCACTTATTACCTTATCTTGGGTGTACAGCCCAATCAAGACATCAGTATCATCCAAATGATGTGAAGAACTTCGGTCTTCAACCACCATCTTCATCGTCGACTTATCATCAAATCAATTATTCAGAATGGGTATAAACCCGGCCTTTCCGAATAATTCACGTATCTTATAATCAAGTGCTATAAAAACACCACATACACCTCATTCCAATTCAGAATATTCTTTTATTCAAATATTCATATCCTATGGGAAAGGTTCCATTGATTTTATCAAAGATAAATTCTTTAAATTTATTCTTTAATCTTCCTTTGAATATCAATTCAAACCAAATTAAGGTTTATCCAAACTAGTCGGGATTAGCGCACCTTATAGAAGTAATCATTTGTTTAACTTCCCAATTCCAACATATTCATCCCATGGAGAAAAACTGGTAATACTCCATATCTAACACCACGGTGTTATCGGTAATTTAATTACCATTTCACGTTCAAATCTAATTAAAGATTTAACTATCGCCTGGAGTAAAACAATCATTATTTAACTTTGGAAACACAAACATGTCGTATCGACAATCTACACCGTACATACCATTGATTTCTGCCGATATATAACCTCTAAGCTCATACATCTCAGAGAAGGGTGTTAAGCAAGAGAATAAATTCTCTGCCACCAAACATATATATATATATATTTGGCAGGGATCAAGAATACAATTCAAAATACAATGTTAAACATGTAATCCTATCTTTAACTGGATTAAAGAACCAATGTCATTTAAGACACAGTTCACGATAAACCCAAAATCATATTCCATTAATTATGGAATTTTCACGGAAAAACAGATCAATATATAACCGATATCAATTTCCGTATCCGACTAATAATATAACTGGAATAACGCCAAAACCTTTTAAATTCCATATATATTAACAGTCTTCCTCCATAGAAGCTCACTTCGATTATTACCAAATCAAATTCCATTCAATCCCAATTTATTTTATTAAATTGGAAAACTTTACTTTGGAAAATTTCCCTTAAATCTTAATAAAAAATTAAAAATTCCAAACCACATTTCACCATTAATCGGGTTAAAGAACGAATGTCGTTAAAAACATAGTTCATAATAAACCCAACTCACATTCCATTTTTATTCCAATTACTGAATATAACTGAAAACTCCAATAATCTTAATTAAAAGATTTATTCTTTTCACACGGGGTTTAAGAACAGTGTTACAGAAGACACTATTCATGACAAACCCAAAATCCAATTTAATATTAAATATAAGGCTCTGAGTAGAAATTATATCGGCTTATATTCAATATCAAATTCTGAAACCAACACATATCGTATGGGGAATAACGATATATATCTATCTTTCAAATTCCTCCACAATATCCGTATAGCCACGGAATCCAATATAGAAATATCCGGAAGATGATTTCTATTCGAATCCATTCCAATTTATATATTGGAAACTTCTGGTTATATTAGAACCCTTTATAAATCCAATTTATTTATTTTAAAAAATTATTGGATTTATCTTACTAGTTAATAATTAGTTCATTTTGATAAAAATGTATTTTTATCTTTACAAACGTGGAATTTTTCATCCCAATTTTTTCCAAATCATTTATTATGATTTTACATAAATTATTAATAATTATAATAATTTTATCAAGGCCCTTTCAATCGATCTCCATAAACGGTCATCGAACTGCATTTACAACGATCTTTTCCAAATTTGGTATGGACATAATTCCTATTGGATTTATCTTACTAGTTAATAATTAGTTCATTTTGATAAAAATGTATTTTTATCTTTACAAACGTGGAATTTTTCATCCCAATTTTTTCCAAATCATTTATTATGATTTTACATAAATTATTAATAATTATAATAATTTTATCAAGGCCCTTTCAATCGATTTCCATAAACGGTCATCGAACTGCATTTACAGCGATCTTTTCCAAATTTGATTTGGACATAATTCCAAATCAAACCGTTAGATTTCAAATCTCTTATATTCGTTAGAAAACTCTCTTCGATACGAACCCAATGGTTCCGGATTTAGGAGAATCCGACGATCGAATCTCCCGTAATGTCAATTCGAAGTCAATAGTCGAAATTCGCGAACGGTCGCTGCACGGCGCGTTCTATTCTGGCCATTTAATATATATAATATATATATATTTCATCGATTTCCATTTAAAACATATTTTATAAATCATTTATAAATTCGTTTTAAAACGATTCTAACTTCATTTTCAATTTTAAATCAAAATTGAATACTCCTTATCATTATAATATTTAAATGATAATATTTTCAAAATATCTGATTTTGAAATGATTTCCCTTTCGATATTCATTATAAAAATGAATAAAATCGATATAAATATCGTTCGCGTTAAAATGGCGCAAATCTAATCAATACGACTTCATATATTTCAATATTCTCGTGTCCATTCAAAATCGGACATCAAAATCATATTTTAATCCTCAACAGAATAGTATTTTAAAATATTCGTTATTTTAAAATATTCATTATTATTTTAAAATATTCGTTATTTTAAAATATTTGTTATTCTAAAATATTCGTTATTATTTTAAAATATTCATTATTCTAAAATATTCGTTATTTTAAAATATTCGTTATTTTAAAATATTCGATATTATTTTAAAATATTCGTTATTCCTGAACTGGAATTAGACACAATCAATTACCATATCATTTTATTTATATGGATTTCATAAACACATGTACACAACAATAATTATACACAGTCAACCATCATCCAGAGTGAATTACGCAACTGCATAAGCATTAAATTTAAATAATTAACGCTTACAACAGTATGTCAACCAATCAATTGACATACAACTAAACAATTGGGATTAGTGTACGCCAAATATCATCAAAATACCTATGTGGGGTTTCAACCAATAAATACTGAATATTATTTGTGCAGTTGGGCGATGTGTCAAAATTATCGTCACAATCAATATCAGTTAAATGGGTGTACTAAACAAATCGTCTGATTTGTAAATGAATATTTATTTTCATTTCAGGAGAATTTTATGCTGTTCATATATACGTTAAAAATTATTTTTTTAACGATAAAATATTTATTTCAACACTTGACTATTTTTAATAGTTCATACATTCAATAAAAATAATATTTTTATGTGGTTCATATATACATTAAAAATGATATTTTTAATGAATAAATATTTATTTCAGAAAATTTCAGCATTATAGCGACGCGATATTAAAACAGGAGTAATGTCTAGCATTACCCCTCTCTTGATACTGGCTCGTGCCATACACAATAATCAATCCAAACAACAAAACCCCAAATCAATTCACAATCAATTTAACAACCACAATCCAAATTTCCACAATACAATCCAAACAAACAACTATGGTTTGTACAATAAATAGTGTCGGGGACCTCTAAGTCCCATCTGCATCCTAGTATATATTTAACTGTAAAATAATTAGAGTGAGAAGGAGTTCTCACGTTGGGATCCACTCCGACATTATTTATTTGACGATTTAATATCGTTTGGATTTGAATTCTCCTAAAATTCTCTTTTGCTCATTTTCCATTCTGGTCTGCTCAATGTTGTAGTGCTCTTCGACGCGATCCTAAGGTTCTGAAATCGTTCAATTCTGATTCCATATGACCAAGATATTAGCATTTATACATTAATTAAATTATGGAGCTAATTGATATGTTAATTAATAAATTAAATCACCTTTGATAACGTTTTTAAAGAAAAAAGCTTTACTGTTTATGTTATCTTCTTCCCGTCAAAACCTGCTTCAACCGAACCCAATGTTCTCCGGTTCTCTCTCCAAATCGCAGCACCACGTCCACCTTAACCACGATCCAGCACCACCACCTCAACCGCCCGTCCGCCGCCTTCCCACGCCCAGCGCCATCGACACTTTGATGGCCCCACCTCCTCTGAATTTGTGTGCGAACTGGAGCCCTTTGAGGCCAAAATCTGACCGCCTCGCCCCTTAGAATGATCATCGCCGTTGATCCCTTCGAGCTCGATGAGCTTAACAATTTCCTTTGGAAGTTTCGAAAATCAATTCATTGATTGAGATATTTTAAAGGGTGAAATCTAGAGTGATTTCATGCGTTGAAGAGGCTACGGAGGGTTTCAGATAATAGATTAGGGTTTAGGGAAATTTGCTTATTTATATATTAATTTAATATTATTTAATTCCTGAAAATACTTGTTTATGGCCAAAAATTCCAAATCAAACCCAATGGCTATCGTTCCTAACTAAATACCCTCATTCCGGACACAATGGAATATGTTTCGTAAGCCAATTCTATTATTTCAATCAGTTTTTATCAAAATTAAAATAGAAATCACTATATATTGAATTTAAACGTACATTTTAATTTACCGGGGCCACAAACTGACTCTGAAAATTCCAGAAAAATAAATCCAGCTATGTTTTGATGATACGGTTGTAATGACCCGGATTTTTAGCGACTTTGGTTATCGACATAAACACGATGTCGATAACCAAAACATCGAAAAATCATGGTAATTAGTGAAAGAATTTAGAGGGTGAGGAAAGATAAGATAGAAACTTAGAATAGAAGAAGAAGAAGAAGAACACAACATTAGAGTAACACGAATCTCACAGTGGAACAAATAACATATAATATATAACATAACTTGAAATATACATCTGTACTTGAATATACATCAATATCAAAGTACATCACTTACAACACAGCGGAAATAACTATAGCTATATGATCCTGAAGCCTCCTGCCCCAGCTCTTCAACTATATCTGTAAATCCCGACTACTTGACTGCCCATACAAATTTAGGCACCCAAGAGTTTAGGGAAGACAACAAAATAAACTCCGGGTCAGTCATGGGACTGGTGTGAGTAAAACAGTTAAAAACAGTTGAACAAGTAAACGATATCTCATAAGACCACGTCACATAACGGAACGGGTTTTTTTCCTTATGAGAATCCAAATTATCTTTATATCAAAAACCTTTTGATATTATAATAATGTCTATCAACACAATATAATAATCATCTAGCAAAAACTCTTTCATCTCACGTTCTACATATATAGTATACAATCAAAACCGCAAGCACGTTGTAACACCCCGAATTTTGGTTAATACTAAAATTCACTAATTATAGGATAAATAATCTCAGATGTGGGAATTGGGGGTAACGGGCTGCGTCATTGCGTTCGTCTCGGAAAAATACGCGAAATAGAGTCCGAGTTTTCGAGAATCGGAGTCCGTATGGCCCGGTTATGGCCCAAAGAAGTTTTCAGAAAATTCAAAGATAAAAACAGATTTAAAAAATCAAATTCAGAATTTGAAATAGAAGCAGCGGCTCAGGCGGGAGAAATTCCCGCCCTAGCCATGTCGACAGCGCTGTCGACAGGGCTGTCGACAGGGGTGTCGACTGCCCTGTCGACTTGCCTGTCGACAGGGGTGCGACGCCCAGTGAAACTGGGTGCACCAGTTTGGGTTCTTGGGCTGGCCTAGAGGGCTGGTTCTAGAGATTTCCTAAATCTAACAGTCCTAATCTAACCTAGGGTTAATCTAAGGGCCTAAAACACTACCTAATCCTATAAATAAGACCTCAACCCTACCCTAATTCATTCATAATTAGGTTTTGTAACTAAACTATGGCAAAATGAAATTTGAGCTTGGCCTCCACAAATCAATGAAGAGAGTTGCAAGCTAATCAACATCTTCTTCAATTAAAGCCACTAATTCCACTTCATAAGTTTGCTAATCTTGGTTTTGGTGAGTTTCTATGGCTTTAATAATCAATTGTTAAATTGATTATGGTAGGATGTGATAAGACATGGCTATGTTTGTGGATAAATATGTTTATGCAAGTTTGTATGATATGTGATTTGCAAGTTTTATGTTATATGCAAGGTTAATGCCATGTTTTATGATGCAAAACACTATGTTCAACATTTATGCATATGTAACATGTTATGCAAACTATATGTGAGAGTATATGCAAGTTATATGTAACATGATATGCAAGTTATGCATGTGATTTTATGCATGCTAAATATTTGGTGTTATGCATGCTAAGTATTTGATTTTATGCATGTTAAGTATTTGATTGTGTGCATGCTAAGTGTGTGGGTTTATGCAAGTTAAGTGGTGTGTTTATGCATAATAAGTAATTGATTCTATGCATGCTAAGTATGTGGTTTTATGCATGCTAAGTGTTTGGTATTATGCATAAATCATGACATGTAAGTTTACTCTTTTAAATATGATGCATACATATGCAAGATGATACCCTAATATGCTATGCATGTTTACCCTCCTTTAAGATGCAAGTTCATATGCAAGTTATGTGCATGGTGTTATGCAAGTTATGTGTATGAGATTATGCAAGTTATGTGCATGATGTTATGCAAGTTATGTATATGCTTAAATGCAAGTTTAATGTGATATGCAAGTATGTGAATGCTTATGCAAGTATGTGAATGCTTATGCAAGTATGGGAATGCTTATGTAAGTTATGTGTAGGCTTAAATGCATGTTTAACATATTATGCAAGTTATGAGAATGCTTATAGGCAAGTTCAACATGTTATGCAAGATATGTGTATGATAATATGCAAGCTCATATGCAACATGTTATGCAAATCATGTGTATGATAATATGCAAGTTTGGGTTAAATGTAGTTGGGTTAATATGTGCTCATATATGCAACTTGACATCCTCCTAACCCATGACAAAGTTATATGCTAAACCCATGCTATTTGTGATGGATCTTCCCCTTTATTATGTTATGAAATGAGAACGATTTACGTGGGGGAACGATGGGGTTAATAAATATGTTAATAAAGTATGATTGGGTATGATTGAGCATACCATAAAAAAAAATTACCATAAGTGGGAATTTACCTATTGAGTTAGGTCTACCCCATGGGAATTTACCTATTGAGTTAGGTCTACCCATGTTATGGAAAACTTGATATTAATTAGGGATAATTAATATGGGGGTGATTAATTAGGTGTAATTAATCAACTAAGACACGAGGTTGGACCCTTTTGTAGCGGAAGTCTGCCCGGAACCGACCGGCCATCCAGCGGCTACAAATGATTGGCCCAATGTGAGAGGTCTTAGTCATAAATTAAATACATGATTAAAGTAAAGACACGAGGTTAGACCCTTTTAATGACAGAAGTCTGCCCGGAACCAACCGGCATATCCAGCAGTCATAAAAGACGGTCTAATGTGAGAGGTCTTTATGAGGTCATGATCTTAATTAATGAATTAAGAAACACTTAACCATATTAGCATGTAGTGGGACATGAGGGGTTAAGTGGGTGCCTCGGGGTGGCATGATGAGACTAGTGGGTTGCCTTGGGTGGCAATAGAAAAATACGATTAAAATACTTAACCAAAGTAGAACATGTAATTAAACATGATAAAAGGGTTAAGTAAGTGCCATGGGTGGCATGTGAGAAAACGATTAGAATACTTAACCAAGGTGGAACATGTAATTAAACATGATTAAAGGGTTAAGTAAGTGCCATGGGTGGCATGGGAAAATCTAGTGGGTACCTTGTATGACAATTAGAATATGATTAAAGGACTTAACCAAGATTTATAACATGTAAGGGGACATGGTTAAAGGGTTAAGTGGGATTCACTAGAAATAGCAAGCTTAGGTGGTAGCTTGTGGGGGCCCATTTCAACCAATATCCCAAACGTATCTTTGTGGGCTCGACTCTAGTCGAGTGACGGGACACGCATATTGGGCTTGACTATAAGTGGCCAAAACGGGTTAGCGGTGGCAACGCAGGATCAACGGGTTTCATATGCGTGTGTGGACCCGGGCTGGTTGGTAAGTCGTTGTTGCATCGTGTAGATATAAAGCCGTGCACAGTGATATTATCTGGTAGCCACTTTGGGGAATGATACACCCCCTTTTGTGGGACCAGCACGGGTATCTACGGTAGGGAGCCGATCGCTTGGGGGTAGTGGGTACACCTAGTAAAGATAGGGGCAAACGGCACCTGTGTAGGCGTACAAGAAACTACCGGGTAAAAATTACTAAGTACACTTAGTGGGATCAACCTTTAAGTAGGAATTACTCTTGGTGGGTAGAACTGGTGTGGTGCAGTGTAGGAATTACCCTTGGGTGAATAAGTCTGGGGTGGTGTAATCTAATAATTATCCTTGGGTGGATAAAAGCGTCTTCTCGGTTATCTTAGTACATCCTGTGTTTTGTTGGCTACTTAGTGTGGTCATTATCCCCAGAGGTACCGTACCTTATTTATGTCATACCCTAATTACTTTAATGGTTGTATTGTTAGGGTTATAGGACTCACTCAGACTTATGTCTGACCCCGTTGTTTTTATCTTTTTCCCAACCCTCAGGTTTTCAGAGTGGGCCTAGCACTAGTGGGCTTGGATCAGACCGCTATATCTATCTTTTGGGCTTGGACCGTAGAAGTAAAGCTCGGTTTATCTTTTCTATTATGGCTATTGTCTATGTAGTGGGATTATGTACTTCTATTTTATCAGGATGGATATTATGTACAAATAGTTGTTATGGTTTTGTGATGTAACCAAACATGTTTTACTTTCCGCTGTAATGAAATAATGTTTTAAATTTTCAAGTATTACTTATATCTGTCTTGTGGTAATTTTTCTGTTCTATACTCATTAAAAATACTCCACCAAAACTAAGGCATTCCCTTAGCGAGTGACCTTAGCGGGTGTGGGGCGTTACACGTGGTATCAGAGCTTAAGGTTACCGGAACAGATAATTTTTTTAGAAAAACTATTTTCTAAGAATATTTTTGGAAAGGAGTATTTTCAAAAACATGTCTTTTAAGAGAAAAGTTTTTGAAAGAAAAGCATAATCCCCAATAGCCATATCTATATCTTTCGAATTCTCCATTTTGAATCTCTTCCTTTCTCTCGTTTTGAGTTTCCCCTCCGCGTATAGATGATCTTTCTAAGATAGATAAGGATGGAAAACCACTTCAAGGGACTTAGACGTTAGTCGGATTAGAAGTTGGTTCAAGAAGGAGGAGGACTGGTAGGTATCTATTGGATAGACGATGGGAGGAAGGCTCAAATAGTTGTTTGGTTAATGAAGGATGAAACCTCATTGGTGGGAGGTTACGAGTGGAGAATAGGGAAGAAGAAGGCAAGTGGTTATCCTTTTGAGAGGAATAGGACACATTATTAGGATTGTCCAAAGAAGCAAGGGCAAGGTATGGAATCTGGAGGGTAGTTGTATTCCCTCACGACTAGGGTACCAGATGGGGATAAGACCGTCTAGATTGGAGGTTGGATCTCTTTATCATCCAATTCGAACTTTATTTGATTCTGACGCATCGAGTTCGTTTATCTCATCCTTGATAGTTGGGTCACTGCACTTAGACACCAGTTTGGTAGATGATCCCTTAGTTGTTTCAAACCCAGTTGGGGCTCCATGATGTGTTTGGGTTTGAAAGTTCCTATACTTAGCGTTGAGTTTAAGATGTGATGCTTTTGGGCATCATGGGCTATGGGTTAGTTTTGGGCATGGACTGGTTATCCAGTAGGAGTGCCGTTCTTCATTTTGAAGGGAGAGTTGTTAGGCTTATGGGCCGCCTGGGTAACACTCTCGAGATCTCTTGTAATCCCATAGAATCTGTTATGCTAAGGTATCTAGAATCGCTTGACACGTTGGTCTAGAGTCTGCGATCTGTTAGAGCGGTCCGGGAATACCCGGATGTGTTTGAGGAGGTGAAGGGCTTACCTCCAAAGCGGGAGATTGACTTCTGAATATATCTGGTGGATAATGCTAAACCAGTATCTTGGCCAGTGTGCCACATGGCTCCTAGTGAGAGGAGGGAACTCCACAAGTAAGTAGGCGATTTTCTTGAGAAGGGGTTCATAAGACGAAGTATATCGGAGTGGGGCGCTCCAGTAGTTTTTGTTATGAAGGCGGATGGGTCCCTCAGACTTTGTGTAGGTTAAAGAGAACTAAAGAAACTCACAAAGAAGAATAGACACCCATTGCCAAGGATTGATGATCTCTTTGATCAGTTGGTTGGCGCCTCAGTGTTTTAGTAGTGGACTCAGCCACGGAAGTTCATCAGTTGAGAGTGGCTGAGGATAGCATAGAAAAGACTACCTTTAGGACTCCGGATGTTTTTTTTATGAGTGGCTGGTGATGCCATTTGGTTTGACATACGCCCCGCATATTTTGTTAATTTGATGAGAAGGGTGTTCAAGGAGTACCTAAATAAGTTGTGATGGTCTTTATGGATGACATTTTGGTCTTTTCTAGGAGCGAAATAAGTTTTCGTATGTGCTCAATAGGCTGAGCAGAGCCAGTATGGGATAAACGACGGTTTTGGAGCGAGACTGGCGAGAACATCCAGAATTGGACAAGGGCTTAATTATTTAGCCATTTTTACTAGTATCATCTCACGTAGGTCGTCTGAATTCGAAGGAGGTATCCCTTGGGTGTTTGTCTGATATTGGTCTAGGCATTTGGGGCTTGCATTTGGGGGATGCCGAATTCGACTAGGGTGGTCTGCGTGGGAGACAGTTGTGATGATTTTGAATGATATCCTGGTGGAGAAGAGCATGCCCTACATCTTAGGGAAGTGTTGGAGACTCTTCGAGCGCATAGTCTTAGGACAGCAAAAGTGAATGGGATCCTTAGCATCCTATGAGTAAGGGTAACATGGTAGCGGACGCCTTAAGTAGAAAAGGGTCGTCCTCGAGTTTGTGGTTCGTTGAACGACGGGCTTAGAGTTTATTTCTATGTTTGACTTTAGACCTTCCGTTGACTTTGTACCCGGTTTGCTAGCCTCCTTGGAGGTTAGACCTACTCTTTTGGGGCAGATTGGAGAAGCACAGAGGGACGACCCACAGTTGGTTGAGTTGGTGGGGAAGCTCATAAGGGGGGAGTCGTCCAGCCATTTGAGTAGGTACACCCTAGACGATAGGGGGTGCTTGCGTAGAGATAGTAGACTTTGTGTACCGCAAGGCGAGGGTTTGGGGAAGGTTATTCTTGATGATGCACGCCGTTCTAAGATGACCATTCATCCCGGTGGGGACAAGATGTACCAAGACATGAAGAGGGTTTTCTTCTGGACCGGTAGGAAGAAAGATGTGGCCGAGTATGTCGCTCGATGCTTGGTGTGCCAACAAGTAAAAGCGGAGCAAAAGAAACCAGGTGGGTTGCTTCACCCATTGGAAGTTCCGCAATGGAAGTGGGATAGCATCTCGATGGATTTTATTGACGGGTTACCCAGATCAAGAAAGGGTAATACGGGAATTTGGGTGGTGGTAGACAGACTTACTAAGAGCACCCATTTTTATACCTATGAAGAGCAAGGGGACCGCTCCATGGCTAGCTTCTTTATATCTGCGAGAGATAGTTCGATTGCATGGGGTACCCTCTAGCATAGTGAGTAATCGAGATCCTATCTTCACTAGCGAGTTCTGGAGAAGTTTGCAAGAAGCAGTGGGGACTCAGTTGTGTTTGAGTACCGCATATCATCCTCAGACGGACGGCCAGACCAAGAGGGTGAATCATGTCCTAGAAGACCTTTTGAGGCTTTGTATCTTAGATTTTGGAGGTACATGGGAAGAGCATCTTCCATTGGTGGAGTTCGCATATAATAACAGCTTTCAGTCCAGTATTGGTATGGCACCTTTCGAAGCTCTTTATGGAAGGCCTTGTCGATCACCTACACGTTGGTGGGAAACTACGGATGAGATCTTGCTTGGGCAGATAAGGTTAGAAAGACTTCGGAAAAAGATTGATTTGATTCGAAGAAGGAGGAAAGCGGCGCAAGATAAACATAAATCTTAAGCGGACAAGAGGAGAACAGAGCTTGAGTTTGATATTAGGACATGCTTTTTATCAAGGTATCTCCGTTACGGAATGTGGTTCACTTTGGAAGTGAGTACCAAGGTTTGTTGGACCGTTTCCTATTAAGGAAAGGATTGGACAGATGACATATAGAGTGGAGTGGCCGACAGGCGTAGTGGTGTACATGATATATTCCATGTGTTACATTTGAGGAAGTTCCTACATGAGACCGCAAAGGCGGTAGAGCCGAGCCTGCTTAGAGAAGTGGAAGTAGAGCGTGATGCGACGATTCGACAAGCTCCTACTTGCATCCTTGGGTCAGAGATTTGGAAGTTGAGAAACAGAGAGGTTCAACTAGTCAAAGTACGAAGGGGAGATGAAGAGAGCGACGCTACCTGGGAGACGGAAGCGAAGATGCGTTCGAGGTACCCTTTTCTTTCGGAGGGTATGTCCTTTTGCTTCTTCTTCATCGCATATCTTGTGCTTATCTTATCTTTAGTATGTCCTCTCGTTGGTACCTTTGACCTTCAGATAGGATAGTCCTATGGTTGAAACATGTGTTTGAGACATGTTATGTATGTATGATGGATGCAAGTGTTTGCTCGTGGATGCATATACACACACCCTAGGCACTAGATCGGCTCAATCACTTTATATTGCATATTGCATAAAATTGTGTGTAGGAGGCTATATTTATGGATGTATAATGATTTTGTTATCACATGGATGATGCATTTTGGTGAATGATTGTGCACTCATGTAGATATTGTATGTGTCGATAGGGTTCTCTCGCATACATAATGGATGCATGGCACTATCATGGTTTGCATATGTTCATACATTAGATAGGGAACATATACACACACTGTTTGCATATGCTCATACATCATTAGAAACTGTTTAAGGACAATGGATGCCCGTGGTTGATGATTTGAGTAGATGGTTGTTTGGATGGTAGGATATGCATTCTCCTTAGCTTAGAGATTTCGGGGACGAAATCCTTTAAGGAGGGGAGAATGTAACACCCCGAATTTTGGTTAATACTAAAATTCACAAATTATAGGATAAATAATCTCAGATGTGGGAATTGGGGGTGACGGGCTGCGTCATTGCGTTCGTCTCGGAAAAATACGCGAAATAGAGTCCGAGTTTTCGAGAATCGGAGTCCGTATGGCCCGGTTATGGCCCAAAGAAGTTTTCAGAAAATTCAAAGATAAAAACAGATTTAAAAATTCAAATTCAGAATTTGAAATAGAAGCAGCGGGTCAGGCGGGAGAAATTCCCGCCCTAGCCATGTCGACAGCGCTGTCGACAGGGCTGTCGACAGGGGTGTCGACTGCCCTGTCGACTTGCCTGTCGACAGGGGTGCGACGCCCAGTGAAACTGGGTGCACCAGTTTGGGTTCTTGGGCTGGCCTAGAGGGCTGGTTCTAGAGATTTCCTAAATCTAACGGTCCTAATCTAACCTAGGGTTAATCTAAGGGCCTAAAACACTACCTAATCCTATAAATAAGACCTCAACCCTACCCTAATTCATTCATAATTAGGTTTTGTAACTAAACTATAGCAAAATGAAATTTGAGCTTGGCCTCCACAAATCAATGAAGAGAGTTGCAAGCTAATCAACATCTTCTTCAATTAAAGCCACTAATTCCACTTCATAAGTTTGCTAATCTTGGTTTTGGTGAGTTTCTATGGCTTTAATAATCAATTGTTAAATTGATTATGGTAGGATGTGATAAGACATGGCTATGTTTGTGGATAAATATGTTTATGCAAGTTTGTATGATATGTGATTTGCAAGTTTTATGTTATATGCAAGGTTAATGCCATGTTTTATGATGCAAAACACTATGTTCAACATTTATGCATATGTAACATGTTATGCAAACTATATGTGAGAGTATATGCAAGTTATATGTAACATGATATGCAAGTTATGCATGTGATTTTATGCATGCTAAATATTTGGTGTTATGCATGCTAAGTATTTGATTTTATGCATGTTAAGTATTTGATTGTGTGCATGCTAAGTGTGTGGGTTTATGCAAGTTAAGTGGTGTGTTTATGCATAATAAGTAATTGATTCTATGCATGCTAAGTATGTGGTTTTATGCATGCTAAGTGTTTGGTATTATGCATAAATCATGACATGTAAGTTTACTCTTTTAAATATGATGCATACATATGCAAGATGATACCCTAATATGCTATGCATGTTTACCCTCCTTTAAGATGCAAGTTCATATGCAAGTTATGTGCATGGTGTTATGCAAGTTATGTGTATGAGATTATGCAAGTTATGTGCATGATGTTATGCAAGTTATGTATATGCTTAAATGCAAGTTTAATGTGATATGCAAGTATGTGAATGCTTATGCAAGTATGTGAATGCCTATGCAAGTATGGGAATGCTTATGTAAGTTATGTGTAGGCTTAAATGCATGTTTAACATGTTATGCAAGTTATGAGAATGCTTATAGGCAAGTTCAACATGTTATGCAAGATATGTGTATGATAATATGCAAGCTCATATGCAACATGTTATGCAAATCATGTGTATGATAATATGCAAGTTTGGGTTAAATGTAGTTGGGTTAATATGTGCTCATATATGCAAGTTGACATCCTCCTAACCCATGACAAAGTTATATGCTAAACCCATGCTATTTGTGATGGATCTTCCCCTTTATTATGTTATGAAATGAGAACGATTTACGTGGGGGAACGATGGGGTTAATAAATATGTTAATAAAGTATGATTGGGTATGATTGAGCATACCATAAAAAAAAAAATTACCATAAGTGGGAATTTACCTATTGAGTTAGGTCTACCCCATGGGAATTTACCTATTGAGTTAGGTCTACCCATGTTATGGAAAACTTGATATTAATTAGGGATAATTAATATGGGGGTGATTAATTAGGTGTAATTAATCAACTAAGACACGAGGTTGGACCCTTTTGTAGCGGAAGTCTGCCCGGAACCGACCGGCCATCCAGCGGCTACAAATGATTGGCCCAATGTGAGAGGTCTTAGTCATAAATTAAATACATGATTAAAGTAAAGACACGAGGTTAGACCCTTTTAATGACAGAAGTCTGCCCGGAACCAACCGGCATATCCAGCAGTCATAAAAGACGGTCTAATGTGAGAGGTCTTTATGAGGTCATGATCTTAATTAATGAATTAAGAAACACTTAACCATATTAGCATGTAGTGGGACATGAGGGGTTAAGTGGGTGCCTCGGGGTGGCATGATGAGACTAGTGGGTTGCCTTGGGTGGCAATAGAAAAATACGATTAAAATACTTAACCAAAGTAGAACATGTAATTAAACATGATAAAAGGGTTAAGTAAGTGCCATGGGTGGCATGTGAGAAAACGATTAGAATACTTAACCAAGGTGGAACATGTAATTAAACATGATTAAAGGGTTAAGTAAGTGCCATGGGTGGCATGGGAAAATCTAGTGGGTACCTTGTATGACAATTAGAATATGATTAAAGGACTTAACCAAGATTTATAACATGTAAGGGGACATGGTTAAAGGGTTAAGTGGGATTCACTAGAAATAGCAAGCTTAGGTGGTAGCTTGTGGGGGCCCATTTCAACCAATATCCCAAACGTATCTTTGTGGGCTCGACTCTAGTCGAGTGACGGGACACGCATATTGGGCTTGACTATAAGTGGCCAAAACGGGTTAGCGGTGGCAACGCAGGATCAACGGGTTTCATATGCGTGTGTGGACCCGGGCTGGTTGGTAAGTCGTTGTTGCATCGTGTAGATATAAAGCCGTGCACAGTGATATTATCTGGTAGCCACTTTGGGGAATGATACACCCCCTTTTGTGGGACCAGCACGGGTATCTACGGTAGGGAGCCGATCGCTTGGGGGTAGTGGGTACACCTAGTAAAGATAGGGGCAGACGGCACCTGTGTAGGCGTACAAGAAACTACCGGGTAAAAATTACTAAGTACACTTAGTGGGATCAACATTTAAGTAGGAATTACTCTTGGTGGGTAGAACTGGTGTGGTGCAGTGTAGGAATTACCCTTGGGTGAATAAGTCTGGGGTGGTGTAATCTAATAATTATCCTTGGGTGGATAAAAGCGTCTTCTCGGTTATCTTAGTACATCCTGTGTTTTGTTGGCTACTTAGTGTGGTCATTATCCCCAGAGGTACCGTACCTTATTTATGTCATACCCTAATTACTTTAATGGTTGTATTGTTAGGGTTATAGGACTCACTCAGACTTATGTCTGACCCCGTTGTTTTTATCTTTTTCCCAACCCTCAGGTTTTCAGAGTGGGCCTAGCACTAGTGGGCTTGGATCAGACCGCTATATCTATCTTTTGGGCTTGGACCGTAGAAGTAAAGCTCGGTTTATCTTTTCTATTATGGCTATTGTCTATGTAGTGGGATTATGTACTTCTATTTTATCAGGATGGATATTATGTACAAATAGTTGTTATGGTTTTGTGATGTAACCAAACATGTTTTACTTTCCGCTGCAATGAAATAATGTTTTAAATTTTCAAGTATTACTTATATCTGTCTTGTGGTAATTTTTCTGTTCTATACTCATTAAAAATACTCCACCAAAACTAAGGCATTCCCTTAGCGAGTGACCTTAGCGGGTGTGGGGCGTTACACATTTCCCGAATGGGACAGCATCAACAATAGATTTTTAGAAATAAATGAAACTCTAGATCAGGTGATTATACACCCTACTTCGGTGCGACCGACTTAGCCATGCTGCCTGCCCGATTTCTGTCATTTACCGGATGTGAGGCTAGAAGCTACGCTTTATCATCACATCAGATTCACTTTGAATGTCACATCGTCAACTCCATCAAATCACCGATTGATGTCCTCAACCATACATTATGTGTTAGCTAAAAGAAGTTTCCTTCTCCGCTTCCACTCTTGGTACGGTTGGAGAAATCAATATACGTGATCGTCTGGACATACTCTGTCAGACATCCGTCCATACAAGTCATCCAGAAATAGAATGAACCGAAGGCACTATTCTGTAAACAGGATAGCCCTTGCATAACTCCGTCTTCAATTTCCTTTGGCATATATGATTCGCAACGCTTATGCCAATACAGAGTGGTTCTTTGGATAATAATCCAACTGGTCTCTCCATATTAACAACGTTAAAATGGTTAAAACTTCGATAGTCTGTGATTTAACTATCGAATAAAAACAGGTGTGCAAACAACGATATTATTTCCAAATGGAAATTTATATCGATCAAACATCATTCAACTTTTATCTCTTTATTTCATTAATTTACTTATCTCCTGTTTCCCTAAATTCAATATTTCTTATTTTCTAAATTTGGAAAATATACGTTATTAACAATGGAAAACATTTTCATTTCTTGTTTTCTTTATTAGAAAACATTTCTGGTTTCTTATTTGGAAAACATTTCCAAAGCTTCTTCGTTGGTCTTAGACAGATGTTTTAAACAAACATCGCTATGCCAACTCAAACCATTACCTTTACTGCCGAACCTTAACTATTCCTTAGTTAAAAACGAAGCCAATCAAGTTGGGGTATAACTACCTCTCAGACCTTAACTGAATAACATTTCTAACTTTGAAATAGGCAAAGTTCACTTTATATTCCTTTTACTAACATCCTTACTTAACTCTCGTTCGAATAGCTATATTCGATTGACTCTTTTCACTTAACTCTATTCGATTAACCCTTATCAATTAACTCTATTTGACTAACGCTATTGATTTACTCATTTTACTTAACTCCTTTCGAATAAACTATATTCGATAACTCCTTTGACTTTCTTCGAATAAACTATATTCGGTTTACTCCTTTTACTTTCTCTCTAATCGATTAACTATCATCGATTAACTCCTTTGACTTTCTTCGAATAAACTATATTCGATTAAATCCATGACTTTCTTCTCTAATCGATTAACTAACATCGATTAACTCCTTTGACTTTCTTCGAATAAACTATATTCGATTAACTCCTTTTATCTTTATTCTCTAATCGATTAACTAACATCGATTAACTTCTTTTAACTTTATCTCTAATCGATTAACTAACATCAATTAACTTCTTTTATCTTTATCTCTAATCGATTAACTAACATCGATTAACTTCTTTGCTTCCTTTAACTTTAACTCTAATCGATTAACTAACATCGATTAGCTCCCTTTTAAATTTTACTCAAATCGATTAACTAACATCGATTAACTTCTTTTACTTTTCGAATAAACTATTCATTTATAAATATTTACTTTTAATAACAGTTCTTCACTTTACAAATGATTTCCCTTTTATAAAACTCTATTCGTTTTAAAAGCATTTTTCCCTTTTATTTACTTTCGAAATATTTCCTTTAATAAAATCTGTTGATTTTATAAAGTCCCTTTATTTCAATATACATTGAAATAATTCATTTTACATCTCAGGGTCTTTTATGACATCTAAAATATAGAATAAAAATGATCAACATCATTCCAACACCCATAATCCATAACAGATTATTTAACACATCATATATCACAATATATGAAAACAATAAAATAAACGTTGAGGAATCCAGTCGGATTCCTCCAACCTGTTTCCCTGCATCACAGATGTTAAAACAATATAGATAACATCACTTTCATTTCCATATGATATATTCTGTTAAACAGTATCAATATAGAAATTTAAATAAATGACTAGCAGTTCAATCAAACAGTCAACACACAGTCAATCATCCAATATCTAACAGTTCTAAAAATACAACATGAAATTATAAACTGTTCAGAGTTAGTGAGATTTACTCACTTTGGCAGTTCATCGTTAAAGAATGATAAATTGTTTGTTTGATTTGAATCAAACAATTTATTTCGCCAGAAATTCACACGAGCTCGAATCAACTCCTAGTCAGTTCCAGTGTGTAGCCATCGTCCATACGATCTTAACGCAACTTACGGTTCGTCAATCTGATAAAGTATGACGGAGTTATGCTATTAAGAAATTCGTATGTTTTTAAATAAAAATTAATCTTTAATCAATTTTAAACTGGGCTTCACCTTAAACACATCCGACCCATTTCCCATACCCATTCAGCCCATTTTCACCTTCTTCCCCAATTCCTACATCACGCTTCCAGCATAATCACCCTACCACCGAACTCCTTCACGCCATACTCTTCTCCTTCCTCCTTTCACTAAAAATCAAATAAAAATAACCATTCAACTCCTCTTTGAATTCTCTATCAACTCATACCCTTAACACCAAACTCGAGTCCCCCTTCTGTTTTCCGTCCTCAGTCCTTTCGCATGCACAGCACAGTTTTTGTGCAACGTCTTCTACCTTGGAATCCCATAAAAAGTTCACACTGAAATCTACTCTCCTTCACAAACACACCTACGAACTTAAACCCTCAAATCAACGCTTCAGACACTCGAAAATGCGAACCCTAGTTACTGCGTCAGTTTTCCATCGAACCAAATAGGGTGTCGAACTGCAAAAGACCCATACCAATTTGAAGAGGAAAGCATGACCAATCCAACCATAGTTATTTTGAGATTCATAAGATTTTACAAGAATTATTCGGATTTTTGAGAAGAAGAAAGCATCTCGTTTTAACTGGAGAAGTTCTTTGAAGTGGCGGCCTGAGGATTTTGTTTTATAGGGTATCATGTTTTGTATGTGTGATTGAAAACGAGTAAGATGTGGCATTGTTTAGTCCACCAATTTTAGTTTCTATATTTATTTATATTTGATTCTATGCTCTAAAAATTCCTACGAACACACATGATATCTAAAAATCACGAACTGGACATATAGCTAGAGTTCGACATTACGGTCTCAACGAAACTGGTTTCGTCGAATTCCGACTTCGTATGCTCACACAGCGTATTTTTAACTGTCGAATCACTGACTATTTTACACTCTAAAAATCCCAACGGTCACACACTGACTCTAAAAATCACGAAACTTGGAATCTAACAACTATTTGATATTGCGGATCCAACAAAACTGGTTTCGTCGAATTCCGACTTCGTTTGCAAAAGTGGCTATTTTTCAAAGCTCTGAATAGCCTATTTAAATATATAAATATATTTAAATATAATTAAATTAATTATTTAAAATTAATTATTATCGTCTATATTCACAGTGGAATACCATACAGCTCAGATAAAACCCTGTATATATTTACAACTCGATATTACATCGTCAGAGTTATATCGATGTTCGATTTCTATTTAAATCCTTATATAAAATATAATTAAATCGTTATGGTCAGGGCGCTGCATTATTGAGAATTTGATTTGGACGTAACGGAAAATCTACACGATGAAATCCCTATATTTCTCTTCCACTAGAAAGATATACTCCACCAGCTCCACATGTTTCTTGTTTCATAGAAATCCGATTTAAAATGAACCCTGTATATCCAATTGAAGTCCAAATCGCCAAATAGCGAACTGCCGCGTCGTTACGCGCTCTATTTTAATTATATTATAAACTATACGTTCAACTGTCGATGATTGAATATATTCGTTATTCAAATTCAATTCCAAGCTGAATTAAATATCACAGATGATCCGGTTCACACCATATCGTCATTTCGACCATTCCTGATTATTTCAGAATTAAATATATTATTTAAATTAAATATTCACCATTATTTAATTCCACGACCATTTAATTCACTAAAGCACCATATATATAATTAAATAAATTAATCATAATACCTCTGCCAATGCGGGTCATTACAATCTTCCCCACTTAAAATAATTTCGTCCTCGAAATTGCTAAAAGGTAGAGGACGACCCTATCGACTGGTTAGAACATATTTGTTCACTTCTTAACTTCAGTTTCAACTGAACCAATTTAATTTCAATTAAATTATTAATTAATTCTTATCAACGAAAATTTTCAAAAATCCTGAAAATTTTCTAACGCCTTAACTCTTCGAAAAATTTCGCCAGCACCTCCTTCGTACTGGTCAATAGGTCAAACTCCAACTCGCCTCTCTGGGCCATCTCCACCCCAAAAGAAAATCAAACAGCCAAGCGGCTTGCCAATTCGGCTCATAAATCTTATATTCAATCGAAATATAAACTTGTACCTTTTTGTCGGCATATCATTATACCCTTTACCTCTGTTGTTAATTCGGCATATACCAATGTCATGCCAATCAAACCCCAAATCAGTTTTTATCTCCCACATAACCATTCGCTTATATCCAAGCCAAATCCCATTTCAACTCAAGTCAAATTTTGGATTTTTAATTCCTTAACTCCTCAATCCAATACCATTTCGGATTTTAATTTCATAAATCCAATCTTATTCGATTTCAATTCAACTTCAGTTACCACTTAACTGACTTTGCTTTAATTCAATTTTGCTTTCACAAATTTCTGTTAAATTTGTTTTTAATTTAAACAGTCTTTACCTGAGAGTCTTTAAACAGTTTACTTTTTCAAAAATCAAATTTTCCTTTTTGAAATTCAACTGAGCCCATAATTAATATTCCATTAGTTTAATCACTTCTCTATTTCTTTATCAATATTTGTTAACCAAATATTTTCAATAACCATATTGGCCTTTTATGTTATTTGGAAAACATTTCCGAATATCGCCTTCCTTTATTTCCTAAAGCAATAACCTTTATAATCCTATTTATAATTGGAAAATACTCCAATTACTTATCTCTTTTCCGATCTCGTTTATTTCCATACTTAGGACATATTTATTTTTCTATTTCCAAGCTTACATTTATTTGGGTTAAAACGTATGTTGTGTAAAACGTCATTTCGACAACCCAAATACTATATTCAACTAACTCTTATTCAACATTGATCTTCGAGCCTGAAATCTTACTATTTATTTGTTAATAATGAAATCAATCAAGTTGGGGTATAACTACCTCTCAGACCTTGACTGAATAACATTTATAACGTCAAAACAGATAAGACTACTTACTCGAATAATCAATACCATACAACTACTTATTCACTTTTAAACACGTATACACTTTCTCTTTCTATTCTTACTAGATTTTATTCTAGACATCCTTTTTGATTTTACTATTCTATTTCTAAGTTCATTTCCTTATCGACTTCTATATATATATATATATATCGATACGTTGATTTCTACTTATCAAATTATCTTAAAAATATCCTAACTCCTTAAATTCCCGAAAAAATTCGCCATAACCTCCTTTGTACTAGGAGCATCGGGAAAATCCCCAAACTGCCACACAGGCCTTCTCCAATCAAAAGGAAAAGAAAAGCCAAGCGGCTAGCCGATACGGCGCATAAAATCTCATATATGAATTAAATACATACCTTTTCGTCGAGCATTCTATTTATATACCTTCATACCTTATCCATACATATCTCATGTATATTTATACATTTCTAATTCATTTCAACTTAATCCAATCATTTTAACTTAGTTCGTTAAGTGATTTTCAAATTACCGGTTCGCCCATTTCACCTTTTTATTTGAATATACATGTTCAAATATAGGTTTAACTTATTTATCAACTAACTGAATTTCATTTCAATTCTCTTATTCAAATTCTATATTTGAATTTCATTTCAAATCTATTTTCAAACTCCATTTGAATTTCTATATTCAAATCTATTTGAATTCTCTTTATTTCATTTCAATTCCCTTCGAATCTTCTATATTCAAATTTCAATTTTAATTCTATTTGAATCCTCTTTATTCAAATTTCATTTTCGATTCTATTTGAATCCTCGACATTCAAATTTCGTTTTCAATTCTATTTGAATGCTCTACATTCAAATTTCATTTCACTTTCGATATTCAAATCCTATATTTGAAATCTCTTATATTTTCTATATCCAAACGCCATTTGAATTTCTATATTCAAATTCTATATCACTTCCATTGAATTTCATATATTCAAACTCCCTTTGAATTTCTATATTCAATTTTCCATTTCAATCTATTTGAATTTTACATTCAAATTTCATTATTACTCTATATGAATTCTATATTCAGTTTTCCATTATTTAAATCTTCTTTATTCAAATCTCATTTGAATTTCTATATTCGAATCCCCTTTGAATTTCTATATTCAATTTTCCTTTGAATTTTCTTATTTACATTCTATGTTTGAACTTCTTTTTTTCAAATTCCTTTTCAAACTTTCTTTATTCATTCTTTACATAAGTCTCGATTTCAATTCCTTTTGAAATCGATATTTCTACCTTTGGAAAATAGATTTCCCTTTCAATTTCACACTTGTATTTTATTTCTGAATTATCCAATGATAATTCTTTTCACTTCATTTATAAACTTCGTTTATAAAAGAACTATTTATAAACTTCGTTTATAAAGGAACTTCTTGTTTTATTTCTTTTAAAACAAGTTAATATTTCAAATCTATTTAAAAATTCAAATTCTATATTTTAAATCCCATTTTGAAATTCAGCACAACTTGTCTTTCCCAAAACAAATTCAAAATAGTATCTTTGGTAGTAATTCGTCACTTACAACTCGAAAATGAATACTGATGATGCAGCTGTCATCATCAGAATCTATTTTCCAGCGATCGAAGTGAGTTCAGTACTATAAAACCATTTCTAAACATTTCCACTTTGAAATTCATTTCAAAATATAATTCACACTGCTGGTAAAACAATTTAAAATCTCTCAGGATCTTAAATTTTCCTTATTTTTTTTAATCCAAATCTATTTACAAACACTTATCCAATTCTCCAGAGTTTTAATTCAATTTCTGGTTTAAAATTTCAGATTCAACTCATCTGATTTCACGTATTTCACTTATATGAATTCTGATTGGTTATTTACATAACCATTTTACTTATAATCTTACTCGATTATAATCACAACCAATATATCCAATATATATCAAAATATACGTTGGGTAAACTTATCTTCATTTACCCTCTTTTCAAAACATATCGTGACGACCCATCGTATTCAAGTGTTTAGTAACTCCTACCGATACAGTGGATCAAACTGATCGACCAGAACTCATAAACGACTCAACCAATGAATCTCCACAATATAAAACAATTTTATATCAAATACAAATACGTTCACTCGTATATATACACTCAAACTCAATCTAGGGTATTACTAACCCTATCTCTACCGAGTAACGCCACAGAGCCAAGTAATTCTTAACCTAAGCTCTGATACCAACTGTAATGACCCGGGTTTTTAGCGACTTTGGTTATCGACATAAACACGATGTCGATAACCAAAACATCGAAAAATCCTGGTAATTAGTGAAAGAATTTAGAAGGTGAGGAAAGATAAGATAGAAACTTAGAATAGAAGAAGAAGAAGAACACAACATCAGAGTAACACGAATCTCACAACGGAACGAATAACATATAATATATAACATAACTTGAAATATGCATCTGTACTTGAATATACATCAATATCAAAGTACATCACTTACAACACAGCGAAAATAACTATAGCTATATGATCCTGAAGCCTCCTGCTCCAGCTCTTCAACTATATCTGTAAATCCCGACTACTTGACTCCCCATACAAATTTAGGCACCCAAGAGTTTAGGGAAGACAACAAAATAAACTCCGGGTCAGTCATGGGACTGGTGTGAGTAAAACAGTTAAAAACAGTTGAACAAGTAAACGATATCTCATAAGACCACGCCGCATAACGGAACGGGTTTTTTTCCTTATGAGAATCCAAATTATCTTTATATCAAAAACCTTTTGATATTATAATAATGTCTATCAACACAATATTATAATAATCATCTAGCCGAAAAGCTTTCATCTCACGTTCTACATATATAGTATACAATCAAAACCGCAAGCACGTATTGGGTAATGGATTTCCAACTATGACAAGGTATGGAACCACCTTTCGCTTATGTACCTCTAGAGAGGAATACACTGGGTTCAACAAGAACATCTTGCAACCCGGCCACACATGACCGACCACTCATTTCGCTTGAGCGTATCGAATGTATATCACCAATGGCTGGGATCAGCAACCGTTTCCCGAATGGGACAACATCAACAATATATTTTTAGAAATAAATGAAACTCTAGATCAGGTGATTATACACCCTACTTCGGTGCGACCGACTTAGCCATGCTGCCTGCCCGATTTCTGTCATTTACCGGATGTGAGGCTAGAAGCTACGCTTTATCATCACATCAGATTCACTTTGAATGTCACATCGTCAACTCCATCAAATCACCGATTGATGTCCTCAACCATACATTATGTGTTAGCTAAAAGAAGTTTCCTTCTCCGCTTCCACTCTTGGTACGGTTGGAGAAATCAATATACGTGATCGTCTGGACATACTCTGTCAGACATCCATCCATACAAGTCATCCAGGAACAGGATGAACCAAAGGCACTATTCTGTAAACAGGATAGCCCTTGCATAACTCCGTCTTCAATTTCCTTTGGCATATATGATTCGCAACTCTTATGCCAATACAGAGTGGTTCTTTGGATAATAATCCAACCGGTCTCTCCATATTAACAACGTTAAAATGGTCAAAACTTCGATAGTTTGTGATTTAACTATCGAATAAAAACAGGTGTGCAAACAACGATATTATTTCCAAATGGAAATTTATATCGATCAGACATCATTCAACTTTTATCTCTTTATTTCATTAATTTACTTATCTCCTGTTTCCCTAAATTCAATATTTCTTATTTTCTAAATTTGGAAAATATACGTTATTAACAATGGAAAACATTTCCATTTCTTGTTTTCTTTATTAAAAAACATTTCTGGTTTCTTATTTGGAAAACATTTCCAAAGCATCTTCATTGGTCTTAGACAGATGTTTTAAACAAACATCGCTATGCCAACTCAAACCATTACCTTTACTGCCGAACCTTAACTATTCCTTAGTTAAAAACGAAGCCAATCAAGTTGGGGGTAGAACTACCTCTCAGACCTTAACTGAATAACATTTCTAACTTTGAAATAGGCAAAGTTTACTTTATATTCCTTTTAGTAACATCCTTACTTAACTCTCGTTCGAACAGCTATATTCGATTGAATCTTTTCACTTAACTCTATTCGATTAACCCTTATCAATTAACTCTATTTGACTAACGCTATCGATTTACTCATTTTACTTAACTCCTTTCGAATAAACTATATTCGACAACTCCTTTAACTTTCTTCGAATAAACTATATTCAATTTACTCCTTTTACTTTCTCTCTAATCGATTAACTAACATCGATTAACTCCTTTGACTTTCTTCGAATAAACTATATTCGATTAACTCCTTTGACTTTCTTCTCTAATCGATTAACTAACATCGATTAACTCCTTTGACTTTCTTTGAATAAACTATATTCGATTAACTCCTTTTATCTTTATTCTCTAATCGATTAACTTCTTTTAACTTTATCTCTGTTCGATTAACTAACATCGATTATCTTTATCTCTAATCGATTAACTAACATCGATTAACTTCTTTGCTTCCTTTAACTTTAACTCTAATCGATTAACTAACATCGATTAGCTCCCTTTTAACTTTTACTCAAATCGATTAACTAACATCGATTAACTTCTTTTACTTTTCGAATAAACTATTCATTTATAAAGATTTACTTTTAATAACAGTTCTTCACTTTACAAATGATTTCCCTTTTATAAAACTCTATTCGTTTTAAAAACATTTTTCCCTTTTATTTACTTTCGAAATATTTCCTTTAATAAAATCTGTTGATTTTATAAAGTCCCTTTATTTCAATATACATTGAAATAATTCATTTTAAATCCCAGGGTCTTTTATGATATCTAAAATATCGAATAAAAATGATCAACATCATTCCAACACCCATAATCCATAATAGATTATATAACACATCATATATCACAATATATGAAAACAGTAAAATAAATGTTGAGGAATCCAGTCGGATTCCTCCAACCTGTTTCCCTGCATCACAGATGTTAAAACAATATAGACAACATCACTTTCAGTTCCATATGATATATTCTGTTAAACAGAATCAATATAGAAATTTAAATAACTGACTAGCAGTTCAATCAAACAGTCAACACACAGTCAATCATCCAATATCTAACAGTTCTAAAATACAACATGAAATTATAAACTGTTCAGAGTTAGTGAGATTTACTCACTTTGGCAGTTCATCGTTAAAGAACGATAAACTGTTTGTTTGATTTGAATCAAACAATTTATTTCGCCAGAAATTCACACGAGCTCGAATCCACTCCTAGTCAGTTCCAGTGTGTAGCCGTCGTCCATACGATCCTAACGCAACTTACGGTTCGTCAATCTGATAAAGTATGACGGAGTTATGCTATTAAGAAGTTCTTATGTTTTTAAATAAAAATTAAACTTTAATTAATTTTAAACTGGGCTTCACTTTAAATACATCCGGCCCATTTCCCATACCCGTTCAGCCCATTTTCACCTTCTTTCCCAATTCCTACATCACGCTTCCAGTATAATCACCCTACCACCGAACTCCTTCACGCCATACTCTTCTCCTTCCTCCTTTCACTAAAAATCAAATAAAAATAACCATTCAACTCCTCTTTGAATTCTCCATCAACTCATACCCTTAACACCAAACTCGAGTCCCCCTTCTGTTTTTCGTCCTCAGTCCTTTCGCATGCATAGCACAGTTTTTGTGCGACGTCTTCTACCTTGGAATCCCATAAAAAGTTCACACTGAAAGCTACTCTCCTTCACAAACACACCTACGAACTTAAACCCTCGAATCAACGCTTCAGACACTCGAAAATGCGAACCCTAGTTACTGCGTCAGTTTTCCATCGAACCAAACAGGGTGTCGAACTACAAAAGACCCATACCAATTTGAAGAGGAAAGCATGACCAATCCAACCATAGTTATTTTGAGATTTATAAGATTTTACAAGAATTATTCGGATTTTTGAGAAGAAGAAAGCATCTCGTTTTAACTGGAGAAGTTCTTTGAAGTGGCGGCCTGAGGATTTTGTTTTATAGGGTATCATGTTTTGTATGTGTGATTGAAAACGAGTAAGATGTGGCATTGTTTAGTCCACCAATTTTAGTTTCTATATTTATTTATATTTGATTCTATGCTCTAAAAATTCCTACGAACACACATGATATCTAAAAATCACGAAACTGGACATATAGCTAGAGTTCGACATTACGGTCTCAACGAAACTGGTTTCGTCGAATTCCGACTTCGTATGCTCACACAGCGTATTATTAACTGTCGAATTACTGACTATTTTACACTCTAAAAATCCCAACGGTCACACACTGACTCTAAAAATCACGAAACTTGGAATCTAACAACTATTTGATATTGCGGATCCAACAAAACTGGTTTCGTCGAATTCCGACTTCATTTGCAAAAGTGGCTATTTTTCAAAGCTCTGAATAACCTATTTAAGTATATAAATATATTTAAATATATAAATATATTTAAATATAAATAAATTAATTATTTAAAATTAATTATTATCGTCTATATTCACAGTGGAATACCATACAGCTCAGATAAAACCCTGTATATATTTACAACTCGATATTACATCGTCAGAGTTATATCGATGTTCGATTTCTATTTAAATCCTTATATAAAATATAATTAAATCGTTATGGTCAGGGCGCTGCATTCTTGAGAATTTGATTTGGACGTAACTCAAAATCTACACGATGAAATCCCTATACTTCTCTTCCACTAGAAAGATATACTCCACCAGCTCCACATTTTCTTGTTTCACAGAAATCCGATTTTAAACGAATCCTGTATATCCAATTGAAGTCCAAATCGCCAAAAAGCGAACTGCCGCGTCGTTACGCGCTCTATTTTAATTATATTATAAACTATACGTTCAACTGTCGATGATTGAATATATTCGTCATTCAAATTCAATTCCAAGCTGAATTAAATATCATAGATGATCCGGTTCACACCATATCGTCATTTCGACCATTCCTGATTATTTCAGAATTAAATATATTATTTAATTTATTATTTTAATTAAATATTCACCATTATTTAATTCCACGACCATTTAATTCACTAAAGCACCATATATATAATTAAATAAATTAATCATAATACCTCTGCCAATGCGGGTCATTACAACGGTCCTAACAAAACTAATTTCATCAAATTTGGAGACCGTCTGAAAAATGGTAATTTTCCAGTCGATTAAATTAGAACTAAACTGACTAAACACGTTTAAATCCACCACGCTCACATATTAATTTCAAAAATTATGAAAATTGGAATGTAGCAATAATTTGACATTACGGATCCAACAACAGTGGTTTCGTTGAAAACGGAGGTCGTATGCAAAATGGATATTTTTAAGGGCTATATATTACATAAAATATGTGTAACACCCCACATTCCTTAATGTCACCCGTATGAGGATTTCATTAAGAAAGTATGGATCATTGTAGGTATAAAGACAGAAAAACATCATAGGGACTAAGATTTCACAAGGCATAAAGTAAATTTACAGTGGAAGAAAACTTTCATTTATTTAACAGTTACAGAATGCCATGTCTCAAAATCTCAATCAAAAACAATATCAGAGTAAAATAATGTTATCCCCAAATATAGTCAAAAGATACAACCTTACCTTGGAAAGAGAGCAGGCAGAAATGAAGAAACCCATTATGATAAAGCTAACAAAGAACTATACAATTCCTCCCTGTAAGCCTGGGGGAAAAGAAAGAGAAAGGAAGAAAGGAAACGGGTCAGACATAAAGCCTGGTGAGCTGCTGGGATTATCATCTCGACTTACTAAGTTAAGTGAAACAAATAAACAGTTGTTCCAGCAACATATTAGGGTAGATGTCTATACATTTCTGAGGGTACAATAGCTGATATAACTGATAACAAGAACTATAAATTCTTATACAAATAGACATGGATGATAATACTAGAAATCAGGTTAGGCAGATTGATTGTTTTCCACTTCTACTATAACATACTAGTATAACTAAATGGGATGATCCCTTCCACTATAAGTTGGTAGACTTAGGCATATATCCAATGTACCCTAACTACTACCCCAATCGATCGGCTCCCTAATACATAGATACCCTGTGCTGGCCCCACAATAGGGTGTATCACTCCCTGAAGTGGCAACCCTTCATTTTTCGGATGTGCACAACCATATCTACTGATGTCACGGTCGTCTTATCCCCTTCTTACCGGCCCATGCACACACAAGGCCCGGTCGGTTTACGCCGCCCACACCATTCGTCACGTTTGGATCTCTTACAATCAGTCAGTAAGTGTGCCCCCTTCTCCGCCTAGTACGGAGTACTTTGTTTGATACCCGCTCTAGGTTACTGACTGAAATGGGTCCCACACAATATGATACAAGCTATCCCCCTTGTCTTGTATCCCCCACTAGGTTTTCCACAGGTTGTATTTACCCTAAAAGGTGTCTTTAATTTTATAACCCCAATCTTTCTACCGGTTATGCTTACCTACAGGTGTCTTTAATACATAACCCCCAATCTTCCAACCAGTTATGCTTAGATATAGGTGTCTTTAATACATAACCCTATTATTTCTACAAGTTATGCTTACCCTAAAAGGTGTCTTTAATTACGTAACTTTATTATTTCCATCGGTTATGTATACCACTAGGTGTCTTTAATTACATAACCCCAACAGGTTAAGTTTGTGGGCCTATATATACAAATATTACCCACCAACCCAAGATGTACTTAACCCTCCCACTGATTCAATCATGCTTAGTTAACGGTTAAGTTTGTAAACCTATATATACTAATATTACCCACCTACCCAAAATTTACTTAACCCTCCCACTTATTCAAGCATGTTTATTTAACGGTTAAGTTTGTGGGCCTATATATACTAATATTACCCACCTATCCAAGATTAACTTAACCTTCCCACTTAACCCCTAATCAAGTTAACATGTTCACATAATCCATATGGATTCAACTAGGTTAAGTGTTTCATTTCATTACCATGTCCAATTATGGTTATAATGGGCTAGGCCTCCCACATTATGCCTACAAATTGTGGATGCTAGATATGCCGGTTGGTCCGGGAAAACTTCTTCCACAAGTTGGGCCTAACCTTGTGTCTTAGCCCGATTCATATTTATGCACTTAGGACTCTCACATTAGGTTCAAAATTAGTGGTTGCTGGATATGTCGGTCAGGACCAGGCAGACTTCCGCCACTAATGCAACCTAACCTCGTGCCATAGGTGCAGTTACAATTTCTAATTGTAATCCTAGGCATATTTACTTAATATTAAATTAAGTATAATCCATATGTACTCTATTTGCATGTTAATTTCCAATACCATTCATTTCAATTAACATGTTTTCCCATACTAATTACTTAATGTCATATTAAGTACAACTTATTCTGATTGACACGTTTTCGCAATAAGATTACTTAATGTCATATTAAGTGCAATTAATGTCTTTTCCATATTGAGGTTAAATTAACGTACTCTCCAAGCAAACGTGGAGTGAACATGTTTCTCACTTTAATGTCAAATGACATATGATTCCAATATCATGCCATGTTTACCTAATTGATATAGATGCTAAATTGTCATGTTTACAAATCAGTGTCAATCATATGATTCCAATATCATGCCATGTTTATCTAATTAAATTAACATTATCAAATGAACATAAACATCCAACTAACATAAATGTTTTAATTAACATTTTCCCCAAAATATGATCATAAATAACTTGTTCACATATCATGAAATGAACATAACATATAATCACATATTTTCTCAAATTAATATTAATGCTCATAAATGTCAAACTGGTATGTTCCTCAATTAACATATTTTCCCTAATTAATGTCAACAAATGACAAATTTCCATATTCCTCAAATTAACACATCCTCATTAATGTTAATTAAGATGAATGACAATTTTACCTATTCCTCAAATGAAAATATTCTCTTTTATTGTCAATTAGCATGAATGACTAATTACCATGTTTCTAATATATATATATATATATATATATATATATATATATATATATATATATACACACACACACACACACACACACACACACCCCATCCTTGATGCCAAGTTACTATGTCTAACATATCTATTTTAATGTCAACATATTTCTCAAATTAACATGTATAAATTAATGTTAATTGCATGATTACATGTCATAAATGATAGCAAGTATGCATATTTACATCAATTTGACGCCAAAAGAACATGTTTTCAAACATTAATATAAATAATCATGTCTACAAATTTAATGTCAATAGGTGGATACCACATCCCTCAAACTACCCTACCCTTTTTAAATGCTAATGATATATTCTACATATTCCCTTTTATGCCATATTAACATGTTCACGATTAATATTAAATTTGTATTCACACATTAGCGGCAAAATTTCATCCTATTCAATGCCTACATGTTCTTCCTTTTGATAAACCCCAATTTATAGCATAAATTCTAATATGCCCCATTTTTTCCTTTTTATCGTTATTCTATCCTTTTCAATTCTATGCAATTCAAAAAGGCATATAATATGGTAAATTAAACGAGCAATGGAAATGGGATAAGGAAAATGAATACATACAAGTAGATAACAGGAAAATGAATAGGCGGCTGATAATGAAAATAAACTTATAAACACTGGTGCTTTTTAGATTCAATACATATCTATTGTCAAATAAATTCTTTTTATTTAGATCACTACAATAACTATTGTATCTATTTAACTATAACTTAGAAGAAATCTGAATAATCACAGTAGACTCACCATATTTGCAGATTTAGAAAAATCTTCTGAAGCCCGCTTTTAACTTCTTTTTTTTAATCCTCTTTCCATTCTTTTTATTTAGCAAGTAATCTTCTCACCGTTTATATTAAGGAAATTTTGGAGAAGAAAATAAGATGCGCCATGGAATTTTCAAAAGAGGAAGAAGAAAACTAAAGAAGAGGACGGAGGTTATGTTAGATTTGGCTTGTTTATATGGGAGCTAAAAATTTATTTTGTCCATTCGATTAGCCCTAGAAATTCCTAAATTAAATCATAGTCGCTCTCTTATTTACTTTGTAATTAAGTAAGATATTAAAATACATCTTATATGTCCATTCTTATCTTCATCCAATCCATGACAAAAAGAGAGATTTGAATATACCATTTAAAATGGGTAATCAATGAATATGTTTTAAAGCTTATTAAGAAATTTCCACCTATAAGAGAATTAATTATTAGTATTTAGGAAATAAATCCATAAAATTAAATCAATCAACATGTATGTCAATCAGTGCCTAATTCATTCTCATATGCACAACTAACCAACATTTACAAACATGCAAAGTCATGACAACTAATCTCTAATAGCTGCAAAATATGTATAAACCTCGCAACCATCCATAATTAAGATATATTTTTCAATTGATGCAAATTTATTGCTAACATATTTTCAAAAGTGGAAATTAAGTGTATAACTTTAAATCCTACTCTTTTCTTTTCACTAATTTCCCCATAACCTGCAAAGTCAATGCATAATCAAATTATGAATACATCTATTTATACACGCATAAATCTTTCCCTCCAAATAAATTGATTGCATTTATCTTTTTTTTAATGCGTGCATCCACACATTTCCTTCCCCTTTTTGTATTAATTGCATTAATTTTTCTTTTACTGTAGCCTGATTAATTCACATGCACGTTTTCTTCTTTTCAATACACATTTTTAAACTTGTACCTTCTTAACATAATTGCATACATTCATATATATATATATATTCATTTTTTTAAATTTTTCTTTATTAATTAATTAACCCTTTAATTAACTATCTTTACAATATAGTGTATCTAATTTTGGGGTGTTACAATATATATAAATGCCATAACGACTATTTTAAATTTTAAATTGGACGTAATTTTCAATTTATATTATGAAATCTCAGTTTCTTAACTTTGTTAGAAAGATATAGTTAAACAAATTCAAATATTTCTGGTTTTACTAAAATCCAATTTATTTTGAACCTTGTACATTCATTTGAAATTAAAAATCGAATTTTCAAACTACCGCGCCGTTTCAGGCTCGTTTTATAATTAAAATAAATTTATACGTTCTAACTTCATTTAAAATAAATTCTTAGTCGTTGTTATTTAAAATAAATCATTTTAAATGTTCAAAATCCATTAAAATAATTAAAATAATTAAAATAATTAAAATAAAATTTTTAAATTAGTTCTGAAATTCCGGGTTATTACGAATCTTCTATTCAACTTCAGTTTTATGAACCAGAAATCAAGGAAAATATTAGAATGATTGTTATCAATGAAGAATAAACTAATATTACGAGAGAAAGGTGGTTAAATTCTATTGTATTCTATGTATATGGTAACAAGGCCTATTATCATTTTATTAAGGATTATATAGACCGGTCTTGGGAATCGAAAGGAAAATACCAGCTATTTTCCAGAGAAAATGGTTTCTACATCATTAAATGTGAGAATGGAGAGGATTATGATAGGATTCTAACTTATGGACCCTATTATTATAATAAAAGATTAATAGTGATGAAAAAAATGGTTCTAGGAATTAAAATGAATAGAGAATTTTTGCATGCAATTCCTATTTGGATACGCCTTCCCAATTTAGACCTAGATTTCTGGATTGTTGAAGAAATTAGTAGAATTGCATCTTTAATGGGTATACCACTGAAATTGGACAATCCTACAGAAAATGTGGTTAGAATATCGTATGCTAGGATCTTGGTTGAAGTGAATAGTGATTTCCAATTCCTTGAATTTATTCCTATTCAAAATGAAGTAGTATGACAAAAGGTAGTTTACGAATGGACTCGTATTGCTTGTTCAGAGTGTAAAATATTTGGTCACTCGAAAGAGGCTTGTAAATCTCTTAAAGTCTGGACTCCTAAATCTAATACAAATACATTATCTGAAATGGATGTGGATGAGTCTGTGCACACAAAAGATAAATATATATCTGATAATCAAGATAAAGGTATTGTGTTAGATAAAGATAATTCATTGTTGACTGTCAGGGAGGATAAGGGTTATGCTCAAAATAAAGAGAAGGAAAATCAGTTGAATACTAGTAAATCTCATTCTCAGGTGAAAGATATGAGTACATTTAGCAGTTTGATGTTTAATTCAGAATTGAATAACAACATGCAACATTTGGAAGCGAAAGATTGTGAGTGTGTTAATTCAGATGGAGTGACTGAAATATCTAAAAGAAATATAGAAGAGAAATCTGTAGGAGTGGAAGATTTTGAGGATTGTAGGAAGTTTCAAAATGATAAGGATGTTGTAAGTAAAGATGCTACTATGGACGAGTCTGATAGTTCTTATAGTTCATTTAGTTTCACAAATAGCTTCAAAAAGAGGAGAACAAAATACAAAACTAGTAAATACAAACAGGGTAATAGGCTTGTTACTGATGAACCATTGGTAGAAAAAAACCCGGAGTGGGTTAAACTTATGCAAGAAATACAAGCTCGATCGACATCAAGAAAAGCAAAAGAAGGAGGAGATATTCCAGGAGGAGTTAAGAAAGGAGGTGTATCTAAGAAATAATTAGTTTCGATTTCCTAATTTTTTCAGTCTTATGTGTTGGATTAACCTTTGTGTTTTTGGTGCATGAAGATGGGCTGTTTGAGGATTAGAGTTTTTGAGTATGCAGGGTTTTGTTTTTAGGTGTATGGATTTTGAACTCTTGCTGCAGTGTTGTTTGTACAATAGTATGATTTTGGTTTCGTCACCGGTCTGGAGTGCTATGTGATCAGTGAAAAATAAATAGGCTTTCTATTGAGTTTTCTTTTGGTAGATTGTCGGGTGTTGTGCCATTTGTATTGATGCGTGGAGTTTTTGGTGATACTGTGGATAAAGTCTTGGGTTTGTTTTTGGGCTACCTGGGTGTTGTTTTGCTGGTCTTGGTAGCAGGTTGTGTCTTCTATGTCATTATAAGTGTAATACTGTGTTATATGTTCAAGCTGGTTTGCTTTTTGCACAGTGTTTGTCCCTTAGTGTATTGTAATTGTTACGAGCTTGAACTTTTAGTTTTTGTAATATAAGTACATTTTCTTCAAAAAAAAAGAACGAAAAAAAAACCAATGATGAACTGTTTCTAAGATCACATTGGAAGAAAAAAGTATATAACATTTGAAGTTTTCGAAATCTTCTGGTATCAATCAAATTAACATAAATGCACTAAGATCCGGAAAATATCACTGGATAGTGAATACGAACAATTTCGATGTACCCCTTGAATATTCAAAACATTGAATATTTAGGGTGTAATGCCCTGCATATCAGGCGCTCATTAAATAGCGTCAGACCTTTGGCCTATATTTAATGAGCGTCAGAGTCCTGGCGTCCATTAAATGAGCGCGAGACATATTTAAAATAGAAGAATTGAAAAGGGTTATTTATCTTCAAAAAGCTTATTTTACAAAGATAGAAATTTCATAATACTAAAGCAAGCACATGTCCAGATTTGGATTATGGACGATTCATTCAACAATGCTTCACCAAGCAAACTTTTACCCACCTGGCAGTAAAAATGCGAACTACTGGAAAAATTTTGCTATAAATTTTTTATTTTATTTGCTGAAATATCACAAAAAAAAAATTATGATATCCTAAACCAGTGAGTAAGAGAGTGAGTGTGTACGTGCTAAAACTTAAAACATGTTAGCAGAATGAGGAAAGAACGTGCTTTCAGCAATACATCTGAAAATATACTTCAAGTGCGGACATCATTCTCAAAACATGTTAACATGTTATCAGGGTATTAATGAAATGCAAAATAAATAGTGAATCTAGACTCTTTTGCACAAACTATTTTCAAATTAACTACGCTGGTAACACATATCGATTATAGTCACTCGAATTTGAACATATGAGTTATGTATTGCAGTTTACCCTTGGGTGTATAAAAAAATACAAGAAGTAACATTAAGGACAGTAACACACACACACTGAGATTTTGGAGAATATATTTTGTTTATATGAAGAGCAAATTAAAAAGAGAAAACATAAATGATTCTGAATTGTTTTCAGTAACCAATGTAGCAGTGGGACAAACTTGGAATGGGGTAGGGACTAACGAAAACTCTTCACTGTGGAGGAAAAACGCAAGCAAGCAGCAGGACATAAACAAGTCTTATTATAGTATACTCTGTATGGACCTGGAAGAGCTTCTTCTCTCCAATTCCAATAAAGACTTGACTCTGTTTGAAACCCTATTTCCATTTTACCCACATATAATTCCTTTCTTCTATCAAATCCCCATGGAATATACTATTTCCTGCCTTAATCGTTATTTATGCATGTTTATCATTAAGTTTTACAGTTACTGCAATTCATTAGTGAACAAAAAGGACAGCACCCTTCTTTAAAAGGCAATGGTGTTGCATCCTAATCTTACATGCTTTTCAGTAAATGGTATTGCTGCATACACTCATGTATAAATTGTAATATCAGAATTGGACAAACCAAAAGTAAAGGTTGTTTGAACTTATATTAGGTCATTCATGACGATCAACGTAATGGGTTAACACTATAGGCATTCATGAATGAGATACCTATCAGGTAATGCTTTTGTAAAATCTGAATTGTTCCCTGTCATTTTGTGTCATGAAAGATTCTTGAATTTATTTTAGGACAATTTTTGTATGTTATCTAATATCAGTTATAGTTCACAAAATTGTCAGTATATTGCTCCTCTTTTTGAATATTTTGTTCATGCACACGAAGATGGCATTTCAAGTACAACTATTTGTGAAACTGATTTCCTCTTAATAACACTTCCTATCTGTCAAATTGATGATCAGAACGGGCTATCACACACTAAGATAAGTTACAAGTAGAACTACCTGATACAACTCAAATGATGTCCAAAATCATGTGAATTTTAGTACACTTATATCATAAGGTGCATGAATACCTAGCTGAATCGTTTTACCAAAATAATCTGAAACCTAGTTTTATTCTAACATTTGCCCCTCCATTACAAAATAGGCACATCTCATTACGGGTACCAAACAACTGTTGGGGATTTTGCAGTTTGAGACTATTGGAGGAAGATGAATTGCCGTATTTCAGACTTTAAGGATCTATATGATAGATTCTTCGAGACAATAATTCAACCCACCAGGTACAAACGAGTTATCGAAATATCGACTTTCAGGATTCAATAAAACCTTGGAACAACGAAATCGAATTCAAAGTTTGTACGACTTTAATTTGATTAAGAACACTCTATAATATAATATTGATGATGCAATTTAGAAGACAGAAATGAAGAAAAAGAAGAAGATAACAATTCTGCAGCGTTTTCTGGAATTTCGCTACACCCGGTAAGCGTTACAAATTACACAGTGTTTGAAACGCTTTAATGTCGTTGCAGAAACAGAGGAGGAAGAAGAAGATTATTTTGGTAAATATGAAATGATTTCTGCAGTGCTATTCATAGGATCTGGGAGGATGCGTCTGTTGACCAAGCGTCGCGGCCGTTTATAACGGTTCCATTTCTTCATTCACAACGTTCCCGAAGTGTTGCAAATTCAAACAATGCGTCCTTTCATTTGAAATAGTTTGAAAGCGTCGTTGTTTCGTGTTCAGGTATGACATCCGTTCGCATCTAAACTGGGTCGCAATTCGGCCCGTTACAGTTTTCAAAAACTGTCTAAAAATGTAATTTCTATCGGACCCACGACCCAGTTTGGCCAGTGGGACGGATGGCGGCGGTGCATGTGTGTTGTATAGTGGTGCATGACCTCCCTCCTCACAACAAAGCAAAAAATTTGGTCCCCAAGGCCCCAACATCCTCTCTTGAAACTTATTTAAGTACCAAGCATACTTATAAACCTTCCACAATATAGGACAAATACATTTTCTCTTCCTTCGTTCTATCTTTCTCTTCAAAACAAACCCATACCCAAAAATAATGTTTGAAAATTTACAACGACAACTACATGAATATATTCACATAAAATCATAATTCTCACCAAAACCTAAACCATCAAAAACCTCAGAAGCAATTTCTCTAAATCGAACTACTAGAGTAAAAAATCAAATCAAAATGAGAATACCGAGTTTAATGATAATAGGAGAACCGATTATATTAGATTTACTTACGAGAAGACCAAATATGCATCGAGATTGCAAATGCTAATAAAATAAGTGGATCCAGGCTACATATGTCATCTTTAATGGTGTTCCCATGTTCTTTGGATTTACTTCTGATGTAAATACGGAGAATGATTGTGGCTGAAGACTACTAAGTTGGATATGATGAATAAGTAGAAAACAAAGTTCAGGAATTAAAGGAAAAGAAGTTCAAAAATCAGGAGGTGTTAAAAGAATAAGTTGTAAATAGAACTTAGATAAAAAGCATGCAAAATTAAGTTTAAAAGATGCATAGACATGTTAAGAAGATTACGGATAAAAGAAAACACATAAAAGTGAGGAAGATTTAAGGAATACACACACACACACACTATCAATTTTGAAATTATTAAGGGGGGCTAAATTGAAGGTAAATAAAGGTATTCATAACTAATAATGTTCAATTAGAGACAAATGTTTTATCAGCCCCTATTAGTTATATTCAGAAACCAATCCAACTGCCCCTATACCTAATTAGGGCAAAACAAAAAATCGCCCCTGTTCTTACTCATAACAGCCGAAATTAAACGCCCCTAATCCTCTGAAAAATATTTCAGCGCTGCCACCAAAAACTGAGATGTACGAGTTGTTTATCGTCCACCTTCACATCATGTGCAGTAAGATTTCGATTCCATCAAGTTCATCGAGATTGGAGGCTAAGTCAACATAGAAATTTTTAAGGATCGGAGGTATGTATTTCATTTATGATAGCAACTATGTGTTCCACTTTGATTATCAACTAAACCAAGAATAGGTATCACAGTGATGCACTTTGTAACGCCCCACCTCTATACCCAAATTGTCCAAGAGTATTACTAAGTAATACCGTCAGATATTACGGAGAATGAGGCTATAGGGGTACACATGTGCAAATTCTCTTAGACTAACACTGGTACGTATTAATTTTTTTGAAATATCACTTACTCTTACGCACTCAATGTCGATACAAAACAATTACACGTGTGCCCCCAGGACAGAACAATACAGAATATACATGAATACAGAGATCACAGAGTCAATCGCATCGATAAATATATGATGTATAATACTTAACATTTTACACACATTTATCTATTACACATCAATATATATATATATATATATATATATATATATATATATATATATATCAATCCGTACAATACACGATAATAAAGGATATATTAAGTTACTATACTCCTCTAAGCCCAATGAATACAAGCTGGTCTCAAGGTCCCTGCACCTGTAAGGTCTCGGTCTAACCCGAGTATTATATAAATAATAAACGGATCAGTCTCTGTTTAAATTCATTATAGTTACTATAAAATGATTGGGTGCTCTAAACTCAAAAGATCATCCAAGGCATAAACCTAATCACTAGGTTCACTTAATTATCGATATTAATGATTCATGCCTTATGGCTAAATATTATGGAAGCGTTACAATATATGAACATATGCAAATGACAACATAAACTTATTCAAATGAATCTCAATCAAGAGTAACAACACATTATGAAATCGCCAAAATCTTATAATCACATGATAGCGTAATGAAGCACAAAATTATAAATGTCAAGTTAACATTATAGCTCTTAAGGCTATATATATAAATCAACGCCAACAATAAAGGTGAAAATATATTTGAAATTCAACATCTCTAGAAAACGAATAATGAAATCCAAAAATATCATCATAAATTGGATCCAAAATATCGACTAATAACAAAAGCCACAAATTCAACAATAACATCATAAAATGGATCCAAAACAACAGGCTTATCAAAGCCATAATTCAAATCCGAAAAACATAGTTTGCACGTGCTAATAAGCTCCCCCCGAGCTTAGCCAAGTACTACATACGTATTTAGGCGCCTAACACCACAACCCTCCCAGTCGAGTATAACTTAGCCCCCCCTCCTTCTCGGCTAAGAGAATACGTATATGAGACTCCCCCCGAGTCTAGCTTCCCCCCGAAGAGAGTACTGGCTCAACAACAAACAACAATATGTGCTACAGACTCACAGTCAGTAACCTAAGTGGCGGTAATTGTGTGTCTCATACCACACATTCCCACCACTGGTTTACTACCCGCTAGCTAGCTCTACACTGGAAACTCAAAATCTCAAATCACAAAAATCTCACGAATCACAATATCAACTCAATAGCTTCGATCAGAGGAAATAGGAAATTAATCGAGCTCGAATAATACTTTTGCCCTTCAGTACTCTATATAACAAGTCCAATGAATAACCATGACAGTGATACCGAAAGTCCCGTACCAGATGGTTTCACTAAACCGTTTATTCAAATTTCTCGTTATATAGAATATACATATTATAAAATCACATGAAGAGTATCATCGCTATATCATATTCAAATCATCAATCAAATTAAATCAACAGTGAATCATTCACGTAATTCACATCAAAATTGAAAAAATAGAAATTATTCAAATAGCGACAGAATTCAAGAACAGTTCGAGATAACAAGAAATTTCAATATAATTCAGAATAAGACAAAGTACAATGGTAATATTCAAACAACAATTCAGGTATTTGAAGAAAACATAAACATTCATCACAAATTTGTTTAAATCAATAAAATATATAATATGACATAAATAACACCAAAACATGCCAAATGTTATTTAAATAATATTTCATATTATTATACAATGGAAAACAACTCAATAATTTATTCAAAGTAATTGTAAAACCCTTTAAGTAGCCAAACATAACCAAATAGAATTATTCTAAAATAAAGAATTCAATCAAATGTGTAAACTTGATAAAATACATTTAACCAAATTAAATTATCATATTCATAAAATCGTCCATAATACAAACTAAAACACTATTATTTGAATCGATTTTTATATAAGTTCATGTATTAAATTCAATTTTATTTATAATTTAAGCAACAACCCAATATTTGATTCTATGCTATATACCTTAATTTATAATTCATAATCCAAAATGTCCTAATATTAATATATATTTATATAAGATTAATTCAGTTTTAATTTGGCTTCCAGTCAATATTTGAAATTTACATTATATATTATAATTTATAATCCAAACTTCGTGTTATTGTCATCTAAGTAAATATATCTATGTATGAGGTTTCTCAATAATACGCACTAGATCAACCGTCAAAATAAACAATTAATATAAACATAATACGAAAATAAATTTAATAACTTCCCCTCTATATACAAACATCAAACCAACACAAAATTCGTCAATCAATCCCAACACAAATAATAGCACGACAAACAATTCAAACGCACAACCAAATCAATTATCTAAACAATATAATTCAATTCGGATAATGACCCGAAAATATATGTACATGTAACTATTATGCAAGAAAACATAGATGTGAGTGAGGGGGAACTCACCAAATTGGTGACTAAATAAGCAGATGGCATCCTAATTTCTTAGATATCGCAATCGTCGCTGCAGCCTCAATTCACTAGAAGCCTGGAACCGCGTTGATCACATCTTCTTCTCTCCTGGAAGCTCCAACGCTGCTCAAAACCTATCACCACAAAAGCCGGATTGACTAATCTTCGGGAGGGAAAAACAGTGCCTCTTCAATCTTTGATCGGGCGGAAATCTGATGTCCTTGCCGCTCCGCCTGTCGCCATCGTCCCCCTGCATCAAACGCCTAGGCGTGTGCCTCACGATCGGTCCTTCCTCTCCATTTTTTCCCCCGAAAGTGGATCCGCTATCTTCGGGATAAGGGAGGAAGCTAAGCGATGTTGAAAAGCAACTGACCGATTTTGAGCAAGGGGTTCATTTAGGCTTCCAGGGTAAGTAATTTGACTGGTCTTAAATTGGGCTAGGATTGGTTTGAGCCCGTTTAACTATAATTTAGTTTTAGTTGTTTTCTCAAGTGTTCCATTACAAGTTTTAGTTCTCATTTGATTGTTGATATAATATAAATTTGTTCGCATTCTTTTCTACAATTACAATCTTGTTAATTGATAATTTATTAAACCCAATACTTGTCTTTTTATTTATTAATTCAATAAAATATCTCTTATCTTATTTGTTTGTTTATATATAAAATTATTTAACAGTTCTTAAGCTATTTTATATCCATTATAATTTGATACACATCATCACTACACCAAATAAGCAAATTTGAAACATATGATATTTTTTATTTGAAACCCTTTTTTTCAGTTTCTAGGCTTAAAACAGTTATACAGTGTTTCTGTATGTACTAAAGTGTTTCCACTATTTTTTGATTATTTTAAATATATAATCTTGCCTCCAAAAAAGTGAATTTCTTTCAGACTTCTCTGTAAAACTCCGTTCCTTTCTCGGCCCAAGTACCGTTCCCTTCTCTCGGCCCTTTTTCGAAAAGAACTAAAATTAGGCCGTGTTCATTTTCTTTTCCCCAAAACCCTTCCTCCTTTCCTGCGATTTCCTCAGATCTGCCATTCCAGCACTCGTCAGCTAGTCTCTGCTTGACTATATAATTTGTATGTTAAGGGTTCGTTTCTGTAGTCTCCGATCTATAAATTGTATGCTAATTTTGCATTGGTATTTCAGTAATTGGTAAAAATCCGTCGTAATCTCTTTGTTCAATTCGCGAAATCGCAAAATCAGAAAATCAAAATCCAAATCGAAAACCAGTTAGTCGCCCAAATATTCGGCTTTCACCAAATAAAATCGAAATCACAATCTTCGGCTTCAGGTATGCTGTTCAGGAATTTCAATTTGGAGATGGAAGCAGGTTTGATAGTTGTGGACTGATTGGTGAATTGAGGTGGCGATTCTGTTCAATAGAGAAGGTAGGCGATTCCGTTCAGTGTATATTTGTTTATGTTGAAAGTTGAAGTTCAACGGTTAATAATTTATTGGATTCTAGCTGAGTTATTGGGTTCCAATTTGTGGGGTACATGGCTTCAGAAAATTTCTGGGGATCTAGGTCAATATAGCAATATATTTCATGCCTATTATGACAGTCACAGCAAGCCAATTTAAACTTGATTTTTCTATTTTCTTTTTTGTTACTTGGTCATAATGAATATTTTTAAAATCTTCTATACAATCATAATTTTTGATGTTGGGTGCATGGTTGATTTGTTAGGGATAGCCGGGATGTTGGAGGAAGCAGTGGAGATTGTGAAGAATATACCAATGGAAGCAGATGATGTCATTTTATGAGCCGTGCTTGGCGCGTGTCGAATACATAGAAATTTGGATGTAGCAGAAAGAGTAAGGTAGGAGTTTCTTGAACTTAATTGCAAAAGGCTGCAGGTTGTCATTTTTTGATGTCTAATATATACATTGCTACTGATAAGTGGACTGAGGCAATGCAGATTAGAGATGTTATGAAGGAGAAGGGGATTAAGAAACAAGCAGGATCCAATTTTGTGGTACTTAATCCTTAATGATTCAGTTGTCTGCTTCAAAGGAATAGAAGCTTTCTGCGGTAAATGAGTATATAAGATAATAAGTAATAACCCTATAACCACCTTAATAGCAATCATCACTACACTTTAGTGTATACTGACATACTCTAGTGTGATTCAAAATTTTTGATGGCAGGTTTAACAATTATGTTACAGATTTTGTCCATGCTTAGAGCATCTCCAATCGTCAAGCAATGTAATGTCTTCAAAAGATTACGTGGAGACAACAGCTTTACAATGTGAAGCCTATGTGTCAACAAACATTATATAAGAAAACCGAGTCCAATGCAATTGTGGTAAAAAAATGGAAGTAACTGAACATAGTTGATTAGCTGAAAAAATGGCGGTAAAAAAAAAAACCGCAGGCGAAAAGGAAGAAGGAAGAAACTAGACTGCAAGTTGCAGGAAATTTAACAATTAAGTAGCATAGCAAGAAATTATTGCGAATTGCATGAACTCAGCACATGTAACGACCCAGATTTTTGACCGTTTAAATCGACAATAAACCACACATGTCGACCCAAACAAATCGCCAATCCAGATAGTTATTTAGGGAAAAAGAAGAAAAAGAAGAAAGGAAGGAAAAACAACACAGATATCTCACCGTGGAAGGATCACATATAATAGACAAATAAATATTCAAAAGCATTTAAACATATACATTTGATTTACAACATTTATCATAATCAGAGTTATACACTTACATACAGTACTGCAGCGGAAATAAAATGTAGTGGATACATATACCAAACTCCGTCTTCGATCTCCAAGGCTAAATAATCTTCATTAACTGCAACATCTGCTGACCCGAGCGTATTGCATAAAAGAAAACACAACAAACACTCGGATCAGCACTAAATCATCTCATATTAGTCAAATTAAAATACAGAATAATATCGGTGTCATGGTGCAGTAACTCAAGAGATGTTACGGGATTTTTCCATCTCTCAAGGATCCGTTAAACTAATACATACATAGTATAATACGCTATTACAATAGTGTTTATTCAGTAAAGTATAATATATCGAAAATAGCGTAAGCAGGATTACCATGTTACCTCTTACGCCGTTTATACCGTTGCCGTACAGTTTGCATATAACACACCAGTACGTCGGTGGATAGTGATGCGCCGTGATACGACAACGTTAAATCATAATTGTAGGGGCTCGATAAGGATAATATGACAAGGCACTGAGGAATACCCCGGTAGGATTCTACCGAATTCGCGGACCCAGGCCGGTGGTAACGCATAGCCGCAACTACCGCCCACCTCGAACGACATTCCCGTATTCAAAGGGTGCACCCAAATCGATCACAACAGTAATAGAGATGGTTTCGAAGGAGCGCGTTCGATCAGAGATGCGATCTCATTAACCTGGGTATGGCTCCTGTTTTAGTCATTTCAATTATGACCCGAAGGTCAAGGCTAATCCATCATCGTTCTCTTTCTTCAAATCCAGTAATCGCCTCCATACCAGCCTACTCCGGTTCTGGAACTTCCACCGCGTACACAGTTGTCAAGGTGGTATCGACACCGACAGAGAGTATGCCTTATGTCGACTCCGGTCTCCTTGCCAACCAAACGTTTACATTTTTCACACCGGTCAGTGCTTTTACTTTTCAAAGGAGTTCGTGTTTCATATCAAAATATCATGTTTCGAAATCATTTTCATTTACGTCTCGAGTCGAGAGGTTTCTCCCGATGACAAGGCCACGAGGCACGGCCTACGCACGTATCGATATAACGCTAAGTATCTCCCGGATAACATCCAGACATCGGACACCGAATACAAAGCGCAAGGTATATATCCCGGTTTTCAACAGACATCGGACACCGTATATACACTTTATTTACGAACACAAGCTAAGTATCTCCCGGTTAACATCCAGACAGCAGACACCGAATACAAAGCTCGAGGTATTTACCTTTCTTTAGTCACGGTTTCTCGAATCTCGATAAAATCATTTCATTTCATATCCCGAAATTGTAAATACTTTCGAAATAATAATTTCAAATACTTTCGAATAATATCGTTATCGTTTTTCAAACTTTTCGAAATCTCGGGATTCAAGTCGTTGAACTCTCTATGTTTATAAATCACTTTATAAAACATTTTAATTTCAAGTATATCAATTCAAATTACACATTTCCGATCGACTCCATTTCAAATTTTCATTTATTTCAAATCAGCCAAATCAATTCACATGGTTAATTTAAACCTGCATTACCATTCCAAAGAGCTCTATTTTATAACCAATACACCGAATTCAAATTTAGTCATTTCCATTATTCAAATTTCCACTTTCATATTTATTTCGATTAAATCAAATTTTATTCCAACATAAAATAAAATTTCCAATTCATATTCCCATTTCCGAGATTCAATTCATAACACATTTTGGATATACGGTTCATTTCCATCGTTTCCAAGGAATTTAATTTATAACACATATCGAGTTTCCATTCATATCTAACTCAATCGAGGCTGATTTAAAGTAAATCTCAAAGCAGACCAAAACAATTCCATTTCAATAAATTTGATTTAAAATAAATTTCACTCTTTATTCGACTATAATTACAACATAAATTCACTTCCCTTTTTATTTATATTTCAACTTTAAATACAAAGGAAAATAAATTATAAAACATCGCTTATTGTCGTTAAACAATAAATTTCAAAATTCATGGTTAAACAAATAAATTTAACCGACCGGTGTCCGCATATAATTTGCTATCCTATGGCCAAGTGATTTAAATTTAATTTCTCGATATTCGGGATGGATCTATCATTTCAATCCAAATCGGGGTCACAGAGATTTATCATTTCACTCTGTGTTCTTAATTCATTTTATCGATAAATCCCGGGTTTATTCGATGCCCGCAACATCAAGGTTCAATGGGATTATCGTCACAATCACATACAACACAACATACTGAATATGATGCATTAACAGTGTCTATATCAATTTCAGTAACAAAATACAACCAAACATTCATCACACAATTTAGTCGACTGGTCAGTATTTAAACAGTTTCAGAATTATCGAGGATTCGAATTTCCAACTAAGAATTTAAATTTAATTAAATAATTAATTGTCGATTAACTTTTCATGTTAACACACTGATATATCGATTTCAAGCAATCATTCACCAAATCAATCACAACCATACATCCAATTCATTTCATACATTAATTCGATAAATATGGGATTAATTCAGTATTTCGTGAGTGAATGAACACTCACCTTTGGGTTCAATTTGAATTGAACGTCCGACCATAGCCCAAAATTTGACAGTCTCAGAATGCAGCCTGGTTAGTGTCAAAACGTCCGCAACTCCGCCACGATCCCAACGCAACAAACCGCGTCCAAATCCGATTTAAAACGAAGAAGATATCCGTGTTTTTCCATTCGAATTTTAAATATATATAAAATAAACAAACAACTTCTCTCACTACTACACATCTGCCACGTCAGCACATGAACTCCCGCTCCTTTCTTCCATTCCCGTTTGCTACATTGGACGTCCGTGTAAACCCACCACAGACCCGACTTTGACCATCAAATCCGCTCCTTTCCGGCCACCTGAGAACGAACGGCCACCACCGTTGGAAAGCTCTCCTCGAGCCACTCCGTACCTGATGTCGACGGCCCCCTCCGATCAACCAAGGCCGCCCCATCGAACTCACCCCAAACCGCGTTTTCTGACCTTCCACACCCAAATTCCGGCAACCCAGGTGACAATAGACAAAACGAACAACACCGTTACACTTAGAAGGCCAATCTCCACAATACCCAGAAGTCAGAATCTTCAATTAACTCAAGGATCGAAAACGCCCAAATTTGACCTTAGGGTTCCGAATTCAGAAACGTTTGACCGCGATTTCCGGCCACTACAGGTCATGCATGTCGCAACAAACTGTAGATCTGGACTCTACTAGTCGAGAGCTTCAGTTTGACATATAATACGATAGGGTTTTGAGAGATTTCATTTTCAAGTTTGTATTTTTATTTCTAGGGTTTCAAAAATCAATTTCAGCCATTAAAGAGAGTTTCTAGGAGGAGGAAAGTAAAGTATAGGTGAAATGAGCTGATGTGGTGTTAAGTGGGCTCTATTTTTATATATATAAGGCCCAAACCAGAGAAAAACCCAATTATTCATTATACCGATCCCGTTCACATTTTCTCTCGTACGACCAAACGGTAAGTCGGATTGTGACGCAAATGGAAATCCTATAATAATTCGCCGTTCCGAATCCAATGGCGCCAGTTTCGTCGGATTCTGAGACCGTTTGAAAAATGGCCTTTTTCGGGTCGATCCAATTTAACTGTCAATTGGTAAAACGCGTTTTCACTTGCTACGCTCACATATTAATTCGAAAAATTCTGAAACTTGAAATCTAGCAATAATTCGTCGTTCCGGTTCTGATGGCGCCAGTCTAGTCGAATTCCGAGACAGTCGCCAAAACAGTTAAATTTCACAGTTAATTAATTAAATAAATAAATAATTATTCGATTTACTGTTTAAATTCAAATTTAAATATTTATAAATTCAAATTTAAACAAAATTACAATTCAAATAATTTCTTAAATTTTGTTTCACATATATTTCAAATTCCACATTTTATAAATTTTGAATTTCAAACTTGAATTTAAATTATAAATCTCAAACTCTTATAATTCCTTTATATAAATTCCATAGCGACCTTTTGAATTTTTGATTTACTCATAACTTGAAATTTATCCGACGGAATTTCGATTTTTCGGATTCGTTGGAAAGATATTATCAAACAGATTTAATTATTTCTTATTTCGCTAAAATCCGATTTATTTTAAATCCTGTGCAGTCGATTGAACTTTGAAACGAAATTTTCGAACTGCAGGGCTATATAAATAATTATATAAAATCCATAGCGACTATTTTCAAATTTCAACTGGCCGTAACTTTCAAATTACCCTTTGAAATTTCGATTTCTTACATTGTTGGGAAGATATCGCCAAACAGAGTTATAATTTTCTGGGTCGTCCCCATTTCGATTTAAAACGAGTTCTATACATTCAATTTAAATTTAAAATCGAATTTTCAAACTGCCGCGCCATTTCAGGCTCGTTATATAATAAGAATAAATTTATTCGTTTTTCTTCAATAAAATAAATTTCCCGTCGTTATTAATTAAAATAAATTACTTTAAATATTCAAAATTCTATAAATTTACCAAATTGACATTTTCAAATTGGTTCGAATTTTCAGGTCGTTACATTCTCCCCCACTTAAAGTCTTTTCGTCCTCGAAAAGAGAACGAACCGATATTAAGTGCATATTTATTTCTAATTCATATTTAAAATAATATTTCCAAAACAAGTATAGTTGTAAAACTCGAAAATTTTCTAACTCCCGAAATCACGGAAAATTTCGGCAGCATCTCCTTTGTACGGGGAGGTCCGGGGAAAATCCCGATACATATATCAATTCAAAATATACATCCCATCAACGATGAGGCATCCTTGAACCAGGGGAAAACAAAATATAAAACCACAAAACCATATACCACAAGTACGTACCTCGTTTAGCGTTTAATTTGCATTTTTATTTACCATTGCATTTAGTATTTGCGCAAGCGAGCTCCAAAGCGTAGCGCACACTCCTTACACTTGTTACACCTTGCATACACATGAGATTCAAGCATATATACAATATATGGCAACTTACCCAACATAAATATCAAATTTCGTCGTTTCAACTACAAAACCGTGATGTCCGTAGCAGGCCAGCGAACAAATCATTGATTAATTCCATTTCAAGTTCAAACTTAGGTTCATATTCGATATATCGTCCAAATGAGTTTTAACCCATCTAGAGTTTATATTTTCATCCCAATTTTTCCCAAGTCACTTATTATGATTTTACACAAATTATTAATATTTTTAATAATTTTATTATCGATATTTCAGTCGGTTTCCAATAACGGCCACCGAACTGCGGCCATAGCGACCTTTTCCAAATTTGATTTGGACATATCTCCAAATCCGACCGCTAGATTTCAAATCTCTCATATTCGTTGGAAAGCTCTTTTCGATACGAACCCAACGGTTCTGGTTTTAGGAGAATCCGATGGTCGGATCTCCCGCTACGTTCATTCAAAGTCCATGGTCGAAATTCGCGAACTGTCGCTGCGCGGCGCGTTCTATTTAAACCATTTATATTTATATATATATATATCTTGGCGAATTTACGTTCCCTTATTATCGCTCTGCTCAAGCATTTCAACGACCACTGCTCTCCTCCCAATACTTAAATCCATTTCACGCTTTCTGGCTCTAAAATTCCAATGAATCGAGTTTCCTTAGTGCAGAGATTTATATTTTTAGTTGTGATGAACTTAAATACCTGATCCCAGGTTTATAAACTAGGTTTTAAAATCAATATATATACTTGTACTATTTAAAGAAAATCATGTCATAAAATTTTAAATCCAAATCTTAATTAGAAAAAAAAACATAGAAATTTCGATTCTAATTTAATTTAAATTCAACCTAAAAAAATATATATATATACATATATATATACTAATACCTTTATATGAAATTTTATACCGTATGGAATTTAAATACAAAATCTTTGCCAACCAGTTATGTAAATACGGAGTGGTCTCCCCCACTTAAACTCTTCAGAATAACGTCGATAATGCGTGCACTCGTTACCGAAATCATTTTGAAGGTCCAAGAAAGGGATTATACCCACTTTGTTTTAAAACCTTTTCAAAACCATTTTCAAAATTATTCTATAAAATAATAGTATTTCAAACTTTGGTAAATTATTATCAAAGCCCGGAATCGAATTCAAGTTCATCTCTACATTCATAAAATTTTTCCTTATTTGATTTTCGATTTAATCAACCATAATGGATAATGACTTAACATTACCACGTACTAAAAAAATACATACATATTTGAACTCATAATATATATTTAATATGTTTAAAAATATAATCGAAACCATATTGTGTCAAGTCATTTTGTTCGAGTATTTAGAAATTCCTATCGATTCTATGGCGTCCCATATATCGACCAGAATCTATAAATACTCATTAGAATAATTAACCCAACATAAAACCATTTTTATATCAAAATACAAGAACGCTCTCTCATATATCACTCTAACTCATTCTAGGGCATTACTAACCCCATCTCTAATGAGTTAATTCCCAAACAGAGCCAAGGTTATCGCTAACCATCGCTCTGATACCATATGTAACGACCCAGATTTTTGACCGTTTAAATCGACAATAAACCACACATGTCGACCCAAACAAATCGCCAATCCAGATAGTTATTTAGGGAAAAAGAAGAAAAAGAAGAAAGGAAGGAAAAACAACACAGATATCTCACCGTGGAAGGATCACATATAATAGACAAATAAATATTCAAAAGCATTTAAACATATACATTTGATTTACAACATTTATCATAATCAGAGTTATACACTTACATACAGTACTGCAGCGGAAATAAAATGTAGTGGATACATATACCAAACTCCGTCTTCGATCTCCAAGGCTAAATAATCTTCATTAACTGCAACATCTGCTGACCCGAGCGTATTGCATAAAAGAAAACACAACAAACACTCGGATCAGCACTAAATCATCTCATATTAGTCAAATTAAAATACAGAATAATATCGGTGTCATGGTGCAGTAACTCAAGAGATGTTACGGGATTTTTCCATCTCTCAAGGATCCGTTAAACTAATACATACATAGTATAATACGCTATTACAATAGTGTTTATTCAGTAAAGTATAATATATCGAAAATAGCGTAAGCAGGATTACCATGTTACCTCTTACGCCGTTTATACCGTTGCCGTACAGTTTGCATATAACACACCAGTACGTCGGTGGATAGTGATGCGCCGTGATACGACAACGTTAAATCATAATCGTAGGGGCTCGATAAGGATAATATGACAAGGCACTGAGGAATACCCCGGTAGGATTCTACCGAATTCGCGGACCCAGGCCGGTGGTAACGCATAGCCGCAACTACCGCCCACCTCGAACGACATTCCCGTATTCAAAGGGTGCACCCAAATCGATCACAACAGTAATAGAGATGGTTTCGAAGGAGCGCGTTCGATCAGAGATGCGATCTCATTAACCTGGGTATGGCTCCTGTTTTAGTCATTTCAATTATGACCCGAAGGTCAAGGCTAATCCATCATCGTTCTCTTTCTTCAAATCCAGTAATCGCCTCCATACCAGCCTACTCCGGTTCTGGAACTTCCACCGCGTACACAGTTGTCAAGGTGGTATCGACACCGACAGAGAGTATGCCTTATGTCGACTCCGGTCTCCTTGCCAACCAAACGTTTACATTTTTCACACCGGTCAGTGCTTTTACTTTTCAAAGGAGTTCGTGTTTCATATCAAAATATCATGTTTCGAAATCATTTTCATTTACGTCTCGAGTCGAGAGGTTTCTCCCGATGACAAGGCCACGAGGCACGGCCTACGCACGTATCGATATAACGCTAAGTATCTCCCGGATAACATCCAGACATCGGACACCGAATACAAAGCGCAAGGTATATATCCCGGTTTTCAACAGACATCGGACACCGTATATACACTTTATTTACGAACACAAGCTAAGTATCTCCCGGTTAACATCCAGACAGCAGACACCGAATACAAAGCTCGAGGTATTTACCTTTCTTTAGTCACGGTTTCTCGAATCTCGATAAAATCATTTCATTTCATATCCCGAAATTGTAAATACTTTCGAAATAATAATTTCAAATACTTTCGAATAATATCGTTATCGTTTTTCAAACTTTTCGAAATCTCGGGATTCAAGTCGTTGAACTCTCTATGTTTATAAATCACTTTATAAAACATTTTAATTTCAAGTATATCAATTCAAATTACACATTTCCGATCGACTCCATTTCAAATTTTCATTTATTTCAAATCAGCCAAATCAATTCACATGGTTAATTTAAACCTGCATTACCATTCCAAAGAGCTCTATTTTATAACCAATACACCGAATTCAAATTTAGTCATTTCCATTATTCAAATTTCCACTTTCATATTTATTTCGATTAAATCAAATTTTATTCCAACATAAAATAAAATTTCCAATTCATATTCCCATTTCCGAGATTCAATTCATAACACATTTTGGATATACGGTTCATTTCCATCGTTTCCAAGGAATTTAATTTATAACACATATCGAGTTTCCATTCATATCTAACTCAATCGAGGCTGATTTAAAGTAAATCTCAAAGCAGACCAAAACAATTCCATTTCAATAAATTTGATTTAAAATAAATTTCACTCTTTATTCGACTATAATTACAACATAAATTCACTTCCCTTTTTATTTATATTTCAACTTTAAATACAAAGGAAAATAAATTATAAAACATCGCTTATTGTCGTTAAACAATAAATTTCAAAATTCATGGTTAAACAAATAAATTTAACCGACCGGTGTCCGCATATAATTTGCTATCCTATGGCCAAGTGATTTAAATTTAATTTCTCGATATTCGGGATGGATCTATCATTTCAATCCAAATCGGGGTCACAGAGATTTATCATTTCACTCTGTGTTCTTAATTCATTTTATCGATAAATCCCGGGTTTATTCGATGCCCGCAACATCAAGGTTCAATGGGATTATCGTCACAATCACATACAACACAACATACTGAATATGATGCATTAACAGTGTCTATATCAATTTCAGTAACAAAATACAACCAAACATTCATCACACAATTTAGTCGACTGGTCAGTATTTAAACAGTTTCAGAATTATCGAGGATTCGAATTTCCAACTAAGAATTTAAATTTAATTAAATAATTAATTGTCGATTAACTTTTCATGTTAACACACTGATATATCGATTTCAAGCAATCATTCACCAAATCAATCACAACCATACATCCAATTCATTTCATACATTAATTCGATAAATATGGGATTAATTCAGTATTTCGTGAGTGAATGAACACTCACCTTTGGGTTCAATTTGAATTGAACGTCCGACCATAGCCCAAAATTTGACAGTCTCAGAATGCAGCCTGGTTAGTGTCAAAACGTCCGCAACTCCGCCACGATCCCAACGCAACAAACCGCGTCCAAATCCGATTTAAAACGAAGAAGATATCCGTGTTTTTCCATTCGAATTTTAAATATATATAAAATAAACAAACAACTTCTCTCACTACTACACATCTGCCACGTCAGCACATGAACTCCCGCTCCTTTCTTCCATTCCCGTTTGCTACATTGGACGTCCGTGTAAACCCACCACAGACCCGACTTTGACCATCAAATCCGCTCCTTTCCGGCCACCTGAGAACGAACGGCCACCACCGTTGGAAAGCTCTCCTCGAGCCACTCCGTACCTGATGTCGACGGCCCCCTCCGATCAACCAAGGCCGCCCCATCGAACTCACCCCAAACCGCGTTTTCTGACCTTCCACACCCAAATTCCGGCAACCCAGGTGACAATAGACAAAACGAACAACACCGTTACACTTAGAAGGCCAATCTCCACAATACCCAGAAGTCAGAATCTTCAATTAACTCAAGGATCGAAAACGCCCAAATTTGACCTTAGGGTTCCGAATTCAGAAACGTTTGACCGCGATTTCCGGCCACTACAGGTCATGCATGTCGCAACAAACTGTAGATCTGGACTCTACTAGTCGAGAGCTTCAGTTTGACATATAATACGATAGGGTTTTGAGAGATTTCATTTTCAAGTTTGTATTTTTATTTCTAGGGTTTCAAAAATCAATTTCAGCCATTAAAGAGAGTTTCTAGGAGGAGGAAAGTAAAGTATAGGTGAAATGAGCTGATGTGGTGTTAAGTGGGCTCTATTTTTATATATATAAGGCCCAAACCAGAGAAAAACCCAATTATTCATTATACCGATCCCGTTCACATTTTCTCTCGTACGACCAAACGGTAAGTCGGATTGTGACGCAAATGGAAATCCTATAATAATTCGCCGTTCCGAATCCAATGGCGCCAGTTTCGTCGGATTCTGAGACCGTTTGAAAAATGGCCTTTTTCGGGTCGATCCAATTTAACTGTCAATTGGTAAAACGCGTTTTCACTTGCTACGCTCACATATTAATTCGAAAAATTCTGAAACTTGAAATCTAGCAATAATTCGTCGTTCCGGTTCTGATGGCGCCAGTCTAGTCGAATTCCGAGACAGTCGCCAAAACAGTTAAATTTCACAGTTAATTAATTAAATAAATAAATAATTATTCGATTTACTGTTTAAATTCAAATTTAAATATTTATAAATTCAAATTTAAACAAAATTACAATTCAAATAATTTCTTAAATTTTGTTTCACATATATTTCAAATTCCACATTTTATAAATTTTGAATTTCAAACTTGAATTTAAATTATAAATCTCAAACTCTTATAATTCCTTTATATAAATTCCATAGCGACCTTTTGAATTTTTGATTTACTCATAACTTGAAATTTATCCGACGGAATTTCGATTTTTCGGATTCGTTGGAAAGATATTATCAAACAGATTTAATTATTTCTTATTTCGCTAAAATCCGATTTATTTTAAATCCTGTGCAGTCGATTGAACTTTGAAACGAAATTTTCGAACTGCAGGGCTATATAAATAATTATATAAAATCCATAGCGACTATTTTCAAATTTCAACTGGCCGTAACTTTCAAATTACCCTTTGAAATTTCGATTTCTTACATTGTTGGGAAGATATCGCCAAACAGAGTTATAATTTTCTGGGTCGTCCCCATTTCGATTTAAAACGAGTTCTATACATTCAATTTAAATTTAAAATCGAATTTTCAAACTGCCGCGCCATTTCAGGCTCGTTATATAATAAGAATAAATTTATTCGTTTTTCTTCAATAAAATAAATTTCCCGTCGTTATTAATTAAAATAAATTACTTTAAATATTCAAAATTCTATAAATTTACCAAATTGACATTTTCAAATTGGTTCGAATTTTCAGGTCGTTACAGCACAGCCTTCTCTTCAAACTTTTATCTTTTCCAAATTCAACGAAGAATACAGTAGTCAATATACTAGAAGTATGACTTGTATATCCATGTATAAAATAAAATTGAAAAAAAAAAAAGAATAAAATCGGAATCGCGATTTAATATCGCGAAAGCATGAAGACTGAAGCAAACCTCGTTCTGGAGAAGCTTGCGTTAGGGATTTTGCGACATTAGGGTGCGACGATGGGGGGTCATTGTTGGCGTGTTCTGAGATCTGCGAAAGGGGGAAAATCGAGGTTGATAAATTTTCGGACAGCTCCTAAATCTCAACGATTTGGAGAAAGACTCACCAAACTGCAATTGAGGTAAAATTGATTTGAAAACAACTAAAAAAAACAGAAAATATGTACCGATCTATCTAGGATGAGGGCGGATTGATGCAGGAAGAAGACGGACGAAGAAGAAAAAAGCAACCGATTTAATGACGTGGGTGTTTGAAATTGTCAAGGCAGATGTCTGAAACTGGACATCGGGTTTCACAATATGGAAAAAAAAATTGCACATGTTGAATTCCACTTTGAGATTAACATTGCACTGGAGACCTAAAAAACAAAATTGTTGTTATGTGCTGATGTGTCATTGACATTACACTCCAATAACATCAGCATTGAAGATTATCTTATTCATATTTTCAAATGCATAATACTATAATAGTAAACAACAATGCTTTGTTGTTTGACTGGATTTACTATGCAAGTACATTATGCAAGTATGCAATAGAGGTCGCTGAAGGAGATTGAGGCTTGAGACAACATTTGATGCGAGGTTAATCTATATGTTTCACTCCAAGAACATACATATTTAGAAACATGATGTAATTTATATGACAGCTATTTTGTTTGTACTCTAAAAGCTTGACAAACCACTGTTGCTAATATATGCTGCTACATCCTCATTGGTGAATATGTGAATCTTGACTGGTAGCATGATTGTATGGAAGTACATGAACGGCAGTTTAACTGAGAATAACTTCCCCTTTTCAAGAAACTCGTCTGAATCTTCTTTTAATTATATCTATTAATGTTTGGCAGCTTGCTCGTATATTGAAATCATAGTGTCAGCATGAAATTGCTGTAAGATGAGAAATACAAGTTTGAAGAGAAATCTGTTATAGTTTTGTACAGAGATCTCTACATAGGAAGATTTTAAAAAATAAGTGAAAGAAATAAAAAAATCCTCAGGATATATTCTTTGTTACTTCATCAAAAATCAAGTTTAAATCGGGTTCCGTTTCAAAAAATCAAGTTCAGATATTTTTTCTTTTTTGTTACAAGCCAATTTAGTAATATATGCCTATGCCATGCCTATTATCACACAAATGGATGAATAAATGAGTTTGAAGTTTGGGTTTCCGTTTTCGTTCCAATTTTGGTCATCATTAATTTTTGAAATTCTAATTCCGCTTCGGGTATTTCAGAATTTCTGCTTCAGATCCTGTTTGCAAAATTCGGTAACTTTTAATACCATTTTTATTTAAATACATTAATAAATGATCGTCGAGGTAAGACAGTTGTGACGGTGATCATGATCATGAGTTCGTAGAGCCTATGAAGCTCCACGAAATATCATGAACGGTGCACTGATGGACAAGTAAATTTGGAGCCTTCTCTGTCCTGGGCGACTATTTTGATTGCCAAGTTCTTCTCGAGTGCATAAGTCTTATATTGGTTGATGTGGTAATTTCGGTGACATGATCCACCGTGATTTCAGAGTATTCTTTGCTTTCAAATTGTTAACAGTTGCTGTAGATTTCTTATACATCCTTTGTCTGATGATTTCTTGAATCTATAAGGGTCTTCTGTACTGTATAATTGTATGTGTGTGTGTGTGTGTGTGTGTGTGTGTGTATATATATATATATATATATATATATATATATATATATATATATATATATATATATATATATATATATATATGATATTGAATTGTGTGCAATGATGATGTACATGCTGCCACATAATTGCTTAATGAAATTTAAAAATAAGGGCTTTGTAAATTGTGTTTGGATCCTTCATATTCCGTTGCATGTAAAGGCCTGCGCATGCATATTGTGTATAACTTCGACCAGAGTTCAACTTGGCATGTAAGTCCTTTGTATAGATATAAGTATACAGTATCCCATTTTTGTTCACATTTCGTGTTTAAAGCTGCAAAACACCAAACATGCTTGCATTCTATTTTTATATATAAAACAGAGTGTAAGAGAAGATGTTAGCATGTGTTATAAGATGTATGATGGTTGTGGCATTATCAGTTTAGGCTGAAAGTGACTAAAATCATATATAGAGGGGAAAGTACACAAAAGACAAAATTTTTAGATGTAGTAGAAAAGTAGAATGAATGATATAACTCAAATTTTGAATAGAAAATCGGTTGTGAAACATGTAATTGAACACAATGATTCCAATATAGGTAATAAAAGTGAAATACGTTTACTACTGTTTATATATTAATTCAACGTGGTCAAGACTTGAGTATTATCATTTGGTGTCAATTCATAATGCAAGTTGCAAAGCATTAGTTACAAACTCATATTTCATATGAACAGTAACTATTAGGGCCATAAGCCAATTCTAATTTTCCCAAAGCATCATAATGTAAGTATAATTTCATCTGGATTTTGGATTTTTGGTTCATAGCTTGTTTATTATGGTTAAGAAATATTCATTTTGATTTATGTAACAGTCCAGTTGAGTATTGGTCATAATGAATTCCAAAGTTGAGTCAAAGGTTGATAAGAGAATATATGACTTTCAAGATTAAAAAACCGAGATAAATATCAGTTTAGTGCCTATTTGCATTTTGGTTTTGTAGATTGGTTAGAAATTCACACCATTTTCGGAGCTTTTACTTTCTGGATCATAAAAGCAGACAGATCTATTCCTCAGCGTTAATGAACCACAGTAAGTGAATCATTCTCTAATTCGTTTGTAACTTGGGTTGTTTCTAAAAGTATTTACAGCATGGCAATCAATGATTGTTATTTATGTTCTTTTGTGATATAATTTGCACATTGAACGGTTATATGCTTTGTGCATTAATTTTCATACTTACCAACTCTTGGGGTGCTTGATAAATGTCAGTGTTGTTCACAATGTAATGTGCTCTCTGTTATTTCTCAAGTAATCTTATAAAAACCCCGATTCCTTATTGTTGATCAGTCAAGAACAATCATGTTTATTTAATTTGATTTGAAGGTTTCAAACTACACAGAAGATGACTCTCGAACAAATCCTTTCATATTTATTTTCCTATAAGATATTCTTCATATTTCCAAGTTGGTGTATGGCAAATGGGATGTGAAGATGCATGAGCACGTGTATGTGTTTGTGTGTGTGACCTTTATTCATGTGTATTTCAGGGTTTTGATAATTTGTTATCTTACTAACTGTTATCTGTTATCTTACTAACTATTATATCAATACGTCTTTTTTTGGCAGTTTCATAATTCCAATACGTATGTTTTTGGCAGTTTCATTGTGACGGCCGGGAATTCTGCTCGATCCGAATCAGTCGTTAAACCGATCGAGACCGTTCGAAACCCCTGATTGTTTGAGAACACGACAAATCAGAACGCAGACGGAAGAACATTTCATTGCTATTACAACAATTCCATCAGATACAAGAATATACAGTATAAATGAATAAATTACATTCGATAATTGTCAGAGATTACAATAAATTACATAGCAGCGGAAAATAATACAAAACACAACTGAAGGTGATATACGGATACAGAGCTTTCCGGATATCATTCCAGTTGTAAACCAGGATCCTGTGAATATAAATCTGCAAAACCAAAACTACTAGCTGCCCGTGTAGAAAATAAGGGCACCCAGAGTTTAGGTTAAAACAATAAACTTTAGGTCAGTCATGCGACTGGTGTGAGAACTAAAACAGTTATTTAAAACTTTACTTTAAAAGAGAGTAATTCAAGGGACCACGCCGTATAACACGGAACGGGTTTCCTCCCAAGAATACCAGTGCATATAAATAAACAGCGCAATGCTTTTTCAAAAAATGAAGCTATTATAAGACCCAGGTCCCATCACACAATGCAACGCAAGCCGGAGGATAGGGTTTTCCCTTATAATAGCCAAACATGCTTGGTACGTTTAAAACAAACCATTTGATACTATAATAAGTGTATAGGGTCAAAACAATTTCAATCATAAATATAAATCATAGACGTCATGGGTACCATATATCATGTCGCCATACTAGTTCAACAATTAAAACCGCAATATCACGTATTGGAAATTGGATTTCCGTCATGAGTCGAGGCAAGGGGCAAGCTCCTCTCCGCTTCGAGACACTCTAGCAAATGCCTCAGGACTACACACTCTGGGTAACCCTGGATGCTTCAGGGCCGGTCCTCACTTATGTTAGAGGATTGGCAATTCCTGAACACACGTTTCCCGGTCCTTACAGACCTAAAATCGAGGCGCCTCATCCAACAACCACATAGGTGAAAAGTATATAAATGTCAGGGCTGGTAAGTCACTAACACCACCAAAGCTTGAAAGAAACGTCGTACTCTCCCTGCAGTCCGTATCCCCTTTTTAGCTCATACCGAGGTGTGAGGCTCGCGAATTCACGTTATACACAAAGCTGCCACGTAGGCCGTGCTTTGATCATCAACCACAAGACTTTGCTTTTCAACAGAAGCCTTGATCCATGCAACTCAGCGTGCCACACAGGCAATTCATGCCATGCGATTGATATCTATCGATATATAACCTCTAAGCTCGTACGTCTCAGAGAAGGGCGTTAAGCAAGAGAATAAATTCTCCGCCGCCAAACAGATATATATTTAACAGAAATCAATCAACACAGAATAAAATCCAATGTCGGACACACAATCCATTTACAAGTTCGTTCTGGGTCTGAACGAAACCGGAGGCACTTTCCTCGCATATCCATCCATCTCCAAGTACGTCTGGACGACCACTAACTGATTCCCTCATCTTGGGTGTATAGCACAATCAAGATCATCAGAAATCACCCAAACGATGTGAAGACTTCCGGTCTTCAACCACCGTCTTCATCTTTGACATATCGTCGAATCGGTTATTCAGGATGGGTATAAACCCGGCTTTTCCGAACAACCCGCGTATATTAAAAACAAATGTTACACAAACACAACATACGCCTCATTCCAATTCATTAGTCACTAACCGTAAATTAGTAAGAGAACAATTTCCCAAATATTAACCCCGAAGGCCGAAACCAACATCAGATCAATATCCAGGAAACCATTCTTCTTAACTAACCTACAGCTAGTTTCTAAATTTCATATTCTTAGGGAAAGGTTCCCATTAATTTTATCCAAGACAAATCCTTTAAAATTTATCCTTTAATCTTCCTTTGGATGTCATATCAAACCAAATTATGGTTTTCCAAACTAGTCGAGATTAGCGAAGCACACCGAAGTAATTATTTATTTTATTTCTCAATCCCAACCTATTCATCCCATGAAGCAAAACTGGTAATACTCCATATCTAACACCACGGTGTTATCGGTAAAATTAATTACCATTTCACGTTCAAATCTAATTAAAGATTTAACTATCGCTTTGGAGCAAAACTGGTGATACTCCATTCTCGCTTACTTTTCAAATTTGATAATTTAGATTATCACTTCACATTTAAATCTAATTGCAGATTCATTAAAACTCCTTTTGCTGGGTTAAAGAACTAATGTCATTTAAAACATAGTTCACGATAAACCCACAAATCAATTCTTTTTAAAACCCATTTCAAATCCAATTTATTTATTTAAAAATAAATGGGTTTTAATTTTCGGTTCAAAACTAGTTCATTTCGAAAAAAATCTATTTTTATCTTTTCGAATATGGAGTTTTACATCCCAATTTTTCCCAAATCATTTCTTATGATTTTACACAAATTATTACCATTTTTAATAATTTTATCAAGACCCGTACAGTCGATTTCCATCAACGGCCATCGAACTGCACTTACAGCGACCTTTTCCAAATTTGATTTGGACGTATCTCCAAATCCAACCGTTAGATTTTGAATTTCTAATATTCGTTAGAAAGCTCTTTTCGATACGAACCCAACGGTTCCGGTTTTAGGAGAATCCGACGGTCGGATCTCCCGTAATGTCCGTTTGAAATAAATGGTCGAAATTTACGAATTGTCGCGGCGTGGCGCGTTCTATTTAGGCCATTATATTATATATAAAATATATATAATATATATTTCGTCGATTTCTATTTAAAATGAATTTTATAAATAGTTTTGAATTCGTTTCAAAAACATTTTCAACTTCCATTTCAATTCAAATCAAAATTGAATTTTTTCTTATAAATCCTTTTTACTTTCATTTCTATTTGATTTCAATTCAAATTGATTTTAATTCGATTCGAATTCATTTCCTTTATCAATTCGATTCAATTCGAATTCGTTTTCTATTCAATTCGAATTTGTTATATATTCAATTGAAATCAAATCCGTTATATATTCAATTCGAATTCAATTCAATTTAATTCGAATTCGTTTTCTATTCAATTCAATTCGAATTCGTTTTCTTTTCAATTCAGTTCGAATTCGTTTTCTTTTCAATTCAATTCGAATCTGTTTTCTTTTCAATTCAATTCGAATTCGTTTTCTTTTCAATTCAATTCGAATTTCATTTCAAAATATTCGATTTCGAAATCACTTTTCTACATTCATTTTAAAATGAATAAAATCGATATAAATATCGTTCACGTCAAAATGGCGTCAATCTAATCAACACGGCTTCATATATTTCTATTTTCAAATATTTTATTTCAAATATTTCTTATTATCAAAATATTTCTATTTCAAATATTTCTATTTCAAATATTTTGTTCAACACATGATTAATCTCAACGGATGAGTACGGTCAACACATGAACCTTGATTTTATAATATTCTTTATTTTCCCGATTGGAATGAGGCCCAATCAATCACCATATAATGTTAATTATATGGATTTTCATACATCACACGTATATAATAGCATTGAAAAATAATCAACCATCAACCAAAGTGCACTACACTGTATAAGCATCAAATATAGATATCTAACGCATATAACAGTCTGTCAATCAATCGATCGACATATTTAATCAATCAGGATTAGTGAACTTCAAATTTCATCCCAACACCCGTGTGGGGTTTCAAACAATCAAACACAGATTTTAGTTGTGTAGTTGGGCGATGTGTAAAATTTATCGACCCAATCAATATCAGCCAAATCAGTGTATATAAACAAATCGGCCGATTTGTTTATAAATGTTTATATATTCACTTTCACGTAAAAAAATTATATTTTTAACGATAATATATTTTATTTTAACACATGAATTTCTATTCAGTTCATTGATTCAATAAAATGATATTTTTATTTCTTTAACATATTTTAGAAAATTTCAGCGGCATAACGGCACGATACTAGAAACGGGACAAGGCCTAGCCTTATCCCCGGTCTAGTGAAGGCCCACGCCATTCACACGTCAATCAAATCCATTCCATTTCACCAAACAACTCAATTCAAACCAAATAATCTAACTAACTACACAACCAAACAAACAAGTCCATGGTCTGTGGACGATTGTGTCGGGTGCTACTAAGCACCGTCTGCATCCTAGTATATATATATAACTAGAAAAAGAAATTGAAGAGTGAGAAATTCTCACCTATAGCTATCCCAATTCCACGACACTTCTATTGTAAAAATCTTCGTAATTCTCGCATTTTTGTCACCTTCGTTGCCCGTATTCACTACATATATAAAAATCAATTTTTACTTCGCTATTCAATATATAAAAATCGAATTTTTACTTCGCTATTCAATATATAAAAATCGAATTTTTACCTCGTTGTTCAATATATAAAAATCGAATTTTTACTTCGCTATTCAATATATAAAAATCGAATTTTTACTTCGCTATTCAATATATAAAAATCGAAGTTTTACTTTGTTATTCAATAGGCAAAAATTCTATTTTTACATCGATACTATACAGATAAAAAATCTATTTTTATCACGTTATTCTATACATAAAGATTTCGCCTTTTCAACTATAAAGATTTTATCTTTTCAATTTCATCACTATAAAAATCACATTTTTATTTTGCTACATATATAAAGATGATATTTTTACTATCTATAAAATATAAAAATTATATTTTTATATTTTTACAATATAAAAGATTATATTTTGACTATCCATAAAATCTAAAAGTTATATTTTTATTATATTTACTATATAAAAATCGTATTTTGATTCTTTTTATAATCTAAAAATTATATTTTTATTTCATGTCTAAACATAAAAATCATTTCTTTTGCAAATTAAAAATCTATTCTTTTGTAAATTAAAAATCTACATACTAAAAATCAGTTTTTAAATTGATTAACCTAAGCTAAACATTTAAAAAGAATTGAAACAAAACAAAAATAAACAAATAAATGAAATAAAAAAACTTACAGTGAATATTGGGGGGGGGGGGGGGGGGCTGTCGCGTTCGTCAGTTGATGAGGGGGGGTCTTCGATTTCGGTGGTGATTTGGTCAAGGGGGGGCCTGGGCGTTGCAATCGAGGAAGAGCAGGGGAGGAGGAGGAAGAAGAAGGGAGGGGGAAGAAGAGGAGGGGGGCGGCATGTGGTGGCTGCGCCACCCTGGGGCGCGGCGGCTCATCAGGGGGGGGGGGGGTGGCATCGATCGCGTCCCCCTCCTGTTTCTCTTTTTTTAATTTCTGAATTGAAACGTGAAGGGGGGGCAACGAGGTAATAGGGAGAGAGGGGTGAGGGTTTTCTATTATTATTTTTATTTAATTATTTCAAAAAGCAACTTTTTATTTCGACCTCGAAACGAGGTCCACCGCCTGTCGTCCATAGCTAATTACCCCCATTCCGAACACAATGGAATATGTATCGTAGGCTGATTCGATCGTTACAATCAGTTTCCGTTGAATTTACATTTAAAGTGAATATTAGGCTCACATCCCTATTTTGAAACTTAATTAGGCTCACATCCGGTCATAAACTTATTGTAAATTAGGTCCCTATTTTCTGAAAAGTCATCAAAAAAATATAAAAAAAATATAAAAAAATCACGTAAATTCGTATTTAAATAAAACATGTAAACACTAAAAAATTCAGAACAAAAAACAATCAACGAAGGCGTCAAAAATCAAAAAAACAGAAAAAAAACGAAATTTCCAGTTAAATGCATAATAATATGCACATATATCACTTTCCTGCATACATCCGTGCATATTTTTCACTACATACATCTTCGTTGATTTTTATTCATGCAAATAAATGCATACATGTGCGCAAAAATTTCAAATACTTGCATACATTTGTGCAGGTTTATTTTCAGATTTTAATCTGAAAACAGCTTACAGAAAAGTTGCATACATATATGCAATTATCAGTAATAATTGCATAAATGTATGCAACTATTTTTTTCGATTTCCGTAGATTCCTGACATTATTTCCATATTTTAGATTTTTTTTTTTATGTACGTACGCACATTTTTAAAAAAAAAATACAAAAAGGCGGAAAAAATAAAATAGGGGGCGGGTTTAAAAATTTTCAGAACTTTGTTTTTTTTTATAAATTAGGTCCCTACTTTTTATCCTATAAAAATGTTGCACACATGTGTGCATTTTTTTGAGAAATTTGCACATTTGGATGCAAATAAAAATAAACTGAAAAATTATGTTAAATCTATCCGCTGGAAGAACTCCAATAATTGCATATATGCATGCAATAAAATAAAAAAGGTGCATAATATTATGCATTTAACTGCAGTTTTTTCTGTTTTTTTGCTGTTTTCTTCTTTCTGACATTATTTTTGTTGTTTTTTGAACTGATTTTTTTTTATAATGCGTAATATATTTTATTACTAATTTACGAATTTTTTTATTTATTTTTTAATTATTATTTTATAAGTTTTGAAAACAGGGACCTAATTTACAATAAGTTTATGACCGGGTTTTTTTTATATTTTGAAACTTAATAGGGACCTCTAAAAAACGCACCCTAAAAAAAACCCGGTCATAAACTTATTGTAAATTAGGTCCCTGTTTTCAAAACTTATAAAATAATAATTAAAAAATAAATAAAAAAATTCGTAAATTAGTAATAAAATATATTACGCATTATAAAAAAAATTCAGTTCAAAAAACAACAAAAATAATGTCAGAAAGAAGAAAACAGCAAAAAAACAGAAAAAACTGCAGTTAAATGCATAATATTATGCACCTTTTTTATTTTATTGCATGCATATATGCAATTATTGGAGTTCTTCCAGCGGATAGATTTAACATAATTTTTCAGTTCATTTTTATTTGCATCCAAATGTGCAAATTTCTCAAAAAAATGCACACATGTGTGCAACATTTTTATAGGATAAAAAGTAGGGACCTAATTTATAAAAAAAAACAAAGTTCTGAAAATTTTTAAACCCGCCCCCTATTTTATTTTTTCCGCCTTTTTGTATTTTTTTTTTAAAAATGTGCGTACGTACATAAAAAAAAAAAAATCTAAAATATGGAAATAATGTCAGGAATCTACGGAAATCGAAAAAAATAGTTGCATACATTTATGCAATTATTACTGATAATTGCATATATGTATGCAACTTTTCTGTAAGCTGTTTTCAGATTAAAATCTGAAAATAAACCTGCACAAATGTATGCAAGTATTTGAAATTTTTGCGCACATGTATGCATTTATTTGCATGAATAAAAATCAACGAAGATGTATGTAGTGAAAAATATGCACGGATGTATGCAGGAAAGTGATATATGTGCATATTATTATGCATTTAACTGGAAATTTCGTTTTTTTCTGTTTTTTTGATTTTTGACGCCTTCGTTGATTGTTTTTTGTTCTGAATTTTTTAGTGTTTACATGTTTTATTTAAATACGAATTTACGTGATTTTTTATATTTTTTTTATATTTTTTTGATGACTTTTCAGAAAATAGGGACCTAATTTACAATAAGTTTATGACCGGATGTGAGCCTAATTAAGTTTCAAAATAGGGATGTGAGCCTAATATTCACTTTTTTTTATATTTTGAAACTTAATAGGGACCTCTAAAAAACGCACCCACATTTAAATCTATATATTATATTTTAAACATACATTTCAATTTACCAGGGTCACATACGAACTCGAAAAATTCCCGAAAAATATTTTCTAGCTTCGTATTGACGATACGGTCCTAACAAAACTAGTTTCGTCGAATTCTGAGACCGTTGGAAAAATGGCCAATTTCCAGTCGATTAAAATCAACTGAAACGGGTCAAACGCGTTTTCCTTTGCCACGCTCACATATTGATTCGAAAAATTATGAAATTTGGAATCTAGCAATAACTTGACATCACGGATCCAACAAAAGTGGTTTCGTCGAAATCCGAGGTCGTTTGCAAAATTCCCATTTTAAGGGCCTGAATTCCATAGTGACTATTCAGAATTTTCAACCGGACATATCTTTTGATTCCCGCTATGAAATTTTGATTTTTCGGATTCGTTGGAAAGATATTCCCAAATAGATCCTATTATTTTTGGTTTCACTAAAATCCGGATTGTTTTGCACCCGGTACATTCAATTGAAGTTTGAAATCAAATTATCGAACTACCGTGCCATTTTCAATTCTATTTATAATTATATATAAATATTTATATTCTAACGACGGCGTATATAATATATACGTTCTAAATATATTCAAAATAAATTTCTCGTCGATATTATTTAAAATAATCTATTTTAAATATTCAAACTAAGCTAAAATTGCCTAAATAAAAATTTTAAACTGGCCCAGATTTCCGGATTATTACAATCATGTACGTGCAGTTTTGAATTGTTTATAGTCCAATGCGGATTGGTTTAGGTGCGGTTGTTGTTTCCAACTCTTTAAAGTCATGGTTAGTCCACATCATTATTGTTTTACTATTTATTTTTCATATTGCTTCTTCACTAACATATATTTTTCTTACTGGTGCATATACTATTGGACTCATGTCTTATATTTTCCTAAGGCAGATGTAATGTGAGTATCACCAAATATGCAATGAGATCTTTTGTAGCCCTTTGAATTAGCATTAGGTAGAGCTTTCGTTTGGTCAAAACGGACTTACGGTTTGAAAGTTACGCCCATTTTCATGAATAAGTGCAGAACCAGAACAACTTAAAAATTCATTGGCATGGGAAAAACCTCAGATCGAACCGGGCATACCGAATCGGTTTGGAAGTGAACGTAGGCTTGGTTTGAGCCGAACCACTATAAAAACTTTGTGTGTCTCCTGTTATTTACTGTTTCTGTGATCTGTAATCTGTGATTGTGAGGATTTCACACCATATTTGGGTGTTAGTACCAGATTTTGGTCTAACAGTAATCATTTTCCGGTAAAAATTGATGAGTTGTTGAAAAGTTGCTTTGAGCAAAGAGGTGGCACCATAAATATTTTGGTTTATAGGCTTGATGAATGCGATTATTTTGCCTCATAGACTTGATGTATGTTGTTGGGAAATTACGCAAATTTCCTTATGATTATATTTGTGGAGAAAAGAAATTAAATATAGAATGATAAAAGACACACAAATTTGATAACGGAGTTCGGCTAATTATGCCTACGTCTCCGGGCTGCTGCAGATCTTTTATTTCAGAGAATATTACAAAGTGATTACACAGAACACTTTATACTCAACACTCGATCTCACTCTCTTCTTGCTCTCTGTTTCTTCTTATTGAATTTTGAAATGAGATTGGGATGACAGTTATGAGGAGGAAGGGTGTATTTATAAGGTAAGAAGAGGGTTGGTGGAGGTTGGTGGGGGTTGGTGGCATGGTTGGTGGAGGGTTTGGTGGCAGCCCATGTTTATCTCATGGGTGGCTTGAAGGCTGCATGTTCAACAATCTCCCACTTGAAGACTGATTTCAGTCTGTCTTCACACCTTGATCGATGCAGCAACCATTCTGCTCTTTTTACTCTTGCAAACCAACTGAAGTTGAACACAACTTCAGTTTATCGATAGTTACCGTCTTTTCAACATATCTACTGGATTTTTACTTCCTTCGATTTTCTGTTGGAATCCTTTGATAACTAGTCGAGCTTTGTATCTCTTGGAACCATCATGCTCCTCTTTCACCCGATACACCCATTTATTATGAAGTACCTTCTTTTCTATGGGTAACTCAGTTAGTTCTCATGTCTGGTTAGAGATAAGAGACTTCATCTCATCTTCCATGGCAAACTCCCACTTGCTAGCATCATCAGTCTGAGATGCTTCATCATAGCATTCGGGTTCCCCTGCATCAGTCAGCAACAAATAATTCATGTATATTTTGTTAGGTAAATGAGGTCGAGAAGATCTTCTCAATTCAGGAACTGGAGTTGGATGTTCTAGTGTGTCAGACTGGTCCACACTACTCAGATCATTGATTTCATCAGGCCGAGCACTTTCTATAGTCGGTTCTGTGATGAGACTATCTGGAATATCGTTTGCATCTGCAAATACCGACTCACTTTGCTTTGAGTCATTGAATTCTGTTTTATGTCTGTGTTTGTACATTACTCTTTCGTTAAAGATCACATCTCGGCTACGGATCACCTTCTTGTTTTCATCATCCCAAACGCGGTAGCCAAACTCATTTTCGCCATAGCCGATGAGAGTGCATTTCTTGGATTTGGGATCAAGTTCATTCCTGCCTTGATCGCTAATATGCACATATGCTATGCAACCGAAAACTTTTAAATGTGATCATTTTATCTTTTTTCCACTTCATACCTCTTCTGGTATTTTGTGCTCTAATGAAACTGAAAGACCTCTGTTGATCAAATAAGCTGCTGTGTTGACTGCTTCTGCCCAAAGTTGCTTCGGTAGACCTGATTGTATACGAATGCTTCTGGCTCTTTCTGTCAACGTTCGGTTCATACACTCAGCTACACCCACTACAAAAGAATTCTGAATTTCATACGCCAATTTGGCGTAGGGATGGCGTAGGGAATCGAATTTCCCTACGCCATACCTACGCCAAAAAGGAAGTCGGAAAACAGCTCGTCGCAAATATTTTTCTACGCCAATTTGCCTACGCCATACCTACACCAAGTTCCCTACGCAATACCTACGCCAAGTTCCCTACGCCATACCTACGCCAAGTTCCCTACGCCATACCTACAACAAGTTCCCTACGCCATACCTACGCCAAGTTCCCTACGCCATACCTACGTCAAGTTCCATACGCTATCCCTACGCCAAAGTCCCTACGTCGTCCCTACGTCATCCCTACGCGAAGTTACATATGTCTCCTTACTCCTTCCCTACGCATCCGTACATCAAAAATCAATATGGTAGTTTTATATTTATCTTCGTCTACCACAAATCATAACAAAACCGAACATATACAATATATATCAATAAAAACATTGATGTAAAATGAATTTCATGGTCGAATTACCATAAACTTGCTACAAATCATGTTCAACAAACAATAAAATAAAGTTGCTACATAACTCAAACATGATCGTTTCATCTAATTCAAATATCGTGTAATGTATCTTACACAAATAGAACATCAAACTCACTATCAAAACAAGATTAATTCATAAAATACGTCATATTTGTTGTTCTTGCTCTCGCTGTAACCCTTGTAAAAACTCTTGTACAGAACTCATTTGTTCTTCTAGTTTGCTAACGGTGACACACAATTCTTGATTTTTATCTTTTAACTCTTCTACTTCCTTCTCAAGCTTTTCTGTTTGATCTGTACCTCCAAATCTAACGGTGTATGTGTTGTCTTTGTATATCTACACATAAAAATTATAACCCAATTAGTACAATAAATACATTTCGTATTACAATCAAGTAAAATGTTCATAAAATTTATAACCCAATTAGTACAATAAATTCGTAAAGAGAGAATTCATGTGAAACAGCAACTCGAGTTGTTGTTTCACAGCAACTGAAGTTGCTGTGTGCAACAACAACTAAGGTTGTTGTGCACAGCAACTGAGGTTGCTGTTGCACAGCAACTGTGGTTGCTGTGCACAGCAACCGAATGATGTGCACAGCAACCTCGGTTGCTGTGCAACAGCAACCGTGGTTGCTGTGCAACATCAACCGTGGTTGCTGTGCACATCAACTGAAAGTTGCTGTGCACAGCAACTTGAGTTGCAAGTTGCTGTGCACAGCAACCTCGGTTGCTGGCGCACAGCAACCTCGGTAAGAGTTTTTTTTTATGCTTCTAACAAATCGAAAAAAGATTTAGCTTTTGGATTTGGCTCTTCCTCTACATCCAATGAATTAGAAAACATGCTCGAACCAGCGGCATCAATAACCATTTCAGTCATTCTATTTTCTGTAGCACTAGATTCATCAAAATCAACACCAAAATTTACGTTATCTCCCTCAACATCAACCGACGTATTAATAACGTTCACCGCATCTTCACCGTGATGTATCCACACATAGTAATCATCCATAAAACCGTCTTTAGTCAAATGTCTTTGAACATTTTCATGACAATGATGTTTCGTAGCTTTGCATTTCTTACAAGGACAACGGATTTCCGTCATATTTGTTCCATTGGAAGATGCCACCAACATGAACTCATTTAAACCTCTTAAAAATTGAAATGGAATTGTTCATCTATGTCCAACGTTTTTGTACATCCAAGCACAACGAACTTTCAATTGTTCCATCTTATACTGCATAATTAAGACATGTTATATTATAAGATGAGTACTTATATTATAGTAATTTCATTATTTTAATACTTACCTAATTATTGTATTATTTTATTTAGAAGGATATAATTTCAAATTCGTACACATACAAATACAATATTAGATGCATGCTATTTTAACTTAAAAATTCTTATTCTTTTAAATGTTTAAATTCTTCCATTTATGCAAATTAGATGTATGCTTACGTTATTATACTTGTAAATTATTACATGGTTTCAGTTTTTTTGTTTATTTCTTTTTACTTTGACGGCCGGTCTACCTACTTCCCATTACAAATATAATAACATAAGCATATTTTATAAATCATTTCAAATTAAACGGTTCAACAAAATTTCGGCAGCACTTCCCTTTGGTCCCTGTATCGTACACAAATGCGTGTACACAGGGAACAAAAAGGAAGTGCCATCGAAATTTTGTTAACCGTTTAAACTGAAATGATTTATAAAATATGCTTACGTTATTATATTTGTAACTTGTCCAATACTAGGACAAATCCAACGAATATTGTATCAGATGAATATAAATTTCCGTTTTACGTAAAAACGAATATCCATATAACGATCATATACAACACTTGTCGGACGGGGCCAAATTCATCTAAGGGGTTCACATAAGTAGTCAAAAAAACATTCAATCTAAGTTTAAAAAAAAAACATTTCGAATGAAAAAATGTGCTTTTTGCGCTTTGGGATTTTTTGCGCTTTAGGATTTCTCACTGCAAAGAAGTATGTCTTAACATTTGAATAATTATCATAATATTGGAAGACTTACAACACACATATTTGAACATTTAAATATTTGACGTATTAGCATTTTTTCCATCGTTGCATACTCGAAAACCTAATAATTTGTAAATTATTCATCTTTATTTTAACATTTCTTATAAACCAGAGTTGCTTAATGTCACAACTAGGTCGTTTGCCACAGATTTATTTCTAATTTTTGTCCATACAAATAGACTGCATATTAATTTTTACCGATATGAGTAATAACTTTATTGTCTCTTAATATTTAATAAGCAATAAATGTTATGATATCTCAAAAAATACCATATAATTAAGGTTTTTCTAATTTATTTTGTTTGTTATTATACAAGAAATACCATAACTGAGTAAACTATCAACTGTTTTCGGTTATGTATCTGTAGATTATGCACTTCTGGTACAAAATGGATTATGATATTCGATAATGGCTTATGATTTAAATTCATATGCATTTAAACGAGTCAAAAACAAATAATATGCTCATATACGACAACTACAAAGAAACCAATTTGACAAAAAAGGAATTTACCTTCTGTTTTATAATTATGAAAAAACATTTAAGAAAACTTTCAAACCTGTGTATCTTCTTCAAAATGTGAATAAAATTAGAGTGAAGGTACGGAATCAGCGAAAATAATATGATTGGAAAAGTCGGATGGATGATGCTAAGAAAATAACGAGGAAGGCATATTTTCAAATGCTAGAGGATTACTTATCTTTGACTAACCAAATCGAGAAAAAACGTTCAGGCTTAGTAAAAGAGAAGGACATCTCTTTGGATGAATATTGACGGCTCCAATCTTTCGTTCTACAAGAGAGGCTCCTTTTTTATTGGATACACCACTTGATGTTAAATATTTCAAATACATTATACAAACAAATCCTTTTTAAAAATATTTCTATATAACAAACTTCACATTGATTTGTGCATGGTTGCAGCATATATTGCCATGAGTTATATATAACAAAGTTTTGCACCTGTGTAATCGGCATGAGATTCCTACTATATCTATATATAATAAATCACTTGATAGATAAACAAAAGACACACAACAGTTTAGATTAATTCTTTAAAAATACATCAAGTGGCTGTGAATGCTCCACATCAACGAAGAAACAACATTTCATGTTCGATTTTTTTAACCCTTCCATTGAAATCAATGTTTTTACAAACCATCTTACTCCAGGATATTTCCCACTAACCCCTCATCTTCTTAAACAACAAATCATGTACAAATACTTGGAAAGCTGTGCGACCTACTTAGTTATCGATTTAATAGCAATAAATGTTATGCAATACATGTTTTGTTACCTTTGTTTTGAGCTCTGGAAGAGAGACAGGCTCGATCTGAGCAGGAAGAGGGAGCGGCGGTGTACTCTGTTCCTCGGCGCCCAGGTGGAAGGGAGAAAGATCGGCGCTCGGCAACGCCCAGGGACGGCGCGACGGAGGAAGATTGAGCGGCGGGGCTTGGCGGCGTGGATTGAGCTTGAAGACAAATTAGGTTTTTTTTTTTAATCGAACGAGAAGACAAAGTGTTGAACCGACGGTTTTTTTTTTAAATAATAATGGACGCGTTGGTTTTGATGGAATGAGAGAATGATGGTCCAACGTGTTTATTTTAAACGGGTTGCGGATATTTGAACCATAATTTCAGAACCGATTAAATAAATTCCAACCTATATAAAAGGCGTAGGGAACGGGTAGGGAATTCCTTACACAGTCCCTACGCCATTCACGTATTTTTACATTTTCCCTACGCCACGCCTACACTGCGTAGGTATGGCATTGGTAAACCCGAGTTGGAAAATGACCCCTTTTTTTGTAGTGACCATTGTGTTGAGGCGTACCCCGCACAGTTCTCTGCATTTTGATCCCGTGCTCATAACAGAACTGCTTGAATCTGGTGTCTTCATATTCACCTCCATTATCAGTTCTAAGCTTTTTGATCTTTAGATTTGTCTCATTTTCAACCATAGCTTTCCATATCCTGAATGCCTCAAACACTTCAGATTTATGCCTTTAAAAATAAACTCATACCTTTCGCGAGTGATCATCGATGAAAGTAATGAAGTAATGCTTTCCCCGATGGGTGAGATGGTCGTTGGCCCCCAAACATCGGAATGAACAAGCTCCAGTCTTTCCTTCTTCGGGGTTTTACCATTTATTTGAAAGCTGACTCTCTTCTGCTTTCCAAATATGCAATTTTCACACATGCCTATTTCCACGGACTTTAGACCCGAAAGTTTTCCTTTCGAGTGCATAATCTTCATTCCCTTTTCACTCACATGGCCTAACCTCTGGTGTCATATATTGGAATTTTCGTTGCTAGCTGCAATAGTGACTGAACATCGTGCTCCTGCTGTCATGTAAAGAGTACCACTCTTCTTACCGTGAGCAATCGTCATTGCACCCTTTGAAATTTTCCAATCATTACCATGGAAAGTCATAGTATAGCCTTCACTAGCTAATTGTCCTACGGAGATCAAATTCTTTCTCAAGTCCGGTATGTGTCTGACATCCTTTAGCTCCCAAATTGACGCATTCAGCTTAATCTTCACAACACCTTTACCAACAATATCACAAGGTTGATCGTCACCAAGATATACCTTTTCAAGATTTCCAAAGGCGTACCTTTCAAAGAATTCTTTTTTCGAAGTGGCATGAAACGATGCTTCAGAGTCTAGCACCCAAGACTCTTCCTTGCTCTCCAAAGAGCATATCAACGCTTCATCTCCTCCTGAGGTAGAAGTAACATTTGCCTCTGCCTTCGCCTCCTGGTCCTTTGGTGCACTTCTGTATTGATTTTTGTAGTGTTTGGTCTTTCCACAATTCCAATACTCAACAGTCTTTGAGCTATGGAAATTGTTGGGATTTCTGGATTTTGATCTCCAGTCCTTCGACCTACCTCGGTAGTTCGACTTGCTATATCCATTTCCTCATGTTGATTTTTTTCCTCTTGATTGTGTATGCAAAATTGGAAAATTTGACGACTCACCAAAATCTCTTCGTCAGATCTCTTCACTGAGAACCATATCACGAATATCATCAAATTTTAACTTATTGCTTCCCAACGAGCCACTCACTGCTGTGACAGTAGCATTCCAACTTTCTGGTAGGGAAGACAAAAGTATCAACGCGCGTACTTCTTCGTCAAACTCAGTTTCAATTGAACTTAACTGAGTAGTAACTGCATTCAGTTCATTGAGATGATGAGTTACCGATGCACCTTCTGTCATCTGCGAATTGAACAATCGCCTCATCAAATGAACTTTGTTAGAGGCCGATGGCTTCTCGTACAAACTGGAGAGAGCCGCCATAAGACCCGCCGTGGTCTTTTCATTTGCTATGTTGAAAGCAACATTGCGGAATAACGTCAATCGAATAACTCTAAGAGCTTGTCTATCAAGAAGAGCCCAATCTTCATCTTTCATATTCTTTAGCTTCTTTTCTGAGAGAGGTTGATAAAGCTTTTTATGATATAAGTAATCTTCAACTTGCATTTTCCAAAAGCCAAAGTCAGCTCGATCAAACTTCTTGATTTTCACCCTTTCTTCATCTGCCGCCATTGCTCCCACTCGAATTTGATTTCTTTTGTAACAAATTATGGCTCTGATACCAGTTGTTGGAAAATTACGCAAATTTCCTTATGATTATATTTGTGGAGAAAAGAAATTAAATGTAGAATGATAAGAGACACACGAATTTGATAACGGAGTTCGGCCAATTATGTCTACGTCTCCGGGCTGTTGCAGATCTTTTATTTCAGATAATATTACAAAGCGATTACATAGAGCACTTTATACTCAACACTCGATCTCACTCTCTTCTTGCTCTCTGTTTCTTCTTATTGAATTTTGAAATGAGATTGGGATGATAGTTATGAGGAGGAAGGATGTATTTATAAGGTAAGAAGAGGGTTGGTGGGGGTTGGTGGCACGGTTGATGGAGGGTTTGGTGGTAGCCCATGTTTATCTCATGGGTGGCTTGAAGGCTGCATGTTCCAACATATATGATTATAGTGCTTAACTTCATTGATTCTTAAGTCTTTATTGAATGTTGCAATCTGAATATTAACCATGATGGTGATTTGAAATGTTGATTCAAATTAGGATAGTTTCACAAAATAACATAAAGCGTTTGGTTTGATCGGTAGATATGCTAAATTAACATAGTAAAATAAAATAACAGTGACAAGCAGTGATATAGTGAAAACCAGGACATTGTACCAAGTGATAGGAACATAGATTGGATTTAGAATGGTTGTGCAAAGTATCGAATTCAGAACAAGTTAGAGTTAAGATACGGTAAAGAAAGGAAAATAAACAAGAAGAAAACAGGATTCCATAAAAAAGAAGCAGCATACATGATAAAATGAGTTGATAACATTGTTTTCCATGGGTATTTATAAAAACAATTTGTTACATTCAACAGACTCTGATCATGCAAAGTCCCACCTTTTGTGTTATGTGATTGTAGACGTGTAAATAAGTATTATACGTCACTCTTTCAACCTTGGTGTGGTGGGAAGGAGATGTATGTGAATGAAGTGATTTATGAGACTAATTCTTCTATCCTCATTTTCATTGTCCTCCGTGTCTTTCCAATCAAATCCTTTGATTTTCGATGTTTTGCATTTAAGTCCATCAACAATTCAGAGGTTTAAGTGCAAAAAGTGAAAATCAGGAGGTTTTGATTGGGTGGGACACGGAGGACATACTGAAAATGGAGATAGAACGATTGGTGAGGTGCGGTTATTTATGACCTAAGAGAGTCTAAACTAACTGGTTTAGCCATAATAATAAAAAATTCACATACTTTTACCCTTCGTTACGTACAGTTTTAAAATCTAAAATAATCTTAGTGGCCTGTAATGCAAAACCGACTACTGCTACATATGTATACACCGTCTACTCCTACCCGCAAAATACAGCGTTCACACTTCAGTTTTCGGCAAAAGCATGCAAAAACTATTTGTTTTAGTTATATAATTTGTTCTTATAACATATATAAGTAACAAATGAAACTCGAAGTGATCAACTGAGTAATTTCAACAACCTTAACGTTTGTACTTGTGATAAACAACTGATAACATTTTTCATTGATATCTTGCTCATCTTTCGATTGTGTCCTATGTTGAATTTAATTTAATGGTCTTAATGTATGTACTATAATAGCTTTTAAATATTATCAGTCAATCTTCTTTTTTAATAGTTTACACTTTACACAATAAAAGGTAGTTTACCCTTGAATGTACAAAAAAATACAAGTAGTAACATTGAAGACAGTAACACAAACACACTGAGATTTAGGAAAATATATTTTGTTCATATGAAGAGCAAATTAAAAAGAGCAAACGCATATGATTTTGAATTGTTTTCAGTCTCACCAGTTCTTCTGTCCCGAAATTCATTGTGCCCTATGTACCCAATCAATCACAGTCCCCTGATTTCCGCTTTTTGCAGTTAAACCCTTTAATTGTCCGATGACTAAAATGCAAAAAAACGAAATATTTGATTGGAGGGAACATAGGGAATTGGGTACAGAAGAATTGGTCTCTGTTTTCAGTAACCAACGAAGCGATGGGATAAACTTGGAATGGGGTAGGGACTGACCAAAATTCTTGACACCTCTATTTTTCCCAAGAACTATGCTATATGTCAATTGGCGAAAATGCCTCTGTTATATATTCTATTCATTTCCTTAAAATTTAAATCAAACACCGTACTTTGGTTAAATATGTATATTTTCCATAAACAGTAGGCATGCACAAGCTTGCTGTTAACACCAGATAACGTCAACAAAGAGATTATGAAAGTAGGGCTTCTATGCAGTGTAATTGAGTACAAAGCTTATAATTTTTTTTAACCAACGAACAAGATTCATATGGGCAGAGTTGGCCCTAAAATTTTGGTTCCCAAACCCATTTAACTACTTTTGGGAAAAAAAGGAGTAAACACTGCCTTGCCATCAACTAGATTTGAACCTGCAAATTCAATAATACTCCTCACCGTGCTTTCCACTGAACCATACATTCATTGTTGTGGAGAATTTCGACTCAAGACCGCTCAAATCAAACCCCCAACCCAACGGAAGACGAGATCGTGGTAAACGTGCAAAAATAACCAATCAACATATCAAAACTTCTCAACCCAATCCACAAGCCAATCATCAAACAAGAGAGATAATAGAGCAATAATGATAAACTAAATCACACAGGGATTTATAGTGGTTCCACTAACGTCTTGTCAATGTACATCCTCTTTGAGAGAACCTTTTATTAATATCAATAGAAGAGTACAAGAGATTGATTACAATGATCAAATTCACCAGTTTTTTGATTTTGTGGAGAAAAGAATTGAAGAAGATTAGGGTTACCAAAATCCTAATTAGAATAAACCTAGGTCTTAATCTCTTGATTAACCTCTTTCTTTGGTATTTGCCCTTTTGGATCTGATGTAGCTTATATAGGAAGAGAATAATATGTAGCAATTGCCCAAATTACCCCTGGATCCTTCACAAATCAGCCTGCAATATTTCAGCCCGAAAAAGCTCAAAATTCGCCTCAAACGTCTGTCGTGGAGTGTAACAGACATCTGACCCGGTTTTGGAATTATTCATGTTTTAGCACAGACGTGTGTCAAAGTGTCAGACGTCTGTTGCAACTCTCGGGATTATTTTCCTGACAACTCAGACGTATGTCGTGGAGTGCGATAGGCGTCTATCGCGGAACTCAGCTGAAGCCTTGCACTGTTTCATTTATAAGTTCCTCGTATGAGCTCCAATTTGTGAACCGTCTTCTTCAACACGAAGCTACTTCCATCCACTTTAATTCTACTATATATTATCACAAAATTTAACACTCCACCTCGATACTATATCCAGCTTTAACACCAACACCAGTAGTTCCAAGTCATCCTCTACCTTCAACCTAGCAAGCTTGAATGTTTTCCCAATGAGCTCTGGCATAACCACTGCTCATTGCACTCCACCAACAAGTTTAGGAAAATCCCTCATCCTCCAATGAAGTGAAAACGTCTAACTCTTAAACTAGTCTCACCAAAGACAAATATAACAAGAAGATAAAACTTCAATCTCTCACTGATAATCCTAGACATCCAAGTTTCTCTCTCAACCGTGCCACCCCGTGGCACCTAGCACTTCTTCAAGCGAATTAAGCTCGAGCAATGCTAGAACTTCCCAACCGGTAATGTCTTAGTGAACGTATTCGTCGCATTATCCTTTATGTGCACTTTCTGAAGGTATATTTGCTTATATGCTCCATGGCTCCCTCACTTCAATATGCTTAGTCCGTGAGCTCTCCGCCAAATGGATAGCGCTTTGGCTATCACATTGAACATCAACGCTGTCATGTTCAAAACCCAAGTCACACAACAATCGCTTCAAATAGAGTGCTTCCTTTGTTGCCTCCACCACAGCTATCAACTTCGCCTCCGTAGTGGATAAAGCAACTACAGTCTGCAATCTTGATCTCCAACTTATGGCTGTACCACCAAGTGTGAAGACAAATCCGAAAGTTAATTTTCTTTGATCCCTATCATCAGCGTAGTCTGAATCACAGTAACCAACCAACATGCAAGTCTTTTCTTTACTACCCCTGAAAACAAGACCATGAGATGTTGTACCTTTCAAGTATCTCAATATAAGCTTCACTACTTCCCAACGTGATTTTCCCAGATTAACCATATACCGACTAACTACCCCATTGACATTTGCAATATCGGGACTTTACACAAAATGGCATACATCAAACTACCAACTGCACTAGCATATGACACATTTGCCATATAAGCCTTGTCTTTCTCCTCGATAGGTGATCCCTTACTCAAAAGCTTTACATGCAAAGGTAAAGGTGTATTTAATGTCATTTCATCCTCCATGCTAAACCGACAAAGCACTTTTCTTATATATTCCTTCGAGCTAGTTTCAACTCAAAACGTTTTCGATCCCTTTCAACCTCCATGTCCAAAGTCTTCTTTTCTTCTCCAAGGTCTTTCATCTCGAACTCCGTCTTTAATTTCAATTTCAACTTGTTGAATTCCGCCTTGTCCTTAGAAGCAATTAGCATATCGTACACGTACAGAGTAAATGCACCCAACAATCATTTCCTAACCTCTTGAAATATACATAAGCATCCTTGATGCTTCGATGGAAGCCACTTTCAAGTGTGAAATGATCAAATCTCTTGTATCATTGCCTAGGTGATTGCTTCAAACCATTTAGTGATTTCTTCAACTTGCAAACCAATTTTGACTTACCATCTACAACAATTCGTTCCGCTTGTTTCATGTAAATGTCTTCATCCAAGTCACCATGCAAGGAAGCGGTTTTCACATCAAGTTGCTCCAACTCCAAGTCGTGAATAACAACTATGGAAAGTAATTTCCGAATAGAAGTGTGTCTCACAACCGGTGCGAAGATCTCATCATACTCCTTTCCTTTTCTCTGTACAAACCCCTCAGCCACTAGCCTAGCTTTGTATCTTCCATCGTCCTTCATCTTGTATATCCATTTGCACCCAATAGCACAGTTCCCTTGAGGAAGTGGAACCAACTCCCAAGTATGGTTCTTCATCAATGATTGCATCTCTTTCTCTATGGTATGAATCCACTTCGAGCTATCATTCGAACTCATGACGTCATCAAGGTCCATCGGCTCATCTTGGATTACATGAAGAGCACAGTCCAAATTCTCACAAAAGCCAAGATAGTTCCAATCAACCATATCTTTCGGGTGGCCTTATAACACGACGACCAACCCGAGTAACAATACAATCACTCGGTCTTCCTTCAGCTCCACCTTGAACTAAATCTTCTCTAGGCTCGTGCACACTACCAACACTACAAGAGGAACCATGTGGACTATGTGATGTAACATCAACCGCATTCACCTCGCAAGCACCTCCAACAACTCTACTCTCTCTTGGCCTGAAAATGGGAATAACCTTCTCCTTTGATTCACCATGAACCAAATTCGGAACATATGATGAACTCTCATTCTCCTTGAACATAACCAACTCATCAAAAGTAACATGACGAGAAACTATAGCCTTCTTCGTTTCCGGATTCCAAATTCGGTAGCCTTTGACTCCATTCTTATAGCCAAGCAAAATCCCCTTGAAAGCTCTAGGTGAGAGCTTATCATTCCCGGGATCATGCACATAAATTGGACTGCCAAATACACGAAGATAACTCAAATCATTGCTTTTTCCATTCCACACCTCCTCTGGAATTTTGTTATCAGTAGCCGAGCACAGAATTCGATTAATGATATGCACCGTGGTTGACAAAGCTTCGACCCAAAATCCCTTAGACAAACCCGATGTCAATTTCAAGCATCGAGTTTTCTCTAGTAGAGTTCGGTTCATTTTCTCCTCTACTCCATTAGATTGCGGATCCCCAGGTGTACTAAAATGCCTCCGAATAGCATGATGTTTGCAAAATTTCAGAAACTCGCCAGAAACATACTTACCGCCATTGTCGGACCTAAGAACCTTCAAAGACTTTCCACTCTCATTCTCAACAAGGGCCTTCCATTCTTTGAACCTCACAAATGCCTTTGATTTGGCCTTCATTACATACACCCAAACCTTTCGAGAAAAATCATCAATGAAAGAAATATAATATCTTGCTCCTCCCAAAGAAGCTACTGGTGCTAGTCCCCTAACATTCGTATGCACATACTCAAGAATCCCTCTTGAATCTTGTTTTCCTTCACCGAATGACACTCTAGTTTGCTTCCCCATGATGCATTCCTCATAAAACTCCAACTTGTTGAAACTCTCCCCATCAGTCATCTCCCTTCTCGAAGAACATCCAGACTCTTCTCCGAGACATGACCCAATCTCAAATGCCACAATTGAGTCGCATCTAAGCCACGAGAACTATCAACACCAACACCTGATTCTCCATCCACGTTCACTCCTTGAAGAAAATAAATACCATGAGTCCTAACACCCTTCATAACCATAAGCGCACCCTTCAAAACCCTTAAGCTATCACTCTCAATAGTGATCTTGCAACCTAAAGAATCCAACTTCCCCAAAGAGATAAGTGACTTTCGTAGTCCTAGAACATAACGCAAATTAGTGAGAGTACGAACCACTCTGTCAAACATCCAATTTTGCACGAATGCAATGCCATTCGACTTACAAACTGCACTATTTCACATAGCAATTGAATTTCCTTTTCGATCAACATAAGAAGAAAAACAATTCCTATTAGGTGTCATGTGATATGAAGCCCCCGAATCAAGCACCCATTCGCTGTCCGAAACATCTGATGCTACAGCCGACAAAACATCTACGTCTCCCTCACCATCATCTCTCTTCACCGCAAATAATGAACATGATATTTCCTTCTTCCCCTTATCTGGACAATCATTCTTCCAATGACTAGGTTTCTCACATATAAAGAACTTGCCATTTCTTTTCTTCGACTTTCCCCTCCAACCGGGCATCCTAGACTTAGAACCCCCCACCCCCCAGTTTCCCTTCTTCCCAGATTTCTCTTTCTCCGCAAATAAACCTTGACCATTACCTGCACCACTACTACCATCACTTAGTTCCTTCATTTGATCTCGCAACTCCTCACTAAGAAGACCTGTCTTGACATCATCAAGAGTCAACATATCCCGGCCATAGATCAAACTGTTGGAGAATCCCGTATAGCTCTCAGGCAACGAACATATCAATATCATCGCCTTCTGCTCCTCCTCAATCTTCAGATCTACTGCCTTCGTCTTCATTAGAAAATCATCAAACAGTTTCAAGTGCGCCTTTAGCGAAGTTCTTTCCTTTATCTTGTAGGTAAAGAAAGTTCACAACAAGATCAGTCGATTTGTGAGTGTCTTCTTCATATGCAACTCCTCCAACTTGTTCCAAAAATCCTTAGCAGTCGTCACACCACTAAGTTCGCAGATAGCATTCTCCCTCATGGCATGTTGAAGTGCAGTGAATGCCCACTCTTCCATTTCTTCTCTCTCTACATCTGAGATGTCCGCCGGCAATAAATGTATATCAAACACTATCTGATGTACCCGATTTCTCCTAAGAACCGCTTTCATCTTCCATTGCCATTTTTCAAAATAAATATCGTCATTCCACTTGTCAATAACCAATTGTGAACCAACAGCTACGTACGACCCACATACATAAGGAGCTACACCACTTGGACCAACTATTGAGGCAATATTTGAATCCAATTCGGTATTTCTACAACTATCTTCCAACACCGATGCTATGATACCAAATGTAGTGGAGAATTTCGACTCAAGACCGCTCAAATTAAACCCCCAACCCAGCAGAAGACGAGATCGTGGTAAATGTAACACCCCGCCTCCGCTAGGGTCACTCGCAAAGGAATGTACTAGCTTTAGAGGGGCATTATTGGTAAACATGCACAGAAATATCACAAGACAGAACATATAAAATAGCGGAAGTAAAATCGAACTTTTATAAACATTAATAATTAAGGTCTAAAGCCTTTTACATCAGAGTACATCAAAACCTGTCTTGCAATAGTAAAGAAGCATGAAGACTTTTTCATAAATTATTCCCCAAGTAAAAACAGTAAAGTAGCCATAGCCAAGAGAAGTCCAAGCCATCCATGATGACCTTCAAGCAGAAGAAGTCCGAACTAAACAGCATTGTTTCCTCCCTGTAACCTGGGGGGGGGAAACGGAAGAAAAGAGGCGAAACAAAACGGGTCAGTCAAAAAGACTGAGTAAGCCCTATCTACTATTAGTATAAAAACTAGTAAAGTTAACTGACATGAGAAACTGAGATGAACATGAGCATGATAACAAGACAGATAAGCTAAATCAAAATAACAGGATGAACTACTGAACTAAGGTATCATGATAAACTACGGTGTCATGATAAATCAAAGTATCACATCGTCAGATTTCTATCAAGTATACTATCCCAAGGTATCTACCCAGTCTAACATCCCACGGTATCTATTTCGTATATTCTTCCTGGTTCTAACATGTATATTTGCTCTGTACCTACCGTACTAGTATCCCAGCCTTGTTATGTGTTAACCATGAATGTCCCTTACTCAAAGTCGTGTAATGGTCCATGTCAACCTAATATATCGCATATATAGGTTACTCAAATCATATGTTTCTTTCCATGTATATAAGTTCAGTCCTTTGCCGTACCTCGTACGGGCTTCCTCATGTCGTATTATCCTTGAAATCGTTTGGACTGTCACCCTTGTTCTAGCTAGGCTCTTCCATATGAATCATCGTTTGAACTACTAGGACTTACGCCACCTAGCACCACTAGGGATTACCCTTACCTATTGCACGCTTTCGTATTTCGGTTTGGGTTAAACCACCTAGGCCACTAGGGATTACGCTAACCCTCAACCGCGCCCTTTTTCCCATGCATTCATCGTGAATCGTTTTTCTATAACTGTATGCACATGTATCACATCGTGCCATCCGAGTCCTGTCATAGGGCAAAACAAGAAATACAGGACTCGGTCGGGAGCTTTAGATTTATCTGCCGATGCAGATACTAAGGTCTGCTTTTCTACACGTGGCTATGGTCCCACGAGACCCCTCCCTCAACTAGTGAAAGGCAACACAAGAGAAAATCTTGCATGAGAACTACACTCCGGCCAGCCCACATCCTACGGCCTACCTCACCCATAATTAGATAGCAATTATGGTCTGTTGGGTGTTCCCTGCCTTTCCGTACGTATACGCTTGACTCAAGATGGTAGATGATCGACGAACTTGCTATCTCGGGCACCTTATGTATTCGTCTACTCACTGCTATCCACCCCAGTCTTTAGGTCGCTCGCATAGCAACCAAGGCATATTCTTGGTTCTTCTACCGCAGACCTCAACCTCTCGTGAGCCTAGTATATTGACCTGGCAGCTCACAGAGGGATCCCAAGAATATCCTCACGTTCCCCGAAGCCGCTGCTTCGTTACCCAGTTCGCTGGAGCCTTTATCTAAATCAGATACTTGCTCCTACTCGCATACTTAAACGATGACCTACCGTATCAGGTTACTCATCTATCTATGAACTGGTCTAAATTTCCTTGACTAAGAATCATTACTTAGTTATCCTTCAACTAAGGTTTACCACTTAGCCTTATTCCCGTTACCCTTGTTAATTACGGTTACCCACCTAATTCTCCGAATTAGGGTTTATATAACAGATTAAGTGTCACTTAAGTTCATGACTTAACCCCGTCTACAAATCATGTCAAAATTGGCTAAGTATCCAAGTTCAAGACTTAGCCCTACAAACCATGCTCAAGTTGGTTAAGTATATATTAACTTGACCCTATAAAATTACTTAGTCAAACCGGTCAAGTGTATTCAAGCGATTCATGACTTAGCCTTATCATGTTTTCACGTTATATTGGTTAAGTATGGGTTAACTTAACCTCCATAAATTCACGAGTTAGATTGGTTAAGTATAGATCACTTAACCACATCAAATTAACGAGTTAGATTGGTTAAGTTTAGGTCACTTAACCACATCCAATCAACGAGTTAGATTGGTTAAGTATAGGTCACTTAACCCCACCAAATCAACGAGTTAGATTAGTTAAGTGTTTAACTTAACCCCCTTTAAACTACCAAGTGGGATTAATTAAGTCTAAGCTAACTTAACCCCATCCGATTATCATGTTTAGACTAGTTGAGTCTAATCTTAACCCCCATCCATTAACTGTATCTTTTGGTTAAGTGTCATTAAGAAAACTTACTTAACCTTACCAAATTATCATGTTGGATTGATTAAGTGTTGGCTAACTTAATCCCCGTCCACTAGACGTATAAAAATGGTTAAGTGTCATTAGGCAAATCAAATCACTTAACCTACCCAACCTTGTCATGTTTTGTTAAGTATCATTAGCCTAATCAATTTACTTAACCCATTTGTCCATGTCATATTTGGTTAAGCCTCATTAATCAAACTAACTTAACCCTATTATGTGGCATTAATTATTTAATGCACCCCAACCTCTCACATTAGACTTTGTTGTGGTTACTAGTTAAGCCGGTCGGTTCCGGGTAGCTTTACACCACAACTTGGTCTAACCTCGGGTTCAAGCACAACATGACCAACTTCTCATATTGAGTCCTATTGTTTGCAACTACTAGTTAGGCCGGTTGGTTCCGGGTAGTTTTACGTTGCAAACTCAACCCAACCTCGAGTTGGCCACTTTCATGTTTAGTCTAGTGTCATGTTCATAGTCAAGTTTTCAAGCAATTGGGTAGACCTAACTTAATAGGTAAATTCCCAATGGGTAGACCTAACTTAATAGGTAAATTCCCAAGCTTATGTTTTTATGCATACTTACATGTCAAATTCCATGTTATATTTCATGTCATGTTTTCAAGTATAAACACATGTCATATTTAACGTTACATGTTGTCATGTTTATACCCATTTACCCAAGTCATATTCATGTCATTATGTTTTCCCATAATGTGAACCCAACGCTTTTTTTTTAAAACTCGCATGTACGTTCGCAACCACGTAATGGATTAAAAGAAGAGACTAGGCAAAGGCATAACAAAAATGGATATTAAGCCACAAGTTAATCATGGTGGCGAATGAGGCACAAATGTGGTCATTAGCTTGCATGTTACATTCTTAAGCCTCAAAAAAACATGCATAAACCCAAACTTGGTACATAAGCGAATCATGATGACAAAAGACATGGAATGATGACTAGTAACTCGCATATATCATCATATAAGGATTATGACTTCATATGCAAGTTGACATAAAGATTATGAAGGTTCTCATGTTGCATAATGCAACATTTCAACATAAAGGTTGTTGGTTTTTGCTCATAAGATTAAGATAATGACTTCATAAACTTGCATAACATGATAGCATGCATCATTCTCAATGATCAAACCCAAACTTTCAACAAGAACATTTAACTTCATAGTTAATATCTAAGAGTAGGGAAGGGCTTACCTTGCTATGAAGGCCTAAATCGATTAAACCTAAGCTTGTGATGAAGCCTATGCATGCCATCACCCAAAAATCCAAAGATGGATGCTCCAAACCCACCAAAACACCATCTTTATGAACAAAGATCAAAGCTTTTGCCTTGAAATCAACTTGAGAAGCTCTCATGCTAACATAGGGACTCTCTAACACTCTCATGATCATGAAACCTCTCATAGAAATGAAGTGGAGGCTAGGATAGTTGAGTGGAGGCCATGAGAGTAGAAATTTGGCCATAGTTTAGTTGCATGAATGAATAATGAGGATTTAGGATAGGTTAGGGTCTTATTTATAGATTAGGCAAGTGTTTTAGGCCATAGGATTAAACCTAGATTCAATCCAAGCCATCAAAGCATGTCTTAGGGAAGAAGTCAAGTGTAGGAACCATCTAGGGCCTTTAGATTAAAGATGAACCATGAGAACCATCCCAATGCAAAATCTGCATTTGAGCGAATCGGCCCACGGGTTGACAGCCAAACACCCTGGATTAACCCCTAGTCGACCCAGCGAGCTCGGGTCGACCTCAAAAATCGGCCGGTTCGGTTATTCCCCTCTCCCAATTCGTTGTTTTGAACATTTTTGCATATTTATTTATTTAATTTTCAATTATATATATATATATATATATCAATATATATATATTTCTCTGCGCAACCCATTTCACTTAATTAAGTATACTTTAATTTGGGAATTTTTCGTGAAACTTCGCGAGGCCATATCTTGGTCAAACGGACTCCGATTTTCGAAAACTCGGACTCTATTTCGCGTATTTTTCCGAGACGAACGCAATGGCATAGCCCGTTTCACTTGATTCAGAATTTAAAATTAAATTCTGCCTTGATTCTCGTCTTAATCATGTTATCGAAATGCGGGTTGTTACATTCTCCCCACCTTTTAGGATTTCGTCCCCGAAATCTCCAAGTTAGGAAGAACATATCCTACCATCCATCATCCATCTACTCAAAACATCATCCACAAGCAACCATTGTCCTTAGATGATTTCTAATGCTGTATGAATATATGCAAAACGTGTGTGTACATGTTCCTTAGCTAATGCTAATGATCAGGCCTGAATAATCTTTCTAATGCAAAATATGTATAGTGCCATGAATCCAACATGTATGCAAATAGTCCTAGTCATATAGATACTATATGCGTGCACAATCATTCATTCATATGCAACAACCGCATGATAATACATTCGATTTCATCCATAAACAAGTATAAATACTCGTGCATATGCAATATGAAATGTGACCGAGTCGAGCTAGTATCTAATGTGTATTCGCGCATCCACGAGCAACCACTTGCAACCATATCAATCATAACATGTTTCAAATACAGGTTTACATCCATAGGGTTCTACCTAGGATTCCCTGAAACAGGGTCGAGAAGATAAACAAGACAAACTCCTTACGGGGTTTGTAACCGAAAATAGGACCGAGAGGATGTCCACAAAAGATAGCCTACAAGTAAGCTCCACAGAAACAGGGATCAAGGATATACTCCCAAAAGAGATATCATGCGCGCATCTAGTCTTTGATCATCAAAGTCGTATTTCCTTGAGCTCAATTCCACCGTGCCTTGACCGTCCTTTAACTTCGCGATTTCGTAGCTTCTTATTTCCTGTTTCCATAACATGAGCTGGAACTCATTTCTTCGTCGCCTCTCGTTCTACTCGCACACTTGGCGCAAACATGACTGCGTACTCATGATCTCATGCAAGCTTTCCAAAATTCACTAGTGAATCTCGGACCTCGTACCATAAGGTATTCCACGTAGAAGAACTTTCTCTTGAAAGTAAACAGATGCCAACCAGGTTATCAAGCGCACTTACTAGGGTGATTTCTATAACCCATGCATAAGTGAAATAAACCATCCGTCTTATCGGCGAACACCACTCGATCAGGCTTCAAATTTCCAATAAAGGTATCAAGGGATTCTAGGGAACTAATCATGACCGAACCCAAAAGGTTCCACGAGACTTCGAGGGTATTACCAAGTCTAGTCAAGAGTCTAACTACCCTCCTATCAAAACCGAGAGTGGCACCCCTTACTGGATAGCCACTTCATCCCTAGAATCCATCCATAACCGAGGCATGTCATTCTCAAATCCAAAACAAGTCATGAATAAATGGACCGATTCTCCACAGGACTTGAGACAAAAATGGGATTCTCTAATACGCTAGTACTTAAGGTGCAGAGACTCAACTATCGAAGCAGACTTGAATGATACGATGATCAAACCAAAGTCCTAACGGGATGATGGAGAAGAAAAGCTAAACCTTTAACAAGATCGTTACCCTCCTTCCGAGGTACCCTAGAAATGAGAGCATACTGATGCCCTCCCGATGATCTTGTCCTTGTCCCATGATACTTAACTATCCGCCCCGTTTCACCCTACCAAAGGTACTCTCTCGTCATGGGTTTCCTTGTTCATCTTTCTCTCTCATTCTGGGTTGAGCCATACCAACAAGTTGCTCATCCTTAAACTCGTATCCTTTATCCTCTTTCTCACTATCCTTTCTTATAACGCGGCCACTGGTCTCTCGAGAACCACCTCCATCGCATGGAAAGCACTTTCGTAGATAGGAAAGACTAGTCGCAGTTAAAACCACTGTGACTACAGATGGAGGAAAGAAAGGAAAAGAGACTCAATCAAGGAAACAAGGATAGTGCTAATGGCCTTTGGGGAATAGCCTTTCTCTTTTAAAAGAAAATTTTCTTGAAAAATGCTTCTTTATAAACGATCTTCAAATAGTTTTCAGAAGGTCTTCAAAAACTTTTGCCCAGTCTGGTAACCTGGCTCTGATACCAAATGTAACACCCCGCCTCCGCTAGGGTCACTCGCAAAGGAATGTACTAGCTTTAGAGGGGCATTATTGGTAAACATGCACAGAAATATCACAAGACAGAACATATAAAATAGCGGAAGTAAAATCGAACTTTTATAAACATTAATAATTAAGGTCTAAAGCCTTTTACATCAGAGTACATCAAAACCTGTCTTGCAATAGTAAAGAAGCATGAAGACTTTTTCATAAATTATTCCCCAAGTAAAAACAGTAAAGTAGCCATAGCCAAGAGAAGTCCAAGCCATCCATGATGACCTTCAAGCAGAAGAAGTCCGAACTAAACAGCATTGTTTCCTCCCTGTAACCTGGGGGGGAAACGGAAGAAAAGAGGCGAAACAAAACGGGTCAGTCAAAAAGACTGAGTAAGCCATATATACTATTAGTATAAAAACTAGTAAAGTTAACTGACATGAGAAACTGAGATGAACATGAGCATGATAACAAGACAGATAAGCTAAATCAAAATAACAGGATGAACTACTGAACTAAGGTATCATGATAAACTACGGTGTCATGATAAATCAAAGTATCACATCGTCAGATTTCTATCAAGTATACTATCCCAAGGTATCTACCCAGTCTAACATCCCACGGTATCTATTTCGTATATTCTTCCTGGTTCTAACATGTATATTTGCTCTGTACCTACCGTACTAGTATCCCAGCCTTGTTATGTGTTAACCATGAATGTCCCTTACTCAAAGTCGTGTAATGGTCCATGTCAACCTAATATATCGCATATATAGGTTACTCAAATCATATGTTTCTTTCCATGTATATAAGTTCAGTCCTTTGCCGTACCTCGTACGGGCTTCCTCATGTCGTATTATCCTTGAAATCGTTTGGACTGTCACCCTTGTTCTAGCTAGGCTCTTCCATATGAATCATCGTTTGAACTACTAGGACTTACGCCACCTAGCACCACTAGGGATTACCCTTACCTATTGCACGCTTTCGTATTTCGGTTTGGGTTAAACCACCTAGGCCACTAGGGATTACGCTAACCCTCAACCGCGCCCTTTTTCCCACGCATTCATCGTGAATCGTTTTTCTATAACTGTATGCACATGTATCACATCGTGCCATCCGAGTCCTGTCATAGGGCAAAACAAGAAATACAGGACTCGGTCGGGAGCTTTAGATTTATCTGCCGATGCAGATACTAAGGTCTGCTTTTCTACACGTGGCTATGGTCCCACGAGACCCCTCCCTCAACTAGTGAAAGGCAACACAAGAGAAATTCTTGCATGAGAACTACACTCCGGCCAGCCCACATCCTACGGCCTACCTCACCCATAATTAGATAGCAATTATGGTCTGTTGGGTGTTCCCTGCCTTTCCGTACGTATACGCTTGCCTCAAGATGGTAGATGATCGACGAACTTGCTATCTCGGGCACCTTATGTATTCGTCTACTCACTGCTATCCACCCCAGTCTTTAGGTCGCTCGCATAGCAACCAAGGCATATTCTTGGTTCTTCTACCGCAGACCTCAACCTCTCGTGAGCCTAGTATATTGACCTGGCAGCTCACAGAGGGATCCCAAGAATATCCTCACGTTCCCCGAAGCCGCTGCTTCGTTACCCAGTTCGCTGGAGCCTTTATCTAAATCAGATACTTGCTCCTACTCGCATACTTAAACGATGACCTACCGTATCAGGTTACTCATCTATCTATGAACTGGTCTAAATTTCCTTGACTAAGAATCATTACTTAGTTATCCTTCAACTAAGGTTTACCACTTAGCCTTATTCCCGTTACCCTTGTTAATTACGGTTACCCACCTAATTCTCCGAATTAGGGTTTATATAACAGATTAAGTGTCACTTAAGTTCATGACTTAACCCCGTCTACAAATCATGTCAAAATTGGCTAAGTATCCAAGTTCAAGACTTAGCCCTACAAACCATGCTCAAGTTGGTTAAGTATATATTAACTTGACCCTATAAAATTACTTAGTCAAACCGGTCAAGTGTATTCAAGCGATTCATGACTTAGCCTTATCATGTTTTCACGTTATATTGGTTAAGTATGGGTTAACTTAACCTCCATAAATTCACGAGTTAGATTGGTTAAGTATAGATCACTTAACCACATCAAATTAACGAGTTAGATTGGTTAAGTTTAGGTCACTTAACCACATCCAATCAACGAGTTAGATTGGTTAAGTATAGGTCACTTAACCCCACCAAATCAACGAGTTAGATTAGTTAAGTGTTTAACTTAACCCCCTTTAAACTACCAAGTGGGATTAATTAAGTCTAAGCTAACTTAACCCCATCCGATTATCATGTTTAGACTAGTTGAGTCTAATCTTAACCCCCATCCATTAACTGTATCTTTTGGTTAAGTGTCATTAAGAAAACTTACTTAACCTTACCAAATTATCATGTTGGATTGATTAAGTGTTGGCTAACTTAATCCCCGTCCACTAGACGTATAAAAATGGTTAAGTGTCATTAGGCAAATCAAATCACTTAACCTACCCAACCTTGTCATGTTTTGTTAAGTATCATTAGCCTAATCAATTTACTTAACCCATTTGTCCATGTCATATTTGGTTAAGCCTCATTAATCAAACTAACTTAACCCTATTATGTGGCATTAATTATTTAATGCACCCCAACCTCTCACATTAGACTTTGTTGTGGTTACTAGTTAAGCCGGTCGGTTCCGGGTAGCTTTACACCATAACTTGGTCTAACCTCGGGTTCAAGCACAACATGACCAACTTCTCACATTGAGTCCTATTGTTTGCAACTACTAGTTAGGCCGGTCGGTTCCGGGTAGTTTTACGTTGCAAACTCAACCCAACCTCGAGTTGGCCACTTTCATGTTTAGTCTAGTGTCATGTTCATAGTCAAGTTTTCAAGCAATTGGGTAGACCTAACTTAATAGGTAAATTCCCAATGGGTAGACCTAACTTAATAGGTAAATTCCCAAGCTTATGTTTTTATGCATACTTACATGTCAAATTCCATGTTATATTTCATGTCATGTTTTCAAGTATAAACACATGTCATATTTAACGTTACATGTTGTCATGTTTATACCCATTTACCCAAGTCATATTCATGTCATTATGTTTTCCCATAATGTGAACCCAACGCTTTTTTTTTTAAACTCGCATGTACGTTCGCAACCACGTAATGGATTAAAAGAAGAGACTAGGCAAAGGCATAACAAAAATGGATATTAAGCCACAAGTTAATCATGGTGGCGAATGAGGCACAAATGTGGTCATTAGCTTGCATGTTACATTCTTAAGCCTCAAAAAAACATGCATAAACCCAAACTTGGTACATAAGCGAATCATGATGACAAAAGACATGGAATGATGACTAGTAACTCGCATATATCATCATATAAGGATTATGACTTCATATGCAAGTTGACATAAAGATTATGAAGGTTCTCATGTTGCATAATGCAACATTTCAACATAAAGGTTGTTGGTTTTTGCTCATAAGATTAAGATAATGACTTCATAAACTTGCATAACATGATAGCATGCATCATTCTCAATGATCAAACCCAAACTTTCAACAAGAACATTTAACTTCATAGTTAATATCTAAGAGTAGGGAAGGGCTTACCTTGCTATGAAGGCCTAAATCGATTAAACCTAAGCTTGTGATGAAGCCTATGCATGCCATCACCCAAAAATCCAAAGATGGATGCTCCAAACCCACCAAAACACCATCTTTATGAACAAAGATCAAAGCTTTTGCCTTGAAATCAACTTGAGAAGCTCTCATGCTAACATAGGGACTCTCTAACACTCTCATGATCATGAAACCTCTCATAGAAATGAAGTGGAGGCTAGGATAGTTGAGTGGAGGCCATGAGAGTAGAAATTTGGCCATAGTTTAGTTGCATGAATGAATAATGAGGATTTAGGATAGGTTAGGGTCTTATTTATAGATTAGGCAAGTGTTTTAGGCCATAGGATTAAACCTAGATTCAATCCAAGCCATCAAAGCATGTCTTGGGGAAGAAGTCAAGTGTAGGAACCATCTAGGGCCTTTATATTAAAGATGAACCATGAGAACCATCCAAATGCAAAATCTGCATTTGAGCGAATCGGCCCACGGGTTGACAGCCAAACACCCTGGATTAACCCCTAGTCGACCCAGCGAGCTCGGGTCGACCTCAAAAATCGGTCGGTTCGGTTATTCCCCTCTCCCAATTCGCTGTTTTGAACATTTTTGCATATTTATTTATTTAATTTTCAATTATATATATATATCAATATATATATATTTCTCTGCGCAACCCATTTCACTTAATTAAGTATACTTTAATTTGGGAATTTTTCGTGAAACTTCGCGAGGCCATATCTTGGTCATACGGACTCCGATTTTCGAAAACTCGGACTCTATTTCGCGTATTTTTCCGAGACGAACGCAATGGCATAGCCCGTTTCACTTGATTCAGAATTTAAAATTAAATTCTGCCTTGATTCTCGTCTTAATCATGTTATCGAAATGCGGGTTGTTACAGTAAACGTACAAAAAGAACCAATCAATATATCAAAAATTCTCAATCCAATCCACAAGCCAATCATAATCACCAAACAAGAGAGATAATAGAGCAATAACGGTAAACTAAATCACACAGGGATTTATAGTGGTTCCACTGACATCTTGTTAGTGTACATCCACTTTGAGAGAGAATCTTTTATTAATATCAATAGAAGAGTACAAGAGATTGATTACAATGATCAAATTCACCAGAAAAATTTCGATTTTGTGGAGAAAAGAATTGAAGAAGATTAGGGTTGACAAAGCTCTAATTAGAATAAACCTAGGTCTTAATCGCTTGATTAGTCTCTTTCTATAGTATTTTCCCTTTTGGATTTGATGTAGCTTATATAGGGAGAGAATAATATGTAGCAATTGCCCAAATTGCCCTTGGATCCTTCACAAACCAACCTACAATATTTCAGCCCGAAACAGCTCGAAATTCGCCTCAGATGTCTGTCGTGGAGTGTGACATACGTTTGACCCGGTTCTAGATTTATTCATGCTTCAGCATAGACGTTTGTCAAAGTGACAGACGTCTATTGCAACTCTCGGGATAATTTTCCTGATAACTAAGATGTCTGTCATGGAATGCGACAGATGTCTCTCACGGAACTCAGCTGAAGCCTTACACCTTCTCGTCTTTAACTTCCTCGTATGAACCCCGATTTGTGAACCGTCTTCTCCAGGCATGAAGCTACTTCCATCCACTTCAATTCTATTATATATAGTATCGCAAATTTTAACATTCATCATTAAATTATTTTCTACACAACAAATATATAATTTACATAAAAAGAATAAAATTCTTTTATGTTGCCTCAGCCTAGTGGGTTGCCCTAGCCCGAGGGCTTAGTGGGCTGCTCTCTGGGTCGGGACTGCATAAGGGAGAATCATGTGTATGAAATACGTACATTAACATTCACAGCAAATTATTTGCCTCTTTTATCATGTTATCGACCTATTGACAGACTACAACTTGGATATTATATGTAAACTCATCTTCCCTCATCATGTTAAGAAAGTCAGTATTAATATAAAGTAATTGCAAGCAATACCACTTAAGGTCATCCTGACTCGTCCATAGTAACCATTTGTCAACTAAAGTTTCTTCTTAACCTCTCCATCTACAGTTAAAAGATAGCTGCTCCGGGTTGGAAGCAAATGTCCATGTTGTGATTGTCAACCATCAGTAAGTTCCAAGCAGAAACTAGAAAGATGTTGATAATGTGCAGGCCATATATAAGTTCAAATGCAACACTACTTTCTTCAGTTATTTCATTAGTGTTGGTACTAAACATTCTTTAATGTCCGCCTTTTACATTGTTGCCTCGGAAGTTCTTCAGTGTCTATAAGCTTAACCTTGCACCTCATCTTGTCATTGTTTGCTTCATTATAGCTTTCTTGAAGCTTCCTTTTCGAACCCAGGAGTTTCTCTTTATAACTTAAATCTTTCGGCACATTTTTAGCAAGAGGCAAGGGATTCTGCATGGAAGATTTCTAAATTTGCATGTCACTTCTTTTATTAGCAATTTTCTTCTCAATAATTTCATTAAATTTGGAATGAGATGCGTCAACGCCGAAGAACAATTCATTGACATTATGCAACCTCCTTCTCCATGAACAATCTTTTGGTTTCTTAATTTTTGCTCTTCGTCGGCTAACTCAAGCTGATTCTGCATCAGTAGGGGTATGAGGAATGCGTTGTAGGCCGACGTTTTTTTTTTAGATTTCAGTTGTTTATTTATTTGATGTTTCTCCATATTAATATTCTTAGTAGTATGTTTTTTCACTGAAGGTTTGCTTCGGATATCTTCATTGTCATCCACACCATCAAAGAAATTTGAGATATCCATTGAATAATCAAAAGAAATGGTTTGTGAGGAAAGGACATCCTCTACATTGAAAGCCAGAAAAGATGCCCATCAAAAAGATGTTCTTCAACCTTAGGAATGAAAAGTTTGGTCTTTGGACTAGCCACTTTTAACTTTGCAATCATGCATCCATTCTTCCACAAGAGTACTCCAACCTCTGTGTATAATTGCATAACCCAACATGGATGGAAAATTGAGAAGTAAAAGGTAGCTTCTACAGTTAGATAGTGATGGTAGCAAAAGGTAGCTTCTATAGTAAGAAGAAATTTACGAATGATTTACAGTGGTAGGAAGAGTGGGGAGATTCCATTAGATGCAATTAGGTAAAGGGGAATAAACCAATCAGGAGAAATGAGTGTAGTAGATGGATGGAGAGGAAAGAATAAGGTACAACGATTAATAGTTGACTGAGAAAATGCAAAGAATGGGGAATAAAGCCTATAATAATATTCTACAATACAGTAAGTAAATCCAATAGCGTTATTTAGCATACCATGGATGCACACCTATTTTACAAATAACTTATCGAATAAGAAAAATCAAAAATCAAAAAATGACATTGATATATTCTTACTTCAGCCAAGAGACAAATAGATTCAGCGTATAACAACCAATTCTGCCGGCAATGAATGAAGCGAATTTTGTTTGTGCACACTACTATAGCTATTGTTTAGCCTACAAACCCTCTTCGATTGAATTGCCGTGTACCGAAACCTAATTCATCTATATAGCACCACCGATGATGGAGGTTCCTGTGACATATATCTGTAACAACCCAGCGAATTCGGTGCTTGAATTGCGACAATAATATATAAACCCTTATTACTTGCCAAAACCCGGATATCGAAAACACCAGATAGTTAATAGAAATAAAGGAGAGGGTGAGAAAAAATATTAGAATAAAAGAAAAAGAAGAAGAAGAACACTACAGAATCAGAGTCTCACATCGTAGTGGAACAAAATATAATATAAAAATATATCTTTATTTAGAGCTTGAATCAATACTTACAATAATCAGAGTATAACTTACAGTAAACACATCTGGAAAGTTATAACAATATGTCCTCATATACAACACGCAATGGAATAACAGTAAGTACGTAAAAACTCCTCTAGAGTCTGAGTCATCCAAACTTGAACCTGTAAAACTCGGTATAACCCGAGCATTACAAACGCCGGATCCGTTCGGTGAACTAGGTGAAATTTTCAATCACATGTTTATTATTTGCTTATTGTATCATAGAATGTGGGATAAAGATATTTACTATTCACAGTTTTTTATTTCCCATTAACAACGACAAAATTGACTAATACTCTTTTACATGAATTCTTTTTCCATTTTAAGCGAAGTTAGTTGCATCTAGTTACATGATTGTTGTAGATTTAAATATATGAGCAAATGTTTTTCGATCATGGATATAGCAGGGCAAAGTTTTATATAATTAAAAATGGTTATTAAGTAAAATCATCACAAAACTCGCGGACCAGGCTAGGTGTACTAGGGAAGGTTTTACGACTCCGATCGGTTTCCCTCCTGAACAAATTCAAAAAAAAAAAGTCATCACAAAAGATTCTTTTATCTTTTTAAACTAATTGTTTTATTTGATCAAAAGAATATTGTCATAACTTACAGTAATGACTTATATTACACAGTAGGACTATATAACTTTATTATATGCTCTCATAACAACCTAGACACTTATCATTTGCATGTGTTTTGTTTATATGAAATTGTCTTAAAAGTATGATATCATTCACACTTTATTTAACTGAATTAATACGCTTCCTTCCTCTATGCAAACACACACATATACCCACACATACACAAATCAATGTACATATGAATTATATATGTTATTTATGCACAAGAAAATTTCTATAACTTATGTAACCTATCATTACAGTAAAGTGATTCTATTGTTTTGTTACTCTTAATTTTGAAGTGCTTAGATTTATATAGTTGTTAGTGACATAGTTTTATAATTGTGTCAAACATTATTCTCATCAAATTCATAAATATGAAATTATTACTAATAATGCATATTACTTGATTTTATATATAGGCTATAGCTAGAACCATGATTAAAAGTTGGGTAGACTTGGATTGTAGTTCAGATGAATATAGACATAAACTAGACTTATTTTTAGTAAAAGTAAATGGGTATACGCGTCATATATTCATTTATAATTACTTCCCCGATTACATAGCCTGCTTTACATTGATAATGGGCCTAGCCCAAATGTCTCTATTTGTATTATATAAGGAGCCGAAGTCTCCATTGTACAAGATAGTTCATTTTACAAAACATTTCAGTATTAATAAATTTCCTTTTTCAAGTCCGTAACTCATTTCATCGTTCAGACCAGTTTGCTCATAACTTCAACTTGGTATCAGAGCATATTCTTTGTGCTTAACAACATTTGATCCTGAAAATTCTGAAAGTTCTGAATCATCTGTTTCAAGATTGATCAGAATCTATTGTCCATAAGATAAATTTCATTATGTGGACTCCTTTCATCAAAGATCAACAGTCTTATCATCTGAAAGTTGTTGCTCTCTGTAATAAACTATGCCTTGCCTAGTTAATCACGCTGGCTGCATCAGTTTACCATCAGAAAAGCTTGTAGTAAAGAGAAAATTTAAAATCTGTTCAGAAAACCGATCAAGAACTTCAAGAAAAACAATCAGATAAAGAAGTGCAGTCAAAAGAAACTCATCAGAGTTTATTAATTGCAAGATTTCATCACCTGAGTTTCCTAATAGCATCTGTTCTTACCTGAGTGTCATCTTTGGTTCCCAATTCAAGGTTATCTGTTTTAAATTTCTCTTACCACTTCTGTACTCGCCATTTCTTATCACCATGTCAAATGAAGGAGATGCTACACCCTCTCAAGTGTCCAGTTCGAGAGGAGCACAGAGTTTTTCCTCGTCAGACCCAGTTAATGACTTGATGAAGGCCATTATTGAACCACAGAGTCAAATTGCCTCTGTTCAACTTGACGAAGCCAACTTTCTTCTCTGGAAATTACAAATAGAAGCTACTATTAGAGGATATGGATTAGAAGATTACATTCTTGGTACAAAAATAATTCCTCCTCAGTTTACTGGAGATAAAGATAATCAACTTGTACCAAAAACTGAATACACTCTCCATCAGAGACAAGATAGTCTCGTATGTGCATGGATGATGTCATCCATAAGTTCTAATATTCTACCCCAATTAAATGGGTGTAAAACAACCCAAGAAGTACGGTCTGCAATTGAGAGAAATTTTACCTCTCAATCTTCTGCTAGAATAATGCATCACAGAAGAATGTTACAAAGTATAAGAAAGAATGAAATGACTATGAATGAGTACTTACTTAAGGTCAAGAATCTATGTGATCAGTTGGCTTCTGCAGGACATAAAATCTCAGATTCGGAGCATGTGTTGTATATAATTAGTGGATTAAATCATGAATATGAAGCTGTTGTTGCAATTATATCAACCATGGATCCTACCCCTTCTTTACAGTTTGTGTATTCTACTCTTCTTTCACATGAGGGAAGGATAGAACACAACAAAGTATTAAATCCTGACATGGCTATGAATTACATTTATAATAAAGGGAAACAGCAAGAAAGAAATCAAGGTTCAAGAAGTCAATCTAATAATAATCAGAGGGGTGGATCTGCAAATAGAGGAGGAAGAAGAGGTGGTAGAAGTTGTAATAACAACAACAGAGTTAAATGCCAAATATGTGAGAAATTTGGTCATACTGCCAAAAAATGTTATTTCAGATATAACTCTAATTACAGTCCTTCATAACAAGGCAACAATAGCAATGTGAATCTTGTCAGTGTGTAGAAAGATAGCAATAAAAGTCAAGTAGAGGTTTTGAACACAGAATCAACCTCAATAGATGATGCTAATGATGATTGCTGGTATCCAGACTCAGGGGCTACAAATCATGTCACAAATAATTTGGCCAATTTAAATTTGGGCAACAAGGAGTACAAAGGTATGCAAAATTTATTGGTTGGTAATGGTAAAGTTGCACATATATCACATACTGGAAATGCAAGTTTATTTGGACCTAAAGAATTAATTTTAAAAAATCTTTTAAGGGTCCCTTCTATCAAGAAGAATTTGATGAGTGTTTCCCAATTTGCTAAAGATAATAGTGTTTACTTTGAATTTTATCATAATACTTGCATTGTCAAAGATATACTAACTCGAGAAATCATTTTGCAGGGTAGAGAATTTAATGGGTTATACAGATTTGACTTGGCTAATCACAAAAGCCCAATTTGTAATAAGAAAAATTGTATGATGACCTATGTGAATGATTCTGAGTATTCTAGTAATTTTGGTTTGTGGCATTGCAAGTTAGGACATCCTAGTAGCAAAATCGTAAAAGAAGTTCTGAATAGTAGTAATATTTCTTTTGATAAAATTCTTGATTCATATATATGTTCTTCATGTCAATTGGGAAAGAGTCACAAACTTGCATTTCCATATTCACACACAAGTTATTCTAGACCACTTGAACTTGTTGCTACTGACCTATGGGGTCCAGCATCTATCAGTTCTGATTATGGTTTTAAATATTATATATCCTTCATTGATGCATATTCTAGGTTTGCTTGGATTTATATGTTGAAATCCAAATCTGAAACAAGTATTGTTGTCCAGTTCATTAATAAGGTAGAAAATATGACTGGTCAACATGTGGGTATTTTGCAAACTGATGGTGGAAGAGAATTTTTACCATTAAAAACTTATTTTGAAAAAACGGCATTAATCATAGAACTACTTGCCCTTATACTTCTGAACAAAATGGTCTAATTGAATAGAAACATAGGCATATAGTTGATACTGGGTTAACTTTACTTGCTCAGGCATCTATGCCGTTAAAATTTTGGTCTGAAGCATTTTATACTGCTGTGCACTTGATAAATTTATTACCTACAAAGGTGTTGAATTTTAAAAGTCCACAGGAGGTCTTAACTAAAGTCAAACAAGATTATGAACATTTAAAAGTGTTTGGATGCCAATGTTTTCCTTGTTTAAGACCATATAATACCCACAAATTGAATTTTAGATCTACTTCATGTACATTTCTTGGTTACTGTAACAGCCAAAAGGGTTACAAATGTCTGGATAATACAGGCATAATATATATATATATATATATATATATATATATATATATATATATCCAGACATGTTAAGTTTAATGAACAGGTATTTCCTTTTGGTACTGCAAAAATAAGAACTATTGAAAAAGTAGTGAATCCAAGAGTCGTTATACCTGATGTTCTTGAAGAAATACAAGTGATGGTGCCACCTCAGCAAGCTATGAAAGACACCACCACTAGCTCCCAACTCACAGTGCCCATGAGAAGGCCAGGTCAAGAGCAGAATATTGATGATAATATTGACAACCAAAGTCAGTCAAGTCAAGGTACCAGTAATATAAGAAGTGATCAAACACCTGCCACAGATCCAACTGAAAATATCAATCAAGGGACTACAGTTGCTGATAATACAAATAAGCATCCAATGTTAACTCGAGCTAAATGTGGTATCTTCAAACCAAAAAATATCAATACTGCTATTATACAGGATGAACCAGTTACTTTCTATGAAGCATCTCAATGTCAAAACTGGAAGCAAGCTATGCAAGAAGAATATGATGCTTTAATTAAGAAAGGAACATGGTCATTGGTTGACAAACCAGAAAATAAAAATACAATTGGGTGTAAATGGGTTTATAAACTGAAAAGAAATTTTGATGGTTCAATTTCTAAATACAAGGCAAGATTAGTTGCAAAAGGATATTCACAATAGTATGGTTTTGATTTTCAAAAACTTTTTCACCTATTGTGAAACCTTCATCTATTAGAATAATTTTAACCATTGCCTTGAGTAGAAATTGGAACATCAGACAATTGGATGTTAATAATGCTTTTCTTAATGGTGATTTGTAGGAAGAGGTGCTTAAGCAACAACCTGAAGGATTCTGTCATGACAGTAATAAAGCTCAACAAAGCAATTTATGGGTTGAAGCAAGCACCTAGGGTATGGTTTGACAAGTTGAAGTCAACACTTGTCAACTATGGCTACAAATCTACAAAATCTGATAACTCTATTTTCACAAAATTTACTGATACTGATACTACCTACACTCTAATTTATCTTGATGATTTTATTATTACAGGTAGTAGCAGATCTGAAATTGAGTTCATCATAGGAAAATTAAATGCAAAATTTTCAATCAAAGACTTGGGAAACTTAAGCTGCTTCCTGGGCATTGAAGTTAGAAAAACATCACAATCAGAAATTCATCTCAGCCAAAGGAAATACATTTTTGAAATTCTTCTAAAGGCTAAAATGGACAAAGCAAATTCCCTTCCAACTCCAATGATTACTAATAATAAACTTTGAAAACATAAAGGTGAAGCAATTCAAGATGCAAGGTTTTATAGGAGTATCATTGAAGCTCTACAGTATGCTACTATAACCAGACCAGATATAGCTTAGTGTAAACAAGGTTAGTCAATACATGCAAAACCCTTTAGATACTCATTGGAGAGCTGTAAAAAGAATTTTAAGGTATCTAAAGGGAACAATTGGGCATGGACTTATATTAAAAGCTAGCAACTCTCTGAATATTAATGCATATGTTGATACTGATTGGGGAACTGACATAGATGACAGGAAATCAACATCAGGTTATTGTGTATATTTAGGCAAAAACCCTGTGTCATGGAGTGCTAGAAAACAAAATACTGTGTCAAGATCTAGCACAGAAGCAGAATTCAGATGTGTTGCTAGTGCTGCAGCAGAAGTGTTATGGACCGAGTCCTTGTTAAGTGAGCTTAGAATCAAGTCAGATAAAAAGGTTGTGATATGGTGTGACAATGTTGGTGCAATTTCATTAACCTCAAATCCTATTCTTCATTCTAAAACAAAGCATATTGAGCTCGACATGTATTTTATCAGAGAACATTATACAAGGAAAGTTGAGAGTAGGGTACATACCATTGTTTCATCAAAAAGCGGATATACATACAAAACCCCTCCCAGGTTCGAATTTCAACAGACTGAAGGAAGAGCTCAATATTGATTCAGCAGACCTGAGCAAAAGGTCAACCAGGATCATCTACGTACCAAATTAATTCATCCTGTCACTCGGATCAGTGTTGGATCTACAATGTTCAGCTAGTGTTTCCTAACAGACTCGAAGTCAAATCTGTTTAGGGTTTCATAACAGACTTGAAATCAACTCTGTTTTAAACCTACAATTTAACCTCTCTCAATGAATTTGAAGCTTTCTGAAGCTTGAGAGTTATAGCTACTTCATAATCCATCTGTCATGGAGGCCTAACAAGAAGATTCCGTCACCGATTAGGGTGTTTCTTCATTTTGTAGCCGCCATTTCCTTTTCCATGGAAACCTAGTTAGGGTTAGGTTTCGGGGTAAGTAAAAGTAAATGGGTATACACGTCATATATTCATTTATAATTACTTCCACGATTACATAGCCTGCTTTACATTGATAATGGGCCTAGCCCAAATGTCTCTATTTGTATTATATAAGGAGCCGAAGTCTCCATTGTACAAGATAGTTCATTTTACAAAACATTTCAGTATTAATAAAATTCCTTTTTCAAGTTTGTAACTCATTTCATCGTTCAGACCAGTTTGCTCATAATTTCAACTTTTTTGAATGATACTTTTGCGAAATCCACACGAAAAGGTAAAATAATATGTCCTTGAAAGATAGTCCAAGGAAAGATTGCAATCATTTCTAATGGTATGTCAAGACAGGCATCCAAACTTTAGCAGATAAGGAATGTGGCTACGAATGAACTGGAGTCATGCGTCAATGAATCTATTGAAGAACATGTTAGAAACCTCCCTCATATTGCAAATCGTTTGAAAGCTTTGTTCTCTTTTCAGTGAACTGTTGCTATCTTTACTGTTTCATCAGACAAACCATGAATTTGAAAAATGGTAAGGCCTTTGGACTTTGAATCCATAAGTCTTGGCTTGAAAATCCTAAGCATCAATAACCAAATTCCTTTTTTTTTCAAAGATAGTACAATTCTGTAGAAGTCCAAAATGAGCATCAGGGTCATTTTCTGTGTTGGATTATTCGTGAAATACTAGCTATTGCCCTCTAACACCAATTAAACTATCGTTTTTGCCTTCAAAAAAAAAGGAACCTATTATATTCAAAGAATAAATCAGTAAACATGTTAAGATTATTAAGCTTTATCATCTTTAGATATCCATGTAGTGGAAGTATTTAATTAAGTATTTGATTAAGATTTACATCCTAGGTCCCTCAAAAGAATTCTACTTTTCTCAATAATTTGTACTTCTTAACAATATAATTATCAGCAATTGGCATTCAGTAGTGTATATGGGTGAGGATAGAAGCAGGTATGCACTCCCACTTGCATACCTTAGCCAACCTGCGTTCCAAGTGCTACGGAGACAGCAGAAGAGGAGTTTGGATTCGACCATGATATAAGATAAACTATTCCATATGAAGAAATTGTTTTGAGGTCTCCCACTTCTGCGGTTACTTGCTAATTTATAATTAGCCCACTTAATATATTCATTACGTATTTTTGATTTGTTACTTGGGTTGTGTGATTCACTACAAGAACTGGTCTATTTGGTTACAAACCATAGCAACGGCTCGTGACGGCTAAAAAAAGCGGCCCTCACCAGCCATGCCAAAAATAATAAAACTGCGAACCTATAGGAAGAATTCTCATTTCCACAGCTTCCTCCCCCAAACTGAAAACCCCTGATCCCAAAACCCTACCCAACTTCCCCCGTTCCATGCCATCACCTGCCGCCGCCCGTCTGTGCCCCCCGCCGGCCTTCTCAAGCCCTCTTCACCCCCTCTAAACAAAGTTATTGCTCTCTCTAAGGTATGATTTCCAACCTAATTTCATGAATTAATTACTTAATGATGATATAAATGTGTATGTTATGTGATCATACAATGATTTTTGAACTAATGTAGTTGATTTAGTAATGATTGGAACCCTAAATTGTGGATTTAGTTGTTTATCGGTGTGATGGTTGATTTTGTGCATATGTATGTATCAATGAACCTTTACTTTATACCAATCAATTATTGATGTTGAATTTATAATATAGCCAATTAGATTTTAAATTTAAAATTATTTAGGTGATTATCGATTAGAAATCGATTAATAAATTTTGTGAATTTAGTTGATTGGTATACACGTTGTTGTTTCTGGGTTTTGTAATAGTTGGATATGAGATTGGTATACATATTGTTAGATATAGCTATTTAAAAGCGATGGTTTTGAAATTGTTGTACAATCGGCTGTAGACGGGGCTTGAAAATGAATTGTATTGTGGAAATTATTGGAATGGAATGACTATGTACGGTGCAAGCCAAGGCCTAAGTTAGTAGAGGAGCCATGCTGGACACGGTGCCGGTGCTACCCACCCTGCCGTTGTAATGCCGAAATTTTCTGAAATGAACTATGAAAAATATTCATGTGTTGAATAAATTCTTTGAACAATAAAAATCACATTTTTATTGCATGTATGAACCACTAAAAATATTCTTATGTTGAATAAATTCTTTGAACAATAAAAATCACATTTTTATTATATGTATAAACCATTAAAAATATTCATGTGTTGAATAAATTGTTCGAACAATAAAATTAACATTTTTATTGTATGTATGAACCACTAAAAATATTAATGTGTTGAATAAATTCTTTGAACAATAAAAATCACATTTTTAATGTATGTATGAATCACTAAAAATATTCATGTGTTGAATAAATTCTTTGAACAATAAAAACATCATTTTTATTGTATGTATGAACCATTAAAAGTATTCATGCATTGAATAAATTCTTTGAACAATAAAAATAACATTTTTATTGTATGTATGAACCACTAATTAAAAATATTCATAGACATTGTTGGATAAAAAATTTGTTAATGGTGCAAGCCAAGTTAAGGAGAGGGGTAATGCATAGACGTTACTCCAGTGGTACAAAATGGCGCCATTGTAATGGTAAGTTTTAAAGTTTATCGTTTAGTTGAGAAATCCAAAATGAAATACTGTCGAGATATAACAGTGTGGTGCGTAAAAACTTTAGTCCCAAAAGGCTTTATAATAATATATGTATGTGTTATCGAAATCACTAACATATATTTTTGAATCAGGAAAAATGTTCGATTATTACATTGACCGTAGTTGGATGTATGAAGTTAGAATTGGAATGAAAGGCTCAGTGAAAGAATATTTCTATAATGGTGTAAATGAATTTGTTAGATTTGCAGTATCCAATAATCGAAATTACGAGGAGCTTCGTTGTCCGTGTAGTAAGTGTAAACTGATGAGGTTTCATAAACCAGATATCGTTAAAGTACATTTGTATAAATCAGGTTTTGTGCCAAATTATTATTTATGGGATCGTCATGGAGAACTTGTTGCACCTACAGCAAATCCTGTAGCGTCTGAGGTCGAATTAGTTATGACGAATCCAATATAACATATGGTGGAAGATGCAGCACCGTCAATGTTTCCTACCGGTCAGGTTGACGACGATGATGTCAATATTGAAGAAGAACCGAACACGAAAGCCAAAAAAATATTTGATTTATTGACTTCAGCTAAGCGGCCATTGTGGAATGGTTGTGAAAGTGGAACTGAATTATCGGTAACCGCTGAGTACATCACCATGAAATCAAAATTTAACCTTACAGAAGCTGCATTTATAGCGGTTGTACAAGCTGCAAAAAGACGTATGCCACCCGATAATCTGCTGTGCGATAGTCATTGCAAAGTGAAAACATTAATGTCGGCTTTAGGTTTGCGGTACCAAAAAATAGATATTTGTGTTAAAGGTTGCATGTTGTGTTGGAAAGATGATATTAATTTTAGAAACTGTAAAAAATGTGGCCGGAAAAGGTATAAACCTAGAAAAAAGAAAGGTAAGGAAGTTCCGTATACGAGAATGCATTATTTACCAATCATCCCTAGACTACAACGATTATATGCATCCTCAGCCAATGCATGTCATATGCGATGGCATAGTGTGTGAACACAAGAAGATGGAACTTTGACACATCCATCGAATGGAGAAGCATGGAAACATTTTGATAGGCCATATCCTACATTTGCCGCAGAGAGCCGTAACGTTAGACTTGGTTTATGTACAAATGGGTTTTCACCATTTTCTCAGTTTGGTAGTAAATATTCATCTTGGCCTATATCGTTACTCCTTATAATTTACCTCTGTGGATATGTATGAAAACTCAATATATGTTTCTCACTGTTGTCGTTCCTGGTCCTAATGATCCAAAACAAGGCATCGATGTTTATCTACAACCATTAATCGAAGAGTTGAAAAAACTATGGGATGAAGGAGTTAAAACATATGACATTTCAAAAAAAAAAATCGTCTGTTCGCTTCTTTGTTACGGACGATTAGTGATTTTCCTTCATATGGGATGCTTTCAGGTTGGAGTACAGTCGGTCGTCTATATTGTCCTTTATGCATGAAAGAAACACAAACATTTTTCTTATGGTATGGAAGGAAGCATTCGTGGTTTGATTATCACCGTTGTTTTCTGCATACCAATCATACTTTTAGAAGAGATCAAAAAAACTTTAAAGCTAACAGCGGAATAACTGTGCAAGCACCCAAAATTTGGACAAGTGAAGAAATATACAAAATTGTAAAGGATTATCCCAAGATCCACGAGAACGGAGAACAGACAGAAATTTCGGGTAAATCTGAAATTCATAATTGGTGTAAACAAAGCATATTCTAGGAGCTACCTTATTGGAAAGATCTCAAACTTCGACATAATATCGACGTTATGCACAATGAAAAAAATGTATTTGATAACGTGTTTAATACTGTTTTGAATGTCAAAGGAAAAACAAAGGACGATATATATTCGAGACGTGACATAGAAGAATATTGTAAACGCCCAGAACTTCATATGAAGCCCAATGACGATAAAATAACCAAAGCGTGTTATGAACAAGAAAACAAACAAATAAAACTTGCACTGAAATGGGTTGAGGGACTGAAATGTCCAGATGTGATTTCTTCTAATCTTCGTAGATGTGTTGACTGTAAAAACAGTAAATTGAGTGGGATGAAAAGTCATGATTGTCGTATCATGATGGAATATTTATTATCAGTGGTGTTCAAAGAATTATTGCCTGTAAAAGTGTGGGGTGTTTTAACAGAGTTAAGCTTATTCTATAAACAACTTTGTTCAGCGAAAAATTGATCGTCTCCGTAAATTTGAAGTAGAAATTCTGATATTGGTTTACAAATTAGAAAAAATCTTCTCTCCAGGATTTTTTAATGTAATGAAGCATTTACCTATTCATCTTCCATGGAAGCTATTCTTCGAGCTTCAGTGCAATATTGATGGATGTATCCTTTTAAAAGGTAAAATTTATGCTTACAATTCAAAGTGACATCAGTGCATATAAATTGAGTTAATTTTATTTTAGGTATTTGAATCATCTAAAGGAAAAAGTACGACAAAAAGCACGAGTTGAAGGTTCGATTTGTAAATCTTATCTTGAAGAAGAAGCTTCATTATTTTTTTCTCATTACTTCAGTGATCATGTGAACCTATCATTTGTAAGTGGTCCTCGTAATAATGAAACCGTGGAATCCAATTTTTCTCCGACAATGTTATCTATTTTTAGACAACATGGACGATCTTCTGGAAAATATGTAGAAATATGGTTAAATGATACAGATCACCATGTAGCACACACATATGTTCTTCTAAATTGTGATGAATTTGCATCATTTGTTAGGTACTAAATTTTTAACTTTATTACAGTTATGTGTACATCAATTGTTAGCTAGTAATAAAATCATTTATATTTGCAGTATTTACGAATCAGAAAATCCAAATGGCGATCTCAGTAAAGATTTTGCTAAATGGTTCTCGCAATACGTTTACGTTCCAATAAACTGCGTCAATGACGAGGGTTTGCAACATTTTGCGCTTGGACCAAAAAGAAATGTTAAGACTTATCCAATATTCTTCGTCAATGGATTTGAATTCAACACCAAAGACCATGGTACTGATAGATTAACATATAACAATGGTGTATTTGTCAAAGGTAGTGATGATCCCGAAGATCATATAAAAGACTTTTATGGCATCTTGACATAGATTTTAGAGTTGACATATTATGTACAACCCGTTGAAAAAATTGTTCTATTCAAGTGCAACTGGTTCAGCAATGTTCCTGGTACTGGAATCAACGTGCATAAAGATTATAAGCTTATAGGAATAAAGCACACATCACATTACTATAAGTATGATCCTTTTGTATTGGAAAAGAAAGCATTAAAAGTTTACTTTGCTCTGTATCCGTCCTTAAAAAGAGATAAAGCAGATTGGTCTGTTGTAATTAAAACAAAGGCAAGATTTACGTTTGAAGGAATTGCTATTCCAAACGATGCAGCGTATCAAACGGATGCAAATCAAATCGATGAAATAATAATTGCTTATGATGTTAATTTAGAGTCTTTAAACGATGAATCAAATGAATTAATAGAAGCATTTGAGAGTACAGAGGACAACGATATAGAGTATGAGACCGAGACTGAATCAGAAAATGAAGAAGAATAATATTGTTTGTATCGTTAGTTGTTTACATACGATGTACAATGATATGTTTTATATGATGTGCCATGTTGTGAGCTATGACGTACAATGATATGTTTTATATGATGTGCTATGTTGTGAGCTATGACGTACAATGATATGTTTTATATGACGTGCTATGTTGTAATACCCCGTATTTCTGTTAACACTAAAGTTACTAATTTAAGAATAACCAATGCTTAATATAATAAATGTGTAAAGGGGAGATGTATCTAATGTGCATACAAATTTAATAATAAATGTGTAAAGGGGGGATGTATCTAATGTGCATACAAATTTAATAATAAATGTTAATAATGTACATTAAGAAAGTAATTGTGAACATAATTGGCTTCTCTTTAGAACGGATGGCTTTGATTAACCTTGGCTTCATCGATGGCTCAAATTAACTTGCAATCCTATATAAACAGCCCCCTAGTCTCCTTCTCTTTGCACCATTCTTCTCTAACCTTATGCTGAACAAATTCTTGATGGACATGGCTTATTTTTCTTCCTCTAAAGCTAAATAAATAGATTAAAATAAAATATAAATCAAGACGAGGATATGCTGCTCAAGTCTTTCAAGAGAAGATTCAAAACAAGTTAGGATTCAAGTAAAGATTCAACGGCTTCAAGCAACGCTATCTTTCTATTCTTTTCTAGATCCAATCAATGTAAGTCGGTTACTTTTTAGATTTGAATGCCTTTTCTATTTGTGACATGAAATGAAAAGAATATAAGAAATATGCCTTATCATTTCATTGAATCTGTGCTTGTTTGTGACTTTGGATCTGATTCTTGATTATGGCCTAGAACACATTGTGACTAAATTGCCAATGCTTAAGATTATGACTATGGAACTGTGGCCTTTGAAACCATAAGCCTTTGACTATGAACATAAGCCTTTGACTATGGACATAAGCCTTTGACTAGGAGCACAAACCAATGCCTATGACTATGACAAGGACAATAGTGGATAATTACCTATGGTTCATGAACATGATATTATTGCCTAGGATTATGACTGTGAGATTGGATCTAAACTTGATTATCTATTCAGTTTATTCTTAATTATCCTTGGATCTTGATTTTGGGAATTTATCTATTAAGTTAGATCTACCCATATACTTGAACCTATGTTATTTTTTCAACCCTTTTTATGTCATAATATTATCAGATCTATAGGCCTTCGATGCTTTAATCGATTTATTCAGTGTAATTTGTTAGATCTGTGATTAGTGAATTATCATCTTCTGCCAGTCATTATGTCTATTTTTTCATGGCATTTTGGTTCATTCCCTTTTTATCCATGAATCTAGATTTATCTATAATCTAGGATGAAATCATGATTACACGAACGATGGGAATACGATTTGGGCAAATCATAAATTTGACTTAAACATGGTTGTAAACTTGGAAATTGGCATAATGTGGAACATGAACATAATTATGATTGACATAATTTAGAACATGTATTATGGCATGTTTATTGGAACGCAAATTTGAAAATTTGACATGAATTATGGAATATGTAATTTGACATATTAAATTTAGTATTGGCAAGTAAGCTAAGTTTTAAGCGTAAACGGTAAACTAGAATAATAATTCTAGTCTTACCATAAACTTTAAATTAGGATGTTAAATCAGAATTGGGTCAATTAAAGTTAATTTGGCATAATAAGTATATTAGCACAAATTTTGAATTTAGTCATAATTGTGAGAAATTGTCATGTTTAGAATAATCATGGTTAGTGACACTTAATTTGGTATAATTTACATACCAAAAACTATAAATATGATATATAGGGAAAATGGGCCATAATAATAAATGTTGACAATGTACATTAAAAGAGTAATAATGGAATAAGTAAATTAGGGAAAATTTACTTATAGAATTGATCCTAAATGAGAAAAGTAACTTTAGACAATACGAACATGCTTAACCCGAGGTTGGATTGGGTTGTGATGTAAACCTGCCCAGACCCGCCCGGCTGTCCAGTGATCACAACACTACCTATCCAATGTGGGAGGTTAAGGCATTGAGCCCGATAAAGGCCCGAGGTTAGACTGAGTTGTGGCGTAAGACTGCCCGGAACCAACCGGCATACCGGCAGCCACAACAATATCTGTCTAATGTGAGTGGCTGGTGCTTTAATAAGACAATTAAAGTTAAGCTAGAATGGGAGGGTTAAGTCCATAAGAACACTTAACCAACTTAACACAGTTAAGTTAGAATGATAGGGTTAAGTTAACTACAACACTTAACCAACTTAACATGGTAACAAGACAATATTTGTAGGGGTTAAGTAACTAAGAAAAACACTTAGCCAATTTAATATGTTAACCATACTAGAAAGTGGGGGTTAAGTCAACGTGAATTAATGGTAACACTTAACCAGTTTAACATGACAAATGAATAGGTTAAGTTAACTTGTATCGACTAATGACACTTAACCAATCCAACTTGACGAGAAAGAGAACTAAGTAGTAAACCTTAGTTAAAAGGACTAAGTGGTAAACCTTAGTTAAGAAAACGACGATTCAGGAAACCAAGTGGTAAACCTTAGTTAGGAAAACTAAGTAGTAATCCTTAGTATAACACGAGGAGGAGCGAACGATCTTAAAGAAGGCTCCAACGAATTGGGTTACGAAGCCCGAGGCTTCGAGGGGACGTGAGGGTACTCTTGGTATCCCTCTGTGAGGTGGCAGATGATCCTCCTGGGCTCACAGAGGTTAAGGTCTGCGTTAGGAGAACCAAGAGTATGCCTTGGTTGCAATATAAGGCAACCTAAAGACTAGGATGGACCAGCGTGATTCGGCGGGACAAATGGCCCTGTGATAGCGACCCGTCGTCTACCTACCATCTTGAGTCAATCGAGATACGGAAAGGCGGAGAACTCCAAAAGACCATATACTTGCTATCTAGTTATGGTTGCGGAGGGCCATAGGTTAGTGGGGCATAGGGTGCCTGCGTATAGTTCTCATTTTTCAAGGTGTGCCTTTCAATAGTTGAGGGGGGGGGGGTCAAGTGGGACCATAGCCACTGGAAAAAAAAACAGACCTTAGCATCTGCATCGGCAGATAACTTAAAGCTCCCGACCGAGTTCCGTGTTTCTTGATTTGCCCTGCCACGGGACTCGGGTCGCACATATAGAGGACATGTGCATCTAGACAGCGATAACGATTCACGACACATACGTGGGGGAAGTCTAGGAACATATACCGCTCTAGGTAGTGTGTCCTAGACTAGGGGCATCGTTCGACAGGTAGCGTAATCCCTAGTTGGACCTAGGTGGCATAAACCGTGAATCTGTGAAGCATTAGATAAGCCGCGTAAACCCGAGTGGAATCTAGGAAGTACTTTGATATAAAACCCTAGATTAGATCTAGGTAATAAATAATAAATGTACGCCTAAAGGCAACCACAATTACTGGGATTGGGATCGCGTTATCATTTTAGACAGATTACTAGTTGGGACACTAGATAGGTGGTCCAGAGACATAGAAACCATAATAACAGGTTAATAGCGAAGCGGAGTAATTATTAGAGCATATCCAGTTTATCTTGACTTAGCATATCTTGTGTTAATCTTATCCTATCTTGTTGGCCCAATCATCATGGTATTGTCTTGTATTCAGTTAATTCATGTCATTTTGTTTTTCCTTGTTCACATGCTAGAAGTAACTGAACTTACCAGACTTTATGTCTGACCCAGTTTTCTTTCGTCTTCTTTTCTTCCGTCCCCCCCCCCCCCCCCCCCAGGTAGTTAAGGAGGGAATAGTATAGCTCAGGTTAGATTGGACCGTCACTCTTCCCAAGCTCGAAGATTCCTTGACAAAGTGCTTTGGACTCTCTTTTTCTGCTACTATGGCTGGCTTATGCTACATTGGGGAATATAAATGTTATTTTATGCTTCTTTATTTTGTAAGACAGATGATACTCTGATATTGGAAAACAATTGTTGTACAAACTATTTTATCAATAAAGTAAAGTTTTATTTTCCGCTGTTTTAATTTTGTCTGCCTTGTAATTTATCTGCATCTTTTACCCTAAATGCTCCAAAGAACTTAGTGCATTCCCTTTGTGAGTGACACTAAAGGATGTAGGGTGTTACACTTGGTATCAGAGATGAAGGTTACCGGATCAGATAAAATATTTGAAAAAAAATTATTATTTTCAAACAGTTTTAAAAGAAGCATTTTCAAAAGAAAAGTTTTGTTTTAAAGGCATATTCCCTAAAAGCCGTACGCACTATCTTCTGATTCTCTATTTGAATTCTTGTCCCCTTCTTTCTTGAGTCTCTGGGGCTCCTGGCTTTCTGGGAGGTAACCTCATTGAAGGGCGAAGTAGTGCCCGACTTCCATCTATAACCGTAGTAGTTTCACCTGCGGCTAGTTTTCTTTCAAGCTTAGTAGGGTTTTCTGTACGATGGAGGCAACTTTTGAGAGATTTGTCAACATGATTACACACGAAAGAGGATGAGGAGTTTGGCTAAGGAGCACAACCTAAGGATGAGGAATTCATGGATGTAGACTTGGCTCACGAAGGAGGAAGGGATTATAAAACCTAAGACAAGAGGAAGTATCTTTACTATGGCAGAATATGGCATATAATTAAGAACAAAGGACAAGATTTTCAGAAGGGCAAGTACATGCTTTCACCACTAAGCGTACCTAGGAGAAAGGTAGTAAAGTTCTGTTGGAAGAGTCTAGCTTTTTTGTTTGTACTCTTTCTTTTGGTTTTAGCACTTCTCATTTGTTCATATTTTCTTCCATAGTTGAGTCTCTGCACCTTAGTACTTGTATAGTAAAAGATCCCAACTAGTGCTCAAGTGTTTGGTTGTTTTTGCTTAGATCATCTCACGTAGATCGTCCAAATTCGAAGGAGACATTCCTCGGGTGCTTGTCTGATGGTTTAGGCCTTTGGGCTTGTACTTGAGGGATGTCGAGTTCGACTAGGATGGTTTGCTTGAGAGATGAATAGTTGTGGCGGGCGCTCTATATAGAGAAGGACTAACCTTAAGAGAGGTAAAAAAAGTACGTAGTGACCTTTTGATCCTCATAGTTATGGCATGATGGATAAGCTAAGAGGAGAGACCTCTGATCATCCTAGTATATACACTCAGTATCATGGTTGACATTTGTTTATTTTGGAAATGGAGGTCAAGAAACTTCGCAATCGTGAAGTTGAATCTGTTAAGGTACAGTCGAGTAAAGCTCAAGAAGATGTGATACGGGAGATTGAAGATAAGGCATACGCGCCTCATACCCTTTTTCTTAAGGGTACATCCTTGATTCCTTTTTTTAGGAATTCTATGCATACTAATTTCTAGCTTTTAAGGTATATCCTCTAGGACGTATCATCGATCCTTAGGTAGAAACCCTTTTGGATGTAAACATGTATTTGACACATGTTATGGTTGATGGTTGCGAATGGTTGCTAGTGATTGCTCGTGAATGCATATACACACGTATTAGGCACTAAATCGGCTCAGACGCCTTCATATTTCATTTACATATATGTATTTGTTTATGAATTGAACTTAATGTGTTATCATATGGATGTCGCATTTGAGTGAATGATTGTGCACTCATATAGAAATAATATGTATCATTAGGATTTGCATACATATTGGACGCATGGCACTGACATGATTTGCATTAAGGAGGTCAACTGAATCAGTAGACCGCCTGATTTTGCATTAGATAAAGACATGTACACACACTATGCATATGAACATACAAGCATTAGAAGTCTTTAAGGACAATGGATGCCTGTGTTTGATGGTTGAGTAGATGGATGATTGGATGGTAGGATTTACATTCTTCTTGACTTGAAGATTTCGGGGTCGAAATCCTTTAATGAGGGGAGAATGTAACACCCCGTATTTCTGTTAACACTAAAGTTACTAATTTAAGAATAACCAATGCTTAATATAATAAATGTGTAAGGGGAGATGTATCTAATGTGCATACAAATTTAATTATAAATGTGTAAAGGGGGGATGTATCTAATGTGCATACAAATTTAACAATAAATGTTAATAATGTACATTAAGAAAGTAATTGTGAACATAATTGGCTTCTCTTTAGAACGGATGGCTTTGATTAACCTTGGCTTCATCGACGGCTCAAATTAACTTGCAATCCTATATAAACAGCCCCCTAGTCTCCTTCTCTTTGCACCATTCTTCTCTAACCTTATGCTGAACAAATTCTTGATGGACATGGCTTCTTCTTCTTCCTCTAAATCTAAATAAATAGATTAAAATAAAATATAAATCAAGACGAGGATATGCTGCTCAAGTCTTTCAAGAGAAGATTCAAAACAAGTGAGGATTCAAGTAAAGATTCAACGGCTTCAAGCAACGCTATCTTTCTATTCTTTTCTAGATCCAATCAATGTAAGTCGGTTACTTTTTAGATTTGAATGCCTTTTCTATTTGTGACATGAAATCAAAAGAATATAAGAAATATGCCTTATCATTTCATTGAATCTGTGCTTGTTTATGACTTTGGATCTGATTCTTGATTATGGCCTAGAACACATTGTGACTAAATTGCCAATGCTTAAGATTATGACTATGCAATTGTGGCCTTTGAAACCATAAGCCTTTGACTATGAACATAAGCCTTTGACTATGAACATAAGCCTTTGACTAGGAGCATAAACCAAGGCCAATGCCTATGACTATGACAAGGACAATAGTGGATAATTACCTATGATTCATGAACATGATATTATCGCCTAGGATTATGACTGTGAGATTGGATCTAAACTTGATTATCTATTCAGTTTATTCTTAATTATCCTTGGATCTTGATTATGTGAATTTATCTATTAAGTTAGATCTACCCATATACTTGAACCTATGTTATTTGTTCAACCCTTTTTATGTCATAATATTATCAGATCTATAGGCCTTCGATGCTTTAATCAATTTATTCAGTGTAATTTGTTAGATCTGTGATTAGTGAATTATCATCTTCTGCCAGTCATTATGTCTATCTTTTCATGGCATTTTGGTTCATTCCCTTTTTATCCACGAATCTAGATTAATCTATAATCTAAGATAAATCATGATTACACGAACGATGTGAATACGATTTGGGCAAATCATAAATTTGACTTAAACATGGTTGTAAACTTGGAAATTGGCATAATGTGGAACATGAACATAATTATGATTGACATAATTTAGAACATGTATTATAGCATGTTTATTAGAACGCAAATTTGAAAATTTGACATGAATTATGGAATATGTAATTTGACATATTAAATTTAGTGTTGGCAAGTAAGCTAAGTTTTAGGCGTAAACGGTAAACTAGAATAATAATTCTAGTCTTGCCATAAACTGTAAATTAGGATGTTAAATCAGAATTGGGTCAATTAAAGTTAATTTGGCATAATAAGTATATTAGCACAAATTTTGAATTTAGTCATAATTGTGAGAAATTGTCATGTTTAGAATAATCATGGTTAGTGACACTTAATTTGGTATAATTTACATACCAAAAACTATAAATATGATATATAGGGAAAATGAGCCATAATAATAAATATTGACAATGTACATTAAAAGAGTAATAATGGAATAAGTAAATTAGGGAAATTTTACTTATAGAATTTATCCTAAATGAGAAAAGTAAATTTAGACAATACGAACATGCTTAACCCGAGATTGGATTGAGTTGTGATGTAAACATGCCCGGACCCGCCCGGCTGTCCAGTGATCACAACAATACCTATCCAATGTGGGAGGTTAAGGCATTGAGCCCGATAAAGGCCCGAGGTTAGACTGAGTTGTGGCGTAAGACTGCCCAGAACCAACCGGCATACCAGCAACTACAACAATATCTGTCTAATATGAGTGGCTGGTGCTTTAATAAGACAATTAAAGTTAAGCTAGAATGGGAGGGTTAAGTCCATAAGAACACTTAACCAACTTAACACAGTTAAGTTAGAATGATAGGGTTAAGTTAACTACAACACTTAACCAACTTAACATGGTAACAAGACAAGATTTTAGGGGTTAAGTAACTAAGAAAAACACTTAGCCAATTTAATATGTTAACCAGACTAGAAAGTGGGGGTTAAGTAAATTCAATACACTTAGCCAATTTAACATGTTAACTAGACTAGAGGTTGGGGATAAGTAAAGTTAATACACTTAGCCAATTTAACATGCTAACTAGACTAGAGGTTGGGGTTAGGTAAATTTAATACACTTAGCCAATTTAATATGTTAGCTGGACTAGACCGTGGGGTTAAGTAAGCTTGAACACTTAACCATCAGAGTGTGATAAATGAATAGGGTTAAGTTAAAAACATGAAGGGACAATACTTAACCATTAGAACATGTTAATCAAACCAATGTTAGGGTTAAGTTAACTAAGGGAACACTTAACCGTTATAACATGTTAGTTAAAACAGATAGGCAAGGTTAAGTTAAAAAGGAACACTTAACCAATACAAGATGAATGGGTAGGGTTAAGTAAATGCTTAACCAATATAACTTGATGCTGGTAGGGTTAAGTCAACGTGAATTAATGGTAACACTTAACCAGTTTAACATGACAAATGAATAGGTTAAGTTAACTTGTATCGACTAATGACACTTAACCAATCCAACTTGACGAGAAAGAGAACTAAGTAGTAAACCTTAGTTAAAAGGACTAAGTGGTAAACCTTAGTTAAGAAAACGACGATTCAGGAAACCAAGTGGTAAACCTTAGTTAGGAAAACTAAGTAGTAATCCTTAGTATAACACGAGGAGGAGCGAACGATCTTAAAGAAGGCTCCAACGAATTGGGTTATGAAGCCCGAGGCTTCGAGGGGACGTGAGGGTACTCTTGGTATCCCTCTGTGAGGTGGCAGATGATCCTCCTGGGCTCACAGAGGTTAAGGTCTGCGTTAGGAGAACCAAGGGTATGCCTTGGTTGCAATATAAGGCAACCTAAAGACTAGGATGGACCAACGTGATTCAGTGGGACAAATGGCCCTGTGATAGCGACTCGTCGTCTACCTACCATCTTGAGTCAATCGAGATACGGAAAGCCAGAGAACTCCAAAAGACCATATACTTTCTATCTAGTTATGGTTGCGGAGGGCCATAGGTTAGTGGGGCATAGGGTGCCTGTGTATAGTTCTCATTTTTCAAGGTGTGCCTTTCAATAGTTCAGGGGGGGTCAAGTGGGACCATAGCCACTGGAAAAAAAAATAGACCTTAGCATCTGCATCAGCAGATAACTTAAAGCTCCCGATCGAGTTCCGTGTTTGTTGATTTGCCCTGCCACGGGACTCGGGTCGCACATATAGAGGACATGTGCATCTAGACAGCGATAACGATTCACGACACATACGTGGGGAAAGTCTAGGAACATATACCGCTCTAGGTAGTGTGTCCTAGACTAGGGGCATCGTTCGACAGGTAGCGTAATCCCTAGTTGGACCTAGGTGGCATAAACCGTGAATCTGTGAAGCATTAGATAAGCCGCGTAAACCCGAGTGGAATCTAGGAAGTACTTTGATATAAAACCCTAGATTAGATCTAGGTAATAAATAATAAATGTATGCCTAAAGGCAACCACAATTACTGAGATTGGGATCGCGTTATCATTTTAGACAGATTACTAGTTGGGACACTAGATAGGTGGTCCATAGACATAGAAACCATAATAACAGGTTAATAGCGAAGCGGAGAAAGTATTAGAGCATATCCAGTTTATCTTGACTTAGCATATCTTGTGTTAATCTTATCCTATCTTGTTGGCCTTATCATCATGGTATTGTCTTGTATTCAGTTAATTCATGTCGTTTTGTTTTTCCTTGTTCACATGCTAGAAGTAACTGAACTTACTAGACTTTATGTCTGACCCAGTTTTCTTTCGTCTTCTTTTCTTCCGTTCCCCCCCCCCCCCAAGGTAATTGAGGAGGGAATAGTATAGCTCATGTTAGATTGGACCGTCACTCTTCCCAAGCTCGAAGATTCTTTGACAAAGTGCTTTGGACTCTCTTTTTCTGCTGCTATGGCTGGCTTATGCAACATTGGGGAATATAAATGTTATTTTACGCTTCTTTATTTTGTAAGACAGATGATACTCTGACATTGGAAAACAATTGTTGTACAAACTATTTTATCAATAAAGTAAAGTTTTATTTTTCGCTGTTTTAATTTTGTCTGTCTTGTAATTTATCTGCATCTTTTACCCTAAATGCTCCACAGAACTTAGTGCATTCCCTTTGTGAGTGACACTAAAGGATGTGGGGTGTTACATATGTTGTGAACTTATATGACGTACAATGATATCTATTATCTGGTTCTTCTTCTTTTATGTAAATGGGTCTTGTAGTTGCATTTGATAATATTTGTTGTATGAGTTTATTTGATAATGGATGTGCATAATGATGTATGAGTTATTATTATACGAAATAGTATGTTTGTGACAGATATGCCTCCTAGACGCTGACCTACCTACAGTTCAGAGGCAGGTGCGAACGATACAGCACCGGATTTACATCCGATCGTAGAGCTCGTGCCCAAGTCCGCAGGGTAAGTTTTAAATTTCGTAAATGCTTAGTACTCAAAAGTTATTAAATGTTAATATCATACTTTCTGCAGGGGGTTTGATATTATTCCAGGAGATGTTGTTTTAGGTGTGTCTAGAAATGCATATGTCGCTAGGTGGACACAGGCGTGGCCTCAGTGAGATGATATTCCTATTCAGATTAGGAATGTAATTCTCGCGGATGTTCTTGTAAGTATAAATATATTTCTCATTTGCAAAATTATATAAAATATGTAATACAATTTGTTTGTTAATTTATAGGTTGTTGTACGGGTCCGGGATGAAGATATGGATGTTTTCCTCACCGCATGGAACCAAAAGATGAGGAAAAATTATTCAGGCAATGTATACAAGGCAAAAGCAGTGAGAAAGAGGCCTCAGTGGATGAGCCAGGAGGTCTACGCCGATTTCCAGAAATTGTGCGCCACGGAAGCTGCGAGGGTAAATTAATTAAGCTTATTTTAAATTTTTATTTTGTATATCCATCAATTAATCATACAATTAAATATACAGGAGCTTTCAGAGCGAAACCAAATAAACAGGCTCAAAAATCCTGCTTTGCATCGGGCTGGGTCTAAGTCTTTCTCCCAGCATCGTCGCGAATTGGTACGAACGATAAATCACATTTACAAATAGTTCTAAACTTTTTAAATCGTATTGATAAATTCCAAATATATATTGTGTCATTTCAGATGTTGACTCTCCAACGGGAGTCTACACTTGCTAAGGTGTTTACACCGACTCATGTCGTCGAGCGGACAGATGAGGAGGGTAACACCTCGTATACCTGAACGGACACCAAGTCCCGTGAAGTGATGGTTAGCATTTGTAATAATTTGTATTTTACATTATTATTTTGAAATTGAATATTTAATGTATTCCACAATTGTCCGCTATCGCAGGACAAATACACGACGACGTTAAATGCTCGAGCGACGCGGTTAGGTCTAGAGCCGGACGCGGAGGAGTGCAATCGCATTTGGAACAAAATCATCGATCCACCTACCAGGTGTAGACACTACGGCTTTGGAAACATAGAGGTAAAGCGTTTTATTAAAGATTTAAACATATCCAAGTGACATTAATTAATATCACTTAGGTGCTCAAGAAAAAAATAGATAAGTTATCACTTGCACCTTTTGAAAGATTAATAATGACACTAGCCCTTTAATTTTCCTCGTTGTAACCAGTATCATAAATATCATCGTAACATGAAAAATATGATATTTTCCTCTTTTAAAACACCACTTTTCAATATTTGATTAGCATGATAGATGTTAGGCTAGAAGAATACAACATTAGAAATGGTTTAAGTAACTTAAAGTTGATTAAAATTATGGCAAAAGATTTAAGAAAATGATGTTTGTACACATTGTTTTTGGTGTATCCTCCACGTTGTTCCAACCCTACTTGGTGCTCACCTTTTTTTCTCCACACTTAACTTCATACTCACTACATATTCGTGGATCCCTTTTTTATGAAGTGAAAGAAATCAATGATGTCATGATCAACGACTTCCAATTTATATTACATAATCTGCCACATTGCAATACCAATGAAATATTAATTTATCTCATATAAGCTTATAATATAATAATTACAAATAGCGGGGACTCAGACCTCTTGTACGAGGCATCAGGACGAGGAGGATATCATCATGCTTCGACAGCAGGTTGCAGCTCTAGAGGATTTTCAGAAGAACAAGCTCGAGACCGTGCTAGATGCGCGGATTGCTGCATATCTTCAGGAGCATGGGGTAATGCCGCCGAGTGAGCCTGCTACCGTGGAGGAGGAGGGCGAGGACGACAAGGATGATGAGGATGAGTAGGTACTTGTCTTTTTTTTATTTTGGACTTGGTTTGTAAATTTAAACTACTTGTTGGTCATAAACTTGAGATGTTTGTGATGTTTTGTGGAGATGATGATGGTTTGTTTAGTTGATGTGGACGTGTTGATGGTTTTTGGACTGTTTATTGTTTATATTTATCGTTTATTAGCTATTTAGTTGTGTATGAGTTGATTTATAGCATTTATGAGGTGATTGAATGTGAATTGAAGTGATGGAATGTGAAACTGATTGTATATGAGTTGTAGATATGTTGGGTTTGAGTTGGTGTGGTTTGATGGTTGTTAGCTGCTGGAAAGCAAAAAAAAAGTTACAGTTTAGCGACAGCTGGCGACGGCTTTCTGATCACGTAGGGTGACGGTTGGCGACGGCTTGCGAGGGCTTTTGACACAGAATTGCCACGAATTGTGATGGTTCTTTTGTAATGTCTTCTTGCGAATAGCGACGGCTATATGGCGTCAGCTGGTGACGACTATAGAAAATATAACCGTTTGTCCACGTGGCATCCTTGTCGTCGCTAGTCGTCGCTAAATTGGTGTCCACAGCCGTCACCAAGCTTGATGCTATTTGCTTAGCGTCCACATATTTTGTGACGGCTGTTAGCGACGGCTGGTGACGGCCGTTGATGGTTTTTTATCGTCACTAACTGAGTCGATTCTTGTAGTGATTGTGCCATCCTTTGTGAGATAACTGATTAATGAGAAAATGATTATCTTTTCAAAATGTTACTATGTTCTTTGATTTGTCTTCCGATTCTTTTAGAGTAAACTAGATGTCAAATTATTGTCACTGTTAATGAAATTCGTGCAAATGAAAATCATCATTTACATTCTTTATTTTCCTATTGGTTTCACTTTTCTAGTATTATAATTTACTGTTATTATTTTGCCTTTTACTAGAGTAATTCTAAAGCACCAACAAGTTTACATTCGAACTAATAAGTGCTTAATTATGCACAACTAAAAAATATATTGGATGATTTTTTTATTTTATCACTAAAAGCAAGTCTTCTAAGGTTGTTTAATTTCTGATCATTGGCGAGTACATTGTTTAGTATCATGCTAGTGTGTACCTAACTAATGGATAAGATGCTTACAATAGAGGAAAGAAACCATATGATGTACACATTAACTCATTCGCAGTAACAACAAATCAGTGCAGGCCACACCTTTTTGTTTTCTCAGCCAAGCTAGATCTTTTCAGTAACAAAACACTCTTTTTGTTTCTTAATAACAGTCAAAATCTCATTTTATAATTCACTACATTGTGCTAAATGTACATCTTTCCAAAAAATAATTCTTGTTGGTTTTCATTGAGCCTAAAGCTTCTTTACTGATATCATACAACTATGCACTTAGTTACAAAAGTTATAAGCGCAACTCAAGCAAGTTTTATTCTATAACGCAATTCATATAAACAACTAACATAGCATAAGGAAAAATATATATAAGAGAAATACTTAACACCATTTTATATGTAAAATAATGTACAAGAAAATAATGGGAGTTGTTGTTGTTAGGTGCACAGAGCATATCACTGGTCCGGGAAAGCTAGGTAACACCCCAAATCTGGTTTTTAAAGGGTCCAGGATTCCATATTAAATATAGTAAATTTACCCTAATTATAAAGGAAAACGCATTGAATATAGTGAATATTAGGCTCACACCCTTAAAAATAAAGTTAATTAGGCTCACATCCTCCCCTTTTGAAACATTTAAATCTAATCCCTATTTTTAAAACGCAGCTTTTATTTTTCCGGAAATACCCTCATTCAATTTTAAAGGTGTAGGGATTGTTTATAGGTACGTATTAGGGTTTTATTTTTCACAGGAACAAAATTTTCTAATCCATGGCGGCGGCTCCAGCACCAAAACCTAAATCACTAGACGCATGAGCCCTACTTCCAGCAACCAGCGACCGCCGCTCCAGCACCATCGATCAGCCCCCCTTCAGTCAACGCCGCTCCAGCACCAGGATTCGCCAACGCGCTGCTACCCACTGGCGCACCCCCACCTCCAGCAACCAGCGACGACCACCATCGTCCAGCCCCCTTCAGTCGAAGGCAGCAAACCGTCCACAGCAAACTCTCCACCCTTTCCGGCTCCGTCGATCTGAAACCTAAAATTGTGTGAGTTTTTTTTCCTTTTCTTTCTGATTTTATTTGTAGGATAAATATAAGGTTTTATTAGCATAAAAATACGATTGTTAGAACTCGTTTATTTTTGCTGAACTTCTGATAAAAAGTTGCGGACAAATATGCATCTATTCTTAATATATGCATATATGTATGCAATTTTTTATCAAACAAATAGAAAAAGATGTTTTTTTACAAATATATTCATATTTCTATGCATATATCTGGAATACTTGGATATAAATATTCAGAAATTATTGTTATTTTGCTGAATTGTACGCATGTATTTATATTACTTTGAAGCAGTTTTTGTAATTTAGGTTACTGCATATTAAGCTTATTAATGTTGATTTTCTTTTTTTGATAACAATGTTCCTGCGGATATTGGTGTAGTAGTGTTGTTGAAGCTTGGTCGTCCATCTTTTTCCAAATGATTGAAATCTGCAGTTGTTACTCGTGGATTTTTGCTGAACTTCTGATAAAAAGTTGCGGACAAATATGCATATATTCTTAATATATGCATATATGTATGCAATTTTTTATCAAACAAACAGAAAAACATATTTTTTTACAAATATATTCATATTTCTATGCATATATCTGGAATATTTGCATATAAATATTCAGAAATTATTGTTATTTTGTTGAATTGTACGCATGTATTTATATTATTTTGAAGAAGTTTTTGTAATTTAGGTTACTGCACATTAAGCTTATTAATGTTGATTTTCTTTTTTTGATAACAGTGTTCCGGCGGATATTGGTGTAGTGGTGTTGTTGAAGCTTGGTCGTCCATCTTTTTCCAAATGATTGAAATCTGCAGTTGTTTCTACAGAGACTACTAGATGTGGTTTGCGCAATAAGCTGGGTCTTAACAAAATTATTTGTTCTTCAAAAGACCATCATCTCTGCTTTGTAAATGTTTTGAAATTTTTGATGTAGTACCTGTAAATGTGGTCTGTACTTATTTTTTGATGTAGTACATGTAAATGTTATGAAATTTTTCATGTAAGTATGCACATATTTCTGTTATTTGCATATATATATGCATCTTGTCATAATTATATGTATTTACTTTTTTGTCATTTCTTTTGTTTCGGCAGTTATGCAGTACAGTTCTGTATATGTATGCAATTATTTCACTTAGTTGCATAAATGTATGCAATTTTATGTAATATTTGTATCTAATTGTCTAGTTTTTCGTAAAAATCAAAAATCTTAATAAAAAAATTGTAGTCCCTACATTCAAGTAATTATTTATTTCTGTATAATATTAATGTATGCACGTCTACTTCAATGTTGCGTAAAACTAATAATTTATTTTCTGCATAATATTAATATATGTATGCAATTATTCCACTTAGTTGCATAAATGTATGCAATTTTACGTAATATTTGTATCTAATTGTCTAGTTTTTCGTAAAAATCAAAAAAAGTATTAAAAAAATCGCTGTTAGAGTGATCGACGGTTTTCTAGAATTGTAGGATTACGTTTATGAGCGAGATAATAGGAGCGATAGACTGAGTAAATGAGGACAAACAGTTGTTGGATAGTTTTTTAGGGGTGTGTAAGGGTAGATCTGGAATTTTTTTAGCGGAAATTCAAAGGGATGTATTCTATATTATTTTTATCACCGTTTTTTTTATATTTTGAAACTTAATAGGGACCTGTAAAAAACGCACCCTTTAATATAACTAAAGTATAGTTGGTAATGAATTTATCTATCTGAACTGCTTTCTACTAATGCTTTGTCATTTCCAATAGGTCTCTTCATTATTTTCTACTGAAATCTTCACTAAACACAATCAGTGTAAATATTTATACTACATTGCGGTATTCTTATATTTTTTACTTTATTATCTACCTTCTTAGCTCTTAAGGTGAATTACTAAATGAATGCACAACATTAAGTTTCCAAACTTGTATATAAGTATCCAATATATATATATATATATATATATATATATATATATATATATATATATATATATATTTAGAGAGAGAGAGAGAGACGAGCGTTCAATGACACCTCAAACAGTGCAGCACCCCAAAATGGCTCTTGATTTCCACCACATATCTCGTTTCTCTCCCCCTTCACTCATTCTCTCACCTCCCACTAACTTAGACTAATATAAATGATTGGTTTCTGTATAGGGCCTTTTGGGGTGCTCACTATTTGGGGTGTCATTGAATGCTCCTCATATATATATATATATATATATATATATATATATATATATATGAGGAGGGTTCCAGAGAACCCCTATTTTGTGGCACCCCAATTGCCCCTTAATAAGGACCACTCGTTTATAATTAAATATGTTAGTGGAAGGAGAGAGAGTTAATGGGAAGAGAGAGAATGAAAAATATGTGGTGGAAATTAGGGGACTAAAGGGTTGTTGCACTATTTGGGGTGCTCTTGATCCTACCTCTATGTGTGTGTGTGTATATATATACGAGTGGAAACCCATGTGATGCACGGAAGCATAAACTTTCAAGTGTTGTAGTTTGCATTTATGAATAAGGTATGAGAACGTGTTGTATGGTAGTGAGAAATATAATGTAAATGATACATTTATTTGTTAGGATTCAACCGTAGACATTAAATTTTCCAGTAAGTAAATGATTCATGTATAGCTAGTGGCTACAGTTTGGACATGGTGTAAACTGTGTCAAATTTCATGTATCTCTATTCAATTGATGAGAAGATGTATATATGAAATGATGAATTAAACAACCATGTATGTGTTAATTTGCATTGATTGAACATAGTGAGAATAGAAATATGAGTACGGAATTGAAAAAAGCATATGCATAGAAATAAAAGGTTATGTCATACGAAATTAACCACAACATAACAAAGTGAACAGTAGTTACCAACCAAAATGATTGAAACAAAATGAAGTACGTAGAGAGGCATAAAGATGAAGCAACTCTAAATCCATTTCCTCTCGCTGTAGTAATTAGCGTGTTGAAAATTTAAAAGGTGTGTTACACGAAACAAATTTACATAACATGTATACATAATCATTCTGTTTGATTATATCTCAATTTAAAGGTGAGTATACGACAAATCGATAAAACAATTAACCGGTGGTTTGGAGTAATTTTTTAATTTGAAGCAAGCAGTGAATAGAATAATTAAATCAAGCTATGGCACAGTAAATGAGTTACCTTTCATATAAGTGTGCATGTTTTTCCTATTTGACAATTAGTCTGCAATTATTTAATTTACAATAATAACTTCACACAGTTTATATTAAATAAAAGATGAAATACATTTTAGGTTGGTAGAAGTAGGAAGACAATGGAGAGAAATGCAATTCCAGCATCTTCGTCATATTAAATGCGCAATAGGAAAAAAATTATTTCATCCTTCCTTATATGCTTAATGCTCCTTTATTCATGTGGCTCTGCCAATAATACATATTTAAATACGCCATATTTATATAGTTTGTTTGTTATTATGCATTTCAAAAGTGGGCAAATATTCTTAATACAATATAAATTTAATATTAATGTGTTAATGAATGAAGAAATGCTTTGTAAATTTGACTACTGTCATAGCAAATATGGTTAGCAGCAAGAGTTACATCAATCAATATAAGGCAAATGCGGATGAGGTGGCAATCAAAATATCAGGGGATGTGTTTAAATTAGGACGGTGGATTTGTTTTTGTGGGATTAAATCTGAACCACTCTTTGTCTTGTTGTTTGTCCAAGGGGGAAGTTTATTATATATATAAATTTCCAATATATATATATATATATATATATATATATATATATATATATATAAACACATACATATTGGATCCAATCTATATCTATATGATTTTATATATTTTTATTTTGCATGAAAATTTTGAAACGGTAAACGTTCTAAATTATGTATTTTTGCTAGGAAATTTTTATATTTTTCTTCTTCGCATACTGCTTCTCCACACTATATGCCACATCCACAATTTGGACCTTATCAGTTTTCATCCTCAACTGGTCTATTCTTTTACCCTCCTTTCTACCAACCAATATCATATCTACTAGGAGAGTTTATGTAAATGCTCAATGAGACAGATTTTACGCCGCAAAATGTGCTTCCAAGAGATGATCAGCCTGATGAGGGAGTTGGTACGTATGATTTCTGGTTATTTCTCAAAATTTCAAATACTAAAATGACCCTAGTAATTTTTCTTAAATTTTCCAACAATAAATCGTTTTTGCTTATGGTCATTTTCCTTTGTGGCTATGCACAATGTTGAACTGAATTTAATTAATAGAATTAAATAAAAAATAGCAATACCTAGACTAAGTAGGAAACACAATGTGAAAAAGGAATCTGAAATGCTGACTTTATTGAAGTATAACATATAATGGTTACAATCAGTTAAAAAAAACATGTTTATAGACTAAACATGTAAATAGATTTCATGTATAAGTTTCATAGATATTTAGTATAGCAGTTAAGCATATAAGCCTTCAAATGTTTTAAGTTTTCAATAAATTTACAACAGTTTTTTATAATAAGTCGGCAGTTTATATGAAAATTACATCAGTGAACCAAAAAATAATGTTTGAATAAAAATAGAAACCGTTTAAATTAGTATATCTATGTTAGTAACTTTTAGGATGTATATTTCACATTTTCATATATACTTTCAGTGGACTTGGTTTAAGTGAAATGCAATATGTGATATCATTGATTATGTGGTCATGCATTTGGTATTGTAGTTAGAGGCCTATGATTTCAAACTTCTAGACAAATACATTAGGCAAGTAAAGAAGAAAAAAGAATGAATTGTCCGACCATACAAATTTTACTACTGCACAAATAAATAGATGCATGCCAGGGTCAAACCAAGTAGCACCTAATTTCCCACATTGGAGAGATGATATGTCAGTTGTGGTACGTATCTGGAAGTAGGAAACTACCTTGAAAGCTTGTTTTATCTCAGAACAAGTATAAAGGGTAGTCTTATGGACCACTTCAAGTGTCAAGTTGTGACCAAAAGCCTTAGCAAGATCATTCTGCCCAATGTCTATAACGTATAACACCTGTTGGAACTGTTGCTAGTTGAGAACATTATGTGATCTCTCCTTATATTACTTCATTTATCTACATACGAACATTTGTTAGGTACCCAAGGACAGTCTAAGTGTGTGGGTTATATACATTCTTAAAAAATACAAACACAAGTATGTTACAATATCGTAATTCAATATCTTGGTATATTACGCTAATATTTGGGTTTTAGTTTGAATTTTTTATGATAATCTTAGAAGTTTACATAAATCTATGCTTTGATACTAAATTAGTAACAACCCATTCTCTAAGGCCGAAAGCTAAGCCCTATAGATGTCGCAGTTATACATAGTATTAACTTTCGATGATAGAAAACAGATGTATCAATTATATATAATATTAGAGAACACATGAATACAAAAGCTTTCGAAAACAACATTTATTAACAAGTGTGCTGCTATTCACATCCCCATTTAGACTACTGGGCACCTTTAAAAAAATTAATAAATTGTATTATTTTTGACCTGCTTCCTACCACCACTTTATTTCTTTTTACTCAGTCAATAACACGGCCGTACTGTCTCTTCTCTTCTCAAACAACGTAAATTCTCATATATTAAACCCTAAACCATAAGAAAAAAATAAATTTTTTTATTGAGTAGAGGATGGAAGATAAAGACAAAAAAGGTTAGTTTTGTATATCATGCTGCATAATCTATTCTGTTGTTATATATATATATATATATATATATATATATATATATATATATATATTTTTAAGGGTTTTGTGTTAATTTTTGTAGGAGCTTTCTTTCACCCTTTTCTCTACTTCGAGTTTGGAAAACATTAATTTCGATGAAGTTGTAATAGAGAATGACAATGTAAGTTACTGAATTTTAGGGTTTTCTTCATACAACAATAATTTATATGCCAAAATTTACAAAAAATTCATTTTAATTATTTTTATTTGATTTTTGTAGGAAGATAATGTGATTTACAATAAACTTGATAACTATGTGGATGATAGCAATAGACCACAAGATGATCGGTCAAATGCCGTTGAAGACACAAATAGATCATTTTACAACTGATGAAGTATGTAGTTTGTACTTAATTTACAATCACTATTATTCATGTAAAAATGGAAGTGTGTTAATTTTTTTTGTTAAACGATGTTATTTCAGGTATTTGATTCGCAGAACGTGCTGATTCGATGGTGTAAAACAACAGGGAAAAAGTTGAATGCTGTTGTAGAGCAATTCGATGGTGTTAATCAGCTGATTTGACATTTGAAATTGCGTTGATAATTTAGGAAAATCTTCAAACTTGTAGAGCGATGGAGAAAATTTCAGGAAGAAGACGTTTTTTTTGTTGGAACGATGAAGAATTAAAGGCAGAGGTGGTAGCTGATTAGAAACTGAATAATTTAGGTGGTGTAAAGAAGTAGAAGGCACAAAAAAGAGATGGCCTTTAGTATAGGTGGCCAGTAGTCTAAATGGGGGTGTGAATTGCAACACTCTATTAACAATAATTCATTACAGTTCACATCGCAAAACCCACGTTAAGATCAAAATAATAATTATTACAATATATAACTTCAAGAGCAATATATGAAGATGCCCTCTTGGTTGATTATATTCAAATGTATGCAATTAACAAGTTTGTCATTACTTACATTCAAATAGACAAAAAAACACAGTGGAACAAGCTTCGATTAGCTAATGCCTTATGCCGTCTCTAGAAGCTTATTCCAGGAAGAATCTAAAAACTCTAACTTTCATTCTACTCGAATGAGTATGCTAGAGTTAAAAAGGAAAAAAAATCGAGTCAGTCAACAAACTGATGTGAATAACTATAATTTTCCCGAACTAATAAATATCGAAGGGGGTCACGCCGCTTGGTGGAATGTGTCTCTCTCTCTCACTAGTATCATGCCATATATAACCAACCCTGTGCTTCTGCACTCATAATGCTTAGAACAGTAGTAACAATAATGTGCAAAAGTACAATATAATGCAGAGTACCCATTCCTTATTCTCTAAACTAGTTGTCTTAACAGTTTTTTGGTTAACTATCATATTAACAAGTTTCCTAATTGTCTACAAGTTATATGCTGGTAGATTACTCATCCCAACCCATATATCAGGATTACCTATCCCCGACCATTCAGGAAACAACCCTTCCAGTATATATGTATAAAAGTAAAAGTTCATGATGTAACCCCTCACTGGACAGAGCATATCAACCACCAATGCCATAAATTTTTATCCATAGGATGACTATGAACCCATTAACACATGAAAGACGACAACCCAACACATGCCATAATTGTACCTATAGGATGACTATGAACCTATAAATCAGTTGTACGTAGTAACCCCGTATTATTTAAAAAAAAATGGTATTCTCTATAATTCCTTCCTATTGTTATCCCCGATGTAAACAAAATTAATAACCTCATTGGTGTCCCAAACATATGTGTAAATCATGCCGTCCTTGTTCATATTGAACCTTTATCGAAGTGCCGATACAAATAAAAGTGGCCAAGTCAATGGTCAATGCCTATCGACTTCATGCATAGGCTCAGAACTTATGGATTCAATATGGTTTGAAAACATGGTTTCAAAGTAACCCTATCAACACAGTCGATGAGTGATCATCCTAGAGAAGATAGCCCAAAGTCTTTTGAAAAATGGTTACGAAATATACCCTATCAGCCTAGTCTGAACGACAGTGAATAGAGGGAACAACATCAAGTTGTTTTGGAAGACAAACTTGTCGACATGGATGAAGATGCCAATGTTCAGAGGCGATAAACTCAAAACTTTTACAAAATAGGTCTGAAAAACGAACCTTATCGACCACGTACAATGATTGTTAGCAGGCCTATTAGCCGAGCTACCAAAAGCGTCACAGGCTCATATGACTCGGCCCATCATATGGTTAAACAACCCGGAAGTGTTGCCAAAGCATTCGAGAATCAAGCCCAGATGGAATCACTCGAGTAAGTCATCATGGATCATCAAAACTGCTAAAAAACAACTAAGTACTTTAGGATCTGTATTTACTATCCATCACTTCTCATATCCCGAAGCCTCAACACCAATTTCATACTCCCACAACCAAACTCTCGGTATTGATGTAAAACTCCTTCAGCAATTCGTATCCTGCTCCACCATGCTAAATTTCATATCCCGAAGTCACCAGCACGATTTCGTATTCCAATAACTCCTCACTGATTTCGTACTCCAACAACACCTCACCAGTTTTTTATCCCAACTTCCCTCCATTTTCATATTCCCATAAGTGAGCTTATACGATCGGTACAAGTCATGGGACATAAAGATGAAGAGCAACGGGATTAAGAGACTCAGGAAATAGAGAAGAAAATAAACTAAGTATCCCGGGATACATACCGATCCTAGGATACAAAAATTGTGGGCATGCACCCATGTGTCCCACATCCTACCTGCTCCCACTGCTCCTTCCTTCTATAAATACCTTGCTTCAGATCTGAGCAAAGGGTTGGAATTTTGCTTATTTGACACTTTGGGAAAAAGATATTGAAAGTCTAGTAGGATCGACTAATATGGAATTACGTGCAGAAGATATAATAAATAATATATGAGCAGTAAATAAAAATAAATGACACCAGAGATTTTTATACTAGTTCGGAGCACCATCCTACGTCCAATCTCAGACTCTTTCTGGAATTTCGACTAAACAACAACCCTCGCTTAATCCGTAGAAATAGGTACTATAACATGTAAGAAGCAGAATAGGATTTCGCCTCATCAGGCAAAGAGGACTTTGACATGCCTGAGCAATGGAACATGACTTTTACTAATAAAAAAGTTAATTGAATCTTTGTGTTCTTAATAAACGAAAATGTCATTTTATAGTGCAACCTTCCTATAACCTTCTCTTTGATAATATATAGTATTTGGTAATGAAGAATTAAGGAAGAAAGTGATTATTTATAATCATATAATATTGAAAATGAGTGCACGAGAGGATTTACATAAAAGCTTTATAGAATCAGAGAATATAAAAATAAAGCAAGTTCGGTAAATTGAAACAACTGATTCTGGAGTTCATTTGTAAGACATAAAAGGCTGCTTTCATTTCTAAATGGATTTATCAAAATATATAATCAAAACTCTTTGATTAAAGAGTTATGTCACTTTAAAATTAAAGTCGCAACCTTTCAGTTCAGCCAGATGAAAATAAATTTCAATTGGTTAAAAACAACTAATTTTTTGAAATGATTGTGCATATGCACAAGACACATGATTCAGCTGCCTGAATCACAAATTCAATCGGATGAATGTTAATAAGATTTTTATGATCATTCAGCAATCAACCAGCTGAATTTATAATTCAGCCGGGTGTTTGTATTTTGTGTGTATATGTGTGTAACCTATTAAAATACCTTACATCGCTATATATGTTTCAGGAGAGATTTTAACAAGAATTCTAACTATAATACTGACTCAAATAATATACAAAATATAACAATTAAATCTTATCTTCGAATCTTTTTGTATTTGAACTATATTCTTTAATATTTCTCTTGTAATAATCGTTAGTGTACGATATTATCGATATATAGTTATCATAGTCAAAATAGCACAAAATAGAGGTTCTAACATATATTGCCTTTTCGATTCTCAAGCTTGCTCCATCACTCTGAGAAGAAGAAAATACCTCCTTTGGATACTAGGACATTTTGGGCTATATAGGCATTTCGGGAAGAAGAACTTAAGCTCCATTTTGGACTTCGTTGAACGTACTTTTCGCCATTGCCATTGCAATCATTTGGAACTATAGTTCCCACCATTGTACATTGACTAAAAGTGAATAAAAAGAGCAAAACTTCAAAGTGAACGTAGGTTCTCACGGACCGAACCACTATAAAATACTATATTAATTTACTTTCATGCATATTTTCCATTATGGTGTTTTTGTGCTTGTGCCAACTTTTGTGCTTCAACATTCTGGTGCTTTCATTTAGAGAATAAAGACTTCGTCTTTTTTGCCTCCATTCCACTAAAGCTTGGAGTGCTACTTAGGTCTCTCTAGACTTACCTACCAAGTCGCTTGATAATGGTGACCAAAAGGAAGACTATTATGGTTGGACCTTCTATTGTTGATCCTGACTCAGAAAACCCTCCTCAACATCCATTCATTGAAGTTCCGACCAATGTGAACAAGAATAATTCTTCCAATCCCGAGACTCTTGTTACCCGAGCTCAATTTGTCGAAGCCATGAGAAAATTGGGAGTAATGCAAAGAAGCCTTGGAAAATAAATCAAGAGAAACTTGAATTGACGCAATGAATTGAACAGTCTGCTCAACGGGACGTCCTTCTCCTTCTCTTTTAAGCAAATTGGGGCGATCAACCTCCTCTGAATTATGTCTTCCCCGAGCTCCATTCCCATTTCTCTCCACAATAACTGTCGCCGAGGTCGAAAATCAACCATGATTTTGTTGGAATCACCATCCACAAGTTGTACTCATGTAAGGTGACCCGAATTTGCACTTAGATTCTGGTTGGTCGATATTCCACTCTTGATGAACTGAAGTCATGCAGAGTTTGAGTGAAATGGCACCAATAGACCAATTCCTGAGGATGCCTAAGCGTAGGTAGCTCATGCTGAGTCTATTGGACTTCAGGTTATTGCCCTATGTCTCAGAGGTAAGCGTAGTTGAGTTTGTTTGATTGTATTTGTGGTAGCGGTAGTCCGACGATCCACGGATGAATTTCGAAGGTTAAGGCTTAGGCTAATGAATAGGCATCTCGTGCAAGTATTACAACTATGTCAGTTTTACAACAACTCAAGCACCATAACTCAAGAAACCTTTTGGAATTAAAGCATACAATCAAACTACTTCTAGAAATAAATACAGATAAGTTCATACAAGACGTAACCTAAGCAAGATGAGATAAAGGTAGTGACGTTGTGGATTAGAGCCACATATTTGTGGCAGGATCTTGTTGAGTCGGAAGATGGATCCTTGGGAATCTAGATGTTAGCCAAGGTCTTGGTTAACTAAAATTCTTGGTGAGCGTTAGATGGTTCTGAAATTTCATGTCAGGGCCTTGTATGTACTGCTCGAGCTTTCCCTTGCGGATGAGCATTTCGATGTCGTCCTTTTGGTGGCGGCGTTCGTTCATGTCATGATAGTGGAGGTTGTGTAACCGATAGTATTTTTGGATTCTTTATCTCTGTCCAACGCTTCTCGAGGACTTGGCTGTGTAAAGTATCTTTGACATGATCATACTATTGCATTTTGAATATCTAACAAACTCATCGTTGGATGCTTATTTGTTTTTGTATGTGCTTTCTCCCTTGTTTATGACTTGCATAATGACGTTAACAAAGTAATAATAATTAAGAAATCCACATAGGTTAGGGCGCCAAAACAATCAGACTGGTTGGGCACGTGACTACGTTCTATTGGTAGAAAGCAACACTTTAGGATCACTAATACTCAGTTCCCATATAAGCTATCCGGAGTTCATCAATTGTCCGTTTGCAACCCACAACGAAAACCAGGCGGGTGCACATCAAAATTTACGCACGAAAATTTCACCAAATTGAAATCTCTCTCCAAAATATTTCCTTAACTGAACCTTTACGTAAGCATGCCTACTCCCACAACGTTCAATCGCAGCATGAATAGCATCAAATTCTCCGAATCAAAATCCATAATCCATAATTTGAAACCAGATGCCTGGTTTTCTTATGGAATTATGTCCATGAAAAATTAAGTGTATGCATGTGTGTTATATTTTCAAGAGAGGTTTTTGCATTTCATCTATGACTCTTAAGAAAATAAACACTTGTGTTAAGTTGATCTCCAATCTTGTAGCGCTTCTTCTTGTTGATTACATTGTGTGCCTGCATGGAATAACTATTGTCATTAAAATTCGAGAGGTGATGTGCACGTAAATTTTCATATTCACACATTTATCCTTGTTTTAATTAAATAAATAACATATTGGGCTATGTATTTATTTACATTAAAATTCGAGAGATGATATTTACATGTTTTAACCAAAAATCCAAATTCTCAAATTATCATGCATTCATCTTCATACTGGGGCAAAAAGGTCATTTGTGCATGTACTTATTTTTGATAAAATTTATTTGTTCATTTTCATGTGTATTGCAGAAATTTAGAAGCAAAAATGAAGTATACACATGAAGTTTATGTGGAGATATACATGTACAAAGTGGATATAAATAATTGGAGATGAAATTAATTCACTCACTACTTAGTAGAGGACCCTACCTACCCATTATCTCTCCTTCCTTAATGGTACAATTAAAGGCTAATATATTAGCAAGTGGAGACAAAAGAAGGCTTCATACAATTTTAATGGAACATTAATAGCTAAAGACAAATGGAAGCTTCATGAAGGGGTACTTTTGTTAGTCCCCAACAAAAGTGATTAGGGTTTTAGAGTTTAGAACATGTATAACTACCCCCTTTATGTTGATGTAAATATCATCTCTTTTAGTTAGTTTGTAGGATCAAAAACAAAAGCTCTTTCTTTCTTTCATGGCTTCTTATCCATTTCTATCTTATGTAATTTTCATGTTAATGCAATTTGACTTCTTATTATTTACTTTATGCATTAGTGTAGTTTTATTTTATGCAAGTAGTTTAGTTTATTTTTGTTAATTAGTTCTCTATTTTTCCTTTATTTTTAATGTTGCAATCTATCTTTATTGTCATAATTACATATATTAGAGGCTGATCCCTTTCAACTTAGGGGTAATGAAGCTCTCTTGATTATGTAGATGGAACATAATTTGTGTATTCATGCTCTCTTTTTGTGCTTCATGGCATGTTGATGTTATTGGTTTTATGTGTTCATTATTAAATTTGATAGCCTATATTGTTGACACCAAATAAGCTATGCTAAGCCATATGTTCACTAATTACCTCTTCATCTACATATGATGATGGTGATTAAGTGGAGGTTGAAATAAAAATTTGATGGTCTATAGTTCTAATTAATAGTTCGTAGGCCATGCTTAAAGTATATTTCATTTCCATCTTGTTGTCATTTTTCATTAGAACTAGTAGGGTGATTTAGTGGGTATTTTATAGTTTGATAGTTTATTTTGTGCTAATTAACAACATAAATAAGCTATACTTATAATAATCATATCAACTAAATTCACAAATAACTAAAAAAAGAGATCATGGTTTCATTTTATGTTTATTCATGTGATCTAGAGAGTGGATTTGTTCCTAAGTTGTTATTTAACTCTCATATTCTTATCTATTTTAGTTTGTTAATTTAGTTTAGTTGTAGTTAAAATTTCACTCGACTTTATTCTAATTTGATTGAATAAAATTAGAATTACTTATTTCCCTGAGGATCGACTCGTATTCGCTAATGTACTACAAGTGTACGCCATGCGCTTGCGGTTTATACACTTCGCGACAGATTTCTAGTCAATAGAATTTCCGTCGTCGAACAAGTTTTTGGCGCCGTTGCCAGGGAAAGAATTTAATTTTGATTTCATTCTTCGATTTAATTTTCTTGTTTGTTGTTCTTGTTATTAAAAAAATAACGCTTGTTCACTTGTATTTCTTTTATTTTTGTTTTCATTTGGTTTCCTTACTTAAAAAAAAGTTGGTCTTGTTCATAGATTTGTGTTTGTTCTTCTTGTTTTTGTGTTTTGTTTCACTTTTTGTTTTTGTGTTTGATTTTGTGTTAAATGTGTGTTTGTTTTGTTTAATTTTGTTCACTTTTGTTTGTTTGTTTGTTTGTGTGTGTTCATTTCTTTTTTATGTGCTAGTTTTCATTAAAAAAAAATGGTTAGGTTGCATTTTATTCTGTTTGCAGTTATTGATTTCTATTTATCTTTGCTTTTGCACCTTATATTTTTTTTCAGTTCATCCTGTGCTTTCATCTTCTCTCCTCCAACTCTGTTTTCTTACATATACTTATATTTCGGTTTAATTTTGGGATTGTTAAAGGGACTCCACATTTGGTTAAAGGGAGGACCAACTTTTATTTATTGTATAATTGTTATAGGGAGGAAAAAATAGATTAGCCTCCCCTTAAACATATAAATTAAAATTCCGATATTAACCTCTATAATTCTCAATAACATAGACCTTAATTAATCCTTACAATTTAATGTTGCATGTAAAAATAAAACATGATTGCTAAATGCAAATCAAATTACTCAATGCAAATCGAGAAAATTACACTATTGTCCTTCCTAATTTTGTGTGCAAATACTGTACAGATATTAAATACTATACAAATATTAATGATATTATTAAATGTTTGGAAAAATAAAACATAAAAGGGCAAGTGACGTTGGCTCTTTCATAAATTGAATAGGTATGACCGTATTTGCACAAAAAAATAAAAAGGACAATAGTGTAATTTCCTCGATTTGCATTTAGCCACACCCAAATAAAAAATGATGTAGTTAATGTAATGGAGCACAAGAAAGTTTCATGGGTAATCAGAAGGCATCGGATCAGATAATTAATTGTAATTTCATACTGGAATTGTTATGGTTAATTTAAAATAAATGCAGAAATGAAAATTTTGATTTAATACGATGTATCAAATTTGTGTAATTGGAATGTTAAATAATTCACACGTTTGTTACTTGCGCTGAATTTGAACCAGGGGTAGTCAGGTCTCCTTTACTTTTTTTTTTTAAAAAAAAACCAGACCCCGCTCAACAAAAAATATATTAAGTTGGAGTTCTCTTAAAATTATCCTCCCCTTAACCAAATGTGGAGTCCCTTTAACAATTCCCTTAATTTTCTTCTTTGCATTCTGTTGTTCTATTTATAAAAAAAAATCTCTATTTTCATTTTGCATTCTGTGAACTTTCATATGCATTTTCATACATACACATTGTCACCAAGCAATTTCATGTCTTCATTTTAGTTTCAATTGTGTCCATCATTTTGCAATTTATTTCCATATTTCTTTCTCCTTGGTACTATCAACCATGTCTAATTTAAAAAAAAAAAAATTCAAACTCAAAACTGTATCCCATTTACAAGTTCCTATTGAATTCAAATTCAAAAACAATTTCTGTTTACATTATCTGTCAAAGCAGTTTCTGTTTACATTCTGTCAAAACAGTTTCCCCCTATACAAACTTCATCAGCAGTTCCTCATACCCGTGTCACTTCATTATAACCAAGCTTCGTTACCCCACCCATCTTCACTACCGTCAACCATCAACCTCCACTCCCCCAAAACCATACTGCCAGTATCAACGTCCCCCTTTTGCATCATCATCAACCCACTCACAGAACATCTTGCCATTCATCATACCTGTCAAACACAAACAGTCATACACCACCCATAAACCTATCAAGTTTCACTTCAACAACCAACTACAACAGCCACCTTCAGCTAATCCAGTAACCAACAACCTCACCAATTTCCTACAAACCACATTCTTCCCTTAACCACAAATACCATAGTCCTCACTTTGTCAAACTCATCTCCACTCGCAATCAGCCAGTCCTTCACAACATACAAACCAGTCATAAATTACAACCAAAACAAATTGTCACCGCTTCGACAGTTCATACACATCCAAACCCATTTAGACACAAACTCCAAAAACAACCTTTCTCCCACCCACCAATCTTCCTCACCAAGCACCAATCTCCTCACTGCATTCAACAAACTTCTTCTGCATTACACTCCTTCATATACCTCAAGCCATCTTCACAGATCTGCTACAAACAACCAAATTCACATCCACAAACAACCATCAGAACCATCCCTCCTCATTCACCAATCACATATATCTTCTTCCCAACTCAAGAAAATCCAAACTGTCATTTGCTTACTCACAAGTCCAACACCCCCATCGCCTATTGCAACTCAAAATCCGAAATATTCTCTTACAGCCTTTCTCACCATCAACATCCCTTACAATCACATTGCAGTCTCCATCATCCTCCAAATTGTTGTCTCCAATATTACCACTGACACACCCAACCAAAATCATCAACCCGAAAATTACAAAGTTGCAAATTTGGATCAGAACTCATCTATAAACCAAATTCATACCCACTGCTGCCAAATCAGCCAACCGCAATCGAGATCCCCACTCAAATTCACCACAAAAAACTATGCAACACGCAAGTCGTGAACTCCATCTCTGCCAAACCTGAACCACAATCACTTTTCTTCCACCCAAAACCGCAACCCAAAACGCCTCATCACAATCGCGATTTGCACCTTCCTCTGAACCAATATTCTGAACTCGAGAATCAAACCAAATCCCCGAAACTGATTTGCGTCTCAATTTCATTTTTTTTTTCTTTTTCTCCTGCATAGTTTTAATTTGGAATTATGTGTGTGTAGGTTCGGTGATAAAGGGGATTTAATAATTGGACTTGTTCCGGTTGCCTTATATTTGGGGTTGGGCCGATCTTAAGTAAAAAAAGGGGCGAGCTTATTTGGGTTTTGTTGTGCGTATAGGTCTTTGAGTTTGTTCTGTTTTTCTTTGATTCTTATTTAGCTTATTTTTTTTCATTATTTTGTTTTTTGGGTCGTTTCGTAAATTCTTATCTTTGGTCATTAAAAAACGTTTTTAATCTTGCCTTGTATAAAAATATTCTCAAGTTGTAAAATCAAAGAGACATGAATTGCGAGCTTGCTTGGATTTGCTATACTTTGCTTGCGCTTGCTTATTAAAATAAAAAACACTACCAAAAAAAATTGCTAATAATTCTGTATGCTCTGGTACTGTGCTCTCAACTTCGTCTTTATTTTCCTTGCATTGTTGTTTGCTTGCATTTGCATTTACAAAAAAAAAATCCAAAAACAAAATAAAAATTCATTTGTAGTTGCATTGTAATTCACATTTATTTTCTGTTTTGAATTCATCTTATTTATTTTATTTTCTAGGGCCATTATTATATTTTGAAAAATTGATTTGTTTCCAACGAATTATTTCTCAGTGTCTAGACTACGGCAAAGAAATAACTGTTGTAAATATTATATCGGTTGTTACTCTAAAGGTACTTAAACCTTCGACTGCATTGCCAGAGTGATTCCTTATACACTGATAACTCTTGTTCGTTAACTGGCTGAGAAATCTTTTGTTGAAATTAATCTAACCGTCATTATATAATTTTAGAAATTTGTAAATAAGTAATTTGCATTCATATAGTTGCATTAGGTTCATGCATACATAAAAATAATAATCAAAAATCCAAAAAAAACCTTTCCTTTTGTAATTATTTATTTTCTTTTTTAAAAAAAAAAACCAAAAAGAAAAAAAGAACCATTTCCTTTGAAAATGTCTCAATTTCCTTATTTTCACGGATTTTACGATAGTTAAAAAATCAATATAACTTTACACCAAATTCCTATTAATATTTTAATAACAACTATTGTACAAACAATTTGGATTTTGCACCACCAACTTCTCAAAATTTTGAACATAATCCTGATTTTGCACCACAAAATTTTCAAAACAGCGATCAAACCTCAACTTTGGAAGCAAATATTGAATCTTTACTTGAATATGAATGGTGTATGAACATGTGCAACAATTCAAATAAAAAATTTCAAAATAATTAAAATTCAAATTCAATTCCAATTTCAAATGATTTTGATTATAACCCTTGCCAATTCAATTTCGAACTCTAAAATGAATTTCAAATTCAAAATGAAAATGTGAATCACTTTTCAAATTCAATTGTGTTGCAACCTTAAACTTTTGTTCTCAACAATTTCAAATTGAAAATTCTCATGATTATAAATTTGATTTTGTTGAGAAAATGATGAAGATGACTACATGGATTTGTTGTATGAAAACTACTTGAAGTTTCGTGAGAAACAGAATCAAATCCAAACGTATGACTGTAAGGACCCGTAACTTCCCCAATAAGGAAAGAACGGATTACCTTGAGGACAAGCCACATCAGAACACAAACAGAAGAACATTTCATTGCTTATTACAACAATTCTATCAGAATACAAGAATATACAGAGTGAACGAATAAAATACATTCGGTAAATATCAGAGATTACAATAAATTACATAGCAGCGGAAAATAATACAAAACACAACTGAAGGAGATATATGGATACAAAGCTTTCCGAATATCATTCTAGCTGTAAACCAGGATCTTGTGAATATAAGTAGGCAAAACCAAAACTACTAGCTGCCCGTGTGGAAATAGGGGCACCTAGAGTTTAGGTTAAAACAATAAACTCCAGGTCAGTCATGTGACTGGAGTGAGAATTCAAACAGTTATTTAATCTTTATTTTAAAGTTAGGTAAATCATGGGACCACGCCGTATAACACGGAACAGGTTTCCTCCCAAGAATACCAGTGCATAAAACAACAACGCAATGCTAAATAAAGAATAATGAAGCTATTATAAGACCCAGGTCCTATCACACAATGCAACACAAGCCGGAGGATAGGGTTTTACCTTATAATAGCCAAAGAATGCTTGATACGCTAAATTTCATCTTTTATTATTACAATAAGTGTATAGTGTCAAAACAATTTCAATCATAAGTATCAATCATAGACGACATACGTGCCCCATACCACTATGTCGCCATACTAGGCTCTACAATCAAAACTGCAAAGTCACGTATTGGAAGTTGGATTTCCATTTATGAACCGAGGCAAAGGATCGTCCTCACTGCTTCGAGACTCTCTAGCCCGAGCCTCAGGGTCAGAGCGCATCGACCCATGGATCGTCAGGCCGGTCCACCGACGTGGATTAAAATGCCTGAACACTGTGTTTCCTCACCCTATGGGGTGTAAATGAGCCAAATGACTCCATCGAACTCGGATCGTCTGATCTAACCGAGGCGCCTAGCTATCCATCATCCACATAAGTAAAATGTCAGGCCGTGTAAAACACTGACACCACTCCTAGCTAGAAGGAAACGCATGTCCTCCCTGAAGTCCTCTCCTGTTTCTGGTTCACACCAAGGTGTGAGGCTCGCGAATTAACGCTACACAAAGCTACGCCACGCAAGCCGTGCTTTGATCATCAACCACAAGACTTTGCTTTTCAATAAAAGCCTTGATCATTTGCATCTCAGCATGTCACACAGGCAATTCATGCTATGCAAATGATATCAATCACACAGAATGAAATCGGATGTCAGACACACATCCATTTATAAGTCCGTTCTGGGTCTGAACGAAACTGGAGGAACTTTATTGCTTGCATATCTATCGATCTCCAAGTACGTCTAGACGATCACCAACCGATTCCCTCCTCTTGGGTGTACAGCCTAATCAAGATCATCAGTAATTATCCAAACGACGTGAAGACCTCCGGTCTTCAACCACCATCTTCATCTCGACATATCGTCGAATCAGTTATTCAGAATGGGATAAACCCGGTCTTTCCGAATAAATCGCGTATATAATAAACAAGTGTTACACAAACACAACATACGCCTTATTCCAATTCAGAATATTCTTTTATTCAAATATTCACATCTTTAGGGAAAGGTTCCCATTAATTTTATCAAAGATAAATTCTTTAAATTTATTCTTTAATCTTCTTTTGAATATCAATTCAAACCAAATTATGGTTTATCCAAACTTGTCGGGATTAACGAACCCTACCGAAGTAATCATTTGTTTTAAATTTCCCAATCCCAACCTATTCATCCCATGAAGTAAAACTGGTAATACTTCATATCTAACACCACGGTGTTATCGGTAAATTCAATTACCATTTCACGTTCAAATCTAATTAAAGATTTAACTATCGCTGGAGTAAAACTGGTGGTACTCCATTCTCGATCATTTCTAGAATTTGATAATTTTAATTATCAAATTCACTTATCAATCTAATTAAAGATTCATTAAAACTCTAATTCAGTTTTAATTTCCAAAAATCACTACTTAATGATTATTCAAATCCAGGAATAAATCCTATCTTTAACTGGGTTAAAGAACAAATGCCATTTAAAACACGGTTCATGATAAACCCAAATCACATTCCATTAACAATGGAATTTTTATGGAAAACGTATCAATATATATGATCGATATGTACTGCCATATCCTACTAATAATATAAATGAAATAACGACAAAGCATTTTAAATTCCACATATATTAACAGTATTCCTCCACAGAAGTTCACTGTGATTATCACCAAATCGAATTCCATTCAATTCCAATTTGTTTTTTTAAATTAGAAAACTTTACTTTTGAAAATCTCCTTTAAATCTTAACAAAAGATTTATAAATTCCAAATCACATTTCACTGTAAATCGGGTTGAAGAACGAATGTCGTTAGAACACATTTCACTACAAACCCAATTCACATTCCATTAATTATCGGGTTAAAGAACAAGTGTTATTTAAAACGCCATTTACGATAAACCCAAAAATCAATTCCAATTCAATTCCAATTAAATATTATTTAATTGATATACTTCATTAAATCTAAATAAAAAGATTTAATGTTTTTCTCAACTGGGTTTAAGAACAATGTTAATGAAGACACCATTCACGACAAACCCAAATCCCATTTGATATTAAATACAAAGCTCTGAATAGAAAATATATCGGCTTATATTCAATATCAAATACTACAACCAACAAATATCGTATTGGAAATAACGATATAAATATATCTTTCAAATTTCCATAACAATATCTGTATAATCACGAAATTCAATATCGAAATATTCCGAAGATAATTTCGATTCAAATCCATTTCCAATTTATATATTGGAAATTCTGGTTATTTTCAAAACCATTTCAAATCCACTTTATTTATTTTAAAAATAAATGGGATTATAATTCTAGTTCAAAACTAGTTCATTTCGATAAAAATCTATTTTTATCTTTTCAAATATGGTATTTTTCATCCCTATTCTTTCCAAATCATTTCTTATGATTTTACACAAATTATTGATATTTTTAATAATTTTATCAAGGCCCGTATAGTCGATTTCCATCAACGGCCATCGAACTGCACTTACAACGACCTTTTCCGAATTTGATTTGGACATAATTCCAAATCCAACTATTAGATTTCAAATCTCTAATTTCTGTTAGAAAGATCTTTTCGATATGAACCAAATGGTTCCGGTTTTAGGAGAATCCGACGGTCGGATCTCCCGTAATGTCCATTCGAAGTCAATGGTTGAAATTCATGAACTACCGTAGCGCGGCGCGTTCTATTCAGGCCATTATATATAATATATATATTATATATATCACGTCGATTTCCTTTCAAAACGTATTTTATAAATCGTTTTCAAAACAATTTCAACTTCATATTCAATTTCTAATCAAAATTGAATATTCCGTATAATATAAATGATAATATTTTCAAAACATTATATTTTGAAATCGATTCCTTTTTGATATTCATTATAAAAATGAATAAAATCGATATAAATATCGTTCACGTCAAAATGGCGTCAATCTAATCGACACGGCTTTATATATTTAAATATATTCGTGTCCATCCCAAATCGGACATTAAAATCAAATTTTGATTCTTTTCAGAATATTATTTGAAAATATTCGTTATTTCAAAATATCGTTATTTTAAAATATTCATTCTTTCTGAACTGGAATCAGACACAGTCAATTACCATATAATTTGATTATATGGATTTCACACAACAAATGTGTATCACAACAATGAAAACAACAATCCATCATCCAGAGTGCATTCTACACTTTATAAGCATCAGACATAAATATTTAATGCTTATAACAGCTTGTCAATCAATCGATCGACATACAGCTAATTATTGGGTTTAGTGTATGTCTAATTTCATCCCAATACCCGTGTGGGGTTTCAATCATTCAAACACAGGTTTTATTTGTGCAGTTGGGCGATGTGTAAAATTTATCGTCCCAATCAATATCATTCAAATGTGTGTACATAAACAAATCATCCGATTTGTTTATAAATATTTATTTTATATACACGTTAAAAAATTATATTTTTAACCATAAAATATTTATTCATTCTACATTACACAATTAATTTTCACAACACATCAATCAAACAAACAAGTCATCCATGGTCTGTGGACGACGGATGTCGGGTGCTGCTAAGCACCGTCTGCATCCTAGTATATATTTCAACTAGAAAATAAATTAAAAGTGAGAAGTTCTCACATTGGGGTTCCACTCCGCCATTTCATTTCTGAATCTCTGAACCGTTTGAATTCCCTTTTGATTTCAATCTGTTCCATCGTCCTCTGTTTCACGCAGTTGATATTAAAAATCACATTTTTAATTACGCTTTCCTTACATAAAAATCATATTTTTATATTCTCTACATATATAAAAAGATCGGATTTTTATCTTCATTTCATATATATAAAAATCTAATTTTTATCTTCACTTCATATATATAAAAATCGAATATTTATTATCATACATATATAAAAATCATGTTTTTATTATCTCTATTATATAAAAATCATATTTTTATTATCTCTATTATATAAAAATCATATTTTTATTATCTCTATTATATAAAAATTCTATAATAAAAATATAATCTTTCTTATTTTAAAAATCATTTCTTTTTACTCTTGAAAAAAAATCTAACCTTTTTGTTTTTATTACATATATTAAAATCCTCTTTTATACAAAGAATTAACATTTAAAACAATGTCTTTAAAATAAATAAATGCTTTTCTCTCTTCTTTCTATTTAAAACTGAAAAGAAACCAATGTTATTCATATCTAAACTGAAATTTAAACAGTGTTATTAATATTAAAAAACTGGAATTTAAGCAATATTAATTATATTTAAACTGAAATTTAAATAATGTTGATTACCTTGTCTGAACGTTCTTCATGGTTCAATCATCTGGAACCGATTCAAAACACCTTCATCCCCTAGGATGGCCGATTGCACAGAAATGGAGGCGCCGGACTGTTGAGGGGGTGACGCCGGAGTGCGCGCAGGTGGTGGGGTGGTGCCCGATTGGGGGTGACGGTTCTAGCGGCGTCGGGACTGCGATGCGATGAGGGGGGTCGCGGTTCGTTCTCCGATGGATTTGGGCTTGAGCATCGAACGGAGGAGGGTTGGGGGGGTTGCGCAGCCTCTGGCAGCGGTGAAGGAAGGGCTCCGACGAGATGGATCTGAACGGCGTGATTTTTTTCTCTGAAGTCGATTTAACTGAAAGGGGGGGTTGACTTTAAATAGGGGAAAGAAAAGGGGGCTTTATATTATTATATTTATTTATTTAATTTAATTCCAAAAAGTAACTTCTTATTCCGAACACAATGGGATGTGTTTCATAACCCAATTCAACCGTTACGATCAGTTTCCATCAAATTTAAAATACAAATCATTATATTTTAAATTCAAACGCACATTTTAAATTACCGGAGCCACATACTAATTCTAAAAATTCCAGAAAAATTATTTTTAACTTCGTATTGACGATACGGTCCTAACAAAACTAATTTCATCAAATTTGAAGACCGTTTGAAAAATGGCCATTTTCTGGTCGATCCAAATTGACTGAAACTGTCAAAACATGTTTAACTTCTCCATACTCATATATTAATCCCAAAAATTATGAATTTTGGAATCTGGCAATAATTTGAATCCCGGATCCAACAAAAGTGGTTTCGTCGAAAACGAAGACCATTTGCAAAATTTCCATTTTTAAGGGCTAGAATTCCACAGCGACTATTCTGAAATTTCAAATGGGCATAAGTTTTTATTTCCGCTATGAAATTTCCATTTTTCGGATTCATTGGCAAGATATTCTCAAATAGATTCTAATATTTTTTGTTTCGCCAAAATCCGGTTTATTTTTAATCCTGTACATTCATTTGAACTTTGAAATCGAATTTTCGAACTACCGCGCCATTTTCAATTCCTTTTATAATTAAAATAAATATTTATATTCTAACGTTGATTCAAAAAAATATATATTCTAATTCTATTCAAAATAAATTTCTCGTCATTATTATTTAAAATAATTCATTTTAAATATTCAAAATTCATCAAAATTGCCAAAATAAAAATTTTAAATTGGCTCGGATTTTCCGGGTTGTTACAATCTCCCCCACTTAAAACTTTTCGTCCCCGAAAAGGAACGAAGCTGAAAGTTGTTTTACAAACCAACTCAACTTCCATTATTTTCTTTATGGCTTAAGTTCTTCAACTTTTCAGTTCTAAGAACTTTTCAAATTTTTCAAAAATTTGGCTAACGCCCTAAATTTTCGAAAAATTTCGCCATAACCGCCCCTGCACCGGGAGCTTCGGGATATTTCAAATAGCCTCCCATGGCCCTCGCCAATCCAAAAGAAAAAGAAAATGCCAAGCGGCTAGCCAATCAGCTCATAAAATCATCAAAACCCCAAGAAATACAATAAACATGTACCTATTTGTCGGGCAAATAATTTTATTCCTCTTTTCTAGCCTCCTTGTTATGACTTGTTCAATGTATACACATGTATATGCATGCAAATGCGATAAATTTTCAATACAATTCACTATTTGGTTCAATTTGGCTAAAGGTTCAACATTTAATTAATCAAACAATAACCAAACAACACAACCAGCAATCAATTAGTTGATTAACGTTTCAAATCCATAATTTTGATACATAGTCAAAAAACACATTTTTGGAGCTAATTCACAACATAAGCCCTATCTAATTTTGGTTCTCACATCAGTCAATTAGAAATATATAGAAATCCCACTTTCGACACTCGAATATAAATGTTGATGATGCCGCAGCATCATCAGAATCATCTCTAGGCGACCAGAGTATGATTCTATACCTATCCAGTATATTAAAACTTCGAATACCCGTGGAGCAGACGTATATGCAAAATCTTTATATATTGGAATATCCAAATTCAATACAAGTAAATATTCAAATACGTTGAATAAGGTTTAAATTTTCAAAACAAAAATTGTTTTCATTTTTAAAAATATACCCTTCACACTCGTTCTAGGATACTACTGATCCTATCTCTAACGAGTCATTCTTATTGGATATTACTAATCCAATCTCTGATGAATTCTTTCGTTTGGTTCTAACGTGTCTTGTTCTCTGAGCTTTGTAAACCAAAGCTCTGATACCAAATGTAAGGACCCGTAACTTCCCCAGTAAGGAAAGAACGGATTACCTTGAGGACGAGCCACATCAGAACAAAAACAAAAGAATATTTCATTGCTTATTACAACAATTCCATCAGAATACAAGAATATACAGAGTGAACGAATAAAATGCATTCAATAAATATCAAATATTACAATAAATTGCATAGCAGCGGAAAATAATACAAAACACAACTGAAGGAGATATACGGATACAAAGCTTTCCGAATATCATTCCAGCTGTAAACCAGGATCCTGTGAATATAAATATGCAAAACCAAAACTACTAGCTGCCCGTATGGAAATAAGGGCACCCAGAGTTTAGGTTAAAACAATAAACTCCAGGTCAGTCATGTGACTGGTGTGAGAACTAAAACAGTTATTTAATCTTTATTTTAAAGTTAGGTAAATCAAGGGACCACGCCGTATAACACGAAACGGGTTTCCTCCCAAGAATACCAGTGCATAAAACAACAGCGCAATACTAAACAAAGAACAATGAAGCTATTATAAGACCCAGGTCCCATCACACAATGCAACATAGGACGGAGGATAGGGTTTTACCTTATAATAGCCAAAGAATGCTTGATATGCTAAATTTCATCTTTATTATTACTATAAATGTATAGTGTCAAAATAATTTCAATCATAAGTATCAATCATAGACAGCATAAGTGCCCCATACCACTATGTCGCCATACTAGGCTCTATAATCAAAACCGCAAAGTCACGTATTGGAATTTGGATTTCCATCTATGAACCGAGGCAAGGGATTGTCCTCACCGCTTCGAGACTCTCTAGCTCGAGCCTCAGGGTCAGAGCGCATCGACCCATGGATCGTCAGGGACGGTCCACCAATGTGGAAAAAAATGCCTGAACATTGCGTTTCCCCACCCTATGGGATGTAAATGAGCCAAATGACTCCATTGGACCAGGATTAGGCCTGTAAACGGATGCAAACGGATGCGGATAGTGCTGTATCCGTATCCGTATCCGAAAATAAAAATCCGTATCCGAATCCGTATACGTATCCGGCGGATACCTGCTAAATAATATCTGTATCCGTATCCGCTAATATTTTCGGATATCCGAAAATATCCGTATCCGGCTTAGCAAATACGGATATTTCCGGATATCCGAAAATATCCGAATCCGAACTTAAAAATATGTAAGTTACAATATGATGCATATTTCATTTGGTACTAAACAATAGCTGAAAATTTTGAAATAAAACATAAATGATAAAACATACCGATTTAACAATAGCACATTCAATCACATAAAATTCAACACTAAATTAAATGTGTTTTGTTACTTACTTTTTATCCATCTGTTTATAAAATAATAAATTACTATAACCTAAATATAAAAATACAAAACTACATATTTTCATAGCGGACGGATATTTATCGGATACGGATATTGCTATATCCGTATCCGCTAAGCATTTCGGATATCGGATATCCGTATCCGCTTTTCGGATATCGGATATTTTTCGTATTTTCGGATGCGGATACGGACGGATTTTGGATATTTCGGATATCCATTGACAGCCCTAACCAGGATCATCCAATCTAACCGAGGCGCCTCGCTATCCATCATCCACATAAGTAAAATGTCAGGCCGTGTAAAACACTAACACCACTCCTAGCTAGAAGGAAACGCATGTCCTCCCTGAAGTCCTCTCCCGTTTCTGGTTCACACCGGGGTGTGAGGCTCATGAATTAACATTACAAAAGATACGCCACGCAGGCCATGCTTTGATCATCAACCACAAGACTTTTCTTTTCAACAAAAGCCTTGATTATTTGCATCTCAGCATGCCATACAGGAAATTCACGCTATGCAACCGATATCAATCACACAGAATGAAATCCGATGTCAGACACACATCCATTTACAAGTCCGTTCTGGGTCTGAACGAAACTGGAGGAACTTTATTCCTCGCATATCCATAGATCTCCAAGTACGTCTAGACGATCACCAACTGATTCCCTCCTCTTGGGTGTACAACCCAGTCAAGATCATCAGTAATTATCCAAACGACGTGAAGACCTATGGTCCTCAACCACCGTCTTCATCTCGACATATCGTCGAATCAGTTATTCAGAATGGTATAAACCTGGTCTTTCCGAATAACTCGCGCATATAATAAACAAGTGTTACACAAACACAACATACGCCTCATTCCAATTCAGAATATTCTTTTATTCAAATATTAACATCTTTAGGGAAAAGTTCCCATTAATTTTATCAAAGATAAATTCTTTAAATTTATTCTTTAATCTTCTTTTGAATATCAGTTCAAACCAAATTATGGTTTATCTAAACTTGTCGGGATTAACGAACCTTACCGAAGTAATCATTTGTTTTAAATTTCCCAATCCCAACCTATTCATCCCATGAAGTAAAACTGGTAATACTTCATATCTAACACCACGGTGTTATCGGTAAATTCAATTACCATTTCATGTTCAAATCTAATTAAAGATTTAACTATTGCTGGAGTAAAACTGGTGGTACTCCATTCTCGATCATTTATTGAATTTGATGATTTTAATTATCAAAATCATTTTTCAATCTAATTAAAGATTCATTAAAACTCTAATTCAGTTTTAATTTCCAAAAATCATTACTTAATGATTATTCAAATCCAGGAAATAAATTCTATCTTTAACTGGGTTAAAGAACAAATGTCATTTAAAACACGGTTCACGATAAACCCAAAATCACGTTCCATTAACAATGGAATTTTCATGGAAAATAGATCAATATATATGATCGATATGTACTTCCATATCTGACTAATAATATAAATGGAATAACGACAAAGCCTTTTAAATTCCATATATATTAACCGTCTTCCTCTACAGAAGTTCACTGCGATTATCACCAAATCGAATTCCATTCTATTCCAGTTTATTTTATTAAATTGGAAAACTTTACTTTGGAAAATCTCCTTTAAATCTTAACAAAATATTTATAAATTCCAAATCACATTTCACTATAAATCGGGTTAAAGAACGAATGTCGTTAAAACACAATTCACTACAAACCCAATTCACTACAAACCCAATTCACATTCCATTAATTATCGGGTTAAAGAACAAGTGTTATTTAAAACGCCATTCACGATAAACCCAAAAATCAATTCCAATTCAATTCCAATTAAACATTATTTAATTGGTATAATTCATTAAATCTAAATAAAAAGATTTAATGTTTTCTCAACTGGGTTTAAGAACAATGTTAATGAAGACACCATTCATGACAAACCCAAATCCCATTTGATATTAAATACAAGGCTCTGAATAGAAAATATATCGGCTTATATTCGATATCAAATACTACAACCAACAAATATCGTATTGGAAATAACAATATAAATATATCTTTCAAATTTCCATAACAATATCTGTATAATCACGAAATTCAATATCGAAATATTCCGAAGATAATTTCGATTCAAATTCATTTCCAATTTATATGTTGGAAATTTTGGTTATTTTCAAAACCATTTCAAATCCACTTTATTTATTTTAAAAATAAATGGGATTATAATTCTAGTTCAAAACTAGTTCATTAAGATAAAAATCTATTTTTATCTTTTCAAATATGGGATTTTTCATCCTAATTCTTTCCAAATCATTTCTTATGATTTTACACAAATTATTGATATTTTTAATAATTTTATCAAGGCCCGTACAGTCGATTTCCATCAACGGCCATCGAACTACATTTGCAGCGACCTTTTCCAAATTTTATTTGGACATAATTCCAAATCCAACCGTTAGATTTCAAATCTCTAATATTCATTAGAAAAATCTTTTTGATACGAACCCAACGGTTCCAGATTTAGGAGAATCCGACGGTCGAATCTCCCGTAATGTCCATTCGAAGTCAATGGTCGAAATTCGCGAACTGCTGCAGCGCGGCGCGTTCTATTCAGGCCATTATATATATATATAATATATTACGTCGATTTCCTTTCAAAACGTATTTTATAAATCGTTTTAAATTCGTTTTCAAAATGATTTCAGCTTCATACTCAATTTCTAATCAAAATTGAATATTCCATATCATTGATATATAAATCATAATATTTTCAAAACATTATATTTTGAGATCAATTCCTTTTCGATATTCATTATAAAAATGAATAAAATCGATATAAATATCGTTTACGTCAAAATGGCGTCAATCTAATCGACACGACTTTATATATTTAAATATATTTTTGTCCATCCCAAATCGGACATCAAAATCAATTTTGATTCTTTTCAGAATATTATTTGAAAATATTCGTTGTTTCAAAATATCGTTATTTTAAAATATTCATATTTTAAAATATTCATTCTTTCTGAATTGGAATCAGATACAGTCAATTACCATATAATTTGATTATATGGATTTTACACAACAAATGTGTATCACAACAATGAAGACATCAATCCGTCATCCAGATGCATTCTACACCGTATAAGCATCAAACATAAATATTAAACGCTTATAACAGCCTGTCAATCAATCGGTCGACATTCAACTAATTATTGGGTTTAGTGTATGTCCAATTTCGTCCCAATACCCGTGTGGGGTTTCAATCAATCAAACACAGGTTTTATTTGTGAAGTTGGGCGATGTGTAAAATTTATCGTCCCAATCAATATCATTCAAATGTGTATACATAAACAAATCGTCCGATTTGTTTATAAATATTTATTTTATACACACGTTAAGAATTATATTTTTAACTATAAAATATTTATTCATTCTACATCACACAATTAATTTTCACAACACATCAATCAAACAAGCAAGTCATCCATGGTCTGTGGACGACGGGTGTCGGGTGCTGCTAAGACCATCTGCATCCTGGTATATATTTCAACTAGAAAATAAATTAAAAGTGAGAAGCTCTCACATTAGGGTTCCACTCCGCCATTTCATTTCTATATCTCTGAACCGTTTGAATTCCTTTTTGATTTCAATCTGTTCCATCGTCCTCTGTTTCACGCAGTTGATATTAAAAAATCACATTTTTAAAAACGCTTTCCATATATAAGAATCATATTTTTATGTTCTCTACATATATAAAAAGATCGCATTTTTATCTTCATTTCATATATATAAAAATCGAATTTTTATCTTCACTTCATATATATAAAAATCGAATTTTTATTATCATACATATATAAAAATCATATTTTTATTATCTCTATTATATTAAATCATATTTTTATTATCTCTATTATATAAAAATCATATTTTTATTATCTCTATTATATAAAAAATCATATTTTTATTATCTCTATTATATAAAAATCCTATAATAAAAATATAATCTTTCTTATTTTAAAAATCATTTCTTTTTACTCTTAATTTTTTTTAACCTTTTTGCTTTTATAAAATCTAACCATTTTTTTATTACATATATAAAAATCCTCTTTTATATAAAGAATTAACATTTTAAACAATGTCTTTAAAATAAATAAATGCTTTTCTCTCTTCTTTCTATTTAAAACTGAAAATAAACCAATGTTATTCATATCTAAACTGAAATTTAAATAATGTTATTAATATTAAAAACTGGAATTTAAGCAATGTTAATTATATTTAAACTGAAATTTAAATAATGTTGATTACCTTTTCTGAATGTTCTTCATGGTTCAATCATCTGGAACCAATTCAAAACGCCTTCATCCGCTAGGGTGGCCGATTGCACGGAAATGGAGGTGCCGGACTGCAGAGAGGGTGACAACGGAGTGCGCGCAGGTGGTGGGGTGGTGCTCGATTGGGGGTGATGGAACAGGCTGTGTCGGGACTGCGATGCGATGAGGGGGGTCGCGGTTCGTTCTCCGATGGATTTGGGCTTGAGCATCGAACGGAGAAGGGTTGGGGGGGTTGCGCGGCCTCTGGCAGCGGTGGAGGAGGGGCTCCGACGAGATGGATCTGAACGGCGTGATTTTTTTTCTTTGAAGTCGATTTAACTGAAAGGGGGGTTGACTTTGAATTGGGGAAAGAAAAGGGGGCTTTATATTATTATATTTATTTATTTAATTTAATTTCAAAAAGTAACTTTTTATTTCGAACTCGAAATCGAACCCACCAACTGTTGCCCATAGCGTAATATCCTTATTCCGAACACAATGGGATGTGTTTTGTAATCCAATTCAACCGTTACGATCAGTTTTCGTCAAATTTAAAATATAAATCATTATATTTTAAATCCAAATGCACATTTTAAATTACCAGGGCCACATACTAATTCTAAAAATTCTAGAAAAATTATTTTTAACTTCGTATTGATGATACAATCCTAACAAAACTAATTTCGTCAAATTTGAAGACCGTTTGAAAAATGGCCATTTTTTGGTCGATCCAAATTGACTGAAACTGTCAAAACACGTTTAACTTCGCCACACTCACATATTAATCCCAAAAATTATTAATTTTGGAATCTAGCAATAATTTGACATCTTGGATCCAACAAAAGTGGTTTCGTCGAAACGAAGGTCGTTTGCAAAATTTCCATTTATAAGGGACAGAATTCCACATCGACTATTATGAAATTTCAACTGGGCAAAACTTTTTATTCCCGCTATGAAATTTCATTTTTTCGGATTCATTGGAAAGATATTCTCAAATAGATTCTAATATTTTTGGTTTCGCCAAAATCCGGTTTATTTTGAATCCTGTACATTCATTTGAACTTTGAAATCGAATTTTTGAACTACCGTGCCATTTTCAATTCCTTTTATTATTAAAAATAAATATTTACACTACAACAAAAACAGTTTATTACAACGTCATTTTTACAACAGGCGTTGGCTGCCAGTTGTAGTAGAGGGCTATTACAATGGTCAATTAAAACCCGTTGTAACAGATCTCTTATACAACACTTTTTTACAATGAGCAATCAATGCCCGTTGTAATAGGACTCTTTTACAACGGTTATTTCTTGCCCGTTGTAAAAGATGTGAATTTTACAACGTTCACAAAATGTTAGTTGTAATTGGTATCAATTTTACAACGGGCGAAATATCATCGTTGTAATAGCTGCCAATTTTACAACGGCCAAAAAAGGCCCATTGTAATCGATGCGAATTTTATAATGCGTAAAATGCAGTTATAATGAATGTTTGCTGCGAATTTTCAATAATAAATAATTAGTAATCATAATGATTTCTTAAAATTAATGTTTAATATTTATTAATTTGTCGTTAATCATATTATATATATTAGTCATATATGTTACTAATTACTAACTATAATATTACATTACTAATAATATTTATTATATTAATCATATGTTATTAATATTCATTAATAATATTATATTAATCATATGCCACTAATATTTATTATTTATTAATATTCAATAATTAATCATTAATAAATAAATTACTACTATACAACACTTTGTAAAAGGTTTCGAGGGAACCTTCGCCATATGAAAGGATCGAATCAACATGGATCCTTTTTAATATGTGTGTTAGATACATTTAAGCAAGTACGATTGATGAATAAAGTATAAGTTTGAAGCTACGAAAAAGATATTTGAGAAGAGCACTTAATCAGGGTAATTTAATTCATGATTTTTAATTCAACTAATTTATAATCAATGGATTATTTATTTTTAGTTGTGTAATATGCTTTTAATAATTGCGAATTACATGAAATTTTTTCAAAATTTCATTATAATAAAAAATCATTTCAAATAAATAAATTGTAAAATTTTAATTTGCTCGATTTAGTTCAAGACAACTATATGTTGGAAGTTTTTGCATAAAATTTACTATAACAAAAATATCCTATTACAACTTCCTTTTTAACCGATGCATAATTTATTATTAATAATTTATTATAATTGATAATTGTAATTTGTAATTAATAATCAATAATACTTACTCATAAATTTATAAATAGTAATTTACAAATAATAATTTTAAATGTCAACTTATATAAAACATTATTTAAAATTTATAATAATTAATGATTATTAATAAATAATTCATAATTATTATCTATAATCAATAAAAAATTATATTTTAATAATTTTTATGGTTTATTATTAATAACTAGTAAGTTATAGTTAATATTTAGTAATTACATTTAATAATTGATAAATATAATTAAGAACTAATAATTATAGTATTAAATATTACTATTAAATAATTTTTAATTAATATTTAGTATTTAATATTGATTACGTAGGAGTATATAATTGATAATTAAAGATCAATATAAAATAATTTAGAAGCGATAACTAATAATTATGACAAATAATTAATAAATGATATTTTTTATTTGAAAATAAGAGTGATACTATAAAAAAATCTTTTATAATCAAGTGGTAATATTTTTTTCTTAGAATTTAATATTTAAAATTCAAAATTTCACAAACCATACCCAATACTGGTGTACTAAAAACAACGGCACTGACGTGCTCACTAGTTTAAAGCGTTAGATTTAATCTAATCATTCCGTCATTCACAAAACAGAAATGCTACTTTGCCCGCTTTTCATTTTGTCAAAAACTACGGTAGAGACAAGAAAATAGGAGGCCCACCCCTTGAATTACACAAATATCCCCTGAATTCAATGCTTGCCACCCCTGAATTCCGGATTTACCCCTATTTCTTACTTTTTGACAAAAACTTTTTCGGGTACCGTAGCATTTCACAAAATTAACCTACATGGAAGGAGCCGGCGAGACATTCTTGTTTTTCATTTTTCTAGGTTTTCTCATTCTGAATCGCAAATCCGACATTTTTTCTATGATTTTAGTTTATGTCAATTGAATCAATTCTTTATTGACTTTTTTGTGCATCCCATCAATCGATTGTTGGGTACAGGATCAGGGCACGGGTCTTTGTGATTTTCAGATCTGGTAGTAGTCTGTATTCGAAGCATATGCAGCTATATAGCAGTGATGATGTGCTGATAGAGTTAGATGGAGAAGGATGTCATCGATGGTTATGAATCAGCAAGGTCGGCCATTTGGTAAAGCGGATAAAGCATACGCTTTGTGCCATCATCATCAAAACTAGGGCACTACTTACCAGTTTACGCACAACAGGACAAAAAAAACATTGTGGAACTCCACAACGATGACATCATAGAACTGAACGATGGCGACAAAATTAGAGGCTGCAACTCCAGTGGGCAGTGTTGGCGATAGTGACTCTACGCAACCCAATCAAGCAGTAGTAAATCTAGGGCACCACTCACTTGTCCAATACTTAATTTCAGAAAAGGTATTTTGTTATTTATCATTTTTTCCGGTGCAAGTCTGTTCTCTGCATGAGTTTAGACTTTAGACCATGCATGTTTAGTGTTTTGAGTACGTTTGCATGTGTAGCCATAACATAAGTATTGATCTCTGCATGAAAATATAAATGTCGTCTAATGTTTATTAAACAAACAGAATTAATGTGTTTTCATTTATGTGTGAGTGTTTATAGTATCCCCAGTTATTAATTTTGTGGCGATGTCATCATTGTATTAAGTTGGTAATTCATTGTTATTTCTGTCATATGCTTGGTATGTCACTGCGTATGGCCGTTCTTGTCTGGGTTTATGTTAGGTTGTTGAGCTGCCCCTATTTTGTGTGACTTTATTATGTATCTTTGGCTTCGACTGAGAAGCGTGACTTTCCTACATCAATTTAGTACCATTTCCGTGCATTCCCATCATCTTTGTAATATACCTACCATCCTTCATTTATTTGTTTTGCCTATCCTCCTTCAGTTATTCTGTGCATATTCAGTTTTCAAAACAATGCATATGAGCTTACTTATGATCAATTTAGACTGCTGTTTGGGAATTGTTCCAAACAGGAAGATATGGAAAAGATAAAAAGGACTCAATTCGTAATGGGTAAAATAATATGTCAGGAAATATGAGATCATGTAGATGTGGTTGGCACCAAATATTGGGTTATGTTTTAGCCAGCTCCTTATATACTGGGCAATATCATATTTCATTTGTGCTTATAAAATATGTAGGCATTAATAGAAGCCGCTGAAGAAAGACAAAAATAAGAATCTAGCATCAATAGAGGTGATGGTATAAGAAGCGTAGAAAATTATTTAAGTTCATTTTGATCTTTTGCATTCCTTCTAAGAACATGAGCAATGGTGGAGTCAATTGTTTATATGTCTATGATCTCATCTGGTAGTTGTTGAGAAGTAGTTTTAGTTGGTTAAATCTTGATGGATTAAGGGGAAAAAATGAGGTAGATGTCACAGAGATAAGAATTGGATGGAGTATAAATCCAGTTAATAAAGGTACCAACTGACATGAAATATGATTGTGTACTCTGTTCACTGGAGTCCGAGTTTGTACACACTATTTAAGGTAGTGTGAACAAAACACCGGATTTAATTGGTGGAAATCAGAGGGGTCTATGTAGGCCCCTTTGATTTCAACCAATTAAAAGTAGTGTTTTGTTCACACTACCTTAAAGTAGTGTGAACAAACTACTACATTGTTCGCTGCATTACCTCTCCTAAAACTTTGAGATAGCAGAAACCATGAGGTTAGTTTAGACGAATTGTCGCTTTTCGAATCATATACGATTATGCTTGTACGATAAAAAAGATAAATGTAATATTCAGTTAAGTCATACAAATAAAAAGTCACTTACGTCTGTAAACATATATTGATATAGAAGTTATAACAATGGGTATTGGATGCGTATATGATTCACGCAACCCTGATCAACTCAAGATGGAGTTACCCTTTTATTGATCGAGTTCCATTTTGATTAGCTGCTGAAGCATAGAGGTTTGAACTTTTACTGTTGAATTAAGTACACATAGTTTACAGAATATACAGTCTGGCCATTTCGGTTGTTCTGGAATGGCTGCAGAAGTGGCTAATATTCATTAGGTCTGCCGAAACAATTTGCAACTATTAGCCAAAGAGAAGAAAACGACCCCAAAGGAATTAACTCTACTTCCTCAAGTATGGTTCTCGTTTTATTTAAGTATTTGAGCTAGTTAACTAGTACAATTTCTTGACCAGGATTATGTCAAAATACTGCTTTAAATCCCTACTTAGAGAGAAACAAGCAAAAGCTCGTAAATTTAATAGGGAACTAGATAGGCCGAAGAAAGAATAAAATAAGTTGCCTAAAAAATATCGAATGATTAACATCATGGCATAGGTTGTAAGATTAAACGTGAAGTGATGATATGCTAGTCTATTTCCGAATACATAAGCGATTATAGTATGCCTCCATTTATTCTCAATTCTTCTACCTACTGCCTCTTTCACCACTATTAGTTCCTTTCCATTCACTGATAATGGATCCATATAATTCAAATCAAAATCTGACAAACCCCTTATTTTAACCACATCAGCCTATGTATAGGCTTTCTTGATGCCTGACACAACAGGTTGAGTTTGGTTGTTTCTAGAAATGGGTGCAACATTTATGATTTGTTCATGATGGATTTATGATCAGAATATTTGTATTGCCAGATTGTTTTTGACCTGCAAAAGCATTGCTGTCGAGTTTCTAATTATTTAAGAGCGGAAAAGGTACATTTTTGTTCTTTGTTTTCTTGAGTAGTCCTTGAAAATTGTTCATTGTTCCTTCTTAAAGAAATTATTTTCATTTAGAACTGAAATACCATTTGGTGCTTTTGATGTTGCACTCTTGCTATTCTTTACCAACATGAATCTGTTTTCACCAACAATCGGGGGATTTTCTTTAAACATATGTGGATTATGACAGATAGAGGGGACTGAGCTCGATGGATAAGAAAGACATGATTGATCAAGAGAAGAATTGAGATATAAGCTGGTTACAAGTTAACACCTGAAATAAGTTGCACTGTGTATGGTCTGCTTAGCAAAAGAATACCACACAACTTTGAATGCACCATTTGCTGAAAATAAGCCGGCTTTATATAAAATGAAATTTACGATGTCTTGAAGCAAGAAGCCGAAGACTAAAACTATAGTGAGAGTGTGAGTGATTGTGTACGTATATATGAGTGAATAAGTGTGTAGTAAGAAGCCAATGTATACGAGCGAAATGTAGTGAGAAAATGTATGTACAAGTGATTGTGTAAATAGAGGGGAAACACTGTGTACTATTTGAAAGTGTAATAAATATTTGTTTAAAAATAATTTTTGAATTAAATATTCAATTCTTGTAAATATTATTAATATTATGTGTAATATTCAAATCCATTGCAACTTCAGCATTTTACAACGGGCAATAATTGTTGTTATAGAAGATATTAGAGTCAATACATGTTGCAAAAAATATTACAACGGGTTGCTATTCTATTGAAGGAACATACAACAACAACATAAGACCATTGTAAAAAGCCTATTACAACTGCATGTTACCACGTTCATTGCCCGTTGTAAAAGGGAACATATTACAACATGGCCTAATACAACGGGCGGGCTGGCCTCTGTAAAACCTCTATTACAATGGGCATTGCCCGTTGTAATAGATCTGTTTTGTTGTAGTGTTATATTCTAACATTGATTCAAATAAATATATACATTCTAATTCTATTCAAAATAAATTTCTCGTTGTTATTATTTAAAATAATTCATTTTAAATATTCAAAATTCATCAAAATTGCCAAAATAAAAATTTTAAATTGGCTCAGATTTTCCGGATTGTTACAGTGACGATTCGAATAAAATCCACCTTTACCCACAATTGACGATTTTCAAATAACAATTTTTGAAACTGAAGTTAACAATCTTAACGAAGTTGTTGAAAACACGGTAATTTAGTTGGATTTCAATTCTTTTGAGAGGGTGGAACCAAATCTCAAATTCGATATTCCGTTTTTTGAAAATAACGACTTTCAAACAACAACTTTGGATTTTGAAAATGATACATGCATTGAATTTATTGACAATTCACCAAAGGAAGATGAATTTGATGAATACAATTTTTTTGGACATTTCGAAAATGAGTTGAATTTTAAAGAGGTAGATTTGAATCAACATTTTGATTTTGAAATTGATAATTCAAAAGAATTTTTCAATGACAATTTTGAAATTCAATTTGGTGAAAATAAACACGAAATTCAATGCATTACTCAATCTACCCCAAAAATCATCAAAAATAAAACAACTTATTCGACTTTTAATAAAGCGACATTCGTTTTTCCAAATCTACATCTAACTTCAAAAAAATTTATGTGTTGGTTTTTCAAGCTTAAGTTGTGTCTCTCATACTTGAAGAGACAAATAAATTGACCTTTAGAAGACTGTTTCATGTACTTCTTGTCAATATATTTTCTGTTATGCTATAAAAAAACTTTTCTTTTCTCTTGTAAATATATGGCATATTTTCTTTTCTTTTCTTTTCTCCTTCCACTTGGATTGCCTGCGGGGACACAGTCAAAATCAAGCGTGGGGGGAGAGAGTTTCGTGTCTATTTTGGTTTTGCATAGGTTTTTCTTTTTTTCATTCAAAAAAAAAACATTTTAATTTACTTTTAAATGGGCACGATGAAGTAAATATAGGTTTTGTCGTTCAATTAAAATATTTGGAAATTCACTTTTCTTAATGGATAACGAAAGGAAAGTTTGAATTATGAGCAAATTTAGTGTAACTGGTATATATGGAGATTCGTGGGTGATGAGTAAGAAATGTTTTCTGACTTGTAAACCCATTAATAGAATGGTTGATTTAGACTACTTGTGATAACATTTTAGATCTTTTAAGTGAATTTGTGCTAAGATATTCTCGCTTAACTCTCTCCCTTCAAAAAAAATAAATAAGAAGAAAAAATACATATATATATATATATATATATATATATAATATCCAAGGGTATTCAACATTGCTTGTAAATATGGTGTTGGTGTGAAAATCCGCCAAGCTTTGTCCCAACTTTCACGTAAGCTGTAATGCAGTGTTGTTGACACCTAAGTATTACCGACATGTTGTTGACAAAGTCAGCGTCGGTTTGCATAATCTTCCAAGCTCTGTCCCAACCCTCACATAACTCGTAATGCAGTGTAGGGGTGATATACCTTGGTATTTTCATTTAGGTGTTTGTAAATTGTAATATAATGTAAATATTTTTCAAAATAAAGTGAGAGTTAGCACTTGAAATCCAAGCATCTTTTACTTATTTGACCTAACTTGTCAACCAAAAGGAAATAAAGATGCCCTTTTACAATTGTTAATATTGATTATAGAATTCATTTCATATTTGCACTATGTTCTTACCAAAACAACTGGCCAAGCTGGAGGAGTTCGTAACGATAACCAAACTTTTGTTTGAAATTTTGATTAGTAACGGACTTAAATTTCATTGTGACGACTCAAACGTGTGTTAACTCATTCACGTCAAATTTAAAAGTAAACTACTGATTTGTAAATATTCTTTTGAAAACTTGCATTCATCTTATAAATATTTTCAAATTTTGCATTTTGTAAATATTTTTTGCTTTTAGCATTTGGATCTTGTGGGTAGTATCCGCTGAAAACCCTCAAGAAACAACACTCGTCCTATTGGGGACACCAAGAGGTTTAACGACTTCTTGCATACGCTCAATGCAGTCGTGCTTCCTAGGAAAACAGATTTATCTTAGTTTTTCAGATTATTCGAGGATGAATAAAAAGACAAGTGTGGAGGTATTTGATGTGCATGTAAATTTACACATTTATATTCATACATTTATTCTTGTTTTAAATAAATAACATATTGGGCTATTTTAACATTTTTTAACCAAAAACCCAAAATTCTCAAATTATCATGCATTTACCTTCATATTGGGGGGTCATTTGTGCATATATTTATTTTTGATAAAATTTACTTGTTCATTTTCATGTGTATTGTAGGAATTTAGAAGCAAAAATGAAGTAGGCACATGAAGTTTATACGAAGATATATATGCACAAAGTGGATACAAAGAACTGGGGATGAAATTAGTTCACTCACTACTTAGTGGAGGACTCCACCTACTTGTTATCTCTCCTTCCTTAATGGTATAATTAGAGGCTAATATATTAACAAGTGGAGACAAAAGAAGGCTTCATACAATTTTAGTGGATCGTTAGTGTTAGGGACTGCGGAATGGATCGTTTAGACAAAGCAAACACTAAAGAGGGGGGGTGAATAATGTTCGTAGGAATTTAAACAAAACTTAAAACTAAAGAGAATTATGGAATAAATCAAACAACACAAACACAATCACAGACACAGATTCAAACACTAATGCGAAATAAACAGAAATAAAAAATGCAGAAAAGGAAAGAACACACCGAATTTTATCACTCCTACATCCAGTCCTGCACAACGCTGGATTGTGCATAGTTTTATTGCTATTTCCAATAGTCAAATACACCCTCTTTGATTTCACGGCTCAACAAGGAGACACCGACTCCTATTCCTTGATTTCACGGCTCAACAAGGAGACACCGACTCCTGTTCCTTGATTTCACGGCTACAAGGATACACCGGTTCCTCTTTGACTCATAAAGGTTTATTCAACCCAAACAATTACAAAACAGCCCTATAACTCTTCAATAGCACTTGATTCAGATAGTATAGAGTGGAGAGTGTAGAGAGAAGAAATTTGATCAAAATAGAATTGAATTCGGCAGAGTATAAGTGTAAGAATCATAAAAATGATTAAGAATAATGGTGGAGTGAAAGAGAATGAAGTTAGTGAAGAAGATATATTAAAAATTTCTGTTTTAACCTCTTTTTATAGAGTATGAAGGGTTGCAACGATTCTGAAGCATTTCAAATAGTGAAAAAACACTTCCCTTCAAAATTAGAAAAAATAGCAGTTATATGTCGACATACACTTTTTGCTATATCGACATACTCATGTGTATTTTTGATTTTCAAAGCATTTTTCAAGTGATTTGATATAAAACTAATTCTAAAAATTCCTAAGTAAAATTCTAGTGTTGTAAATTAATATTATATGATAGAAAATCATATGAAAACATATTTTTAAACTATATAAATATATTTATAAAATTATAAGGTTTTAAACTATTTAAAGTATAAATATAAAATATATAAAAAATATTAAGTTTTGAAAAGAAAGAAGAATAAAAATAGAAAAACAAAATAGAGAGGATTGAGGATAAATAGAAAAACAAAATAGAGAGGATTGAGGATAGAATAGAAAATCAGAATTTGAAAATTTGAATTTTGAACCTGGAGTGCTATTTAGAATCTTACAAAATCTAGACTCTATAACTATATTGATCTTGAACTCTTGAAATCTTGATTACTCACGAGTCTTGAATTTTCTATGATCTTTGAATCTCTATCATCTTTATAACTGTACAGTCTTCAGTAATATTTCTTGTATATAATTCCTGCATATATATATATATATATATATATATATATATATGTATATATATATATTCTATAAAAGTGTTAGTATATATTTTATAATCAATGATAATTGAAATAAGGTTGTTGTCATCAAAACTCCATTCTCCAACAATCTCCCCCTTTTTGATGATGACGACCTTAGTTTATAAAATATCATACCAGTATATACCTGTTGATGATGTTTCTTCGAATACTCCCCCCGTTTGTAAGAATCCTATAAACAATTCCTATATTTTATAATTTCTCCCCCTTTGGCATTATCCAAAAAAAAATTCTAAAAGTACTCCCCCTAAATCCTATAACTATCCAAATAATTCCTATACTAAAGTAAAGTACTCCCCCTGAGTCCTAAATCTATAATCATATAATACCCCAATTATTAGGGGTCATCACTAACAAGTGGCCTAGCTTATAATTTAGTTCCCTTAAAACTATAATAATACCTTAATCTAGACTTAGAAATAACTCTGATAATGTATCCTTAAAATTATGACATAAGTAAAGTAATTCAATCAATGAATCAATTTAAGTTTTGTTGTCACAAAACATCAACTCAAACATGAAACTAAACATTTCTTGTAATTTCTATCTATCCTAAAACCTATAAAGCTCCTATCAACTATAAATTCATAAGTATATTTCTAAGAAACCCATCAACAACTAATGAAATTTGACCATGTCAAGTAAGTAAATCAAATTATTCAAGTCAAACAAACAAACAAACCAAATAGGTCAATCAATTCAATCAAATTAATCAATACAAAGTAAATATATTATGTATTTAATTAATAATCCTATATTTCTAATAAAAAAATTCATACTATATACATGTTATGTGTGGAGTTAAAGTTAACATGTAATGCAGTGTGTGAAGTATGTTGATTATAATGTAGTATGAAATGTATGTCATATGCAAAACAATATGAAATGCAACTTATGGTGTGAATAATATTGATTTGAATGCAATTGTAATTTATAATGATGATATGAAATAAGATGTATAATAGTATGCAGAATGATCTGGTGATAATATCTATTTAGGTAAAATATTTTCAAAGTACTATCTAACTATTATAAGTTATTTGAATCAAACAAAGATAATGTTAATTTCAAGATTAGGTTAATTATTTTAATGAAATTGATTGAAAGAATAATAAAGATAAGAGTTTAATTAAAAAATATTCATGATAAGTAGTAAAATATTCAGAAAAATCATGAAGTTAAATAATATTAGTAGGGTAAATATTGTAAAAATTGAAGAAATTTCTAAAGAGAATATAAATTTTTTATAATATAAAGTAAGCTATATAAACATATATTCATAAGTATATATGAAACTAATTTAAAAAGAACTTAAAATTTAATTTATGAGATATTCATTAATATTTTGATACAAATCAATTTTAAATTTAAACTTTAGAAATCAAAACATATTTATGTGCTAAAGAACCATTTATACTTTAGAAGGAAACATTATAAAGTAATATATAAAACTTCTTACATTTAAACTACTTACAAAAATCGTGTGTATATATATATATATATTTCTTTATATTACGTAAAATATACAAGTTTTATAAATCTTAATAGGAAGTCAAAATAAGTATTAAGTTACAAATAGTATTTGTGATAATGTAACCCAAAATTGTTATGAAATCATAAGAATAATATATAATTTAAACTATGCATGTCTATATAAAAGATGAACAAATTTATATTTTATAACAATATCAGAAAGTTATATTAACCCTGTATATCATATTAACATGTTTATATTATTTTATTAAATTATATATTTTAATATATATATTTTGAAACGTGATATAAGAAAACAAGTATACAGATAAATTTAATAACTAGAATTTTAAATGGCATTTTCTAATTGAAAAAAGATGGAGGGAAGTATGAAAGTTTAAATCTTTGAGATACTATTTCCTGAAATAATATTAATCCTAACAAACATCCAAAATTTATTTTATTATTATATTAATTTTGTTAAAATTATTTTTAATTTCAAATTTCAAATTTGAATTTTAAATTTCAAAATTGTATTTTAAAGTTTAAATTTCAAATTTAAAACAAAGCAAAGCAAGCAAAACATCCATTCATCCAAAAATTTAAAAATTGATTAAGGCGTGCCAGGTTATTAGATCCATTTCTTCAATTTTCTCTGAGTTCTGAATTGATCTTCTAGAATTTGATGATGAGATCTGCTCTATTGCGACGGGCTTGTTTTTCTGATTAGGATAATGTGTTCATTTGCTGAATTTGAACACCGTATGAGAAGGATATTGAAGATTTAGTGGTTCAACCAACTTGGCGCCAAAATTTGGATTTGAGTTTTGAATTTTGAGTGAATGGACACTTCAAGTACTATATAAAGGCCCAAAAGTCATGTCTCTTCATAACTACTCCTCCTCTTCTTCTTTCTCTCATTTTTCACTTTCAATCAAACTTTCAGGAAGCATAACTTCTTCGTTTCTTAACTGAATTAGACAAAATCAATGGCAAATCGAAGAGGATTTTGAAGACTACGATTTAGTAGCAGTTTGGGGAGGAATTTGGATGGTATTGGGGTGCATCAAGTCGAAACAGTAAGAGGTATGCATGAAATTCTGTAACGGTTTTCAGTTTTGAATCGCCAACTTCAAACTGACATATCTCACTCAAGTTTGATCGGAATTTGACGATCTACCCATCAAATCGACCCCGGGAACGAGAACTACAATCTAGAAAAGGATTTGATACAAAATAGTCTAACCTGTGGATGCAATTTGAAGATAACCGTTGACAGTTTTGATTTCCTTCTCTCTTTATTCATCAAAACTTCATTTGATCATTACTTGATCAGTTCTTTACGAAATCTCATGAAACCAGCGACATTACGAAGTAAATGAAGAGAAGTACAACAAGAAGATAAGTTGTAAATTGATCTGGTACCCATTTCTTTGCTGATTTATATTATATATATCCATTTCTTCTTGATGTCTCTTCACCAACCGTCGTTACTCTTCTCCTCTTTTTGATTTCTTTTCAAAATTTGAATTTCCAATAGCCACCATTTTGGAATTTGAATCACCAATAGCCACGTCACCCATCTTTTTAGAGTTTGAATATCTAGTAGCCATATAACACATCTTTTCCTGTAAAACAATACAACTTTTCAAAGAATCAAGTAACTTTTCAAATAATTCAAATGACTTTTCGAATAATCAAACGATTTTTCAAATAATCAAATGACTTCTCAAAATAACTAACTACAATAATATCATGATATATCAAAGATTTCAAAATTTCAAGAATTTCAAAATTTTAAATTTCAAAAATCAAATCAGTGTAACTTAATTTTTCAATAAAATTGAATGCAGACTCATCTAATATGGATGCAATACATGAATTAAAACTAGTGTTCAAAATTTGCTAATTAACATTTTCAAAAATCAAATTATGAACTTTTCATAAACCTTGCTCTGATACTAATTGTTAGGGACTGCAGAATGGATCGTTCAGGCAAAGCAAACACTAGAGGGGGAGGGCGAATAGTGTTTGTAGGAATTTAAACAAAACTTAAAACTAAAGAGAACTATGGGATGATTCAAACAACACAAACACAATCACAGACATAGATTCAAACACTAATGCAAAATAAACATAAATAAAAATGCAGAAAAGGAAAGAACACACCAGATTTTATACTGGTTCAGATCACTCCTACGTCTAGTCCCGCACAACGCTGAATTGTGCAGGGTTTTATTACTATTTCCAATAGTCAAATACACCCTCCTTGATTTCACGGCTCAACAAGGAGACACCGACTCCTATTCCTTGATTTCACAGTTCAACGAGGAGACACCGACTCCTATTCCTTGGTTTCACGGCTACAAGGATACACCGGTTCCTCTTTGACTCACAAACAAGGTTTATTCAACCTAAACAATTACAAAACAACTCTATAACTCTTCAATAGCACTTAATTCAGAGAGTGTAGAAAGCAGAAGTTTGATCAAAACAGAATTGAATTCGATAGAATATAAGTGTAAGAATCATAAAAATGATTCAAAATAATGGTGGAGTGAAAGAGAATGAAGTTAGGGAAAAAGATATATTAAAAAATTCGGTTTTAACCTGTTTTTATAGAGTATGAAGGGTTGCAACGGTTCTGAAGCGTTTCAAATAGTGAAAAGACACTTCCCTTCAAAATTAGAAAAAATAGCAGTTATATGTCGACACACACTTTTTGCTATGTCGACATACTCATGTGTATTTTTGATTTTCAAAGCATTTTTCAAGTGTTTTGATATAAAACTAATTCTGGAAATTCTTGAGTAAAATTCTAGTGTTGTAAATTAATTTATATGATAAAAAATCATATTAAAACATATTTTTAAACTATATAAATATATTTATAAAATTATAAGGTTTTAAACTATATAAAGTATATACAAAAATTTAAGTTTTGAAAGCAAAGAAGAATAAAAATAGAAACAAATAGAAAACAAAATAGAGAGGATTGAGGATAAATAGAAAAACAAAATAGGGAGCGTTGACGGGCAAAATTGTCGCACGCCAACACCCAATAAGTGTGTGTGAACAATTATCGGAATAAGCAGTAAATAATGTAAATGCGGAGAGACACGGCTTTTATAGTGGTTCGGCACTAACGCCTACGTCCACTTTATAATTCTCATTCATCATTTCTTTTATCGATTACAAGAGACGTTACAATATTTGTGTACAAAGCTATGTATGATGAACTTGGAATGAGTCGTCCTTCTTCTTCGTTGAAGTGAGTTGACTTGGTCAACTATAGGCAAGGTAGGGTTTAATGTCCAAGAGGTCTAGAGGATGTGTAACAAGGCTTGCTAGTATTCAAGTGTTGAAGGAAAACATGCATGTCATGTTTTAGGTCTTTATCCCATCTCCCATGGCCATGGTGGAGGTGTTGGAAGCCATTAATGAGTTTTTAGAGCTCTTGAGGTCCAAAAATTCCAAGGAAGAAGGATCCCAATGAAGGCTAAGGCTTGAGGTATTTATAGGAAGGAGGTTAGGTAGGAGTAGGTGAGCAGCGGGACCCGCAAGAGCCATTTTCGCACCCAAACAAGGTCATATGCAGGAAATTCGAGCCCTCAGGCGCGGGCTCGAAATTCCGACCCCTCATCAGGGGATTCGAAATTTCGAACCCACCGGGGGTGCGAAATTTGAAGAGGGGAAAGAGGCGATCTTCTTGGTGCTGGTATCTTGTCATTTTAGTGCACCGAAGCTCCTGGATACGAATTGAAGGAATCCGCGGTTTTGCTGGTCCGGGGTGAAGGAATCTGAACTTCCGGCATGGAGAATCAGATGAATCGGGCGGTGGGACTGTGGGGCCCCAGACCCCCACCGGCGTTGCGCCTGGACCCGCTGGACGGCTCGCCTTCGGCTCGGAGTGCGGCTTGACTAAGAGTCCATTGGGCCCGACAAGGGCCATCTGATAGAGGCTTTGGGTTTCAGTGTGTTTGCGACGCGACTTCGACCCAACTGCTTTGTGCTTTTTGACACTTGAGCGTGTCACTCACCAAATACCTGACATGCGACTGCTTTGACAAAAAAAGCATGTCAACAGAGAGAATTGAGGATAGAACTGAAAATCAGAATTTGAAAATCAGATTTTGAATTTTGAACATGGAGTGCTATTTTGAACATGGAGTGCTATTTAGAGTCTTACAAAATCTAGACTATATAACTATTGTAAAAACCCGGAAAATCAGAACCAATTTAAAATTTTTATTTTGGCAATTTTAATGAATTTTGAATATTTAAAATGAATTAATTTAAATAATAACGACGAGAAATTTATTTTGAATAGAACTAGAACGTATATATTTATTTGAATCGTCGTTAGAATATAAAATTTTTATTTTAATTATTAAAGGAATTGGAAATCGCGCGGTAGTTCGAAAATTCGATTTCCAATTTCAAATGAATGTACAAGATTCAAAATAAACCGGATTTTAGAGAAACCAAAAATATTAGAATCTATTTGAAAATATCTTTCCAACGAATCCGAAAAATTGAAATTTCATAGCGCAAATAAAAAGTTATACCCAATTGAAATTTCAGAATAGTCGCTATGGAATAAATATAGCCCTTAAAAATAGAAATTTTGCAAACTACCTCCGTTTTCGACGAAACCACTTTTGTTGGATCCGGGATGTCAAATTATTGCTAGATTTCAAAATTCATAATTTTTGGAATTTATATGTGGGCGTGGCACAAGAAAACGTGTTTTGTCAATTTGGATCGACCAGAAAATGGCCATTTTTCAAACGGTCTCCAAATTTAACGAAATTAATTTTGTTAGGACCATATCGTCAATACGAAGCTAAAAGTAGTTTTTCTATAATTTTTAGAGTCCATATGTGACCCCAGTAAATTGAAATGTGCGTTCAAATTCAATATATAGATTTATATTTTGATTTGGACGAAAACTGAAAGAAACAGTTGAATTGGCTTACGATACATATCCCATTGTATTCGAAATGGGGGTAATTAGCTAGGGACGACAGTCGTTGGGCCTCGTTTGGAGTTCAAATGGAAAGTCAACTCTTTTTGGAATTAAATAAAAAATATAATATAATATATATAAATTTTCAATTAAACCCCCTTTCCGCATTCAGTTTCCCCCCAAACCAGAAAAGAAATCAAAGAAAAAAAGGGGAACCAGACCACGATCTCACGCCTCCAGACCGCGCTCGCGTCGCCACCTCCGGGGGCCGCCTTCCCCAGCTTCGATCCTCCTCTCCCTCTCTCACCTCCCCTTTGCATGGTAAAACCCCAACCCATTTAGCTCCCAAAACCCGCGACTATGGCCCACCGCCACCTGAGCTTCACCCCCCTCGACCTTCCACGACCCAGCCGCTACTTCCCCCGCACCTCAGGCCCCCTCCTCCGACGTGAAACCCCCCTTTCGACAAAGCAGTAATTTTTGGAAAAAAATGTGAGTTTTTATTAATTCTTTAATTTTATTTTTCATATAATTAGTTATATATATATGTATAAATCAACTTTTCTATATATATAATAACATTGGGATTTTTATGTAAATAAAGATTGGATTTTTAATAGGAGAAAAATCAGATTTTTCATTGTGGGAAAATTAGATTTTCATTTTGGAAGTAGTGATAAAAATATGATTTCTATGTTATAGAGATAATGAAAATATGATTTTTATATTATAGAGATAATAAAAATATGATTTTTATATTCATTAGCGATAGTTGGAAATAAAAATTCGATTTTTACTGTATATGAAGTGAAATAAAAATATAATTTTTATATATAGGAAAGCGAGGTAAAAATATGATTTTCATATTAAGAGATTTGAAATAAAAATATGATTTTTATTTGTTCGAAGATCGACTAAAAATATGATATTTTTATCATGAAAAGAAGCATATAAAAATTAGTTTTTTATATATGAAATAACGGGTTAAAAATATGAATTTTAGCTTATGAATGTTATTAATAAAAATCAATCATGTAGGATATCGTGTTCGCTTAAGGTTGTAGTCGACGAAGTGTTCATCTTCTTTGCTTTGAAAGACTGATAGAGTGGAATCCAAAGGTGAGAACTTCTCACTTTGATTTATTTTCTAGTTAAAAATATATACTAGGATGCAGACGGTGCTTAGCAGCACCCGACACCCATCGTCCACAGACCATGGATGACTTGTTTGTTTGATTGATGTGTTGTGAAATTTTATTGTGTGATGTGGAATGAATAAATATTTTATAGTTTAAAATATAATTTTTAACGTGTATATAAAATAAATATTTATAAACAAATCGAACGATTTGTTTATGTACACACATTTGACTGATATGGATTGGGACGATAAATTTTACATATCGCCCAACTGCACAAATAAAATTCATTATTTGTTGATTGAAACCCCACACGGGTATTGGGATGATATTGGACATATACTAATCTCAATAATAAGTTGTATGTCAATCGATTGGTTGACATGCTGTATAAGCGTTGAATATTTATATTTGATGCTTATGCAGTGTAGAATGCACTTTGGATGATGGTTGACTGTGTTTGATTGTAGTTGTGTACATATGTGTATGCAATCCATATAAATCAAATTATATGGTAATTGACTGTGTCTGATACCAGTTCAGAAAGAATAAATATTTTGGAATAACGATTATTTTAAAATAACTAATATTTTCAAATAATATTCAGAAAAGAATCAAAATCTGATTTTGATGTCCGGTTTGGGATGGACACGAATATATTTAATATATAAAGCCGTGTTGATTAGATTAACGCCATTTTGACATGAACGATATTTATATCGATTTTATTCATTTTTATAATGAATATCAAAAAGGAAATGATTTCAAAATCTAATGTTTTGAAATATTATCATTTATATATCGATGATATAGAATATTCAATTTTGATTTGAAATTGAATACGAATTGAAATCGTTTTGAAAACGAATTTAAAATGATTTATAAAACGTTTTAAATGGAAATCGACGAAATATATATTATATATATATAATATAATGGCTGAATAGAACGCGCCGCGCTGCGGCAGTTCGTGAATTTCGACCATTGACTTCGAATGGACATTACGGGAGATCCGACCGTCGGATTCTCCTAAAACCGGAACCGTTGGGTTCATATCGAAAAGAGATTTCTAAGAATATTAGAGACTTGAAATATAATGGTTGGATTTGGAATTATGTCCAGATCAAATTTGGAAAAGGTCGTTATAAGTGCAGTTCGATGGCCGTTTATGGAAATCGACTGTACGGGCCTTGATAAAATTATTAATAATTTGTGTAAAATCATAATAAATGATCTGGAAAGAATCAGGATGAAAAATCCCATATTTGAAAAGATGAAAATAGTTTTTATCGAAATGAACTAGTTTTGAACTAGAATTATAATCCATTTATTTTTAAAATAAATAAATTGGATTTGAAATGGTTTTAAAAATAACCAGAATTTCCAATATATAAATTGGAATGGATTCGAATCGAAATTATCTTCAGAATATTTTGATTTTAGATTTCGTAATTATACAGATACTGTTATGGGAATTTGAAAGATATATTTATATCGTTATTTCCAATACGGTATTTGTTGGTCGTAGGATTTGATATTGAATATAAGCCGACATATTTTCTATTCAGAGCCTTGTATTTAATATCAAATGGGATTTGGGTTTGTCGTGAATGGTGTCTTCATTAACATTGTTCTTAAACCGAGTTGAGAAAAAAAAAAAGATTAAATCTTTTTATTTAGATTTAATGAAGTATACCAATTAATTAATATTTATTTGGAATTAAATTGGAATTGATTTTTGGGTTTATCGTGAACAGTGTTTTAAATAACATTCGTTCTTTAATCCGATAATTAATGGAATATGAATTGGGTTTGTTGTGAACTGTGTTTTAACAACATTCGTTCTTTAACCTGATTTATAGTGAAATGTGATTTGGAATTTATAAATCTTTTGTTAAGGTTTAAAGGAGATTTTCCAAAGTAAAGTTTTTCAATTTAATAAAATAAATTGGAATTGAATGGAATTCGGTTGGGTAATAATCGAGGTGATCTTCTGTAGAGGAAGACTGTTAATATATATGGAATTTAAAAGGCCTTGCCGTTATTCCATTTATATTATCGGTTGGATATGGAAGTTCATATCGATTATATACATGGACCTGTTTTCCGTGAAGATTCCATTGTTAATGGAATGAGATTTTGGGTTTATCGTGAACTGTGTTTTAAATGACATTAGTTCTTTAACCCCGTTTACGATAAGAATTATTTTTTAACTTTGAATAATCATTAATTAATGATTTTTGAAAATTAAAACTGAATTAGAGTTTTAATGAATCTTTAAATAGATTGAAAGGTGAATTTGATAACTAAAATTATCAAATTCAAGAAATGATTGAGAATGGAGTATCACTAGTTTTGCTCCAAGCGATAATTAAATCTTTAATTAGATTTGAACGTGAAATGGTAATTGACATTACCGATAACACCGTGGTGTTGATATGAAGTATTACCAGTTTTACTTCATGGGATGAATAGGTTGGGGTTGGGAAATTTAACAAATGATTACTTCGGTAAGGTTCGCTAGTCCCGCCTAGTTTGGATAAACCATAATTTGGTTTGAATTGATATTCAAAAGAAGATTAAAGAATAAACTTAAAGAATTTATCTTTGATAAAATTAATGGGAACCTTTCCCGAAATATAAGAATATTTAAATAAAGGAATATTCTGGATTTGAATGAGGCGTATATTGTGTTTTATAACACTGGTTTATTATATACGCGAGTTATTCGGAAAGGCCGGGTTTATACCCATTCTGAATAACTGAATCGACGATAAGTCGACGATGAAGATGGTGGTCTTCACATCGTTGAGATAATTACTGATGATCTTGACTGGGCTGTACACCTAAGAGGAGGGAATTAGTTAGTGATCATCCAGACGTACTTGAAGATCGATGGATATGCGAGGAATAAGGTTCCTCCGGTTTCGTTCAGACCCAGAACGGACTTGTAAATGGATGTGTGTCTGACATCGAATTTCATTCTATGTGATTGATATACATCGGTTGCATAGCGTGAATTGCCTGCGTGGCATGCTGAGATGTTAATGATCAAGGCTTCTGTTGAAAAGCAAAGTCTTGTGGTTGATGATCAAAGCACGGTCGTTGTGTAGCGTTAATTCGCGAGCCTCACACCCCGGTGTGAACCAGAAATAGGAGAGGACATCAGGGAGAGCATGTGTTTCCTTCTAGCTAGGAGTGGTGTTTTGGGTTTTACATGCCCGGACATTTTACTTATGTGGATGATGGATTGCCAGGCGCCTCGGTTATATCGGTCGATTCGGGACCGATGGAGTCATTAGGCTCATTGACGCCCCATAGGGCGGGGAAACACATGTTCAGGCATTTTAATTCAACCTTTGCACTTCGGGTGGACCGGCCTTGACGATCCGAGGGTCACTTGAGCTCTGATCCTGAGGGTCGGGCTAGAGCGTCTCGAAGCGGTAAGGACGATCCTTTGCCTTGGTTCACAGATGGAAATCCAACTTCCAATACGACATTTTGCGGTTTTGATTGTAGAGCCTAGTATGGTGACATAGTGGGATGGGGCACTCATGCCATTTATGATTGATACTTATGATTGAAATTATTTTGACACTATACACTTATAATAATAATAAAAGATGAAATTTCACGTACCAAGCATATTTGGCTATTATAAGGTAAAAACTCTATCCTTCGGCTTGCGTTGCATTGTGTGATGGGACCTGAGTCTCATAATAGCTTCATTGTTCTTTATTTAGCATTGCGTTGTTGTTTTTATGCATGGTATTCTTGGGAGGAAATCCGCTCCGTGCTATACGGCGTGGCCCCTTGATTTACCTAACTTTAAAATCAGATTTATAACTGTTTTAGTTCTCACACTAATCACATGACTGACCCGAAGTTTATTTTCTTAACCTAAACTCTGGGTGCCCCTATTTCCACGGGCAGCTAGTAGTTTTGGTTTTGCAGATTTATATTCGCAGGATCCTGGTTTACAACTGGAATGATATTCGGAAAGCTCTGTACCCGTGTATTCTTTTCAGTTGTGTTTTGTATTATTTTCCGCTGCATTGTAACTTGTAAATCTCTGATATTTGGTAAATGTGTAATATTTATTCATACTCTGTATATTCTTATACTCTGATGTAAATTGTTGTAATGAGCAATGAAATGTTCTTCTGTTTGTGTTCCGATGTGTGTTGTTCTCAAAGTCAATTCGGGCTTTCCTTCACGGGGAAGTTCGGGTCGCTTCAACTATATTGATCTTGAACTCTTGAAATCTTGATTACTCACGAGTCTTGAAATTTCTTTGATCTTGAATCTCTATCATCTTTATAACCATACAGTATTTAGTAATATTTCCTGTATATAATTCCTGCATATATATATATATATATACACACACACACACACACAAAAAGTGTTAGTATATATTTTATAATCAATGATAATTGAAATAAGGTTGTTGTCATCAAAACTCCATTCTCCAACATTTAGTAGCTAAAAACAAATGGAAGCTTCATGAAGGGGTAATTTTGGTAGTCCTCAACAAAAGTGATTAAGGTTTTAGAGTTTAGAACATGTATAAATATCTCTTTTATGTTGATGTAAATATCATATCTTTTAGTTCGTTAGTTTGTAGGATCAAAAACGAAAAGTCTTTCTTTCTTTCATGGCTTCTTATCCATTTCCCTCTTATGTAATTTTCATGTGAATGCAATTTAACTTCTTGTTCATTTAATTCTTGTTATTTATTTTATGCAAGTGTAGTTTTATTTTATGCAAGTAGTTTAGTTTATTTTTGTTAAATAATTCTCTTTTTTTCCTTTATTTTTAATGTTGCAGTATATCTTTGTTGTCATAATTACATATATTAGAGGCCAATCTTTTCAATTTAGGGGTAATGAAGCTCTCTTGATTTTGTAGATGCAACATAATTTGTGTATTCATGCTCTCTTTTTGTGCTTCATGGCATGTTGATGTTATTGGTTTTATGTGTTCATTATTGAATTTGATAGCCTATATTGTTGACACCGAATAGACTATGCTTAGTCATATGTTCACTAATTACCTCTTCATCTACGTATGATGATGGTGATTAAGTGGAGGTTGAAATAAAAATTGATGGTCTATAGTTCTAATTAATAGTTCATAGGCCATGCTTAAAGTATATTTCACTTTCATCTTGTTGTCATTTTTCATTAGAACTAGTAGGGTGATTTAGTTGGTATGTTATAGTTTGATAGTTTATTTTGTGCTAATTAATAGCACGAATAAGCTATACTTATAATAATCATATCAACTGAATTCACGAATGACAAAAAAAAGAGATCATGGTTTCATTTTATGTTGATTCATGTGATCTAGAGAATTGATTTATTCCTAAGTTGTTATTTAACTCTCATATTCTTATCTATCTTAGTTTGTTAATTTAGTTTAGTTGTAGGTGTAGTTAAAATTTCACTCGACTTTGTTCTAATTTGATTGAATAAAATTAGAATTACTTATTTCCCCGTGGATCGACTCGTATTCGCTAATGTAGTATAGGTGTACGCCGTGCGCTTGCAGTTTATACACTTCACGACGGATTTCTAATCAATAGAATTTCCATCGTCGAACAAGAGTTGATGTTCTAACATAAGGATGGTGGATTTTCTCCGACCAAACAATAAATATTTCAAGAGTGACCATTCATAAATACATATTATAAAAAGGGAAACAAATCATCTTCAAGGGAAAATAAGTATGAACTTACCTTAAAGAGTAAGTTGCTAATTACATAAAGGGAGAGGACCTAGTGTTACACTACATTTACTCCAGCATCTTTTCATCAATGCCATATTACCGGGACCTTGTCGTCAATGACCCTGCCCATGTGGCATTAACGGGCTTTCTGGTTAACATACACTATTCATTATACATTGCCCATGTGGCTAGCCCAGACTACACAGTGACCCATATAATATGTTTAAATATGTTTTTTTTTTCAACTGACTCCCCCACTCATCCATTGTCTAAGTATTCTTCGCATTTCTTGAATGGATTAGTGTGTTTAAGATTCTACAACCCATGACAATGGGGGCAGGTTGAGGCAAGCTTTTTGTTCTCTAGAACCATCCAGGATTTTTTGAGCCTCGCTTCAGACTCGCCCTGTAGACTTGGTGCTGGGCTCGACTTTTGCCCCGAACCCGAAACTCGAAACCCGTACGGATCACGGTAAACCCACCCCCTGCCCTAAGACCCTGTGAAACTGTGTATTAATATACACAAATTTATAATTTTTATTACTAAATGATAAATTAAATACAAATAAAAACGTATTTACAACGATAACATAGTATAATAAAAATAAGTTGCACAATAATAATTCAAAAAATATGCATTTATTATTATATAATTATCATTGATGTAAGTTAATACCATGAAAATTCTATAGTTCATTGATTGAAAGTACATTATATTCATGTCAGACCACTAATATATAAACAAATTAACAAGTAATCACTATAATAATAAAACGGTTTCAAAATGTTTCAACAATGCATGATAAGTTAGGACGGATTAATCGTGTTCCGACTCGATCCTAAACCAGAACTCTCAAAAGCAGATCGCGGATCTACCATCTAATAAGACGGGTCTAAATAGTCAAAAATTGGGATGACTTTGGACACTGACCAGCCCAATTTACATGTTCGTCTCTAATTTTTAGCGTCTCTAATCATTTTCCCGCGCATTTGGCCATTATTTCAGTGAGCGAAAAGAGGGTCAAAATTGTGATTCTACAAAGTACAAACAATTGAGATGGAAAGAGCGCGACTATTGAGCTTAGCAGTCGATTTTGGATTTGAGGAAGGATTCGCCAACCAGTGCTTAGATAGGCTATTCGATCTATACGGTATGATCCTGCTCAAATTATCCTTGCTTAGTAAATTATTACTAGTAAATGAACAGATCTGGGCGCGGAAGCGGATCGCATCCTTTTAACTCTATGAATGATTTGCATTTTGGACATAAGTGATAGTGGCCCATCTTATTATGTTGATGTTAAAATCAACACAGGATGTTATAGTTGAAGAATAACCGGTTCTGGTCTTTGCAGTTTGAAGACGTCTAATAGGATTCCTAAAATTTCTGTTAGGGATCTGAAATGATGAATTAAACCCTAGAGTTGGGAAACCTACCAGTGATCCATCATGAAGATGGTTAAACTACATCAAACAATCAAAAAGCTAAAATGTGTCGGTAATAATCAATCGTACGCCATGGGAATTAAAATTGCACAATTAAGAGTATTAGCATTTTACAGTTGTTTCACAGATGTGATATTCCCTACGTTGAACTATTTTTAATACGACACTGAAAGATTATAAGAGATAGTAGATTATTGCAAACAACGGTTGCAAGGATGTTTAGGTTGTTATAATGAGCAGTAGATATATCAACCATTGGATGATGAGGAGGTCTATAATATCCTTTGCATTAGCTTCATGAAATCAGCAGAAACATGTATGCTAACTGATCGCATGACCTCTCGATAGGTTCCTCTGAATCTACCAGTAGGTGATTGTGCTTCGCTGTTGTAGATATTCTTGCTCTATTCTACACAAGACTTTTCTTCATCTTTTGTCTGCCATGCATTTGTATCAATATGTTTAAACACTCAACAGTTGAGACTTTAGTGTTAGAGCGTCTCCAAAAGCTCTTTAATTTAGTCACCAGATAAAAATTTGATGTGATTTTCCTCTGCAGGTGGCTCCTGATTAGTCAGTTGTAGCCACTCCAGCAAGTTCTAAACACGTGCAATCTTCCTTCGCAGGTGGCTCCTGGTCAGTCAGTTGTAGCCACTCCAGTAAGTTCCAATCACATGTCCTTGTTTGGAGCAATTCAGAAGAGTTTATGCTCCTGTTTGGTAAATGCTTAGCAAGTAAGAAAGTAAGCACTTGCTGAACAGGTACTTAAGACTGGACAACCAATGCGCATGTACTCAGCTTTTGATTCTCCTACAATTTTTGCTTCAACAACTCTATTCTGATTTAAATTCCAAATAATGTTTCCCATTATGAACAACTTCTGTAAATAACTCTGCATTTTTACATAAAAATCACATTTTTTTAATTTGCTGTACTTAAATATCCATGCATTCCATTATTCTAGTCTCATCAACTTCCATCAACTCAGCATACGGTGGAGCTCAATGTGTATGAAAACCTAAAGTACTAAATATACAATAAGGAATTAATGGAATTTGCGATGATGATATATTGATATTAGATGCAAACATCATCGAACATAGTAAAATGTCACCATTTTGTAAAAAGGAAAAGAAGAATATAATATCTAGGACGGTCCTTGTTGAAATTTTCAGCATCCCCTTAGCATCTTCACGAGCGCGCATTTCTTTCAACGCAAAGGCACAACAAACCACTGAACAAAGCCCTCTCGGTGTCAACGTCATGATTGGATATCCTTATATCCCCATAGAGCGCACATATGTTTATGCCAACGTCATGATTGTCGATGTGAGACTAATTGCAAACTCAATCTACGCACCCGCTCTCATACAATGCGAGACACAACTAACAATACTGAGTTAAATTCGAGGCTTCTGACAAACTTGATTGAAAATGCCTAGTGAATTCGTGTATTATTTTAATAAGTGTCTACTGTCTACGAATGGTTTTAACAAAAGAATTAATTCTTACCGTTAACAACAAAAATCGTAAACACCTGAAAGTAGAGGCAAGCCATCGACAACTTCGACAAGGGGATCGGTAGCTTAGAAAAGATAATTCAGGAAACCTGAATGCAAGTTTGTAGTGTTGCTGAAACAATCAAAAAGATGCATGGATATAAATAATAAGGGACTGAAAGGTACTTAGCTGGTTGGAGCAAAGCGCGTAGTAAGGTCGACAAGGTCCTCCTATCGACAGGGTCGATATGATCCAGTTGTTATCTTATTCGGAGTGGGTTGTCGATCGGGCCAACAATGTGTGGGGGAATGGGGGCGATAACGACTGAAAGGAAAAGCGTAGAAGCTTATCGAACTAGTTGATAAGGTTTAGGGAATTAACAACCTAGGGTGAAGAGGCTTGCCGAATCGGGCGACAAGGTTCAGGAGTCTTGAGTATAAGTGGGGAAGGTTATCTAAGTAGTCGACAGATGCTTATCGACCATGAAGGTTGGATCTTAAGGGTGATGAGTGGAAGTAGAAGTAATCAAATCAGATCCTGTACACAAGTAAATTTTATTCCATATTCATCTTTTATACAACTGTTTTGCAACGAAGCAACGAGATTAATTTCCCCCTAAATCGATATAGGGTTTTCCAAAACGGGTTGGATACAAATGATTCAGTGTGTCGAGGTTTTAGAAATTGTCCCTTCAAAAGTAGTCCTACCGCCTCTATTTATATAGTGCAAAGTCCTGTCGTCTCGGTTATGATGCATTGGTCCTTATCAACCTAGTGTTTCGGAACGACAAGCTATCTTACCGACACTGCTTTTTGATGCTTACTGATGTAGGCGGAAAAACTGGAAACAATAAGACTTGAGGATGGTTGCGACAAGCCATCTATGTGGCAAGACCCATCTTTATCATGTGTGATATTATTAGGAGGTTTATTCCTAAGGTTTAGAAACAAGATCTATCGATCATGTCAACATACTGCCTTGTTTGTAACCCACGTCCTTATCGATCATGGCAAACAATGAAATTTGATGACAACAACGTCGTTATCGACCACGTCGAGAACATTATTGAGGTAATTATGGTGTAACACTTAATGTGTAATTTATTGTTAAGGTACGATGGCAACCATTACTGTTGTTGGTGCTACTTGATAAAAATAATAGCATAATCATCAAATAAAAAATAAAAATGGATATCAACTTCTCTGTTAATTTTAAAATCGGGCTCTTTATTTTGATTTTTGATTTTTGATTTTGAGAAATCTTAGAAATAGGTGAACAAAGAAAGAAGGGAAAATATTTTGAAAATGATAATAGTTCCAGTCCCAATACACAAATGCTCATTTGTTTGTAACCCACTTGCTATCTTATTCTGCATCGCAGCAAAATAAAGATTGTATCGAAGTTTTACATCTCTTTCATCTCATTTATGATGTTCATGACATCACCTTTTGCAAAGGCAAATTTTATTTAGACACAAGAATTTAATGAGTAGCACCACATTTTTTTTTTAAAAAAATATTAAGGACAAAACTGCCATTGTGTGTTGTATTTTTTCTTTAATTTCCATCCTATAACGCAATTCCCCTACGTGGTGCCCTAAAGGCACCACGCAGGTGCACTCTGTGGTGCCATGAAGACACCACGCAGTGGTCCTAGGCTGTGCCTTAAGGGCACCACACAGTGTGCCTACGTGGTGTCCTATGCACGGTATCACGTAGTGCTTCTACCAGGAGATATATAATTGTTTTTTTTTTCTTCAGTTGGGTGGGGGACTACTTAGTAAAATGACGGCTTTCTTCATTTTTATGAAATTGCAGTAATTACTCATTAAATTGCTGGGTTTAAATAGAATTTGTCATACTTGCATATGGTTAAGGTGAAATTTCAAACGTAATTTTTATCTTGTTTGATACTCCTCTCAAGTCTCACCCATGATGTTTAGATCTGAACCCAAGATACGCATTGAGATATCAGTCAAAGATTCCAGCTGAAACCCAAGATTTGAAAATTTGATTTTGTACCTTACAAATACCATAATTTCAGTAAAATGAATGGGTTGGAAAGTGAATTTCTATACATGGTTCGATAATTTGCCATGTACTACTCCTTACGGTAGTTTTATATACCACAGACGTCAATGCCCTGGTTCAATTGGGTTCTAGGCAACAGTTATGGTGGTATTGTAAATTGTTGAAGTACACAAACCTTGGTGCCCTGATTCTATAGGGGATCTAGGCAAGAATTGAGTTATCCCTGTAAATCTCATATTTTTACAGAACTCCACGGTATATAACTATTTACACCCTAAAGATATATGAGAGTGTCTTTGATTTTTTTTACAGGTGTCCATTTTCTCGTCAAAATGTTGCTTGTTTGTCCATGTCTGCATTTGTGTTCAAAGCATCGGAAACTCAATTCTATTAAAAAAAAAAAAAAGGAAAAAAAAAGGCTGAATACAAGTTATCATATTAGCTACTTACATTGTTAAAATCCGAAAGTTTTGTATTAGTTAAATTATAAAAATTATCTCCATATTGAGATAGGGGAAGATGGCAAAGATTTTGTCACCGTGGAGCACTGTGGCGACGATTTTCTTGCCTCACTTGCTGATGCAATGCAAGATACCGAAGACTGGGAAGATCTGGAAGCTATTGAAACTGAAGCATGTGGCACATTAACCAAAATTATTGAAACAAAGAAACCGGATAACCACAGAACGGGAATTGAAAAGAAAGATTCACATAATCATGTGGAAGAAGCTTCTAAAAGATCAAGCTACACCATTGTTGATGAAGACTCAGATTTGGAGGTGTTGAGCCAAAGTTTTAGTGATTCAATTAAATCAAATAAGAAGCAACATCAAACTACTACTTGCTCTGCTACTAAACAGCCTTTAATTTCTCAAGTAGGTTCCATTTACTTTATTTTTCATATGTCTATTTCTACTATTTTCTTTGGTGTAATTCTGCATTGGTTTACCATCAAATTTTGGATGGGATATCGCTGGACATAGATATTCTGATAACATTACTAACAGACATTACTCAGTATTCATCTTCTTCATTTTTCTTTGAAAATCAAACGCTTTCGTTTTCTCGAAGTGTAGGTATTCAAAAGCACCAATAAGCATGGATCAAGTTCACCATTCACCAAAACTGACAGAAGCAATGACATAGCGGTAAATGAACATGCTATCCTAGGATACAATGATCTGCTGGCTATGGATGATATAGGATTGGCAAATGTCGTAATATTTGGTAATAAAACACTCCGTCCCCTCCAGTATGAAGCTTGTAAAGCAGCAATTGAGAAGAGAGATTGCTTTGTTCTTATGCCTACTGGTGGTGGAAAAAGTTTGTGCTACCAGGTTCACACATCTACCTGTCAATTTGCAATTTCGTTATGGAACTTGGGCAGGATTCAAGACTAATTCACAAAAAAGTGTTTATTTTGAGAGAAATTTTTATCAAATACTTGGATATTTTTCATTTGATTGTCAATGGATAAAGCTTGTGATACTGATTGAGCGTTAGGGAATTTAGTATGTTTATAATACTAGTGGAGAATCAAAATTTGAACATAAGTGATTTGGAAATATCAAAACATTATAATTTTTTTTATAAAATGGATGGCTACCGTTTCACAAATCAAATTAAGTAGCAGAGCTTCATAGAAAGGTTGACTAGATCAGTATATAGCTACCGACAAATGGTTGCCATGTTCTTGGATTTCAAACAAAAAGTACTAATATTTTGTGTGAGAATATTATGTACAGATATATAAAGAGTATATGATGTATATTTTACCATAAATCACAAGACCAAAGATCTTAGTCCGAAAAATAATAAAGAAAACTGCTCAATAGGGTATCACTAAATAAATACCCACTTCTGTTAAGTGAAGAATTTCGATTCATGTATCTGCATGTTGGCTCTGAGGTATTCAATTTTTAGAACCTGTTTCATGCCAATTTTACTTGCTTGAATGAAAAGCTAAGATGACGATTATACATAGCTGACCATTTAATTTCATTTCAGCTCCCTGCAATTCTCCATCCAGGTGTTACGATTGTTGTATGTCCCTTGCTTTCTCTAATCCAAGATCAGGTCATTACGTTGAACATTAAATATGGGATTCCAGCAACCTTTCTGAATTCTCAACAAACTGCTTCACAGGCATTGGCAGTTATGCGCGAACTTAGGTAAATTCAAATATTTTGTTATAAAATATTTACACTCCTTCATATCGCCACAAATGATAAGTTTACCCAAAAATACTATATTGTTTGTTGTGTATTCTTATGTTAGTTTGATCTGTGGAAGTATTAACCGACTTAAATAACAACTTAATCACTTTAACTGACGTGCGTCAAATATGGTAAAGATTTCAGCTCTTATAGTTATGATTCGTCTTTGATCTCTCCATATTCATTCATCTTTGTAATGCCTAGAAAATTATATGTAAAAAAAAAAAAAAAAAAAAAAAAAAAAAAAAAAAAAAAAATCATTTCTTAGTTTCATTGTCATTTCAAAACAGGAAAGATATGCCTTCCTGCAAACTGTTATACGTGACTCCTGAAAGAATTGCAGGAAACAATTCATTTATGGAGACATTAAGACAGTTATACAAAAAGGTAGCTCTCTAATTTTGGTACTGCTACATTGATATCTTTAATCTTGTTCAACATGCACAGCTTATTGTTTGAAAGAAAGGTCTAACAGTAGTTACGATGACAGGATCTATTAGCCAGGTTTGTCATAGATGAAGCTCATTGTGTAAGGTAACCATATACTGCAGTGAAACGAATTTTTTGGAATCTACCTTGAAGTTTAACTAAAACGTTGTTACTGATTATTTTTTTTCCAGTCAGTGGGGCCATGATTTTCGTCCTGATTATAGAGCACTTGGATGTCTTAAGCAAAATTTTCCACAAGTTCCAGTGATGGCGTTGACTGCAACTGCAACTCAATCTGTTCTCAAGGTAGTGCAATCTTCGTTATGTAAATTTAGAGTGATGCTAAGGGCACTGCATTTCTTGCTAGGGGCTCCCACCGCGATTGCCGAACGCCTTTTTTTTTTGTTTTTTTTTGCCGCATTCGGCGTACAACTGCCGCCCGAACACTGTTCGGTCAGCGGTTCCGTAGGAGTCCCTAGCACAAAGTGCGGTGCCCTTAGCACCGCACTAAATTTATACTTGCTCAACTCTACTAGCTAATGATTTATCAAGCATCATGTTAAAAAATGTTTTAAGGATGGGAGTTGCGTTTAAATAATTCATGGCTTTGAGTATGCTATGTGAAACATGCAGGATATTTTGGACACTTTGCGAATACCACGTGCTCTCGTGCTGGAAACAAGTTTTGACAGACCAAACCTGAACTATGAAGTTCAGGGTAAAAGCAAGGATACTCTGAAGCAACTTGGGAAGTTGTTGAAGGATAATTTTGAGAACGAGTGTGGAATTGTGTATTGTTTATCAAAGAGCGAATGTGCTGAGGTTTCCGATTATCTGAACCAGAAATGTAAGATAAAAACAGTATATTATCATGCTGGCTTAACTTCTAGACAAAGAGTCGAAGCCCAGAAGAAATGGCATACAGGAGAAGTTCATGTTGTATGTGCGACAATTGCATTTGGAATGGGGATAGACAAAGCAGATGTTGTAAGCCACATCACAACTGTGCATTTTCTAGTAGTTTTTCCTTTTGTTTCTTCTTAAACTACATTGATTCATTTCAACCTAAGACACAGCTTTATCAACAAATGTATTTTGTTTGCACATCAATGTTGATAATCTAGAAACATAAAACTGGCTCATATTTGGCAATCTTAAAGCCTTTCAATACGAACTCACTATCACTCCACTGGCATCATAATAGATTGAGAACGACTAGATTAGGAAGAACACTCAAATTTAGGGAAAGTCTCCTTTCCCCTTAAAATTGAACTTTTGGATTAGCCACTTCTACTATATCGATGTTGATAATTTGGCTTACCTAAATCTGGGTAATAAAAACTCAATAAATCGTGATTGTTACCAACTACTCTCACTAAAAGCGCCTGTAAAATATTTCGGGATTTGTTATTGACACTCCAATTTATGTTAAGGGGACGAGGGAGCAAATTTTAAGGGCACTCCACTTTTTTTAAATTGTTAAGGGGAGTCAATGTAGGTAGCTAATTTTTTTAACTTCTTACACTTTTACCCTTACGTTTAAAAACTTACGCACTGTATGCAATGAAAAGCTGACAGACAGTTCTCTCTGATCCAAAGGAGGATGAAAACATTCTGAGGAGAAAAGAGATTTAATCTCTTTAATTCTTTCAGTTTGGATGAATTGCTTTATTGTGGATCGAATGTTGCCGTTTGACCTTGTAGCTTTGATACCATAAAAGCATTCGCAAGATATTTTGCTTGATTGATGATATTAGTAGAAATGTTTTGCTTGATTGATGATATTAGTAGAAATGTTACAAAACTGAATGAATTGTAAAATGAAAAATCTCTGAGTATATGTACAAATGAAGCAACGGTAAAAACTAAGCAGATGGGCTCGAAAGCCATCAGGTCCAAATGCAAGCGGTCCGCGTTTCAACAAGTGATAACTGCATCTCTTCATATAAAATGTCATCATATGCGTGAAGCAGCCATATTCTCTAATACTCACCAAATAGTTGATTTGAATTTTTACTATAACATTTGATGAAACTGAAAATTAATGTGGTTTTCATGTATACAGCGCTTTGTGATACACAATAGCTTGTCCAAGTCAATTGAAAGCTATTACCAAGAATCTGGAAGAGCAGGAAGAGATGGTATGCCAGCATCGTGCATTGTTCTTTATCAGAAAAAGGACTTCAGCCGAATTGCATGTATGCTAAGGAATGGACAAGGATCGAAAAGCAACAGTTTCAAGACATCCATGATCCAAGCAAAGAAAATGCAAGAATATTGTGAGCAAAAGGTGAATTTAACTACCATACTTCCCAAACATTCTTCCTGGTTTTCATCACTGTTCTTGAGTATTCTTAATTATGGAATATTCTTGGTGCATTTGTCCAAAAATAAAAGTCTAAAGTTAACTCTACACATACGACTCGGTGATGTCTTAAATAACTTGCACATCTACCAGAAACATGTATCAAAGTTGTAATAATAATTGATTTTATGGAATATAATTTGTTGAGCTACTATATGATCATCTAATAAATTTATGCACATGTGTATTTGTATGCGTATTTTATGCATTAGAAATTTGGATCAACTACTATATCATATCATAATTATATGCTTGTGTATTTGTCTGCATATTTTGTATTAAAAATTTGGATCATGGAAACTCGTCCTTAGAAACATGTTTAAATACAGCTTTAAAAAAAAATTGATAACATTTTTTTCTTTTTTCTCCTCGAGATTCAAATCTGCATTTAATCACTTATGGAAATTCAAATCTACGTTTAGACATTTGATAACATTTTACAGAAATTCAAATCTGCGTTCAATGGCATCCCGGAAAATACAACACCTCAATAGCCCCCTTGAATTCCACATTTTATTTATATTAGTGGGAGGTGGAAGAGTGAATGAAAGAAGAAAGAGAAGGGGAATATATGGTGGAAAAGAGAGGTGCCATTATGGTGCTACACTGTTTGTGGTGTCAATGAACCTGCCTCTCTTTATACACACACACACATACATACATACATACATACATACATATATATATATATATATATATATATATATATATATATATATATATGTGTGTGTGTGTGTGTGTGCGCGCGCGCGCGCGTGTTTGCGTGTGTGTGTGGAAGCAGAGAGAAGGTGAGAGAGTAAGTAGAAGCAGAGAGAGCGGAATGGATGGTTGAAATCATGATGTAAATGAGGTGCTATTGAACGCTCCTCACAAACACAAGATTATATACATACATATACATATACATATACATACATATATATGTATATGTATGTATGTATACATACATATATATATATATATGTATGTATGTATGTATATATACACACACATATTAGATGGTTGTGTACTAGTATTTTGAAACTTAAAAAAAAAAGATATGTACAAAATCTGTCATATACCTGCACAGCGAACATTAATTTGCATAGGTATATGTCAGGTGGGTCTTACACTAATTTACTTTGTATAAGCAGACTGAGTGCAGAAGGCAAATGCTTTTGGAGCATTTTGGAGAGTCATTTAAAAGAGATCTATGCAAAACTGGTCCAAGCCCTTGTGATAACTGCTTAAAGTTGTCTGGTAGAGCAAGTTAGATTAATAATTGAGGTATGTACGGAAATTTGGCTGTAAAATTATGTTTTCCATGCTCTAGTGTAACTTGCTCATAGCCATTCACTTGCAAATTGGATACTGGATTGTTCTTGGGATTCATTATCATATTTCTTTGTTTGAATGTCTTTGTATATTTCTAACTGATATAAACCTTGTTAACATTTTTCTATGTTGCATACATTAATTAATTCAGTATCATATGCGTTAATTTTTAGTTTTATCTTGATCTCTAATAAGGGTGGGAATTAGGACTGATCCAATGTATCCAGATGTGATTTAACGGATTTCCGTTCTAGACGGATAGGAATTTCTCGTGTACAGACTATAAATTTCAGGCTTCCATCCGAACTTCGGTTCAGTTCGGGTTCGAATGAGTAAAGCACTAAAATGCATAATTTTCAGTATTTTTTAATTGACTCTTTTGAGCTACTTTGGGTTGGTTTGATCGTGTTTTTATTGCATTTTTCATCTCTTGAAATCGATTCAAAATCCAGTCGGATTCGGTTTGGATTTGGAACGTTTTCGCTCGGGTTGATTTTGCAATTTTGGATTGTAATTGTCAGTTGCTTTGCTCGAAAGAGAATAACAGCAGTTTGCAAATTTGATAATTTTACCTTTATATTATTGAAAAGTTGGACTCACAGTTTAGCAATGAGGATTGCGCTAGCCTGCACTGAGTGGCGGAGCTTGTGACCTCAAGTTTAGATTGGGAAAGAAGCTAGGAATTGTCGGCAAACCATTTCTGATGGGAATGTCAAATTTTGCAAAGAAATTACAATTTTTTAGGAATGGTTAAAGGGACTCCAGTTTTAGTTAATAGAGGATAATTTTAAGAAGACTCCATGTTGTGATTTTCAATCATAGATGGAGAAAATGGTATGTTAAATTAGATTAAATGAAAGGATTTTTTTTTTTTTTTTAAAAGGTTGAAAGGATAGATATTGCTTTTCCTAATTAATGAGATTCTGATAGATATTATTTTCCCTTATTAGGTGGCATAATTGATAAAGATTTGTTTTGAGCAAGTCTTAAGGAGTATTTATTTCTAAGATATTTCAAGGTCTAATTAGGTTTTAGACCTAGTCTTTCTATTTGCCTATATAAACATCTCATCAGGGAGAGAATTATCTGAACGTGAAGGAAAGATTTTTTTTTTTTTAGGATTGAGATAAATTCTCAATTATTTTTAAGTTTTCATTGTAATAATTTGGTGGATTAATAAAGGTTTGTTTGGTGGAATTTGCTTGTTATTGTTATCTTCTTCCCTCTTTCAAAATATAATTGTGTAGTGATTTTACGGAAACCCTAATAGTTGGTATCAGAGCCTTCTACACAATTTTTTTGGAAAGGGTTTGATTATGGATTAAATAATTATTCAAAAGTTTAATGGAAGAAATTGGGGATTATGAAAGGCGAAAATGAAAGATTTTCTTTATGTTAATGATATTCATCAGCCACTGGAGAATAATGGGGAAAAACATAGCAATCTATCCGAAGCAAAATGGGAGACTTTGGATAGGAAGACTGTTGCGTCTATTCGATGTTTTTTTTGGATAATATAGTGTTTCATATTGTTGCTAATGAAACATCTGCATATACCATATGGAAGAAATTGGAAGGGGTTTATGCGAAGAACTCTGCAACAAACAAGGCTCTTCTTATGACAATGTTGGTGAATCTGAAGCTTAAGGAAGGTGGATCAATTGGAGAGTATCTTAATGATTTTCAGGAAATTGTGAATCAGTTGGCTGCCGTAAATTTTAAGGTGAATGATGAAACACAAGTCTTAATGATGATGAGTTCGTTGCCGGAGAGTTGGGAAACAGTTGTGGTTGCGTTGAATAACTCAAATTCGGATGGCGTTGTTTCAATGGGTTTAGTGGTCAGTAGCTTGCTTAATGAGGGGATGCGGAGGACGAGTCTTATGGAAAGAAAAGATAAGGAGGCAACGGAAATTGAAACTCCAATTGAAAAAGCTTTTATTGCAAGGAGGGTTAATCAATGAAATATGAAAAGACAATCGAATAGAACAGACGTGAGAAATGAATACATTTGTTTTTACTGTGACAAACCCGGTCATCAACTGAGATTTTGTCGTAAGCTTAAGAGGGATAAGGACAAGATGAAGACATTGGAAGAAGAGTCGGATGAACAAAAGGACAATGAAAATGAGGTAAATCTTGGTGTGGAACTTGAAGGCAATGTTTTATGTGTTAATGAAGGCGAAAGTAAAGATTGGATACTTGATTTGGGAGCTTGTTTCCACGTATGTCATCAAAAGGAAACATTTATTGATTATGAAGAACAATCTACTAAAGTGGAATTCGCCGATGGTCGAGATTTGCATGTTAAAGGCATAGGTTCAGTCCGATTGAAGATGAATGATGGAAATGTGGTGAAACTAACATGTGTTAGGTACATTCCGGAAATTAAGAAGAATCTTGCTTCAATTGGATAGTTGAAAAAAAAAGGCTGCAATTTCTCGACTAGAGGAGGAGTCACAAAGGTTTGGAGGGGTAATAAGGAGCTTCTGCGCGCAAAACGGGGAAATGATAACATATATAAATTGTTTGGAAAAACGGTGGAAAATGTTATGAGTTCTCAAATTGGATTTAGAGAGGCGAGTTCATCTGAATCAAGTGGAGCCATCAACGTAAAACCACAAAGTCTGCATGGAGGCCAATGTGGTATTACAAGCAATTTTGAATTTATTGTTGAGAGGTGCATTTCATGTGATAGATGCATCATTTGTAAGTGGTAGATTTGTTTTGAGATTGGAGTTTATTGGAGAGATTTCATATCAAGGTGGAGTGTTGTGATATATATCATAGGCGGAGAAAATGGTATGTTAAATTAGATTAAATGGAAGGAATTTTTTTCTAAGAGGGAGAAAGGGTAGATATTGCTTTCCCTAATTAATGAGATTTTGATAGATATTGTTTTCCGTTATTATGTGGCATAATTGATAAAGATTTGTTTTGAGCAAGTTTTAAGAAGTATTTATTTCTGAGATATTTTACGGCCCAATTGGGGTTTAGACCTAGTCTTTCTCTTTGCCTATATAAGCATCTTATTAATGAGAGAATTACTTGTACTTGAAAGAAATTTTTTTTGGGGGGGGGGGGGGGTGGGGGTGGGAGGGGGAATTGAGATAAATTCTCAATTATTTTTAAGTTTTCATTGTAATAATTTGGTGGATTAATAAAGGTGTGTTTCATGGAATTTGCTTGTTATTGTTATCTTTTTTCCTCTTTCAAAATCTAATTGTGTAGTGATCTTGCAGAAACCCTAATATTCCACTTTTAAAAAAATGTTAAGGAAGGGTTTTTATTTTATTTTAAAATAAGCATGGACTAAACTACCCCTCGTAACAAGAACACCTGCTTCTCCTTTACTATCATTCTTTTCTATTTTGATTGAAACAGACCTTCGTATTAAAAATATATTCCAAAATCGAATCTCTAGATCACCACGATAGTAAAACCAAAACCGCCTTATAATTATACGTTCATAAATGGTTCGAACGAAGAGGATATTCCCAAATTTCTAACAAATTGATTCCCATGTATTTACGTAAGCAATATTTTTGGTCTCTTGATGTAGATTAAATTTATCAATATTGATAAATAATGACAACCACGAATAGTAATTGGTAATATTTATAGCTATTATCTCCAACGGTTACAGTAAAATCGCTACAGCTATTATCTTCAACTGTTTTTCAATTAAGTTTGTCCCTGTTGGTTTGAGGAACAGTCAATTACCTCTATAGCTTTACAATTCACTAGCCTTTTATTATGTGTACAGCTGTAGTTCCATTAGAGACTAATAAATTATTTGCCAATTGCATAAGCGGGTTGTTAAAGCCCTTCTGAATTTGTGCAGTATCCTTAATTTGTTGTTAAGCACTAATATCCTCTTCGGTCACATTGTTTGTAATTATTGTCTTATTATTCTTTTTACATACAGAATCACATATGTAACAACCCGTATTTTAATAACGTGTTATAACCATAAACCAAGGCAGAATTAAATTTTAAAATAAGAATCAAGGGAAACGGGCTACGCCATTACGTTCATCTCGAAATTCTGCTTGAAAACGAGTCCGAGTTTGCGAAGATCGGAGTCCGTATGACCAAGATATGGCTCTCCAAAGTTTCAGAATATCCCAGAGTACAAAACAGTTCGAATTTCAAGTTCAAAATTCGAATTTCAAATCCAGACAGCTGGGCAAGAAAAATCCCGCCAGCACCCAGGTCGACTGGGGAGTCGACGGGGCAGTCGACCCCCCTAGACCAAGTCGACTGGGCAGTCGACTTGGGTGTCGACCTGGTCACCTAGCCTGTTTTTGAGCCAGATGTATCTGGTCTCGTTGCTTGTCCAGATTCACTCTCTAAACACTATATAAACAGCCCCTGACCCTAGACTTTCTATCACATTCTTGTCCGACTATATGCTGCTGAAGTTCTGACTGGAAGATAGAGAACAAGGAGGCTATTCAGGACTTTGTTAGTGCTACGTTGGTTTGGGGATTTGCTAGAGATTCTGCTTCTACTCTTTTTGCTTTCTCATTCTCTAGACTACGATCTGTATGCCCTTTGTCACTCTTAGATTTAAACTGTAAATTTAACCTGAACATGATGTAAATTGAAATTATGCCTAAACATGATAACTAAGTTGGATCTACTCTTGTATATCTTGGATCTATGACTATCACTTTTAAATCTGTTATTTTGAATCTAGTTTTGTACACCCCAGGTCTATTCATCTTAAATGTTGACTTGTGGAATATCAGTATGAACTTGATTTGGATATATTCATGTTTAATCTAAAACCCCTTTTACGATCTTTATCTTGCCATGCCTGTGATGTTGAAACTATTATTGGGGTACTATTTTATGTCAATCCTTTACCATGTCTATCACCATGTCTTGTCAAAGTTGATGTTGAGACCCTATTTTATATGCCTGTAATGTTATAATCATCATGCCTAACTTGTGAATACCTTTGCCATTCTATGACTATCCTGTTTGTGTTATTCCCTATTTTGACATGTTGTATTAATGCGAATTCATGTACGTTGGGGATACGTTTTGGGTAGATTAGGCAAACTTGAAAATTGGCCATGGAATTGACATGATATGACATGAAAATATGACATGAAAACTTGACATGAGAATAAGCTTGAAAACATGAATTTGGGACATGACAATTAGATAACTTGAAAATGGCCAACTCGAGGTTGGGTTAAATTTGCAACGTAAATCTGCCCGGAACCGCCCGGCAAATCCAGTAGTTGCAAATAATAGGACCCAATGTGAGTAGTTGGTCATATAGCACTTTAAACCCGAGGTTAGACTAGGTTATGGTGTAAATCTGCCCGGAACCGCCCGGCACATCCAGTAACCGTAACCAAGTCTAATGTGAGAGGTTGGGGTGCGTTAAGTGAATTAATGCCACATGGTAGGGTTAAGTCATGGACCCCTTGAATACACTTAACCAATTTGACACGTCGATTTGATAGGGTTAAGTCTTGAACTGTTAGATACATGTTTGGATAGGGTTAAGTCATGACCTTTTTAATGACAATACTTAACCCATTAGAAATCCTAGCCACGTGGTCCCTTTCAGCAGTAACCCACTTAGAAGTATCACGATACCCTGGGGACTAGGCAGGGTGGGGCACGATTACTGGGCTGATTGTAAGCGACCAAGAAGAACGGCTGAGTAAGGTGCGCCAGTGTAGGTTCAGGCGGACTAGGGTCGTGCACTTAGTCTGGAGTTGAAAAAGTAGGCATGGGCACCCGTAGTACTACATTGTGCGTGCTTGAATTGTGTCAGTGGTTGACACCCTAGGACCTGATACACCCTAGGGTGGACCTAGCACATGTGACTACATTCCGCGATTGGGCCGTATGACACCGATACACGACGAGTAAAGCCGATCGATTAGGATGGACTGTTGGACCCCGTATTGGGTCATTTCATTTTATTGGGCCTAGGGATCATTTCTGGATTTATACTTGACATGGATTTGGACACTAGTACAGCTAGTGCAGTAAACCTTGTATATGCGATGCCACCCTTATCTTGTTACCTTTTATTGTCATGCCAGCCCAGTTATTATATTTATGTTTAATCTCAGTTTCTCATGTCCAGTTAACTTTATTAGTTCTTATGTTGATAGTCACTAGGGCTTACCAGTCTTTTTGTCTGGCCCGTTTTCTTCCACCTCTTTTTCTTTCGTTTCCCCCCAGGTTCTCAGGGAGGAAACCCTAGCTCTTAGCTTGGACTTTGCTTGCTTTCTGACAGCTCATGTACGGTTTGGTCTTGAGCTATGCTATGGCTGCGCTCATGCTCTTTTTGGGGAATAATATTGGACTTATGTTGTTTTAAGTACTTTGCTTCTTTAGAACTTGATGTAATGAAATAATGACTTGGTATTTTGATATAAGAGGTTTTGACTCTATTTTCCACGTAATGAGATTTGGTTAAATTTATATCCGCTGCTTCATATACTCTGTTTAATTTATGTTCTGTCTTGTGTTATCTCTGTGCCTGTTTACTAGATAATACCCCTCCAAAACTAGTGCATTCCCTTTGTGAGTGACCCTAGCGGAGGTGGGGTGTTACATTTGGTATCAGAGCAGAAGGTTACCAGACTGGGCAAAAGTTTTAAAAACTTTCTGAAAATTTACTTTCAAAACCATTTATAAAGAAGCATTTTTCAAGAAAAGTTCTATTTTTAAGAAAAGGCTATTCCCCAAAAGCCATTAGCACTTTCCTTGTTTCCTCGTTTGAATCTTTTTCTTTTCGTTTTTCAGCATGGCCGGTCTTAACCTTCCCGAGGGAGTACCCATACCCGGATGGTTCCGAAGGTACTTGGAAGCTAGGGCCAACGATGCGGGCCCGGCAGACATCCCTCCTCCTCCAGTAGCCGCGGTTCCTCCTCCTTCTCCTCCCGGCACCGCCTTCGCCAAAATATGCAAAGACTTTATAGGAATGGGCGGCAAGAGCTTCCTTGGAACTGAGACCTTCACTGAGGCACGGAACTGGTTAAAGGAGACTGAAGACCTGTTCGTTATCTTCGATATGGAGGATCATAGGAAAGTTCAGTTGGCAGCATGGTTGTTGAAAGAGGAAGCTGCATTTTGGTGGGAAGTCACCAACGCTACCAGACCAATTGAGACTTGGGCAGACTTTAGAGAGAGATTTGGGCTTAAATTCTTATCGTCAGCAGAAGCGAACCTTCAGATGGAGAGGTTCCTGGCACTCAAGCAAGGGGACATGTCTGTTAGGGAGTACGTGAATAAGTTTAATCAGCTTGCTCGGTTTGGTTTGGACTTAGTCAACACGGCTGAGAAGAAGGCTCTACGATTTGCTCGAGGATTGAGCGAGCCACTCCACACTATGGCCATGACTCATGTGCCCATGGGGGCGACCTTTGAAAGCTTGGTGAATATGGCCCTACTTCATGAGGAAGACAAGGGTGACTAAAAGGAGGTTAAGTCTAATGAGACTCAGAACAAAAAGGTTGACTTCAAGAAGGGAGGCAACAAGAATAACAAGAATAACAAGGGCAACAACAACAATGCTAACAAGCCACGTGAGACGAGGAAGTGCAACTTTTGTGGTATCACGGGACATATAGCTAAAGACTGTAGGAGGAAGAAAAGAAAGTTGGGTGAATGCTTTCACTGCGGGGATACTGGACACATCAGTAAGGATTGCCCTAAGAAGCAAGGACAGGGGCTAGGGCAGACACAGCGGGCAGGACCTTCTGGAGGGCAGTTGCAGGCTCTCAACACCACTCCAGCTCTTGACCGAGGTAGTAATATTTCTGTAGAAAGCCTTGTTTACATTTCTGAATTTCCTGTTCGAACCTTATTTGACTCTGGCGCATCGCATACTTTTATCTCTTCTGATATTGTTGAAAATCTGCACTTAAGTACTAGTCTAGTTGATGGTCCCGTTAGTGTTTCAAATCTGATTGGGGGCTCCGCCCATTTATCTATGATTTGTGTTGATTTGAGGATTTCCATCTTAAGCGTGGAATTCACGTGTAATGCTTATGTTCTCGGATTCATGGGATATGGTTTAATTCTGGGCATGGATTGGTTGTCCAATTTTGGAGTTATCCTTGATTGTGAACGAAGGGTAGTGAGGCTCATGACATGCCTTGGTAATACCCTTGAACTTTCTTGTAACCCGATGGGTCCGGTCATGTTATGTTATCTTGAATCTCTCGACTCGTCCGTCGACAATCTGCACTCCATAAGAGTAGTCCGAGAATATCCTGATGTCTTTGATGAGGTGAAAGGGTTACCCCCTAAACGCGAGATAGACTTCCGAATTTATCTAGTTGATAATGCCAAGCCTGTTTCATTGCCCGTTAGGCATATGGCCCCGCGAGAAAGGAGAGAGCTCAGTAAACAAATCAAGTAGTTGCTCGAGAAAAATTTCATAAGGCGAAGCATTTCTGAATGGGGTGCTCCGGTGGTATTCACTACTAAGGTGGATGGTTCGCTTCATCTGTGCGTAGATTATCGTGAGTTAAACAAGCTGACGAAGAAGAATAGGCACCCACTACCAAGAATCGATGATCTTTTTGACCAGCTTGTGGGAGCATCTGTTTTCTCTCAACTCGATCTAGCCACAGGATTCCATCAACTTAGAGTGGCTGAGGATAGCATTGACAAAACTGCGTTTAGGACTCCAGATGGGTTCTTCGAATGGCTCGTCATGCCGTTTGGGTTAACGAATGCACCCGCGTACTTTGTAGACCTGATGAGTAGGGTGTTTCGGGAGTTCCTTAACAAGTTCGTGGTGGTTTTTGTGGACGATATTCTAATCTTCTCAAAGGATGAAAAAGAGCATGCTAGACACCTCAAGGAAGTCATGGATACGCTTAGAGCACACCAGTTAAAGGCTAAGTTCTCCAAATGCCATTTTTGGAGGGAGGAAGTTCGGTTTCTTGGGCACGTAGTTTCTAAGCAAGGTTTAGCCGTGGACCCCGCAAAAGTAGTTGCGGTACAAGACTGGAAAACTCCTAAGGATGCAACAGAGGTGAGAAGATTTCTCGGTTTGGCGGGCTTTTATAGGAAGTTCATTAAGGACTTCGCTAAGATTTCAACCCCTTTTACTAAGTTAACGAAGAAAAACCTAGCGTTTGCATGGGACATAGAATGTGAGATTGCTTTCCAGAGACTCAAGAGAGCCCTCACCACAACTCCAGTTTTAGCATTACCCGATGGAGGAAAAATGTTTACGGTATACACAGATGCGTGCGACACGGGATTAGGCGCTGTCCTAATGCAAGAAGGAAGAGTGATATGCTATGGGAGTAGACAACTTAAAGTTCATGAGAAGAACTATCCCACACATGACTTGGAGTTAGCCGCGATTGTTTTTGCACTTAAAGCTTGGCGCCATTATCTCCTAGGGGAGAAATTCGAGCTGTATACCGACCACAAATCGCTTAAGTATCTCTTTTCGCAAAAAGATTTGAATCTGAGACAGCAGCGGTGGATGGAATTCTTGGCCTCATATGACTTCGATATAACTTATACCCCTGGAAAGGGTAACGTGGTGGCGGATGCGCTAAGTAGAAAAAGGTTGACTTTGAGCCCCTTATTTTTTGAAAGAAAAAGTCTAGAGTTTATAGAATGCTGTTGAGTCATTGACTGGTACGTTAGCATCTCTTGAGCTGAGACCTACGCTTCTAGATCAAGTAGGGACTTCACAGAAAGAAGACCCACAGATAGTCGAAATCATGAAAAAGTTAATCAGTGGTGAGACATCAAGTCACCTTGGTAGGTATGCCATTGATGACAAAGGATGGCTAAGGCGCGATGGAAGGTTATGTGTTCCACTAGTGGGAGACTTAGTAAATAAAGTTCTCGAAGAGGCGCATCACTCGAAGATGACTATACATCCCGGAGGGGATAAGATGTACAGAGAAATGAAATGCATTTTCTTTTGGGTTGGAATGAAAAAGGACGTGGCAGAATTCGTCTCAAAGTGCATGGTGTGCCAACAAGTCAAGGCCGAATCTAAGAAGCCCGGTGGGCTATTACATCCTTTGGAGGTCCCGCAATGGAAGTGGGAAAGTATCTCGGTGGATTTCGTGGATGGATTGCCTAGGTCGAGGAAGGGGAATACTAGCATATGGGTCATTGTTGATAGACTCACGAAGAGTGCTCACTTCATTCCGGTGAAAAGCAAAAGGACTGCGTTAGGCTAGCATCTATTTACCTTCGAGAGATAGTACGGTTGCACGGGGTTCCTTCTAGCATAGTCAGTGACCGTGACCCAATTTTCACTAGCCAGTTTTGGAATAGTCTGCAAGAAGCAATGAGTACGCAACTTAATTTAAGTACAGCCTATCACCCTCAGACGGATGGACAGACCGAAAGGGTAAATAGAGTACTAGAGGATCTTTTGAGGTTATGCATTCTTGATTTTGGTGGTATGTGGGAAGACCATCTCCCTCTCGTGGAGTTTTCTTATAATAATAGCTACCAAGCTAGCATAGGGATGGCACCGTTCGAAGCCCTGTATGGAAGACCGTGCAAGTCACCAACTTGTTGGTGGGAGACGACTGACAGACTTATACTTAGGCCCGACATGATACGAGACACATCTGAAAAGGTGGAGTTGATACGAAGACAAATGAAAGCGGCCCAAGATAGACAGAAATCTTATGCGGACAAGAGGAGGACAGACCTAGAGTTCGAAATCGGAGATATGGTTTTCATAAAAGTCTCTCCTTTGCGCAATGTGGTTCATTTTGGAGCAATTGGAAAGCCAGCACCGAGATTCGTAGGACCGTTCCCTATCACTGAGAGGATTGGTCAGATGGCCTATAAGGTAGAGTTACCTGAGAGGCTGGCCGGAGTACACAATGTCTTTCACGTCTCGCATCTCCAAAAGTGCCTACATGAATCAGCTGAGGTGGTTGAGCCAAGCATCCTCGAAGGCGTAGAAGTGGAGAAAGAAGCAATGCTGAGGCGAGTTCCTATTCGTATCTTAGGGACGGAGATCAAGAAGCTAAGGAATCGCGAAGTAAAGCTAGTCAAAGTACAGTGGAGTGAAGCCCAAGAAGACGCAACTTGGGAAACCGAGGAGAAGATACGCGCGCTTTACCCATTTCTTTTTGAGGGTACTTTCTCGATCTCTTTTTCCTTTGAGCTTGTAAATCTTTCGTATCATGCTACCTATGTTTGTCTTGAGAACCTTAGAACCCTCTTTGGATGTAAACATGTATTTGAAACATGTTATAGTTGATGTTTGCAAATGGTTTCAAGTGTTTGCATGTGATTTCTAGTGGATGCATGACACACATTAGGCACTAGGTCGGCTCAGACACCTTTTCATGTTGCATTTGCATGGGTGCTTATACTTGTACATGGATGAACTTGTTATGCTATCACGTGGATGTTGCATATGGATGATGTTTGTGCACTCATGTAGAAATTTTAAGTTATGTTAGGAATTTGCATACATGTTGGACTCATTACACTAACATATCTTGCATTAAGGAGGTTTACTGAATCAGTAACCGCCTGATCTTTTGCATTAGATAAGTACATATACACACACATACTGCATACGTTCATACAGCATTAGAGATCTTTTTAAGGACAATGGTTGCTCGTGAATGATGTTGTGAGTAGATGGATGTGGATGGTAGGATGCGTTCTTCCTAACTTAGAGATTTCGGGGACGAAATCCTTTAAGGAGGGGAGAATGTAACAACCCTATTTTAATAACATGTTATAACTATAAATCAAGGCAGAATTAAATATTAAAATAAGAATCAAGGGAAACGGGTTATGCCATTACGTTCGTCTCGAAATTCTGCTTGAAAACGAGTTCGAGTTTGCGAAGATCGGAGTCCGTATGACCAAGATATGGCTCTCCAAAGTTTCAGAATATCCCAGAGTACAAAACAGTTCGAATTTCAAGTTCAAAATTCGAATTTAAATCCAGACAGCTGGGCGGGAAAAATCCCGCCAGCACCCAGGTCGACTGGGCAGTCGACCCCCCCTAGACCAAGTCGACTGGGCAGTCGACTTGGGTGTCGACCTGGTCACCTAGCCTGTTTTTGAGCCCGATGTATCTGGTCTCGTTGCTTGTCCAGATTCACTCTCTAAACACTATATAAACAGCCCCTGACCCTAGACTTTCTATCACATTCTTGTCCGACCATATGCTGCTGAAGTTCTGACTGGAAGATAGAGAACAAGGAGGCTATTCAGGACTTTGTTAGTGCTACGTTGGTTTGGGGATTTGCTAGAGATTCTGCTTCTACTCTTTTTGCTTTCTCATTCTCTAGACTACGATCTGTAAGCCCTTTGTCACTCTTAGATTTAAACTGTAAATTTAACCTGAACATGATGTAAATTGAAATTATGCCTAAACATGATAACTAAGTTGGATCTAGTCTTGTATATCTTGGATCTATGACTATCACTTTTAAATCTGTTATTTTGAATCTAGTTTTGTACACCCCAGATCTATTCATCTTAAATGTTGACTTGTGGAATATCAGTATGAACTTGATTTGGATATATTCATGTTTAATCTAAAACCCCTTTTATGATCTTTATCTTGCCATGCCTGTGATGTTGAAACTATTATTGGGGTACTATTTTATGTCAATCCTTTACCATGTCTACCACCATGTCTTGTCAAAGTTGATGTTGAGACCCTATTTCATATGCCTGTAATGTTATAATCATCATGCCTAACTTGTGAACACCTTTGCCATTCTATGACTATCCTGTTTGTGTTATTCCCTATTTTGACATGTTGTATTAATGCGAATTCATGTACGTTGGGGATACGTTTTGGGTAGATTAGGCAAACTTGAAAATTGGCTATGGAATTGACATGATATGACATGAAAATATGACATGAAAACTTGACATGAGAATAAGCTTGAAAACATGAATTTGGGACATGACAATTAGATAACTTGAAAATGGCCAACTCGAGGTTGGGTTGAATTTGCAACGTAAATCTGCCCGGAACCGCCCGGCAAATCCAGTAGTTGCAAATAATAGGACCCAATGTGAGTAGTTGGTCATATAGCACTTTAAACCCGAGGTTAGACTAGGTTATGGTGTAAATCTGCCCGGAACCGCCTGGCACATCCAGTAACCGTAACCAAGTCTAATGTGAGAGGTTGGGGTGCGTTAAGTGAATTAATGCCACATGGTAGGGTTAAGTCATGGATCCCTTGAATACACTTAACCAATTTGACACGTCGATTTGATAGGGTTAAGTCTTGAACTGCTAGATACATGTTTGGATAGGGTTAAGTCATGACCTTTTTAATGACAATACTTAACCCATTAGAAATCCTAGCCACGTGGTCCCTTTCAGCAGTAACCCACTTAGAAGTATCACGATACCCTGGGGACTAGGCAGGGTGGGGCACGATTACTGGGCTGATTGTAAGCGACCAAGAAGAACGACTGAGTAAGGTGCGCCAGTGTAGGTTCAGGCGGACTAGGGTCGTGCAGTTAGTCCGGAGTTGAAAAAGTAGGCATGGGCACCCGTAGTACTACATTGTGCGTGCTTGAATTGTGTCAGTGGTTGACACCCTAGGACCTGATACACCCCAGGGTGGACCTAGCACATGTGACTACATTCCGCGATTGGGCCGTATGACACCGATACACGACGAGTAAAGCCGATCGATTAGGATGGACTGTTGGACCCCGTATTGGTTCATTTCATGTTATTGGGCCTAGGGATCATTTCTGGATTTATACTTGACATGGATTTGGACACTAGTACAGTTAGTGTAGTAAACCTTGTATATGCGATGCCACCCTTATCTTGTTACCTTTTATTGTCATGCCAGCCCAGTTATTATCTTTATGTTTAATCTCAGTTTCTCATGTCCAGTTAACTTTATTAGTTTTTATGCTGATAGTCACTAGGGCTTACCAGTCTTTTTGACTGACCTGTTTTCTTCCACCTCCTTTTCTTTCGTTTCCCCCCAGGTTCTCAGGGAGGAAACCCTAGCTCTTAGCTTGGACTTTGCTTGCTTTCTGACAGCTCATGTACGGTTTGGTCTTGAGCTATGCTATGGCTGCACTCATGCACTTTTTAGGGAATAATATTGGACTTATGTTGTTTTATGTACTTTTCTTCTTTAGAACTTGATGTAATGAAATAATGACTTGGTATTTTGATGTAAGAGGTTTTGACTCTATTTTCCACGTAATGAGATTTGGTTAAATTTATATCCGCTGCTTCATATACTCTGTTTAATTTATGTTCTGTCTTGTGTTATCTCTGTGCCTGTTTACTAGATAATACCCCTCCAAAACTAGTGCATTCCCTTTGTGAGTGACCCTAGCGGAGGTGGGGTGTTACAACATATGTTACTAGTCTTCTCATTTAAATTAGGTGTTGTAATTGTATGTATTGCAATGAATTCATTGTTATACGTGGTTTGCACAAGCAATTTCTATATGTCAATTTTACTGTAACTATTTGTATTTCACTCGCATTTTTAATTGACTTTGCTATATCTTTAGTTTGCACGATTAAGTTGCATTAAGTTGCCAAAACATCGCTACAACGGTTATCTTCATTATGTTAACTATATCCTTTTTTATTTTATTAAATTGTGCTCATTATTTATGATTTAGATGTTAAGGTTTACATTAAATAGGATGATGGGGTTAGTATTGGAATTATTAATTAAATGTTTAAGGGGAGGCTAATTTGGTACCCCCTTAACAATTGAACAATAATTTAAAAATTCTCCCCTCCTTAACCAAAATTTGAGTCCCTTTAACAATCCCCATTTTTGAGCTACAAAAAGGGCATGCTAGCTAAAGAGTGGCTCCGCCCCTGCTACACTGTGCTTTTATCTCTCTTTGTTACTATTGAAATATTGGGATATCAGAAATCAGCTAAGCTACATCATAACATACTATTTAGTGAACAGAGGTGCACGTTTCTTCTTAAGCATTGTATCACAAGTTCTGTAAGTTTATTACCTTTAGTTTGTATTGGAAAAAGCAATTCTCAAAAATCATAGTTTTAAAATGAAGTAGAAGTAGAAGTCGAACTTTATTATCGCATCTAGTTTGACTAGTCAATGGGTCTCTTTCAGTCCCGACCCTGGGTCTAGGCTCACTAGGCGGTAGCGTAGGGCATCCAAGACTATGGCCTTAAAATAAAATTTTATTATATATATGACTGATACCAGTAAGTGAAACAAAAGAGTAATTGGTTTGGTGGTTACATTGCAGAAGTCCTGGTAAGCAACCCATGTTCAAGTGTGGTTTTTATTTTATTTTTCGCCAGCCTCCTCAACGTCATTTCTACTAAAAGCAACTCCAACAGTTCGTGGTGCGGATTTTCGATTTTCCGCGCCCTGAATTGTTATAACGAGATAATTCCAATAGTTTTTGGACCAGGCGTTTATTCAACAAATGCCTGGAGTCTGAACGTTTGTTGAACAAATGTCTAAGCTTTACGCCTATATCAGGTGCATTTGGCCGTGGAAATCATTTGCAAATGGTGAAAAGTTTCCTTTTTAACTTTTACTTATTTATTATTACGTTGATACGTCGCCACATCCAGTGAAGACCGGTAGACGCGTCGTCCGATATTCGATAGACGTCAATATCGGACCAGCTCATGTCGCACCTGATCCCACCATGGATGCATACGGCCTTCGATTATTGCACGACTTGCCCCAGACTATTACGCATCGATTGACTGTTGGTACTACGACACCTCAAGTGTAAGTTTTTATTTATTATTACGTATACATGAATGTTAATTATTAGTTTATGTTTACAATAAATAATCATATGTTTAGGTTCGATATGTTGCCATACGAGGTAGTTGGTTACGTTGTTTGACACAGTATTATGATCATTTACCAGACCTGATATTGGTTCGGCTTCGTGCGACACAAATCAGAGACTTCTTAGATTTACCTAGGCTTGCGCATGTAGATCGATGCCTTGTAGAGTTTCTTACCGAGCGATGGTGGCCTAGTGCACATACCTTTCACTTTCCTAATTTTGAGTTAGGGTTGACTCTTTTAGATTTTTACATGCTCACCGGCCTAGAGGTAGGTCGTTTCGATCGTGTCCTTGTTCCCTTTGAAGCATCATTTGAGGAGGTTGAAAGTTTTTCCGATCATTTACCAGGTTTAGACCCAGATACAGTTCATAAAGGTGTTGTTACCCTCCCTGCTCTGCTGGACTATATATAGCTCATCAAGCTGTTCAGGATATGCATATTCCGGTGATTAGGACCTTTTTATTATACATTTTTAGCCCCACATTTTTTAGCAACAACAAGAGGATTGTTAGACTTAGTTATCTGACTGGCCTGGTAGACGTTGAGCAGTTGCATATGTATGATTGAGGTACAACTATATTGGGTTATTTGTACGTAGCATTGGATACGTACACCGTACAACGCTCCATACAGTTGTACGGTTTCTAGCACATTCTTCCCTTCTAGTATTAAACTAACTGCCCAGAACCACTGAATAAGACTGAAGCCACTAAACAAACTACTTACATTAATAATTTATTAATTCATTAAACCAAGGACGACCCGTTTTATCAATTCATCATTAAAGGAATATATTAATTAATCGAAGTTAGTTCATAGTAATATAAACGATTTAAAAACGAGCTCGTAACGTCGTGGTAGTTTGTCGTTTTACGATTTGAACTTCGACTGAGTGTATATGATACAATTTAAGTTAGAATTCTTTGAAACACGAATATTTTGGATAAGTAGATTATAATTTTCATATGAAAGAAAAAAAACCGAGATTTGAAGTTATTTCAAAATTAAATTTTTAGAAAGTCGCTGTAGAATTGTTTTTAAATCTTGACAGCCTAATATATAAACGTAACGTAATTTTAATTATTAAATCGTACTAACGTACAACATGTCGTTTCTGAACGATACTTAACGATACTGAAGCAACTAAACTAACTGGTTACATTAATAATTTATTAAACATAATAAAATTTTAACCATATAAACGCTACACAGTCAACTAAAATCAAAGACCTTCTTCTCTTTTTCGCCTCATTATCTCTCTTCTCCTCGACTCTGTATATTCACGTTATATTTCATCCATGTGATAAGTATCGACTAATATTATTGCATCTTCCTCTTTTCGTCGCTTTACATCTAGAAGTTGATTAAGGGCAAAAATCCTTTCTTGGTGCTGACTGACTCTGCTCTTCATTGCACTATCATACCTTTCATCAGACTCCTTCAGAAGTTTTCTAATTTCGGCTTGATTTCCTGCACTGGCTTGCTTTCTTTTTTCCGCCTTGGCTCCTTTTGGCCTAACATATTGGTCATCATTAGGGGTTAAGTTTTCTTCTGATCCTAAATTGAAACTGTCATGCGATTCTCTAGAATTTGAAACATTCTCTAACTCTTATAGCTTTCCCACGACTACTGCTAGTTTGGATGTCTTGGATAGTTTTCTGAAGTAATGATTTCCATTTCACGTGATTAAATAAGAGGTCATACACATGCATGAACTAATAGAAATGAGGTCCTTGTTTATATTTTGGTTTATATACCTATTTGACTAACTTGTTTGCGGCAAGTCTCTGCAACAATAATATGATACTTGAAGTATAGTTAAATGAAAAACAGTATAACAATAAAAATTAATTAAATCTTACCATATGGGTATCACTTTCGAATCCTCTTGGGTTATTCTGCTTCAGCTTGAACATCCGAGAATCATAACATTAGGTTTGACGATTTATTTTACAATAACGACCTTTGATCGAAACTAAACTTCTATTTCGATCCATGTTCTTCCTGTTGTATGCATTAGTGATTCTACCCCAGAAAGTTTCACCACTCTAATCGCCACCACGAACAGGATCGAGGGAAAGTGAGTAGTAGATATAGCAAAGATCATAGTCTTCCGCAGCACTCTAACTAGTGGTATTAATTATTCCACCAATCAGATGTGTACCATCTTGTAAATCAAAACCTTCGAAGCTATTTCTTGCTGCATCAACATCAAAATCAATACTCATTTTAGTTTAGAAGTTTATATTTATAGAAGAAGATTTGTTGTTGAAAATAGTAAAGGAGTGGTATACTTATAGGATGAAAGGGAAAATAGATGTTGTTAAAAGGAGCCGTTGGAAATAATTCCATTGGCCACCAGGCGTTTGTTCAACAAACGCCTGGTATAATATAGCTGTTGGAGTCTAGGCGCTTGTTGAAAAAACGTCTGCAATCAAGCGCTTGTTCAATAAATGCTTTATCCTAGGCGTTTGTTGAACAAACGTCTTGAGGTGTTTGTTCAACAAGTGCCTGTGTAGTTTGCATATTCCGGAATTTGGGTGTAGATTTACAATATTTGTAAATCTAACCTTTTGTTGGAGAAGCTCTAAAGTTATTTTTTTTTGCCTTGGACCTTTATTTTTTTCCACCCTCCTCAAACTCACTTTTGCTAAAATCATCTTTTTTGCCCTGGGCCTCCAACCACTCAATGCCGGACCTGGTCTCTTTCAGCCTGGTAACTCAAAACGTGGACCCAAGCTTGTCGTTTACTTAAATGATATGCATGTGGGGTATCTTAGACCTATTTCTCAAATCTGGCATGTTTGGTCATTCAACTTCCATAGGTAAAAGCCATATAATGGACTTAGAATATTGAATTATAACCATTTTTTATAATGCTATCGTTTTAAAGATTGTACATAAACAATGTTTGCAAATAAATTAGGTAGTAATGAAATCAAATTTCTAAAAAAAAATTATGTAGTTGGGAAACCTTCACGTGCTAATAATGATCCGAGCATGTCCATATCATTGGCATGCCCATTCAAAAGTAGGGTTGTTATACTTGTACATGCATCGTTGATTTAGTGAGTTATTGTAACACCCCGTGTATTCTATAACTGTGGAATTAACAAATTAAAGTATAATTAATTTGAAATCAAAGAACTAAGGGAAACGGGATACGCCATTGCGTTCGTCTCGAAAAAATACGCGAAATAGAGTCCGAGTTTTCGAAAAACGGAGTCCGTATGAAGAAGATATAGCCTCCGGAAGTTTCTGAATTAAGTTTAAAATTCGAACAGCTCAGAAAACAAGTTTAAAATTAAAAATCGGGCCCAATTGGCCAGGGCGGGAAAATTCCCGCCTAAGGCACCCAGGTCGACTGGGCTGTCGACCTGGTCTAGCCAGGTCGACAGGGCTGTCGACAGGGCTGTCGACCTGGTCCAGACCCAGGTCGAACCCAGTCCACCCTGGCTGGCCTATTCTATGTTGGTCGATTTTCTGTGGTCTGCTTTGTCATTAGGGCTAGGTGGCAGGCTCTAATTGGTCCCTCTTGCGAATGAATGGCTACGATCAATCCAAGCAACATCAATGGTCCTAATCAGTTCATAAACTCTATAAAATGACCCTAGACTCTACCTAGGTTTCTTACACAATTCTCTAGCCTCCATTGCTCTCTTCTTCTAATTAAAAATAAAAATGGCGTCTCTGCTCTGCTGGAATTAAAACTAGAAGATAATCAACATCAGCCTAAGCAACTCAATTCAAACTAGAGATTAAAGTTTCTGCAAAGATTCTACAACAAGTTAAAGTTCTTTCTTTAATCCAATCAAGGCAAGTACAGTTATTTTCCACTATAAACGTTAATAATAATTTTGATATGTTTTTGATTCTGAATCTGAGATTGTATATATATATTCTCTTCTGTCAGATCTGTTTTTCTGTATCCCTTTTCTTCTTTTCTGTTTTTATAGCCAGGCTACCACGAGCCTGTGCCTAATCTCATAAGAGATGAACGTATGAACGCAAATTTTGGGATGAATGATGCGAAATTTGACAAGACTAAATTGAATGTATGACTTTGGGTCTGAGGCATAAAATATATTGGACATATGCATAAATTTGACCATGAACATATAATTTATGCATGTTGTATGCATAGTTATGTTGTAATTTAGAACTGTAATTAATGAGCATATGTTGTAAACTAGATTTGGATCTATGCATATTCTATGATAGAAGAAAAGAGGAACTATTGTAAGATTACATATGATTTGAGACTTTGGACAAAATGCATATAAAAGTCAAGATTTGATTTTTAGAAGATATGATTTAAAGATTTAGATTGTTGGGTATAGTTTGCATAATGATTCATGACTTAAAAAGAAGAAGATATGGAAGCTTAGGTGTAAAAGATTTGCATTAATTAGGATATCTATTATTGTGATTACACCTAAATAGGGATTTTTGGATATATGGCATGCATTGAAATTAATGGTTATATTTGGTATAATTTATATGTGAATCTGCTGTAAAATGCTAGTTTAACAAAAATTGGAACATATGTTATATGGCAAATTATGTCCATATTCTGCGCTTATGCAAACATGGAGTATATGTTGTGAATCATGGCAATTATGTAGGCATATGAAATTAGGCTAATTTATGACTAGGCAAGGCATGTAAATAGAACCTTTGGAAATATTAAATTTGCTAAATCTGCTAATGTGCCAAGTTGCCTAAACTGCTAGTTTTGTTATATTGCCTAGACTGCTAATTAGATTGAAATGCCTAATCTGTTAAATTTGTCGGTTGAAATGCCTAACTTGTTATATGCCAAATTCTGCTAAGTTGCTAAAATCTGTAAAATCCGTTAATTCATATAAAATCTGTTATCTGCTATGTTGATATAATCATCCTGTTATTGATATAATCTGAATTGGTATATATATTGGGCGTGCGCATAAACGGTAAATTATTAATTAATTGGCCGCAAAGATAAACATGGCTAACTCGAGGTTAGAATGAGTTTGCGGCGTAAATCTGCCCGGAACCGCCCGGCACATCCAGTGGCCGCAAACAATAGGTTCTAATGTGAGAAGTTAGTCATAACATGCGTAAGACACGAGGTTAGGTCTGGCTTGTGGCAGAAGTCTGCCCGGAACCGCCCGGCATATCCAGCGGCCACAAGCTACCGACCTAATGTGAGAGGTCTGTGCATTAATAATTAATTAATGCAAAATCTAAGATAAGAATGACGTCTAAAACGTATTGGGGAAAATAGGGTTAAACCAAAGGGATTAATAGATGTAGTAAAACCCGTCCATGAATCTGTAGGCCCAATACAAAGTTAGACAAATCTGAAAAATCTGTACATCTGACCTGTTAGTCTGAAAACTTGTTAACTTAATTTGTGAATTAGTAAACCTGAATTCTGTATGTCTGAACTTGTAAACAAGTTAATCTGAAATCTGTTAGTCTGGGGACACAAGGTTAGGAGGGGAATTACTTGTGTCATCTGTTGTTTGGGACCCATATTAGTCAGTAACCCTTTCTGGTATCAAAACTTTGACCCAACAGTAGGTAGGGTCCGGGCACGCTTACTGAACTAATTATAAGTGGTTCATTCTGATAATGGCGAGGGGTGTTGATGGTGCGTTCTAACCGGGTCATGTGCGTGCATGGATCCCGGTCTGCCTCTGAGGATGTAAGACGCCGTGACATCTGTAAATAGGTCTGTGCCAATTGGTTGTCACTTTAGGGAGTGATACACCCTACTGTGGGGCCGACACAGGATATTTATGTATTAGGGAGCCGATCGCTTGGGGTAGGGTTTTAGGGTACGCTTAGTTCTGTCTGTTTCTGTTGGTACCGTCTGTTTCTGTTGGGTGGTAACACCTGTCTGTTTCTGTGTGGTACCGTCTGTTCGGGTGGTAAAGGCCCATTACTAGTGTACACCTAATTCCACATTCTGTCTCCATAGGGATAAGTTTGTTTCTTCTTCTGTCTGTTTCTGATCGGGTAGTAAAGGCCCATTATTAGCATTCTGTTCCTGTTAAAGTATTCTGTACCCGTTCCTGCTTCAATTTAGACATTAGGGTGACACCTAATTCTGCTATACTAGTATTAGTGCAGAGAAGTGTAAAACAATAGTTTATATCATTCTGTTATATCTGCTACACCTGTTATAGTTATCGCACATCCAGTTTTATGTTCATATCATATTATTATTATCTGTTCATATGCTGAAAGTCACTGGACTTGCCAGACTTTTTGTCTGACCCTTGTTGTTTCGCCTCCTTTCTTCCGTTTCCCCCCCAGGTTATCCAAGGAGGGAAATACTTTAGCTTGATCCGGATTTCTCTTTGCTTGAAGTGCTTAAAGTATGGCTTGGCTCTGTATAGCTTCCGTTCCATGGGGATTATGATTTTAAACTATGCATTTTGAAGGCTTTTGTACAAGACTGATATTTTGTACTTGAATTCTGAAATTGAAAGGATGTAACCATATTAATTTCTGTTTCCGCTGTAATAAAGTTAAAATTTTTCAAGTACTGTTTTATCTGTCTTGTAAGTTTCTGTTCTGTCTACTAAAATGCTCCACCAAAGTTAAGGCATTCCCTTTGTGAGTGACCTTAACGGAGGTGGGGTGTTACACTTGGTATCAGAGCTGAAGGTTACCAGATTGGGTAAAGTTTTTGAAAACTGTTTTCAAAAAGGTTTTAAAATGCAGTATTTTCAAAATTAAAGCTTATTTTGAAAAACATGATCCCCAAGAGCCATATATCTTTCTTTCAGTCCCTTTTTGTATTGAACCTTTCCTTTTTCGTTCCAGCATGTCTGAAGCATCTGAGATACCAGAGGGTGTTCATGTACCCGGTTGGTTTCGTCAATATCTTGAGGCTAGGACCGCCGCTGCAGGTCCAGCAAATGATCCCCCTCCTCCACCCCCTCCTCGTGCAATTGCTTTCTCAAAAATCTGTAGAGATTTTAGGGCCATGGGTGGGAAGGATTTCAAAGGAACTGAATCATTCGTAGAAGCAAGGAATTGGCTCAAAGAAACTGAGGATCTATTCGTTATCTTCGAGGTGGACGATAGGCAGAAGGTACAGTTGGCAGTATGGCTGCTCAAAGACGAAGCTTCCTACTGGTGGGAAGTCACTAACGCCGAGAGGCCGATTGAGACATGGATGGATTTCAGAACAAGGTTTGAGACATAATTCCTCTCGCAAGCTGAACGAAGTTTACAACTGGAAAAGTTCTTATCTCTTAAGCAAGGAAGTATGACGGTCAAGGAATACGTCAACCAGTTCAACCAACTAGCTAGGTTCGGATTGGATTTAGTCAACACTCAGCATAAAAAGGCTCTCCGCTTTGTTAAAGGATTGAATGAGCCACTGCACAGCTTAGCCATGACCCACGTACCTATGGGAGCGACTTACGAGAAATTGGTGGACATGGCACTACTGCACGAGGAAGACAAGGGTCCGAAAGAGACAAAGAAGGAAGAACCACAGAATAAGAAAGCGGGGCCCAAAAAGGAAACACAAAAGAAGGATGAGAAGTCTGAAGATAAGAAGGGGAAAAGTGCTTTACTTGTGGGAGCTCAACTCATCTGAACAAGGATTGCAGAAAAAGGAAGGGCGCTTGCTTCAACTGTGGGGAGATGGGACACTTCACTAGGGACTGCCCGAAGAGACGAGGACAAGGAGGGCAGGCGAACACTCTTGAGGCTAGTGGCTAGGATAGAAATAGGAAAATTTCTATAGTAGGTTTAATTTCTTTATCTGATTGTGACTTTTCTGATTTTGGTATTTTGGTTTTGTAATCGATACTCTGCACTTTAATGCTAGTATTATTTCTGAATTCCGCTATAGACTCAGACCCATAAGGGTTATGGATCATCTGTTTGAGACTGGGGTTTGAGGGATATCTGTGTTAGGCGTCAAGTATGACGCATACATTCTGAGTTCTCGTAGGATGTCAATTTGATATTGGTTTCGGTCTTTGGGGCCGATACTTAGGACCCATGTCTAATGGGAACCAAATTTTCGTTCTATCTGTACTCGCTTCCATCATTCGACTGTATCCTATCGATTGAATCTTCGAACTTTAGGTAGAAACTAATGGGTGTAAACATGTGTTTGAGACATGTTATGTTTGATGGTTGCAAGTGGATGCAAGTGGTTGCTAGTGGTTGCCCGTGGATGCATATACACACACTAGGCACTAGATCGGCTCGAAAACACTCTCATACTGCATATGGATGGGTGAGCATTTTTCAATTCTTGTGGATGCAAAATGGTTGATTCAGCACATGGATGTTGCATTTGAGTGAATGGTTGTGCACTCATATAGAAATAATGTATATCATCAGAATTCTATTGCATACATGTTGGACTCATGGCACTGACATAATTCGCATTAAGGAGGTCAACTGAATCAGTAGACCGCCCGATCTTTGCATTAGATAAGGAACATATACACACACTTTTGCATATGTTCATACAACATTAGAAGTTTCTAAGGACAATGGATGCTTGTGGATGATGGTTGAGTAGATGGGTGATTGGATGGTAGGACGCATTCTTCTTAACTTGAAGATTTCGGGACGAAATCCTTTTAAGTGGGGGAGAATGTAACACCCCGTGTATTCTATAACTGTGGAATTAACAAATTAAAGTATAATTAATTTGAAATCAAAGAACTAAGGGAAACGGGATACGCCATTGCGTTCGTCTCGGAAAAATACGCGAAATAGAGTCCGAGTTTTCGAAAAACGGAGTCCGTATGAAGAAGATATAGCCTCCGGAAGTTTCTGAATTAAGTTTAAAATTCGAACAGCTCAGAAAACAAGTTTAAAATTAAAAATCGGGCCCAATTGGCCAGGGCGGGAAAATTCTCGCCTAAGGCACCCAGGTCGACTGGGCTGTCGACCTGGTCTAGCCAGGTCGACAGGGCTGTCGACAGGGCTGTCGACCTGGTCCAGACCCAGGTCGAACCCAGTCCACCCTGGCTGGCCTATTCTATGTTGGTCGATTTTCTGTGGTCTGCTTTGTCATTAGGGCTAGGTGGCAGGCTCTAATTGGTCCCTCTTGCGAATGAATGGCTACGATCAATCCAAGCAACATCAATGGTCCTAATCAGTTCATAAACTCTATAAAATGACCCTAGACTCTATCTAGGTTTCTTACACAATTCTCTAGCCTCCATTGCTCTCTTCTTCTAATTAAAAATAAAAATGGCGTCTCTGCTCTGCTGGAATTAAAACTAGAAGATAATCAACATCAGCCTAAGCAACTCAATTCAAACTAGAGATTAAAGTTTCTGCAAAGATTCTACAACAAGTTAAAGTTCTTTCTTTAATCCAATCAAGGCAAGTACAGTTATTTTCCGCTATAAACGTTAATAATAATTTTGATATGTTTTTGATTCTGAATCTGAGATTGTATATATATATTCTCTTCTGTCAGATCTGTTTTTCTGTATCCCTTTTCTTCTTTTCTGTTTTTATAGCCAGGCTACCACGAGCCTGTGCCTAATCTCATAAGAGATGAACGTATGAACGCAAATTTTGGGATGAATGATGCGAAATTTGACAAGACTAAATTGAATGTATGACTTTGGGTCTGAGGCATAAAATATATTGGACATATGCATAAATTTGACCATGAACATATAATTTATGCATGTTGTATGCATAGTTATGTTGTAATTTAGAACTGTAATTAATGAGCATATGTTGTAAACTAGATTTGGATCTATGCATATTCTATGATAGAAGAAAAGAGGAACTATTGTAAGATTACATATGATTTGAGACTTTGGACAAAATGCATATAAAAGTCAAGATTTGATTTTTAGAAGATATGATTTAAAGATTTAGATTGTTGGGTATAGTTTGCATAATGATTCATGACTTAAAAAGAAGAAGATATGGAAGCTTAGGTGTAAAAGATTTGCATCAATTAGGATATCTATTATTGTGATTACACCTAAATAGGGATTTTTGGATATATGGCATGCATTGAAATTAATGGTTATATTTGGTATAATTTATATGTGAATCTGCTGTAAAATGCTAGTTTAACAAAAATTGGAACATATGTTATATGGCAAATTATGTCCATATTCTGCGCTTATGCAAACATGGAGTATATGTTGTGAATCATGGCAATTATGTAGGCATATGAAATTAGGCTAATTTATGACTAGGCAAGGCATGTAAATAGAACCTTTGGAAATATTAAATTTGCTAAATCTGCTAATGTGCCAAGTTGCCTAAACTGCTAGTTTTGTTATATTGCCTAGACTGCTAATTAGATTGAAATGCCTAATCTGTTAAATTTGTCGGTTGAAATGCCTAACTTGTTATATGCCAAATTCTGCTAAGTTGCTAAAATCTGTAAAATCCGTTAATTCATATAAAATCTGTTATCTGCTATGTTGATATAATCATCCTGTTATTGATATAATCTGAATTGGTATATATATTGGGCGTGCGCATAAACGGTAAATTATTAATTAATTGGCCGCAAAGATAAACATGGCTAACTCGAGGTTAGAATGAGTTTGCGGCGTAAATCTGCCCGGAACCGCCCGACACATCCAGTGGCCGCAAACAATAGGTTCTAATGTGAGAAGTTAGTCATAACATGTGTAAGACACGAGGTTAGGTCTGGCTTGTGGCAGAAGTCTGCCCGGAACCGCCCGGCATATCCAGCGGCCACAAGCTACCGACCTAATGTGAGAGGTCTGTGCATTAATAATTAATTAATGCAAAATCTAAGATAAGAATGACGTCTAAAACGTATTGGGGAAAATAGGGTTAAACCAAAGGGATTAATAGATGTAGTAAAACCCGTCCATGAATCTGTAGGCCCAATACAAAGTTAGACAAATCTGAAAAATCTGTACATCTGACCTGTTAGTCTGAAAACTTGTTAACTTAATTTGTGAATTAGTAAACCTGAATTCTGTATGTCTGAACTTGTAAACAAGTTAATCTGAAATCTGTTAGTCTGGGGACACAAGGTTAGGAGGGGAATTACTTGTGTCATCTGTTGTTTGGGACCCATATTAGTCAGTAACCCTTTCTGGTATCAAAACTTTGACCCAACAGTAGGTAGGGTCCGGGCACGCTTACTGAACTAATTATAAGTGGTTCATTCTGATAATGGCGAGGGGTGTTGATGGTGCGTTCCAACCGGGTCATGTGCGTGCATGGATCCCGGTCTGCCTCTGAGGATGTAAGACGCCGTGACATCTGTAAATAGGTCTGTGCCAATTGGTTGTCACTTTAGGGAGTGATACACCCTACTGTGGGGCCGACACAGGATAATTATGTATTAGGGAGCCGATCGCTTGGGGTAGGGTTTTAGGGTACGCTTAGTTCTGTCTGTTTCTGTTGGTACCGTCTGTTTCTGTTGGGTGGTAACACCTGTCTGTTTCTGTGTGTTACCGTCTGTTCGGGTGGTAAAGGCCCATTACTAGTGTACACCTAATTCCACATTCTGTCTCCATAGGGATAAGTCTGTTTCTTCTTCTGTCTGTTTCTGATCGGGTAGTAAAGGCCCATTATTAGCATTCTGTTCCTGTTAAAGTATTCTGTACCCGTTCCTGCTTCAATTTAGACATTAGGGTGACACCTAATTCTGCTATACTAGTATTAGTGCAGAGAAGTGTAAAACAATAGTTTATATCATTCTGTTTTTCTGTTATATCTGCTACACCTGTTATAGTTATCGCACATCCAGTTTTATGTTCATATCATATTATTATTATCTGTTCATATGCTGAAAGTCACTGGACTTGCCAGACTTTTTGTCTGACCCTTGTTGTTTCGCCTCCTTTCTTCCGTTTCCCCCCCAGGTTATCCAAGGAGGGAAATACTTTAGCTTGATCCGAATTTCTCTTTGCTTGAAGTGCTTAAAGTATGGCTTGGCTCTGTATAGCTTCCGTTCCATGGGGATTATGATTTTAAACTATGCATTTTGAAGGCTTTTGTACAAGACTGATATTTTGTACTTGAATTCTGAAATTGAAAGGATGTAACCATATTAATTTCTGTTTCCGCTATAATAAAGTTAAAATTTTTCAAGTACTGTTTTATCTGTCTTGTAAGTTTCTGTTCTGTCTACTAAAATGCTCCACCAAAGTTAAGGCATTCCCTTTGTGAGTGACCTTAACGGAGGTGGGGTGTTACAGTTATCATCTTCAAGGTGAATCGTACTAGTATGATTTATATTATCGTAATAAATTCCGACTATGAGAAGTAAAAATTGGTATTTGTTATCAATTTATTATCATTCAACAATTTTGCATCAGAAGTATTCGTAAACGTCGATATTTTCAAAACTCAATTTTTTCCAGTTTTTTGTTTTAGAAAAACTAGAGAAAAACAATAGAAATAAATAACGTTCACAAATATGTTATGTTTTAGTTATTCTTGAAAACACCTTTGACCTTTATTAGTTCGTTGATCTTTTCGCATTTTTTTGTAAAATGACGCTTGGAAACACATTCAATTGATTGTTTGGAGGAACAATTATGTATTTTTGATTGAAAGGGAAGAACATTGGTAGTATTCTTACTAACGATAATGAACCAATAAAAAATCTTTCATATTAATTTGTGAATACGATACTATTAACATCTAACTAAGCACTCGATTAATAAATTTTGGGTTGTGTCTTACAACTAGCTTCAGAAATGACTCTACTTGGTAGAGTTTTCAGATGCAATTTTTTTACTTCGAATATGTAATGTCTAAATGCAAACTCATAATTAACATAACTATCTATTATTTGAATATTTCGCACTTTAGGCTAGTAGGCTTTGGTCCAAAATGATGAGCATGATTGATCTTAAAGTTTCAGAGGCTAAAGAAGGTATTATATGATTCATATCAGAGGTGTTATAACATCTCCCTTTCTAAGGCACTAAGCTAACGCTACATATGCTGTAGTTATCTATAGTATCAAATTTCGATGATAGAAAACATATATGTTAATGAATCGTAACAATGGAGAACATGAGAATATGAATTTTTTTCAAAACAACATTTATTAATAACCATTCATACATTTTCCTTTCATAAAATCCACCTTCAGACCTAATATAATTATTACAAAATATATCTTTAAAAGCGACAGAAGAAGAAGCCTCTTTAGTTGATCAGAGTCAATAATACAAGCAATAAACAACTTTGCATTTACATTCAAATAGAATTAACACGGTAGAAAGAAACTCTTAAAATAACTAAATGCTTTTCCACGTCTCTAGAAGTTTATTCGTTAAGACGAACCTGAAAAACTTGAACTCTCAATTTACTCAAATTAGTACTCGAGAATTTAACCAAAACTTTGGGTCAGACCACACTCAACTATAGATAATAACTATTATCCCGAAACTAAAGATATCTTATGAGACCATGCCACTTAACAGAATGAGTTTCCCTCTCACTGGTATCCTAATAAATAGTAGCTAATCCTATGTCCCTACACACACAGTGGTTGGAACAATAAATAATAATGTGCAAATGTGCACCATACAGTGGATTCCCTATCCAGTTTTTCCCGACTAATTATCTTAACGGTTTACGGTTACCTATCTATTACCCAAAATTCATCCTTTCCGGTAGATAGGATGAAAGAAGGCTAAAGAGGAAAAGAAGGCCTTTAGAGGAAACAGTAAAAGGCCATTAACCCCGAAAAGATTATGAGATTAACAAAGGGTTCCTGACGGTTAACCGAAAGATGATATAAGCCAGGGAATCTTCGGCGCAATGAAGAAAAGGCCCTTTTGGGAATACCAGAGGGCACTTCCTTTGAAAATTATGTTCCAAATTAAAGCGGCAAAGCATGGATAAGAAGAAAAAATAGCCCAGAAGAACGTTACGAAGCTCGAACTTATGCCTAATGAAAGGATCATCATGCCGACAGACATCCGTGCACGAACGAGTTGCAATAATTGGTCGGGAACTTACATAAACATGCGTCTCCCGCAACAGCCAAACCATCTTTATAAAAATGTGCTTCAAAGATTCAACAGACATCAACCACTTATAAACAAAGGCATCTTCGTAAAAGCAACCGGAGCAACCTTTGGAGAAGAATATGGATAAGGCTTATCAGGAGGAACGGGTTGAACCCACGCCTATAAATATGACCCCAAGGGTCCAGAATCAGGATAATCAATTCATTCCAAAATTATGAACTCAAAATTGCGGAGTCAAACCCTAATTTTCAAATCAAATTGGAGGCTTCTCTTTTCTTGTAATCTTATTTGGCAATTCGTAATAAAAAAGGAGAATTATGGATCTTAACTCATGGAATCTAATTTTACGGGAAAAGGGACCAATTATTTTTGACTATTAACTTGTTTAATAATCGATTGCACATGATTCTAACTTCTTATTTTTATCTGAAATCATGTTGCAAAACACATGGAGAGGGATAACATAGCAAGGTCCAAAAGTAGAAATCCTCATCCTGACTATCTTAAGAGAACATAACTTCTCCTCTTTATTATGCTTCCAACATCAAATTCTTCGTTTATTCATTTTTTAGATAGAGCTTTCCCAGAGAATATTTAGTCACCCAAAAGAGGATAGGAGTTTCTGCATTGTTTACCGTTTTGGTTTAACAAACGAAGCCTTAAACTCACATGCATTTGGTTTTCCGAATGCCATAAATACCTGTTTTCTCAAATAAAGTTTTTGGTTACATCAAAAGCTATAGCACATTAACCCTTCCGAGGAATGACCAATCGCAATGGAGCCAATTCGAAAGAAAATGCTTTCGGGGTTTGTCTATGAACTATTTGGGGGTGTTAACCATTTTTAGGCTAACGTTTTGGTGGTAGATTGAGGGCCTGAACGTCCAACCTTGTGGTTAATTTAAACTAAATTTTCATATTTGGTTGAATGTAGGAACAATGAAGACCACAAAAACTAAACTAAAAAAACTAGGTACAATCAACGAGGACGTGGTCCATAAGTCTCGGCTGGAGGATGACGTAACTCAATCTTTTGAGCAAGCATGTACCTTACAAGGTGAATCATCCATTATGAAGTCTAAAGAGGAATACGCTGAAGAGGAAAAACAAATGAAGAATGAGATCGCTGGATTGAAGACCTAGCTAAACAAAGTGCTTTTCCAATAGCTAGCTAAAAGTCGAACCTCCAAGGTGCTAAAACAACAGCGATCCAGATAGTCGAGACTTATTAACAGATTTCGATAATATTATCCCTTCACAAGTAAAGATTAATACAGTCAAGTAACAGGGATTCACCGACCCTAATGACTAATTAAGAGATTTCGATAGCCAGATGGACTTTCACAATGCCTCCTGGGCAGTCCACTATAGATTTGTCCCTGTAACCCGTTATGCCACTGCTGATGAATGACATCGACGGTGTCATGAAAAGACCATGTATTACTAGAAGCTATTCTCATATTAATTCGTTGCCCAATTCTGTATCCAAAAGGGTCCCACTGTCCATTACACGATAGTTGCTACTAGTAAGCAATAGTCAGAGGATCCCAAGGGAGAGTATATAAAAAGATTCAACACTGAAGCTACAATGGAAAAAGTGATAAACGACGGATCCTAGTTATTAATCGTCCCCATAGGGCTTAAGGAAAACACCCTATTCTGGAAAGATCTTGAGATAAATGAAACCAAGAGCCTGCAAGAATTCCACTTTCAATTCGAAAAATTCATATGAATAGATGAAATTTATCATGCTAAATAGAAAGCATTTGTTCATAGAGAGGGAACAAAACCTAACTTTGACAGGGATTCCAAGCAAACCAGATGGGGGGAACCGACAACAACTTGTGGCATTAAATAAGTCAATTTCCTTCATCTATTCTACAATAAAGGAAAATTGGACTTCCTCATCCCACTTAAGGCTCTGACAAACCCGAAAGCTAAAAAGGGTGACGCCTACTATGTTTATCACAAAGCAAACAACCATAAGACTAATGAATGCAAGGTCCTACGTAGTATCATCTAGAAGCCTGAACGAGAAAGGAAACTATACTAAGTCATTCAAAATGCACAAAATGCCCCAAGGCAATAAAGGGTAGTATAAGTTGTAGCACCCCGTAAAATAGATAAACCTTAATAATGAATAAATAATTAAAAATAAGCAATTAAATAATATGGATGGAAAATAAGATTTTGCAGCTTTAGGAATTTGGCTATGAAATTCTTTTATTTGGATTCGCGACGAAATTATGAATGATTTTCATATATAATATGCTTAATACGGTCAATGTATGAAGAAGTTATGAACAAATGAATTTGGACAGTAAACGCAGAATATATACATATATATACACATAATTAAAAGGATAATATATATATATATATATATATATATATATATATATGTGTGTGTGTGTGTGTGTGTCCAAAATATATTCACAATAAAGAGGGAGAATTTAAATTTTGAAAAGAAGATAAGATCATGGGGACAAAAGGCATTGTATATAAGGAATAAGATTAAGAGATTAAGGAACATATTAATTAAGATTTAACACCTCAACAATGCACGTTTATTGGGCGTTCCAGCCCCCAAGGGGTCAACCGCCCCCCAAAAGGGGTGTCAACCGCTCGGGTCGACCGCCTGGCGGCTGGACAACCCAATAAATCTATGTGTTATGTTTCTTTAGAGAGGATATATATAAATAAAAGGTCTGGATTAAATCAAACCAATCCAACGTGTTAAGGATTGCGGAATGGATCGTTAAGGAAAAATTAATACAAGAGGAAGGTGAATAGTGTTTTTAAGGAATTTAACAAAATCTAAAACTTATATGATCTACTATATGAATCACACACCACAGAGATAACCACAGACACAGAATCAAACACAAACATAAAGATAAACTAAACTAAAATGCAGAAAAGGAAAGAACGCACTGGATTTTATACTGTTCGGATTGCTCCTACATCTAGTCCCACGCAACGCAAAATTGTGTAGAGTTTTATTACTATATCAATATCCAAGTACAACACCCTTGATTTTACGGCCACAAGGTTACTACCGATTCCAAACACCCTTGATCAAGTATATTCCCCTTGATTTCCCCGACTACAAGGTTAACACCGTTCCATTTCCTTGATTTCAAGGCTATAAGGAACACACCTTTTCCCAAACACTACCCAAACAATTACAATAGCACTTCGATTCAGAAAGTAATGAGTAGAGATGAGAAGAGAAGTAGTTTTATATAAATGGAATTGAATTCGGCAGAGTATAAGTGTAGAAATCATAAAAATATGGAGTGTAAAGAAAGGACATGAAGAGGGAGAAGAAGAATAATGAAAAATAATCAAAATCAGTCGCTATTTATAAGTTTTGAAAGGTTGCAACACTTCTGGAACGTTACATATAGTGAAAAGACACTTCCGTTCAAAATAAAAAATATGACAGTTATATGTCGACATCCCTATAAATGTATGTCGACATAAGGGTGTTTGAAATTTGAATATTTTCAAGTGTTTAACTATTATATAATTTTGGAAATTCGTGAATTAAAACATAGTGTTATAAACAAGTATTATAAAGTATAATAACATTTGAAAACATAAATATAAAATATATGAACATATGTATAAAATTATAAAGTTTAAAACTATATAAATACAAGTATATAAAAGTATATAACTATAAAAATATATATACACTTATAAACTATAAAACTTGAGTTTAAAATCAAAAGTAAAATAGAGAACCTTAATAAAAATTGAAGACAGAATTCGAAAATAGAATTTGAAAATAGAATTTGAAAATAGAATTTGAAAATCAGAAATTGAAAAACAGAATTTGAATTTGAATTTGAACATGGAGTGCTATTCAGAGTCTTACATAAACTAGACTCTATTATTTTATTTATCTCGAACTCTTGAAATCTTAATTACTCATGAGTCTTGAATCATCTCTGAATTTTGAATCTCTAAAATCTCTTAAACTGTAAAGTCTTCATTATTAATTCTTGTCTATAAATCTTGTTTATATATATATATATATATATATATTCTATACAAAAGTGTTAGTGTATATATTTTATAATCAATTAATATGTAAATAAGGTAGTTGTCATTAAAATTCCATTCTCCAACAATCTCCCCCTTTTTTATGATGACAACCTTAGTTTATATAATATCATACATGTTGATGCTTATCCTTCTAATACTCCCTCGTCTATATGAATCCTATAAACTAATTCTATATTTTATAGTTTCTTCCCCTTTGGCATTATCAAAAAGAAATTCTAAAAATACTCCCCTTAAATCCTATAATTATCTAGATAATTCCTATACTAAAGTAATACATCCCCTGAGTCCAAAATCTATATATATTCTATACTAAAGTAAAGTACTCCCCCTAAAATCTATATAACATACTCCCCCTAAATTTATGATTATACAATAATCAATACTAAGTATATAAAGAAACCAATCCAAGTAACATAATTACATATGTTATGAGTTATATTTACAAATTAATCCAAGCACACCACACCAAGTAATAGTTACATATGTTTAATATATACATGTTTCAAGTCAAGTAATTCAAATCAATCATAAGCTCAAACAAATTCAAATCAATCAAATCATACCGAACAATCAAACATTTCTTGGGACTTCTACCCATTCATCTTGTCCAGTGATTGGGTTCTTCTTGATGTCCTTCCATTCTTCTTCATTGGTGAGTGATGCTTTGTTGTTTTCATCTCTGAAATGGGAAGAGATTGACCAACGAATTACGTCAAAATGTTTCTTTTGATATTCAACCATTCTCATATGAATTAACTCTAGATGATGTTGATTACGTAGTATTATGGAAAGGATTTTCTTGAAGGAATTCAAAGAATCTTCGAGATTTTCACTTATGTTATGAATTGGAGTTTCCATAGTTTTGATAAGAAATGAATAGAGTAGAAGGAGAAATGAAATAATGAAGTTTTCTTGAAATAATAGGCTTAAATAGGGTTTGGAATTCATTGGATTTTGAATGGACATGAGTTAGTTATTTAATTTTAAATTTTGAAAAGTTTTGAAATTTTGGCACTTATATGTCGACATATCAAAGTATGTATGTTGACATACCTAGTGATTTTTTTGAAAATTTTCAAATTTTGAATCTTTTGATCTTATATTATATTTAATTCTAAAGTTTTTGCAGTAACTTAAAGGTAATTTTAACATAAATAAAACTCCATTCATTACTTCATAAAAAGAAAATACATGCAAATAATAAAGACACACTAAATACGGGATTCGAAAGCAAACACAAGCAAATAATAAAGATAAATTAAACTAGATAGACCAGTTTTTAGCGGATGATGATGAGGAAGATGAAATTCCAAGCTTTCTTCCTATCTTTACCATAGTCATTTTGGAAAAGTTCTTTTGAGATTCTTTTGATTGTTGACAATCTTTGTTTGATTTTGAACAATCATCTCTTTGGAAATGGTTCTAGTGTTGATTGGACACTCAACACTTTCTAAGGAAGTTTCTTCTTCTTCGACTTCCATAGGTGCTTGTTCTTGTTGCATTCGAGCATGTTTGTTTTCGAATGTCTCATATGGTTTGAAAGTGAGTGATGTTTGTGGAGTCAAACACCTTTCTTGGCACAAATTCTTCTTCGTGAAGATAATCTCCGAAATATTTGAAAATGTGAGTGAGATAAACTCCTTGGTAAAGAGTGTTTTCTTTGGATGAAGTTTCTATGGGCTTGAATTCTCTTATGATCATATCGGCCCAATTGATGTTATAGCCACCAATAATAGCAAATAGTTCTTTTTGTTGAGAGTTGGATTATCAAAATTTTCGGAATGAGGAGTGATGTTATGTTGGAGGAGAAGATTTAAGATTCTTGTTTTTGGACGGAAAAAGTGATTTTTGAAATCCATTTGAGAATCGCTTTCAAATATGTCGTGATAAGTCCCTAAATCGGTTTCATCGATTTTGAAATCCGAAAAATCCGAGCCTATGCTTCTACAATTTAAGATATTGCCCAAGATTTCAGAATCTAGGACAATTTGCGTGCCTTTGACGCTACTCCAAATTTGGTCTTCGTTGCCTTCATAAAATCCACGATTAAGGTTCACATAAAACATCTTGACAAACTTAGGATAACACACTTTATCGTTATCTTGTGAGTCAATTAGACTCAAGACTTCATTGTGGTTGAAGAGAGAGATAATATCATAGGAAGGAAACTCTCCAAAGGTGGCGAAAGCACCGATATTGACTTTAGCATTTGCTAGATAGTCAACATATGTTTTGATAGCATCTCCATCATTACGAAGATAACCTTTGATGGTTTTGGTTAACTTCTGAGATGAACTTGAGGAAGCCATTGGAGTGATTGTTTTGAAGAGTATACATACGAGGAATATTGGTTGAATTGTGAATGAAAGGTAGAGAAAATAAATGTGTATATAGAATTGAATGGATATGAATTGAATAGGCACAACTTTTCAGAAATCAGTGACACATTTTCAATCCTTGGGAGTTGGTGAAAAGTTGGAGGGAAGTTTGAAAGTTTAAACTTTTGAAATTCAAAATTTGAAATTCAAATTATAGGCTGATATGGTAACATATGGACATATGTATGTCGACATATGTATTCATTTTCAAAGGACAATTGGTTTTTGTGACATGTGATTTAAATTATCGATTTATATTTCAGGTTTAACAATTTCTTGAAATAATTCTTATCCTTGCAAACAAACAAAGCAACCATTCAACCAAAGAAAATTTAAGAATTAATTATGGCATACCCAGTTTTTAGATAATTTTCTTTGAAATTTTCTGAATTCTGAATTGTCGTGAAGAACATATTTGAGTTTTCGGTTTTTGGCTCTTTATCACTTGATGATGAATCTGAATCATCTAACGTTGCTGGATATGCTTTCTTTCTCTTCTTTGTTGAATTGTGGTTGTCCATTTGTTGAGTCGATTTATCTGCATATGGACACATTCTCTTTATATGGCATGGTTTATTGTAGTTATATCATCGACCATCATTTCTTCCTGAACTTCCTTGATTATTATTTTGAGGATAATTTTTCCTTCTATATCTCAGAATTTTTCTAAAATGTCTTGTCATTAGGGTTGTTTCTTCATCATCTTCACTACTCGAGCCAGAATCATTTGTTGTTGCTTTAAATGCGATGGATTTCTTCTCAATTGGCTTGTTTTTCTTTCTTTTCTATAATTGGACTTCAAAAGACATTAGATTTCTGATTAACTCCTCAATCTTCATTTCACTGACATTATTGGCTTCTTCAATCGTCAATGTTTTCTGATCCCACTCTGAAGTTAATGAACTTAATATTTTTCTGACTTGGTCTTCTTCAGAATAAGTTTTTCCAAGTGTTGTTAATGAATGCACTATCTCTTGAAATCTGCAATACATATCGGAGATAGACTCATTCTCATTCATTTTGAATAACTCAAGCTGATTAACTAATATTGATATCTTATTTTTTTAACTTTACTAGTTCCTTCACGAGTAACTTGTAAAGTTCTCCAAATTTCATGAGTAGATTACAAACTGTGACACCCCACGTCCGTTAGTGTCACTCATTAAGAGAATGTATTAAGTTCCGTGAAGCGTTATAGGTAAACAGAAACATTACAAGATAGATATAAAATAGCAGCAGAATATAAAATTTTATTAATGCAGAAAACATAACATTGTGGTTCAAAACATCATAAGTCTGAAAATACATAAACCCAGTATATCATATTAAAATTTCTGTCTTGTACTTAAACCATCAGAGTACGGTAATAAAAGAAGCATAATTCCCCATACAAAAGCATAGACATAGTAGAAAGGATAAAAGCTTGAACAATACTTCTAAGCAGCTCCAAGCAGAATCCTGGTCAAGCTTGAGTATTCCCACCCTGAGAACCTTGAGGGGGGGGGGGAGGGGGACGGAAGAGGAAACAAAATGGGTTAGACATAAAGTCTGGCGAGTCCAGTTACTTTTAGCATATAAATAAGTAAAAGTATCATGATAGGCATATAAAGTGGACAAGAGAGATAACATCATAATAGACAGGTATGACGAGGTAAACAGGACAACATGATAGAGTATGCTATGCTTCTCTAATGATTCCTCTGCATTAATACTAGTGTCTTATTAACGAGATGATCCCCAACAGGTATAAATGGTAGACTTAGGTGTACTTCCAGTGAGAGGTTTTCACCCTATACAATCAACAAGCAGCCCAACATACCGGAGTTACCTCTAAAGGTATTAACGGGCTCCCCAACATACCGAAGTCTAGATGTACCCTAATTACTACCCTAATCGATCGGCTCCCTACTCCGTAGATACCCTGTGTTGGCCCCACAGTAGGGTGTATCACTCCCTAAAGTGGCAACCCTTCGTTTTCAAGATGTGCACAACCATATCTACAGGTGTCATGGCGTCTAAACCTCCTTTGCCGGACCCATGCACGCACATGACTCCATCGGAATGCGCCTCCCACACCGTTCCCCACGTTTGGATCTCTTACAATCAGCCCAGTAAGCATGACCCGACTCCGACCTAGTTCGGAGTACTCGTCTGATACCTATATATGGGTTATTGACTGAAATGAGTCCCATACACAAGATGATACAAGCTTCCCCTACGCTTGCATCCCCACTAGGTTTTCCACAGTTTACGCCATACCAGAGTAAAAGATTGCATAACCCCACAGGTTAAGTTTGTGGGCATACACACACACACATACACACACATATATGTATATATATATATGTTGGATCTAGATTAACCCTAGAGGGTGGGGGGGGGGGAGTGAATAGGGTTTATCACAGTTTTTAACTGAATTAAAAATCTAACGAGATATATAATAATAAACAGATCACAGACTGCAGCAGAAACAACAGTGCAGAAAATAAATCACACACAGATATGCCCAGCTTCGGCAGAACCCTGCACGCTCACAAACCCTGCTCCTATTCTAACCCTACGCTCAAAGCCCTAGACTGACCGATATCCTCTCGATCAGATTTTCCCTGATTACGACCCCATAACCAGTAACCCAGATTTTATAGACTCTGTCAACTGTCAGTCAACACCCTGATTGATTCCCCTAGATTTTACAGACCTAGAAACTGTTTGATCGGTTTTTACAACTCAAACTTAAATACAAAAAAAAACCTAGTTTAGAACAATTTAAATCTCCGCTTTATAAAACTTGGCTTAGCCAAGTGTAAAGTAGGCCGGCCACTTATTTTTGCTTTTGCCCGATCTCTCTCTCTCCATTTTTCTCTGGAAAACAAAATATGGCGGCTGCGATTTCTAGGGTTTCTTAATCTTCCCAAATCAATCCGATTGCTTGATGAAATGATGTTTCTCTGATGCTAGAAACTCTTTTGGCTTCGATTGCTGGCGGCTTGCATCATCAATTGATTTGGGATTTTGTGGCGGTCGAAACCAGTTGGAATTTGTGAGTAATCTGAATTTTCTTTCTTTGAATTGCTATCGGATTGTTTGTGATTTCGATGTATATTTTCCAGTGATGATTGGTGATAATATATAGGATTATATAATCCTATTAATGCTCTCTGATTTCCTGTAATGATTCGATCTGATTGTGGTTTGGTTTCCCCTTTTGAAACGCCCTGGATTGAATCGATTTATTGGCATTGAACTGTTGCGTTGAAAGAGATTCCAGAATGATTCAACAAATTGGAAAGCATTAATTCGATTTTCTGAACATAAATAAACATTTGCCCCTTGATTGAATCATTTCTAGAAAATGTAAAATTCTTGCCAAAATTGATACTAATTTGTTTAAATCTGGAAAACAATCGAATTGTTTTTCTGGCCATAAGCATATCCTTAAATCATGGTGATTTGATTTTGAATTCTCCAGTTTATTTCATCCCATATATGTGATCACTTGCTTAATTTTCGAATAATGATATGCTCTAACTCTCTCAAGCATTGATTCCATTTCCTTTTATGCTCATTGCGAAAATTTGATTGCTGAATATTTGAAAATACTTCTCCATTTTGAACATTGACTTCTTGGACTTTAAATATTGCACCATGCACATACACCATGCTGTATATCTTGACTTCTTGTTGAGCTCCAATTTTCTTGCATTCATGCTTGTAGCACTTGTACACCATACTACTTTCCAAAAGAAACATATTAAAACTTGCCAAAAAAGTTATATCTTTGATTTCCTTGATTGAATCAAAACTGGAAAGTTTTATTTCAAATTTCTGGATTAAAAATGGTTTTGAATTGTTGCCGTAAATCCTCAAATCATTTATTTACTTGAATTTCTTCATTGCTATACACAGTCTTGTTGGTGCTCGGCCTGAAACTGAATGTGAACATGAACCATGCAATTTTATTTTATCTGCTCCATGTATATGTATATACAGCCATACATATATATACATATGTGCGCGTGTATGTGTGTACTGTCTCCATTAAGATTGCTCTGCTCTTGTATTACACTGAAATCCTTGCTTTATGCTGGCACACTTTTGTCACCCTTGCCTTAGCATGTAAACATGCTGCTTTTCATTTCTGATGGGTAATGTTTGCACCAAGTTTGTGTATGTGTCTATTTGGACTGATTGTCTTGATTCATGCTTCAACCAACTTTTAGCTGCTGCAGTTTTCATGCATTATCATCCATAAGCTGCACCATTCTCCATTCATTTTCTATTGCATCAAGTCTTGTACATGGACTAATCTGTTTATATACAACGTTGGCTCGACACTTTGTTATGCTGTATTGACCATGATTGAAATTGATGCTTTGCTGCTACATGTTCCATACTTGAACTGTCCATGATCACTTCCATTCTTGAGTGTTGTTTTGATGTAAAGTGATTTGCCATGTCAACACACTTGATTTTAAGTTATCTTGGCATGCTTGTCCATATGTTTTGAGCTTGTGCATTTGTATGTTCCACCATTCTTGTATATGCTGCTTGCATACTATATGTACCTATATGCCATGACATGTTTGACTTGGCTTCATTTGCTACATGCCTTGTTTGTACCAACATTCATACATGTATGCTTTGTTCTTATGAATACATGTGTATACACATGTTGTGTACACCCTTTGTGTGAGCACTTCTTTGTTGTTGTTGTTTCAAACTGAAAATTCATGTATCATTGTGTGATTGTCATCGCCATGCGCTTGTCATTGTGCTAAACTCATGAAATTATGCTGCTCCACCATTAAGCTGAATACTGTCTTCATTAAATTTTGTGTCTGTTTTTGACTTGTTGCATTTGGCACTTTGTTGCCTCGACCATTTTGCTTTGTACTTTGAGATGTGATGACTTTGTTTTCATGTGCACTGAGTCGAGAAGGTCCACGTGGCTACTCCTCAGTTGCACACTGAATTGGCGTGGCAGTGCACACGTGTGTAAATATACACGTGTGTATATGCAGCCATTCAGAAAATTTCCTGTCCCTGTATATATACAAACTGTCTGCCTAGATACAGATGAATCAGATCAAGTCATGAAAAATGATGAGAAACACACCGAAATTCTGAGGCATATAAAATTTTAAAAATAAAATTTATATTCGCGTGAATTCTGTTTTATTTCTATTGTTGTGTACTGTGTGTGTTTCTGTTTTATGTGACAGGTAAGAAGATGATGACTGGACTAACTGTGCAGTGAAGACAGAAGACAGAAGACTAGACAATATCAGTAGATGAGTGTGTCTCAGTGAAATGTATAAGTGTCAATGCGTTTGTATAACAGAATGTATGAAACAGTGAAAGAGAGTATATATGACATGAGTGACAGAGTGATTCTGTATGAAATCTGATATGACATGAAATGTAATACAGAGATGTACAAATAGTGGAGTATAAAATTTGTACTGTTTGATATTGAAATAAAATATTCTACTCAAATAAAATACCGTGAATATTTAAATTTCTGTACAGTTGTATTTTATTTAAATAGAAATATTATATTTATGTATGTTGTGTAGTATATGAAACAGTACAATTACAAACACATATATAATAATATATATTTGGTTGTTATCATCAAACAAAAATCATATAATTGTGTATACAACACTGTTATATAGAACAATATATATTACCCACCTACCCAAGATTTACTTAACCCACCTACTGTTTCAAACAAGCTCAGTTAACCCTTATTCAAGTTATACGTTCATACAATCCCTATGGATTCAACTAGGTTAAGTATTCCAATTCATTACCATATTCATTTATGGTTATAACGTGCTAGACCTCCCACATTAGGCCTACCACCTGTGGATGCTGGATATGTCGGTTGGTTCCGGGCATACTTCTTCCACAAGTCGGACTTAACCTCGTGTCTTAGCACATCTTGTGTTTATGCACTTAGACCCCTCACATTAGATTCACCACTTGTAGTCGCTGGATATGCCGGGCGGTTCCGGGAAGACTTTCACCACAAGTGTAATCTAACCTCGTAACTAAGCACGGTTACAGTTTCTAATTACTGTAATTCTAGGCATTTCCATTATTAACCAATTTTCCTATGTCGTTATAGGTTTTCATGGCCCTTTTCCAAGTTATGCTCATAATGAACCATAAGCCCCAAATTCATATTCATATATTTAATTCAAGTTATGCCCAAATTTCCCAGTACAAGTTATTCCCCCGAATTTAATGGTTTCCCCTCGTTCCCAATTTAACGCGTTCACATATTTCAGCGGCACGCCTAGGCTCGAACGTAGCCTGGCTATAAAAATAAAAGGGAAAAGATGAAGGGAAGAGGACAAAAATCATCATACTAACAAGATCGACATATAATGGTAGAAATAGGCATAAACATATAATGGCATAATGACAAGATAGGAATATTAGAAGATCTGATGAACATGTGACAATAGAACCGATTCTAATATAATAAGGACATCGTAAACAGGCATGATAAGATCTAAACAATGAATTAGATATCCAACTAATAACAGATCTGATTTTGCCACAAATATAATAGGAACATGCATGAGGTGATCTAAACAGTGAATTAGATCTACAAACAATGGCATATCTGACATGATAAATAGGTATAGGTTCAGATCTATTTCATAGTCGTGTCAGAATAACTTAGATAAACAAGTTATAGCAGATCTGATATGATTCAAATAGTCGCAGGCATAGATCCAAGTTATAGTCATGTCAAGATTTACTTTTCAAATATTTAGATCTAGAATTAACATAGACTCACTGTGATTGGATCTAAGAAAAGTAGAAGAAAGGCTGTAGATGTTGAATCACAGATCTTTAAACTCTAGTTGATTGTTGAAGAAGAAAAGATTTGATTTAATCTGGGCAGCGACAACATCTAGTTCTCTATTATTTTTGGTGTGGAAAAACAAGAGAAATGAGGTCATATATATAGCTGTCACCAAACCCTAATCTGCCCAGATCTACCGTAGGGGGTTCGACCCATGGGTTGACACCCCCTTGATGGGGTGGACACCCCTAGGCGGGAATTTTCCCGCTCCCCCGATTTCTACGATTTTGAACTGTTTAAAATTTTCTGGATATATTTTATTCATATATATTCTTCTTATGCATATACAAATTTCAAACCTTAATAACTTTTTCATACGGTGTCCGTTTTACGCAAGCCAGGTGTCTATTTTGACCAAAATTCCAAGACAAACGCAATGGCGCAGTCCGTTTCACTTAATTTTGAATATTAAATGAATTATTCTTTAATTTATCATCTTTAGTGTTGTTAAAATTACGGGGTGTTACAAAAACTGACACTATTAAACTCATTCCTATCTAATGAACAAAACAACATATTCATGGTGTTAGAATTGCTTTGTGCAACAACCTTTTGTTCATTTGTCCATTGTGCAAAATTAGCTGTGGGTTCTACATATTCAGTTTGTGTGGTATTCCATGTGTCTAATCCTACTGATTGTAAATATATTTTCATTCTACATGCCCAATATGAATAATTACTACCATTAAACAGTGGTGGTCTAACAGTGGACTCACCCTCTACAAAACAACTATTATTTCTACCAGTGCTGGTTGCCATTATAACTATTTTCAAAAATCATATTATGAACTTTTTGAGAGACATTGCTCTGATATCATTTGTTAAGGATTGCGGAATGGATCGTTAAGGCAAAACTAACACTAATAGGGTGTAAATAGTGTTTTTAAGGAATTTAACAAAATCTGAAACTTTTATGATTTACTATATGAATCACATACTACAGAGATAATCACAGACACAGAATCAAACACAAAGATAAACAAAACAAAATGCAGAAAAGGAAAGAACACGCAGGATTTTATACTGGTTCGGATTACTCCTACGTCCAGTCTCACGCAATGCTGGATTGCACATAGTTTTATTACTATATCAATATCCAAGTACAACACCCTTGATTTCACGGTCACAAGGTTACCACTGACTCCAAACACCCTTGATCAAGTATATTTCCCTTGATTTCCTCGGCTACAAGGTTAACACCGCTCACTTTCCTTGATTTCAAGGCTATAAGGAACACACCTTTTCCCAAAAACTACCCAAACAATTACAACAGCCTATAACTCTTCAATAGCACTTCGATTCAGAGAGTAATGAGTAGAGTGAGAAGAGAAGAAGTTTTATATTAATAGAATTGAATTCGGTAGAGTATAAGTGTAGAAATCATAAAAATATGAAATATTAATGGTGTAAGAAAGGGGATGAAGAGGGAGAAGAAGAATAATGAAAAAAAATCCGAAATCGGTCGCTATTTATAAGTTTTGAAAGGTTGCAACGCTTCTGGAACATTACATATAGTGAAAAGACACTTCCTTTCAAAATTAAAAATATGACAGTTATATGTTGACATCCCTATAAATGTATGTCGTCATAAGGGTGTTTAAAATTTGAAATTTGAATATTTTCAAGTGTTTAACTATATATATGATTCTGGAAATTCTTGAATTATAGTGTTATAAACAAGTATTATAAAGTATAAAATCATTGAAAACATAAATATAAAATAGATGAACATATTTATAAAATTATAAAGGTTTAAACTATATAAATATAGGTATATAAAAGTATATAACTATATATACACTTATAAATTATAAAACTTGAGTTTAAAATCAAAAGTAAAATAGATAAACTTAATAAAAATTGAAGATAGAATTTTAAAATAGAATTTGAAATTTGAAAATCAGAAATTGAAAAATAGATTTTGAATTTGAACCTAGAGTGCTATTCAGAGTCTTACATAAACTAGATTCTATTACTGTATTTATCTTGAAATTTTGATTACTAATGAGTCTTGAATCATCTCTGCATTCTGAATCTCTAAAAGCTTTTAAACTGTACAGTCTTCAGTATTAATTCCAGTCTATTAATCCTGTATATATATATATTCTAGATAAAAGTGTTAGTATATATTTTATAATCAATTAATATTGAAATAAGGTTGTTGTCATCAAAACTCCATTCTCCAACCCAATGGTCTACGCTCACACGTACAACTATATATAGCCCTTCATGTCACACATTAGAACCCTAACGCTTCTCTATTCCTGCATCTGCCTCTCTGCCGTTACTAAATTCCAGAGAAAATAAAAGAAGGAGGTTAAGGATTTCTTCTATTCCTCCAATCCTATTCTTAACCTCTCTCTATTCTAATTCATATAGGTTTAGTATTCTGGAATTTGGTATAAATATATGTATATAAGATTCTAATACATGTTTCTTATATATATATATATATATATATATATATATATATATATATATATATGGAGAATTGTTGGAGCACATTAACCGCAAAGAATAAAGCACAGATCTAGATCTACAACAGATTTCTCTTTGTTCTACCTAGACCTGTGAGTGGAATATCATGTTGAAAGATATGCCTAATAGGATTTGGAAATTGATAATATAAACAAAAAAAAACCCAAATCTCTATTTTGTATTTGCGTATGAATTGTCATGATTATTTGGGTTTTTTGGATTTTGATTTTAGTAGTGGGTCAAAGATGAAAAAGGGTGTTGCTACTATTGTTTTTATTTTATGTAATTCACCTTTATTAAACATTTGATTGTAACCAAAAAGGGTTTAAATTTGGGTATTTCATGATTTGATTAGGTTTGGATTCTATATGTTAAATGTAAACGTTTTTATGTGCATGCCACTAAAAAGGGATGAATTGGATGAAGTGGAAATTATAAACATACATGTATAAATGTATGTAATACTCTATTTTTAATCTAGTATTGAAATCTTTCCAACAAGCCTAGGATGCAAGTTGAAATTTGTATGTGTATATTTTCCATTCACTGATATTTGTTATATTGTTATAATGTCATCATGCCTAAGTTGTAGTGGTAAAAGTTTGGAAAAACTAATTTTCATACCTTGATTTAGACAAATTTGACAATTACCATCTTGTTAGAACGTTTCCTCATGCATATGAATATTCACGTTATTTGGGCGGTATAATTATTTTACTTATATAAATGTAATTAATGTTTTATTAGTGTAATAAATGCAATTTGGATAGGACCCGAATTTGAATTGTCCCCAAATATGTAAATACACATATATTGATTGCTTGCGTGTGCGTATATAGATTGGATATATATATATATTAATAGTGACATGTAGACACGAGGTTAGTAGCGTTTATGGTAGAAGTCTGCCCAGAACCGAACGGCAAATCCAGCAACCACAAGTAGGCCCAACTAATGTGAGACGTCTGAGTGTCATGGGCCATTCAAAAACTTAGTACACTAGACACGAGGTAAGACCAACTTGTAGTAGAAGCCTGCCCGGAACCAACCGGCATATCCAGCATCTACAGGTATATGATTTAATGCGAGAGGTCTAGTGTGTATATACATATATATAACTAAATATATATATATAAGTATATTGCATGTGAAAATAGGCAGGTTTACTACAACTTGAGAAGGCCTTAAATGGTTGACTCTCTTTTTATCTAGTTTGGGTCTTAAGTGGTTAGGACTAGGATCCCTACGAAAGTTTATTTCTTGGAAAGGAACCAAAGTCATGGAACTACCGTTATTAGATTTGAAGTAAGTCTTTGAGTCCTCCTTCTATAAAAGTGGTTAGGCATAAACCGTAACAGAGCAGGGTAGTTCACGGGGATATCCACTTCCTCTAGAAGCTTGTAAGGGGTCAACTACGAACATGATTGATATATGACAGATATGTGGCCATTTCTTGCTCACCAACTGTCTAAGGGAAATCTTAAGCGACGTAGGTGTCCTACCATAATATCAGTTAAGTAGTAATGTTCACAATACTACTTCTTATATTACAAGTGAGAGCATAGACTTAAGAACGTTAATGTATCAGGACGCGGTCTTAAGGGGCTAGTTGTCCGCCTCAGAGTTATAAGAGATCATAAGAAACCACCTTTAATAGGGCCATAAGTGACCAAGAATGCCCACCTCGTTGGGTCTTTACACTAAAACACTAATAGGCGATTAACTTAGATATCCACCCCATTGGTTAGATACTTGATGTTTATTGTGTGTTGCGTAGACATACCTTGACATATGTAACCTGCTAAAAATATAGGTTATGACATTAAGTAACAGCATATTTCAGTCACACAGAACTTTATGTTTTGACCCCTCTCCTTAACATATCCAATAGGTCAGTCGATATGGTAAAAGCCATGGGCAAAGTCAAGTTTGGAGTTGAAGAAGATGACGAAGTTGTAATGCTATTATTAGTAGTTATTGCTTTACTTCTTTTGGAAACTTGTGAGAATGAACTATTTGATGTACCCATCAAACAGATGTAACTGTGGTTGTTGTATTTATGTGATTTTTAAATAAGTGGTACATCTTATTTTAATATTATATTTTCTCTTTTTGATGTGTGAGATTTCCATTCGAAGTACCTGTGTGTGTATATTATGTGCAAATGTAATCCTTACAGGAGCCAATGACCCATTTAGAATGGCTCTAAGTTTCGACGAGCCTTTTCTGGGTCGAAATTTAGGCCCATTCCAGGCGGGTTGTTACATTTGGTATCAAAGCCTAGTTACCCGATTATAAGGGAATTATACGTATGAGAGGCATATTTGTAATTTGAAAAAGAATTTTCAAACTATATATATAATGTATATAATTACCCCCAATAAGGATACACAGTTATAATAGGCATCTTTATTGTTTTCTCCCTTTTCAGCTTAAATACTATCTCAGAAGTATCCACTAATGGATTCTTCCTCTTCTTTTTAGATAGTAGAACCGAAAACCCAACTGAGCAGGGTAACCAAGAAAGGCCCAGACTCTTGGTAGAATGGTTTCAATAGTATCTCCGTACTATTGAACAGGTCCATATTGCCAATCCTGCCCAGTGACACTTGCAGCTCCTGCTGCTGAGGTAGCCTTTGACTTTTCCACTTTTGTAAGACTTTCACGCATCTTGGAGTGAAACCGTTTTTTGGAAAGGAAGGCTTTGCTAATGCTCAATCTTGGAATATGGACTGTGAAAGAATTTTTGAAGCTACTAGATGGCCCAATGAAGTGAAAAGTAGGATATCAGCCTGGCACTTGAAGGATGAAGCCCTTGAATGGTGGAGTATAATATTTAGAGAGAACGAGGGCCAAATATTTACATGGGCCGAATTCAAAACCCGTTTTGAAATGAAATTTTTGCCATGGAAAAAATGACTATCCAGTTGGAGAAATTCATCCACCTCAAGAAAGGAAGCTTGAGTATGCAAGAGTATGTATCCAAATTTACCAAATTATGTAAGTTTGAAAGAGGATTGATAGACACCCCCTTGAACAAAGTCCTGAGATTTGTTAAAGGATTGAACTCTCCATTGAAGGAAACTCTTTTAGCTCAAGTAATGTTTGGGGGTAACTTTCGAAACCCTAGTTGAGACAACCATCCTATGCATGGCTGGAGGCGTCAAGGAGGATAAAGAAGGTGAGAAAGGAGAAAGCTCCAACAAGAACAAGAAAAAGGAATGGTGGAAAAACAAGAAGAAGAACAAATTCAAAAAGGAAGCAAAGACTTGTACGAGGTGCAACCGTAAGGGCTATGAGGCCAAGGATTGTAGGACCTCGTTAGTGAAGAAGTAGTTCGAGGGAAAATATTACAACTGCCATGAAGAAGGAAACGTGTCCAAAGACGTTCCGAAGCCTAAAGTTATCAAGAGTGGCCAGAGCTATGCAATAGAAGCAACACTGATTCAAAGCCGACCAGCAAAAGACCAGAGGCAGCCTGCACTTGAAGGTATAACCTATGCTTTAGGAAATTCAGTATACACCTTGTTTAATTCCGAAGCGACCCATTCTTTTATCTTCAAACGACTAGTAAATTTGTTGAACCTTTCCATATCTATCTTGGATAGTCCGATAGAGGTAGCTAACCCTATCGTAGGATCTAAGTATTTTGATCTGTTTTGCAAAGACCTAGTATTGGAGGTCGACAATTGCAAAGAGTATGTGTTGGATTTCATGGGGTATGAACTTATCCTAGGTATGGACTGGCTATCGTTTTATGAGGCTGTCTTAGATTGAGACAAGAGGATTATTCGTCTTAGGAGCCGAGGAGGACGTAGCCTAAATATTCCTTGCAATGTTAGAAACAAGGATAAAGCCTTATTATATTCCTTATCTCCTAATTCAGAAGGACCATCTTCGGTCCCTATAGTTTGTGAATTCTTGAATGTTTTTGAGGAAGTCATGGGACTTCCACCCCACAGGGAAATCTCTTTTCGTATTGACCTAGAGAAGAACACTAGACTTGTGGCACTACCCATGAGGCACATGACCCCTAAAGAAAGAAGAGATTTAGATAAATAGATTTCAGAATTGTTGCAAAAAGGATTCATTCGAAGAAGTACCTCAGAATGGAGTGCACATGTTGTATTTGCCACCAAAACAGGCGGATCTTTGAGACTTTGTGTGGACTATAGGAAACTCAATAAATTGACCAAGAAGAATAGGTATCCTTTACCTAGAATTGTTGACCTTTTTGACCATTCGGGAGGAGCCCGAGTATTTTCTCGGCTACATCTTGCTATTGGATTTCACCAGTTAAGAATTGCGGAGGACAACAAGGACAAAAGTGCGTTTAGGACGCCAGATGGATTATTCCAATGGGAAGTTATGTCCTTCGGACTAACGAATGCATCCGCCTTCTTTGTTGACCTCATGAGTAGGGCATTTAGGGGCATTATTAAAAAAAATTGTAGTCTTCGTAGATGATATCCTTATATTTTCAAAAGGTCATGAAGAGCATGAAGATCACTTAAGACAAGTGTTAAGGATATTAAGAAAGAACCAATTGAAAGCGAAATTCTCAAAGTGCCATTTTTGGAGGGAAGAAGTAAGATTTTTAGGACATATAGTGTCAAGTGAAGGCTTGGTCGTAGACCCCGCAAAGATCGAGGCAATCAAGGAATGGAGGATACCTTAAAATGCTACAGAAGTGAGAAGCTTCCTTGGATTTGCCAGATACTATCGGAAATTCATTAAAGACTTTGCAAAGATTGCAACTCCATTAACCCAATTAAAAGGAAGAATTTGGTGGTTCCTTGGAGTGATAAATGTGATATAGTTAAAGGAAGTATTTACTAGTGCATCAGTCCTAATTATACCCGACGGTTCAAAATTGGTTACAGTTTACACCGTTATATGTGGAACCAGTTTAGGAGCAGTCCTTATGCAAGAAGGAAGAGTAGTTGCTTACGCTAGTAGACAACTCAAGGATCCAGAGAAGAGATACCCAGTTCATGACCTTGAGCTAGCCGCGGTAGTGTTCGGCCTTTAGATGTGGAGGCATTATCTTTTAGGGAGAAATTTGAACTTTTTACTGACCATAAATCCCTTAAGTATTAATTTTCTCAACCTGACTAAACTTGAGACAACAACGATGGATGGAATATATTGGCTCATTTCATTTTTGTGGAGGATGCTTTAAGTCAGAAACATGCAACTTTGAATGCGATGACCGAATGGAAACAATTAGAGTTCCTCTCTAATTTTAATTTGCAACCCTCGCCAACCACTTCTAATTTTTTCTTGGGACTATGATAATTATACCTGCACTAAGAGAAAGGATCTGAAGCGCACAAGACCTTGACGAGGAATTAAGGAGCATAAAGAAGAAAGCGAGGAGGAAAGAAACCTTTCCCCATTTGGTTAGATATTCGATCGGCGATGATGAGAGTTAACTTTGGGATGGACGACTTTACATCCCTAAGGATGAAAGGTTGAGGAAAGAAATTCTATTAGATTGCCATAGGTCAAAAATGACCATACACCCTGGTGGGGATAAAATGTATAAAGATATGAAGAGGAATCTCCATTGGGAAGGAATGAAGAGAGACATAGCTGAGTTTGTGGCCGAATGCTTGACGTGAAAAAAAGTTGAAGCAGAGCAAGGGAAGCCCAAAGGATTGTTGTTACCTTTAGAGATCCCCACGCGAAAGTGGTAGCATATTTCCATAGACTTCGTAGAGGGACTTCCTAGAAGCAAAAAGGGTAATGAGGCCATTTGGGTTGTGGTGGATCATTAAACCAAAGCGCCCATTTCATACCAGTCAAGAAGACAAGGACAACAACCTCATTAGCCCAATTATATGTCAAATATATAGTCAGACTTCATGGTATCCCATCGAGCATCATGAGTGATAAAGACCCCTTGTTCACTAGTGAATTTTGGAGAAGTCTACAAACAACATTGGGAACGACCCTTAACCTAAGCACAACTTATCATCCACAGACCGACGGATAAACAAAGAGTAAATAGGATCTTGGAGGACTTGCTCAGAGCTTGCATCATAGACTTTGGAGGAGTTTGGAAGTAGCGCCGCTTGTGTAGTTCACGTAAATAATAGTTTTCAAACGACAATTGGTATGTCCCCTTTCAAAGCGCTATACGGGAGGCCATGCAAATCGTCAACTTATTGGAAGGAAACTACTGATAAGGTTATACTTGGACCAGACTTCGTCCGTGATTTCACCGAGAATATGTCTTTGATTAGGCAGTGGATGAAGGCAGCCCAAGATCATCAGAAATCATATGTAGATAACAGAAGGATGGAACTTGAATTTAATGTTGGAAATTTGGTATTCGTAAAAGTATCTCCTCTCAAGAAGACTGTTCGGTTTGGGAAAACTTGTAAATTGGCCTTCAGATTTATTGGGCCTTTACGTGTCATCGAGAAGATAGGATCTTTGGCTTATCGAGTGGCTATCGCAGAGCGTCTATAGGGAATCCATAATGTTTTTCATGTATCTCATCTAAGGAAATGCCTTCATAATTCTGCTATCATACTCGAGCTTGATGAAATTGGGGCACAAAAAAAATCAATATGGAGTCCAAGGTGCCCCGTGCCATGACAAGGATTGTAGAGCACAGAATCATGAGACTTCGCAACAAAACTGTTTGCCTTGTCCGAGTACAATGAGGAAATGATCCTGCGGAAAGCACATGGGAGACCGATGATAAGATAAGACAGACTCACGCAGAGCTTTTCTCGGGTAATTTTTCCTTAAATATACATTTATGGATGCATTGTGATTGCTGGATTAGATGTTAGGAGATGGTTGCAACACCATTGCATAAGAACACTCATATAGAAATATATGCATAATTAGGATATTTGCATACATATTGCATGACTTATTACACCCACATGCTAGGATGAAGCTCACTTTAGTAAGCTTGCAGTTCATAATCACTGTGAGTCATGGATGCTTATGGATGATTTAAAAATAAAATGGATGTACAACATGGATGTGATCATTCAAGTTGTGTTTTTCGCTCCTTGAACAGATTTTTGGGACGAAATCCATTTTAGGGGGGAGAGAATGTAACACCCTATAAAATACAAAAACCTTAATAATGAATAAATAATTAAAAATAAGCAATTAAATAATATGGTTGGAAAATGAGATTTTGCAGCTTTAGGAATTTAGCTACGAAATTCTTTTATTTGGATTTGTGGCGAAATTCTAAGTTGTTTTCATATATAATATGCTAAAAATGATCAATGTATGAAGAAGTAATTAATAAATGAATCTGGACAACAAACGTAGAATATATATATATATATATATATATATATAATAAAAACAATAATATATATGTGTCCAAAATATATTCAAAATAAAGAGGGAGAATTTGAATTTTGAAAAGAAGATAAGATCACTAGGACAAAGGATATTGCATATAAGGAATAAGATTAAGAGATTAAGAAACGCATTAATTAAAATTTAACACCTCAGCAATGCACGTTTATTGTGCGTTCCATCCTCTAGGGGGTCGACCGCCCTCCTAAGAGTGGTGTCAACCGTCAGTCGACTGCCTAGCGGCTGGACAACCCAATAAATCTATGTGGTTAGGTTTTTTTAGAGAGGATATATATAAATAAAAGGCCTAGATTAAATCAAACTAATCCAACGGTCGACGCTCACACAGGCAACTATATATAGCCCCTCATATCACACATTAAAACCCTTACTATTCTCTATATTTGCCTTCATGCTGCCTCTCTGCCATTACTAAATTCCAGAGAAAGTAAAATAAAGAGGTTAAGGATTTCTTCTATTCCTCCAATCCTATTCTTAACCTCTCTCTATTCTAATTCGTATAGGTTTAGTACTCTGGAATTTGGTATAAACATATGTATATAAATGGAAAACTACATCGCCGAGCAGGTACACACAACAAAAACGTAGTGTACACTAATGTTCTGTTAGCGTGTTCTCAACTTATTAATTAACCTTATCTTATTAATCAACCTCAATTTACATTATTAATCAAACCCCCAGTAATAAAACTGCATACAAGGGATTTTACGATATGTACAAATTATTTGTAATGGCCCGGGTTTTCGCGATTCTGAGTAATCGACATATAACCCAATGTCGACTATCAAGCATCGTAAATACCAGATAGTTAATGAAAGAAAATAGAGGATGAGAATAGATAAAATAGAAACTTAGAATAGAAGAAGAAGAAGAACATACAGCATCAGAGTAAACACGAATCTCACAGCGGAATGAACAATATATAATAGATACATATCTTTGAAATAAAATTAGTATATGTATACAGTAACATTATCAGAGTATAACACTTACAACACAACGGAAATAACAATAGCTATATAATCCTGAAGCCTCCTGCTCCAAGCTGTCCAAGTATATCTGTAAAACCTGACTACTTGACTGCCCGTACAAATTGGGCACCCAAGAGTTTAGGGAAAACAAAACAAAATAAACTTTGAGTCAGTCATGGGACTGGTGTGAGTAAACAATTTTAAAATAGTTTGAGAAAATAAACGATATCTCATAAGACCACACACGGAACGGGTTTTTCCCTTACGAAAATCCAAAACACTTGATTTAACATTTCAAAATCCTTTGGCAAGAACGATAATCTTTATATCAAAACTCTTTTGATATTATAACAGTGTCTATCAACCACAAATAAATAATCATTTAGCAGAACGCTTTCATCTCATGTTCCACATACATAATATATAATCAAAAACCGCAGGCGCTTATTGGTTAATGGATTCCAACTGGCAAGGTATGGGACCACCTTCCGACAGTGTATCTCTAGACGGAAATACACCGGGTTCAACAAGAACATCTTGTAACCCAGGCTAAACATGACCGGTCACTCATTTCGCTTGAGTGTAGCGAATGTATTATCACCAACGGTTGGGATCAGCAATCGTTTCCCGAAAGGGACAACATCGAAAAAATTATGGAAGTAAATGAAACACTAGATCAGGTGACAATACACCCTAATTGGCAGCTAACCACTTAGCCATGCGACCTACCCGATTTTATACCATTTCCTGGTTGTGAGGCTTGAGGTCAAAATGCACAGATCATACTTTTATTTACTTTGAATGTCACATCGTCATACCCTCCAAATCACAAATTGATTTCCCTAAAAATACCACGGGTACAGAGCTAAGAGAAACGATTTTTTCTACCACCAAACATAAATACGTTTGAAGAGATCAACTTACGCGATCTATTAAATATACTCTGTCAGACATTCTTCCATACAGGTCGTCCTGGGACTGGACAGACCAAAGGCACTATTCTATAAACAGGACAGCCCTTGCATGGCTCTGTCTTCAATTATCTTCATCATATTTGATTCGCAACGCTAATGTCATACGGAGTGGTTTTCAGATAATATATCTGATCCCGTCTCTCCGTATTGATAACGGAAATGGTCAAAATCTTTGATAGTCGGTGATTTAACTATCAAAGGAAAACATTTGTACAAATAACGGTCGTATTCCCATATGGAAACCTTACCGATCAATCATCATTTCATTTCCCAATTTCCCATTTATCATTTCCATATAATCATAAATTCCTTATTTTCTAAAATTAGAAAATATACGTTATTAACTTTGGAAAACATTTACATTTTTGATTCACACATCAATATCTTCCTACCTCTATCAATCTCTAATTGTAAACTAGTAAGAGAATGACCCCTACGTATTAACCCCGAAGGCCGAAACCAACATCAGATCGATACCCAGAAAGCCATTCAACTCAACTAATTTCCAGTCAGTTTCTAATTTTAGTAATTCCATTTAAATTCTTACTTCAAACCCAAAATTCCTTTATAATATTTACTTTAAATCAATATCATGTTACACCCGTATGCGAAGCACAAGTCTAAACCTTCCTAATGTAAAATTCTCTTTTTATAAAAGTCTATTCATTTTCCAAATATTTCCCTTTTATAGTTCTATTTACTTTCTAAATCAATATTCCTTGTATAATTCTATTTTTATATAAATATTTACTTTTATAAAAATTATATTTATTTTCTAAACAAATATTCCTTTTATAATTCTATTTATTCTATATAAATCCTTTTATATAATTCTATTCATTTTATATAAATATTTCATTTTCATATTCACTTTAAAATTTTCCTTTTTACATTCCAGTATTTCATATGGTATTTAAAGTACCAAATAACATGACCAGTGTCATCATAATCAATCACAGATTATATATCACATCATATATCATAGTATATGAAAAAAGTATTATAAATATTGAGTAATCCAGTTGGATCCCTCCAACCTATTTCCCTGCATCCACAGATGTTAAATAATAAAATTAACATTGACTTCATTTCAATATGAAATATTCTGATAAACAGAATCAATATTTGATTAACGATTTATATATATATCGTTATCTAAAATTTCAACAAACACATCAGCAATTCAACCAAATAATCAACACACAACAATCAATCATCATTTATCAACACTAGATTATATTTATAAAAATATAAACTGTACAGAGTTAGTGAGATTTACTCACACTGGATGATCATCGTTAAATAACGATAATTGTCGTTGATTCAGATCCGACAATTTATTTCACTATAAATTGTAACGAGCTCCAACTCACTCCTAGTCAGTCCCATCGTGTAGCCGCCGTCCATACGATCCCAACGGATCCAGTTTTGCTGAATTTGGATAACGTATGATAAAGTTATTAATTTAATAAGTTATACCATTTTAATTAAACTAAACTAGATTTTATATTTATACATTTGGGCTTTACCCCTTTATCCGGCCCATTTCTACATCCAACCCGCATGACCCTTCTTCCCCTTTACTTCCAAAAACTGTGCTCCATCCAGACAATATATCACCACCATTACAAATCTTCAAACCTCACGTCACCCTCCATTACTCCACTATTTCAAAAACTAAAAACACGGTGATCATCCTCGTCGGAAACCGCTCCATCCTATCTCGACTAACAGCAACTCGCGCCTCGCATCTCGACTACGTCGGTCAGCTCCTCCACACAGCTACAGTGGAGCCACCGAAACTTTTCATCACCGCATCACCCCAAAGGACGCACACGGGTTCTCTTCTACCTCCTCAACCCATTTATCAACACGAATTCGCGGATTAAACTCTTCATACTTCGAAAATCCGAGCCCTAGCTGTTGATCAAGGATGCTGGAAAAAGTCGATGGTCATCAAAACTCATCGCATCGCATTCTGGAACCACTGGGATGGAGCTGTTGCGTCGTTGAATCCAAATACACTCATCTCTTGATTTATAGAAATTTATTTCTATTTTTTTTATTTTAAAAAGACACAGTATATTTTTTTTGTTTGAAGAAAATGAAAAAGTAGCAGCGGAATAGTGATTGACCAGAGAAATGAAATTGTTAGGGTTAGGAGAAGTTAAGGGGTATTTGTAGAGTGGAAAAACTATTTTTAGATTCATTATTTTTATTAAATTTTAATCAACCGTTATGTATATTTATCATTTAAAAATTCGTATGACCACACATAATATCTAAAAATCATGAAAATGGACATACAACTAGAGTTTGGCATTACAGACCCAATGAAACTTGTTTCGTCCAATTCCGACTTCGTTTGCTCACACAGAATTAAATTCAAATTATTGATAATTTTTCAGATTAAAAATCCGTACGGCTACACACTGACTCCAAAAATTACAGAAATTGAAATCTAACAATACTTAAATATTCCGGATCCAACAAAATTGGTTTCGTCGAAAACATAGGTTGTTTGCAAAACTGGCTATTTTTAAAGCTCTAAATAAACCCATTTAAATATTAATATATTTAAAATAATTAAATTAAAAATATATAAATAAATATTATTGTATATGTTCCAATAGAATATAATACAGCTCCACAATATACATATCTGGATTTATAACTCGATATTTCAAATCCAGATAAAATCGATATTCAATTTATATTGAAAATCCATTTATAATATAAATAAATCGTTATAAATTATAAAGGAATTCCATAGCGACTTTTCGAAAATTTGATTTGGACATAACTCAAAATATACACAATGAAATCCCGATTTTTCTCTTTCATTAGAAATATATACTTCACCAGCTCCGAACGTTTCTTGTTTCACAAAAATTCGGCTTAAAACGGATTCTGTATATTCGTTCAAAGTTCGAATCGCCAAATTACGAACTACCGCGCCATTTCGAGCTCGATTATAATTATATTATAATTATATGTTCAAACTTCGCTTAAATAATATATTCGTTATTATAATTCAATTCTAAACTGAATTAGATATTATAAATAATCCAATTCACATAGTATTGTTGTAACAACCCGTAAAATGCGGGCCAGTTTGAAAATTTTATTTTGGCAATTATAGCGAATTTTGAATATTTAAAATAGATTATTTTAAATAATATCGACGAGAAAATTTATTTTGAATGGAATTAGAACGTATATATTATACGCGTCGTCGTTAGAATATAAATATTTATATATAATTATAAATAGAATTGAAAATGGCGCGGTAGTTCGATAATTCGATTTCAAACTTCAATTGAATGTACCGGGTGCAAAACAATCCGGATTTTAGTGAAACCAAAAACATTAGGATCTAATTGTGAATATCTTTCCAACGAATCCGACAAATCAAGATTTCATTGCGGGAATCAAAAGATATGTCCAGTTGAAAATTTTGAATAGTCGCTATGGAATTCAGGCCCTTAAAAATGGACATTTTGCAAACGACCTCGGATTTCGACGAAACCACTTTTGTTGGGTCCGTGATGTCAAGTTATTGCTAGATTCCAAATTTCATAATTTTTCGAATTAATATGTGAGCGTGGCAAAGGAAAACGCGTTTGACCAGTTTCAGTTGATTTTAATCGACTGGAAAATGGCCATTTTTCTAACGGGCTCAGAATTCAACGAAACTAGTTTTGTTAGGACCGTATCGTCAATACGAAGCTAGAAAATATTTTTCTGGAATTTTTAAAGTTCGTATGCGGCCCCGGTAATTTGAAATGTACGTTTAAAATTCAATATAATGATTTAAATGTAAATTCAACGGAAACTGATCGAAACGATCGAATCAGCTTACGATACATATCCCATTGTGTTCGAAATGGGGGTATTACGCTAGGGGCGACAGTCGGTGGGTTCGATTTCGAGTTGAAATTAAAAAGTTGATTTTAGAATTTAAAATAAATAAATAAAAAAAAACTTTCTTTCTTATCCTCTCTGCCCCCCCCCCCCCCCGTTCACTTTTGCAAAATCGAATCAATATAAAAAAAAAATCGGCCTGAAGCCCTAACCACCAGTCAACGCCTCGCATCGCGACCCCCCCACCGTCGTTCGATCCCCCTCCGTTCATCCACCTCGACAGCGCCCTCCCCTCCTCTATCAAAAACCGCTCCAGCCTCAAAGACCTCGCCGCCGATTTTAGACCTCCCTGGGCCGTCGAATTGGAAGCCGCCACCTGGCGTGGGAGGGTGGCATTCTGGCGCCCCTCGTGGTGGTCTTCGATCCTTCTCCGATCAGCTCTGGTGATGGTGGCACGAGCAAGCTCAAATCGACGTAGTTTCAGGCTATTTCGGGAAAGAAAGGTTTAACCCTTTTAATTATTTTTTTGGTTTTATCTTACTTTAATGGTTTATTTAAAATCAGTTTTAAAATGAATATGAAGTTGTTTAATATATATATATATATATATATATATATATATATATATATATGAACTTGTTTTAAAATATATATGGAGTTGTTCTTATAAAATATATAAAAACAAAGTAAAAATAGATTTGCTTTGAAAATAAAATTGGCATTGAAATAGAAAAACATACTTTGTTTTAGAAAATAGAAAAACATACTTTGTTTTAGAAAATAGAAAAACATATTTTGTTTTAGAAAATAGAAAAATAGATTTGTTTTGAAAATAAAATTAACATTGTTTTCTTAATAGAAATAGCAAAATAAAAATTCGATTTTTATATATTGAATAGCAAAATAAAAATTCGAATTTTATATATTGAATAACGAAATAAAAATTCGATTTTTATATATTGAATAACGAACTAAAAATTCGATTTTTATATATTGAATAACGAACTAAAAATATGATTTTTATATATGGAATAGCGAAGTAAAAATTCGATTTTTACATATGTAGAGAATACGGGCAACGAAGATGAAGAAAATGCGAAAGCGACGAAGACTTCTGCAAAGTCTAGTGGTGAAGATTGGATAGCTATATGTGAGAATTTCTCACCTTTCAATTTCTTTTCTAGTTATATATATATACTAGGATGCAGACGGTGCTTAGTAGCACCCGACACAATCGTCCACAGACCATGGACTTGTTTGTTTGGTTGCATAGATTAGTTATATGATGTGATTTGAAATTGAATTGTTGGGTGAAATAAATTGATTTGATTGATGTGTGAATGGCGTGGGCCTTCACTAGACCGGGGATAAGGCTAGGCCTTGTCCCGTTTCTAGTATCGTGCCGTTATGCCGTCGAAATTTTCTAAAATATGTTAGAAAATAAAAATATCATTTTATTGTGTAAATGAATTGAATAGAAATTCATAGGTTGAAATAAAATGTTTTATCGTTAAAAATATAATTTTTAACGTGAATGTGAATAAATGAATAGTTATAAACAAATCGGCCGATTTGTTTGTATATACACTAATTTGACTGATATTGATTGGGTCGATAAATTTCACACATCGCCCAACTGCACAAATAAAATCTGTGTTTGATTGTTTGAAACCCCACACGGGTGTTGGGATGAAATTTGAAGTTCACTCATCCTGATTGATTAAATATGTCGATCGATTGATTGACAGGCTGTTATAAGCGTTAGATATCTATATTTGATGCTTATACAGTGTAGTGCACTTTGGTTGATGGTTGATTATTTTTCAATGCTATTATACATGTGTTGTATGAAAATCCATATAATTAACTTTATATGGTAATTGATTGGGCCTCATTCCAGTTTTAAAATAGAAATTTATGAAGCCGTGTTGATTAGATTGACGCCATTTTGACGTGAACGATATTTATATCGATTTTATTCATTTTAAAATGAATATTGAAAAGTGATTTCGAAATCGAATATTTTGAAATGAAATGAATTGAAAACGATTTCGAAATGAAATGAATTGAAAACGATTTCGAAATGAATTGAATTGAAAACGATTTCGAAATGAAATGAATTGAAAACGATTTCGAAATGAAATGAATTGAAAACGATTTCGAAATGAATTGAATTGAAAACGATTTCGAAATGAAATGAATTGAAAACGATTTCGAAATGAATTGAATTGAAAACGATTTCGAAATGAATTGAATTGAAAACGATTTCGAAATGAATTGAAAACGATTTCGAAATGAATTGAATTGAAAACGATTTCGAAATGAATTGAATTGAAAACGAATTCAAATTGAATCGAAAGTGAATTGAAATGAATTCGAATTGAATTGAAATTTGAATTGAATAGAAATGAATTTTAAAACGAATTTATAAAGGAGAATTCAATTTTGATTTGAATTGAAAAGAAAGTTGAAATAGCTTTTGAAACGATTTTAAAACTATTTATATAATTCGTTTTAAATAGAAATCGACGAAGTATATATTAAATATATATAATATAATGGCCTGAATAGAACGCGCCGCGCCGCGGCAGTTCGCGAATTTCGACCATTTATTTCAAACGGACATTACGGGAGATCCGACCGTCGGATTCTCCTAAAACCGGAACCGTTGGGTTCGTATCGAAAAGAGCTTTCTAACGAATGTTAGAAATTTGAAATCTAACGGTTGGATTTGGAGATACGTCCAAATCAAATTTGAAAAAGGTCGCTGTAAGTGCAGTTCGATGGCCGTTGTTGGAAATCGACTGTACGGGCCTTGATAAAATTATTAAAAATAGTAATAATTTGTGTAAAATCATAAGAAATGATTTAGAAAGGATTGGGATGAAAAACTCCATATTTGAAAGGATAAAAATAGATTTTTATCGAAATGAACTAGTTTTGAACTAGAATTATAATTCTATTTATTTTTAAATAAATAAATTGAATTTGAAAAGGGTTTTGAAAATAACCAAAATTTCCAATGATTGCATTGGAGTGGATTTGAATCGAAATTGTCTTCGGAATATTTCGATGTTGGAATTCGTGATTATACAGATGTTGTTATGGAAATTTGAAAGATATATATTTATATCGTTATTTCCAATACGACATTTGTTAGTCGTAGAATTCAATATTGAATATAAGCCGATATATTTTCTATTCAGAGCCTTGTATTGAATATCGAATGTGATTTGGGTTTGTCGTGAATGGTGTCTTCACTAACACTGTTCTTGAACCCAGTTGAGAAAAGATTAAATCTTTTTATTTAGATTTAATGAAGTGTACCAATTAAAGAATATTTAATTGGAATTGAATTGATATTGATTTTTGGGTTTATCGTGGACAGTGTTTTAAATAACACTCGTTCTTTAACCCGATAATCAATGGAATGTGACTTTGGGTTTATCGTGAACTGTGTTTTTAAATGACACTGATTCTTTAACCCAGTTAAAGATTAAAACTAAGTGGAGTTTTAATGAATCTTTAATTAGATTGAAATGATCGAAATGGAGTATCACCAGTTTTTGCTCCAGGCGATAGTTAAATCTTTAATTAGATTTGAACGTGAAATGGTAATTGAATTTACCGATAACACTGTGGTGTTAGATATGAAGTATTACCAGTTTTACTTCATGGGATGAATAGGTTGGGATTGGGAAATAAAATAAATGATTACTTCGGTGTGGTTCGCTAATCCCGACTAGTTTGAATTGATATTCAAAGGAGATTAAAGAATAAATTTAAAGAATTTATCTTGGATAAAATTAATGGGAACTTTTCCCAAAATATAGGAATATTTGAATAAATGAATATTCTGAATTGGAATGAGGCGAATGTTGTGTTTGTGTAACACTTTTATAATATATACGCGAGTTATTCAGAAAGACCGGGTTTATCCCATTCTGAATAACTGATTCGACGTGGTGTCGAAGATGAAGACGGTGGTCGAAGACCGGAAGTCTTCACGTCGTTTGGGTGATAACTGATGATCTTGATTGGGCTGTACACCCAAGAAGATGGAAACAGTTGGTGATCGTCCAGACGTACTTGGAGATCGATGGATATGCGGGGTACTAGGTGCCTCCGGTTTCGTTCAGACCCAGAACGTACTTGTAAATGGACTGTGTGTCTGACATTGGATTTTAGTCTGTGTGATTGATTTCTATTAAATATATTTCTGTTTGGCGGCGGAGAATTTATTCTCTTGCTTAACGCCCTTCTCTGAGACGTACGAGCTCAGGGGTTATATATTGATGGATATCAAACGCATGGAGTGGATTGCCTGTGTGGCATGCCTAAGTGGCAATTGATCGAGGCTTCTGTTGAAAAGCAAAGTCTTGTGGTGATGATTAAAGCACGGCCTTTGTGGCGTAGCTTTGTGTAACGTTTACCTCGCGTGTTTCACACCCGGTATGAACCAAAAACGGGAGACGGACCTCAGGGAGGGCATGCGTTTCCTTCTAGCTAAAAAGTGGCGTCAGTGGTTTTACACGCCCTGACGAGTTTGACTTATGTGGTTGTTGCTGTTGCGAGGCGCCTCGGTTTGATCGGACGATCCGGGTCCGATGGAGTCATTTGTTGGCTCATTGACACCCCAAAGGGTGGGGAAACGCAGTGTTCAGGGTTTAAGTTTAATCCACATCGGTGGACCGGCCCTGTCGCTCCAAGGGTCACTCGAGCTCTGATCCTGAGACACGGGCTAGAGCGTCTCGAATCGGTTGAGGACTATCTTTTGCCTCGGTTCATAGAAGGAAATCCAATTTCCAAATACGTGACTTTGCGGTTTTATTTGTAAACCTATATATGGCGACATGATATATGGTACCCATGCCGCCTATGATTGATACTTATGATTTGAAGTTGTTTTATACACTATACACTTATAATAGTATCAAATGATTTGTTTTAAACGTACCAAGCATTCTTTGGCTGTTATAAGGGAAAACCCTATCCTCGGCTGCGTTGCATTGTGTGATGGGACCTGGGTCTTATAACAGCTTCATTTTTCTTTATTTAGCATTGCGCTGTTTGTTTTATGCACTGGTATTCTTGGGAGGAAACCCGTTCCGTGTTATACGGCGTGGTCCCTTGACTTACCTAATGATTTAAAATAAAGATTAACTGTTTTAGTTCTCACACCAGTCCCATGACTGACCTGGAGTTTATTGTTTTAACCTAAACTCTGGGTGCCCTTATTTTGACACGGGCAGCTAGTAGTTTTGGTTTTGCAGATTTATATTCACAGGATCCTGGTTTACAGCGGGAACGATATCCGGAAAGCTTTGTATCCGTATATCTCCTTCTAGTTGTGTATTGTATTATTTTCCGCTGCTATGTATTTAAATGTAATTTAAATCTCTGATATTTCTGTGTAATATTCATTTATACTCTGTATATTCTTGTAATCTGGTGCATTGTTGTGACATACAGTGAAACGTTCTTTTATATGCGTTCTGTTGTGGCTTGTTCTCGAACTATCCGACGCTTTCCTTTACGGGGAAGTCACGGGTCGTTTCATTTGGTATCAGAGCTTTGGTTTACAAAGCTAGAGAACAAGGTACATTAGAACCATACGAAAGAATTCATCAGATATTGGATTAGTAAAATCCAATGGGAATGACTCGTTAGAGATAGGATCAGTAGTATCCTAGAACGAGTGTGAAAAGTATATTTTTCAAATGAAAACAAAATTTGTTTTGAAAATTTAAATCAACTATTCGTATTTGATTATTTATTTTAATGAATTTGGACAATCCGGTATATATAGATTTTGCGTATACGTCTGATCCGCGTGTATTCAAAGTTTTAATATACTGGATAGATATAGAATTACACTCTAGTCGCCCGGGGATGATGTTGATAATGACCATGGCATCATCAATAATTATGTTCGTGTTTCGAAGGTGTGATATCTATATATTTCCTATTGACTGGTGTGAGAACCAAAATTAGATAGGGCCTATTGTTGTGATTTGGCATCAAGAATCTGATTTTTGACTATGTATCAAAATTATCAATTTGAAACTCTAATCCACTAATTGATTGATGTTTGTGTTGTTTGTTTATTTGTTTGCTAATTTTTAGCCATTTAGCCAAATTGAAACAAATATTGAATTGTATTGAAATTGGTCGCATTTGCTTGCATATGCATATATATCATTGAACAGGTCATAGCAAGGAGGCTAGAGCAGAGAATAAAATTTGTCTGCCCGACAAATAGGTACATGTTTACTACATGATTTACTGTTTTGTTTGGGTGATGATGATTTTGTGAGCCTATTGGCTAGCCGCTTGGCTTTTTCTTTTTCTTTTTGAGATCTGAAGGACCGGGGAAGCTATTTGAAATTCCCCGATGCTCCCATTGCAGGGGAGGTTATGGCGAAATTTTTCAAAAATTTAGGGTGTTAGCCAAATTTTTGAAGTTTTGAAAATTCTCAGAAACTAAAGAGTTGGAGAATGGAAGCCAGATCGAACGTAGAGTGGATTAATCAAACCACTTTCGACTTTGTTCCTTTTCGGGGACGAAAAGTTTTAAGTGGGGGAGATTGTAACAACCCGTAAAATGCGGGCCAGTTTGAAATTTTTATTTTGGCAATTATAGCGAATTTTGAATATTTAAAATAGATTATTTTAAATAATATCGACGAGAAAATTTATTTTGAATGGAATTAGAACGTATATATTATACGCGTCGTCGTTAGAATATAAATATTTATATATAATTATAAATAGAATTGAAAATGGCGCGGTAGTTCGATAATTCGATTTCAAACTTCAATTGAATGTACCGGGTGCAAAACAATCCGGATTTTAGTGAAACCAAAAACATTAGGATCTAATTGTGAATATCTTTCCAACGAATCCGACAAATCAAGATTTCATTGCGGGAATCAAAAGATATGTCCAGTTGAAAATTCTGAATAGTCGCTATGGAATTCAGGCCCTTAAAAATGGACATTTTGCAAACGACCTCGGATTTCGACGAAACCACTTTTGTTGGGTCCGTGATGTCAAGTTATTGCTAGATTCCAAATTTCATAATTTTTCGAATTAATATGTGAGCGTGGCAAAGGAAAACGCGTTTGACCAGTTTCAGTTGATTTTAATCGACTGGAAAATGGCCATTTTTCTAACGGGCTCAGAATTCAACGAAACTAGTTTTGTTAGGACCGTATCGTTAATACGAAGCTAGAAAATATTTTTCTGGAATTTTTAAAGTTCGTATGCGGCCCCGGTAATTTGAAATGTACGTTTAAAATTCAATATAATGATTTAAATGTAAATTCAACGGAAACTGATCGAAACGATCGAATCAGCTTACGATACATATCCCATTGTGTTCGAAATGGGGGTATTACGCTAGGGGCGACAGTCGGTGGGTTCGATTTCGAGTTGAAATTAAAAAGTTGATTTTAGAATTTAAAATAAATAAAAAAAAACTTTCTTTCTTATCCTCTCTGGCCCCCCCCCCCCGTTCACTTTTGCAAAATCGAATCAATATATATAAAAAAAAAAATCGGCCTGAAGCCCTAACCACCAGTCAACGCCTCGCATCGCGACCCCCCCACCGTCGTTCGATCCCCCTCCGTCCATCCACCTCGACAGCGCCCTCCCCTCCTCTATCAAAAACCGCTCTAGCCTCAAAGACCTCGCCGCCGATTTTAGACCTCCCTGGGCCGTCGAATTGGAAGCCGCCACCTGGCGTGGGAGGGTGGCATTCTGGCGCCCCTCGTGGTGGTCTTCGATCCTTCTCCGATCAGCTCTGGTGATGGTGGCACGAGCAAGCTCAAATCGACGTAGTTTCAGGCTATTTCGGGAAAGAAAGGTTTAACCCTTTTAATTATTTTTTTGGTTTTATCTTACTTTAATGGTTTATTTAAAATCAATTTTAAAATGAATATGAAGTTGTTTAATATATATATATATATATATATATATATATATATATGAACTTGTTTTAAAATATATATGGAGTTGTTCTTATAAAATATATAAAAACAAAGTAAAAATAGATTTGCTTTGAAAATAAAATTGGCATTGAAATAGAAAAACATACTTTGTTTTAGAAAATAGAAAAACATACTTTGTTTTAGAAAATAGAAAAACATATTTTGTTTTAGAAAATAGAAAAATAGATTTGTTTTGAAAATAAAATTAACATTGTTTTCTTAATAGAAATAGCAAAATAAAAATTCGATTTTTATATATTGAATAGCAAAATAAAAATTCGAATTTTATATATTGAATAACGAAATAAAAATTCGATTTTTATATATTGAATAACGAACTAAAAATTCGATTTTTATATATTGAATAACGAACTAAAAATATGATTTTTATATATGGAATAGCGAAGTAAAAATTCGATTTTTACATATGTAGAGAATACGGGCAACGAAGATGAAGAAAATGCGAAAGCGACGAAGACTTCTGCAAAGTCTAGTGGTGAAGATTGGATAGCTATATGTGAGAATTTCTCACCTTTCAATTTCTTTTCTAGTTATATATATATACTAGGATGCAGACGGTGCTTAGTAGCACCCGACACAATCGTCCACAGACCATGGACTTGTTTGTTTGGTTGCATAGATTAGTTATATGATGTGATTTGAAATTGAATTGTTGGGTGAAATAAATTGATTTGATTGATGTGTGAATGGCGTGGGCCTTCACTAGACCGGGGATAAGGCTAGGCCTTGTCCCGTTTCTAGTATCGTGCCGTTATGCCGTCGAAATTTTCTAAAATATGTTAGAAAATAAAAATATCATTTTATTGTGTAAATGAATTGAATAGAAATTCATAGGTTGAAATAAAATGTTTTATCGTTAAAAATATAATTTTTAACGTGAATGTGAATAAATGAATAGTTATAAACAAATCGGCCGATTTGTTTGTATATACACTAATTTGACTGATATTGATTGGGTCGATAAATTTCACACATCGCCCAACTGCACAAATAAAATCTGTGTTTGATTGTTTGAAACCCCACACGGGTGTTGGGATGAAATTTGAAGTTCACTCATCCTGATTGATTAAATATGTCGATCGATTGATTGACAGGCTGTTATAAGCGTTAGATATCTATATTTGATGCTTATACAGTGTAGTGCACTTTGGTTGATGGTTGATTATTTTTCAATGCTATTATACATGTGTTGTATGAAAATCCATATAATTAACTTTATATGGTAATTGATTGGGCCTCATTCCAGTTTTAAAATAGAAATTTATGAAGCCGTGTTGATTAGATTGACGCCATTTTGACGTGAACGATATTTATATCGATTTTATTCATTTTAAAATGAATATTGAAAAGTGATTTCGAAATCGAATATTTTGAAATGAAATGAATTGAAAACGATTTCGAAATGAAATGAATTGAAAACGATTTCGAAATGAAATGAATTGAAAACGATTTCGAAATGAAATGAATTGAAAACGATTTCGAAATGAAATGAATTGAAAACGATTTCGAAATGAATTGAATTGAAAACGATTTCGAAATGAAATGAATTGAAAACGATTTCGAAATGAATTGAATTGAAAACGATTTCGAAATGAATTGAATTGAAAACGATTTCGAAATGAATTGAATTGAAAACGATTTCGAAATGAATTGAATTGAAAACGATTTCGAAATGAATTGAATTGAAAACGAATTCAAATTGAATCGAAAGTGAATTGAAATGAATTCGAATTGAATTGAAATTTGAATTGAATAGAAATGAATTTTAAAACGAATTTATAAAGGAGAATTCAATTTTGATTTGAATTGAAAAGAAAGTTGAAATAGCTTTTGAAACGATTTTAAAACTATTTATATAATTCGTTTTAAATAGAAATCGACGAAATATATATTATATATATTATATATATAATATAATGGCCTGAATAGAACGCGCCGCGCCGCGGCAGTTCGCGAATTTCGACCATTTATTTCAAACGGACATTACGGGAGATCCGACCGTCGGATTCTCCTAAAACCGGAACCGTTGGGTTCGTATCGAAAAGAGCTTTCTAACGAATGTTAGAAATTTGAAATCTAACGGTTGGATTTGGAGATACGTCCAAATCAAATTTGAAAAAGGTCGCTGTAAGTGCAGTTCGATGGCCGTTGGTGGAAATCGACTGTACGGGCCTTGATAAAATTATTAAAAATAGTAATAATTTGTGTAAAATCATAAGAAATTATTTAGAAAGGATTGGGATGAAAACTCCATATTTGAAAGGATAAAAATAGATTTTTATCGAAATGAACTAGTTTTGAACTAGAATTATAATTCTATTTATTTTTAAATAAATAAATTGAATTTGAAAAGGGTTTTGAAAATAACCAAAATTTCCAATGATTGCATTGGAGTGGATTTGAATCGAAATTGTCTTCGGAATATTTCGATGTTGGAATTCGTGATTATACAGATGTTGTTATGGAAATTTGAAAGATATATATTTATATCGTTATTTCCAATACGACATTTGTTAGTCGTAGAATTCGATATTGAATATAAGCCGATATATTTTCTATTCAGAGCCTTGTATTGAATATCGAATGTGATTTGGGTTTGTCGTGAATGGTGTCTTCACTAACACTGTTCTTGAACCCAGTTGAGAAAAGATTAAATCTTTTTATTTAGATTTAATGAAGTGTACCAATTAAAGAATATTTAATTGGAATTGAATTGATATTGAGTTTTGGGTTTATCGTGGACAGTGTTTTAAATAACACTCGTTCTTTAACCCGATAATCAATGGAATGTGACTTTGGGTTTATTGTGAACTGTGTTTTTAAATGACACTGATTCTTTAACCCAGTTAAAGATTAAAACTAAGTGGAGTTTTAATGAATCTTTAATTAGATTGAAATGATCGAAATGGAGTATCACCAGTTTTTGCTCCAGGCGATAGTTAAATCTTTAATTAGATTTGAACGTGAAATGGTAATTGAATTTACCGATAACACTGTGGTGTTAGATATGAAGTATTACCAGTTTTACTTCATGGGATGAATAGGTTGGGATTGGGAAATAAAATAAATGATTACTTCGGTGTGGTTCGCTAATCCCGACTAGTTTGAATTGATATTCAAAGGAGATTAAAGAATAAATTCAAAGAATTTATCTTGGATAAAATTAATGGGAACTTTTCCCAAAATATAGGAATATTTGAATAAATGAATATTCTGAATTGGAATGAGGCGAATGTTGTGTTTGTGTAACACTTTTATAATATATACGCCAGTTATTCAGAAAGACCGGGTTTATCCCATTCTGAATAACTGATTCGACGTGGTGTCGAAGATGAAGACGGTGGTCGAAGACCGGAAGTCTTCACGTCGTTTGGGTGATAACTGATGATCTTGATTGGGCTGTACACCCAAGAAGATGGAAACAGTTGGTGATCGTCCAGACGTACTTGGAGATCGATGGATATGCGGGGTACTAGGTGCCTCCGGTTTCGTTCAGACCCAGAACGGACTTGTAAATGGACTGTGTGTCTGACATTGGATTTTAGTCTGTGTGATTGATTTCTATTAAATATATTTCTGTTTGGCGGCGGAGAATTTATTCTCTTGCTTAACGCCCTTCTCTGAGACGTACGAGCTCAGGGGTTATATATTGATGGATATCAAACGCATGGAGTGAATTGCCTGTGTGGCATGCCTAAGTGGCAATTGATCGAGGCTTCTGTTGAAAAGCAAAGTCTTGTGGTGATGATCAAAGCACGGCCTTTGTGGCGTAGCTTTGTGTAACGTTTACCTCGCGTGTTTCACACCCGGTATGAACCAAAAACGGGAGACGGACCTCAGGGAGGGCATGCGTTTCCTTCTAGCTAAAAAGTGGCGTCAGTGGTTTTACACGCCCTGACGAGTTTGACTTATGTGGTTGTTGCTGTTGCGAGGCGCCTCGGTTTGATCGGACGATCCGGGTCCGATGGAGTCATTTGTTGGCTCATTGACACCCCAAAGGGTGGGGAAACGCAGTGTTCAGGGTTTAAGTTTAATCCACATCGGTGGACCGGCCCTGTCGCTCCAAGGGTCACTCGAGATCTGATCCTGAGACACAGGCTAGAGCGTCTCGAATCGGTTGAGGACTATCTTTTGCCTCGGTTCATAGAAGGAAATCCAATTTCCAAATACGTGACTTTGTGGTTTTATTTGTAAACCTATATATGGCGACATGATATATGGTACCCATGCCGCCTATGATTGATACTTATGATTTGAAGTTGTTTTATACACTATACACTTATAATAGTATCAAATGATTTGTTTTAAACGTACCAAGCATTCTTTGGCTGTTATAAGGGAAAACCCTATCCTCGGCTGCGTTGCATTGTGTGATGGGACCTGGGTCTTATAACAGCTTCATTTTTCTTTATTTAGCATTGCGCTGTTTGTTTTGTGCACTGGTATTCTTGGGAGGAAACCCGTTCCGTGTTATACGGCGTGGTCCCTTGACTTACCTAATGATTTAAAATAAAGATTAACTGTTTTAGTTCTCACACCAGTCCCATGACTGACCTGGAGTTTATTGTTTTAACCTAAACTATGGGTGCCCTTATTTTGACACGGGCAGCTAGTAGTTTTGGTTTTGCAGATTTATATTCACAGGATCCTGGTTTACAGCTGGAATGATATCCGGAAAGCTTTGTATCCGTATATCTCCTTCTAGTTGTGTATTGTATTATTTTCCGCTGCTATGTATTTAAATGTAATTTAAATCTCTGATATTTCTGTGTAATATTCATTTATACTCTGTATATTCTTGTAATCTGGTGCATTGTTGTGACATACAGTGAAACGTTCTTTTATATGCGTTCTGTTGTGGCTTGTTCTCGAACTATCCGACGCTTTCCTTTACGGGGAAGTCACGGGTCGTTTCAATTGTCAATTCACTATTTCCGACTATTTCAGAATTAAATATATTATTCTATTAATTATATTAATTAAATATTCAATATAATTTAATTAAACGACCATTTAAATCTCTAATTTACTATTTAAATAATGAAATAAATTAATTATTATACCGTAAAAATATGGGACATTACATTCTTCCCCCCTTAAAATAATTTCATCCTCGAAATTGCTAAGGTAGAAAACAAACCCTATTATGTAACAACCCGGAAAATCAGAACAAATTTAAAATTTTTATTTTGATTATTTTAACGAATTTTGAATATTTAAAATGAATTATTTTAAATAATAACGATGAATAATTTTATTTTAATTATATAACGAGCCTGAAATGGCACGGCAGTTCGAAAATTCAATTTCAAATGAATATACAGAATTCAATATAACTCAGAATTAAACGGAACAAGAAATATTTTAATCTATTTAATCATATCTTTCTAACTGATATAAGAAATTGAAATTTCACTTTAGAAGTTGAAAGTTAAGTCTAGTTTAAAATTTAGAAAAGTCTATAAAGCCCTTAAAAATAGCCATTTTGCAAACGACCTCCGTTTTAAATGAAACCAGTTTTGTTGGATCCGGGATGTCAAATTATTGCTAGATTCCAAAATTCATAATTTTTGGGATTAATATGTGAGCGTGGCAGAAGAAATGTGTTTTAACAGTGTGAGTCAATTCGGATCGACCAGAAAATGGCCATTTTTCAAACGGCCTTCAAATTGATGAAATTAGTTTTGTTAGTACCATATCGTCAAAATATAGCTAGATTAATTTTTATGGAATTTTCGAAGTCCGTATGTGGCCCCGGTAAATTAAAATGTGCGTTTGAATTTAAAATATAATGATCTATATTTTAAATTTAGTGGAAACTGATCTAAACAGCCGAATTGGGTTACGGTACATATCCCATTGTGTTCGAAATGGGGGTAATTAGCTAGGGGAGACATTTATTGGGTTGGATTTGGGGTTCAGACATAAAACCCTAATTTTGAGAATTAATTAATAATATATATATATTTATATATAAAATCTTACTTAACCCCCCCTCTATTTCATTTCAACGATCAAACGTTTATCCCCCTTTCAAAAAAAAAACCCCCGTCGCTTTCTCCTTAGCCTCCCTCTTGCGCCGCCATGGATCAACGTGCCTCCACCCTCCGTTGATCTCCACTCCCCCTCCCCCTTCATCCACCGCCATCACGAAGACCAGTCCCCCCTCGCGAGACCCGAAGTCAACGCTGTCGCCACCGAATCCCGAGCTCCGCCTAAACGTCCAGCGCCGCTTTCACCTCGAGCCACGAAGCAGACCTCCCCCCCTTTCACCTCAGACGCAGACCCTCCTTCCAAATTTGAGCTGTAAGTTTTTAATTACTTTACCTTTTTTTAGCTTAACTTATTTATTTAAAGTTAGAATACTTTAGAATATAAAAGCTACGATTTTTAGTTTAGAAAAATATGATCTTTATGTTAGTAATGATACGATTTTTAATTAGGTAAAGTTATAATTTTTAGCTATAAAAAGTTTTGGTTTTTATTAGTATGAAGATGTGAATTTTATTTATATAAAAATATGGTTTTATCATAAGGATGACAATAAAAAAAAGATTTGATTTTTAATAAAAGAAAAATTAGTTTTTTCATAGAAGAAAAATTGGATTTTTCATTGTAGAAAAATTAGATTTTTCATTGTAGAAAAAATAGATTTTCATTTTGAAGTAGCGATAAAATTTCGATTTTTTCATATATGAAGTAGAGATAAAAATTCGATTTTTTTAATATATAAAGCGAAATAACGATCTTTATATAAGAAGTAGAGATATAAAAATATAATTTTTATATAGAAAGAAGCATTTTAAAAACATATGATTGTTATATATGAAGCGCCATTATAAAAATGTGATTTTTAAAATAAACATCATATTAAAAATGCGATTTTTACTATGAACAACGGAAAAAGATCGCATTGGAATTTTAGGCAAATCCGAACCATTCAGAAATAGAGAATGAAGGAGTGAATCCCCAAGGTGAGAACTCCTCACTGAAATTATTTCTATACAGTAATTTATTTTATAACTGCATATATGAACTGCTCCCCGTCATCCACAGACCATGGACGACTTATTTGGTTGTGTGTTTGGATTGATTTGTTTGTGTGAATTTGGTTTGTGATGTGGAATGGAAAATAAAATTATTCATGTGTTGAATTAAATTAAATATTCATGTGTTGAAATAATATAAATATTCATTTACAAATCGGACCATTTGTTTATGTACACCCATTTGACTGATATGGATTGGGATGATATATTTTACACATCGCCCAACTGCACAAATAATATTCAGTCTTTGTGGATTGGAACCCCACACAGGTGTTGGGATGATATTTGACGTACACTAATCCCTATTGATTAGTGGTATGTCAATCGTTTGGTTGACAGGCTGTGTAAGCGTGAATTATATATATTTAATGCGAACGCAGTGTAGAACGCACTCTGGTTGATGGATGATTATTTATCACTGTTGTTGTATACATGTGTGTATGAAATCCATATAAATCAAATTATATGGTGATTGATGTGTCTGATTCCAATTCAGAAAGAACAAAGAATTTAAAATAACGAATATTTTAAAATAAGGAATATTTTAAAATGATATTCAGTAAAAGATCAAAATCTGATTTTGATGTCCGATTTGGGATGGATACGAATATATTTAAATATATGAAGCCGCGTCGATTAGATTAACGCCATTTTGATGTGAACAATATTTATATCGATTTTATTCATTTTTATAATGAATATTGAAAAGGAATTGATTTCAAAATCTAATGTTTTGAAATATTATCATTTATATATTAATGATATGGAATATTCAATTTTGATTTGAAATTGAATATGAAGTTGAAATCGTTTTGAAAACGATTTATAAAATACGTTTTCAATGGAAATCGATGAAATATATATTATATATATTATATATGTATATATAATATAATGGCCTGAATAGAACGCGCCGCGCTGCGGAAGTTCGACCATTGATTTCGAATGGACATTACGGGAGATCCGACCATCGGATTCTCCTAAAATTGAAACCGTTGGATTCATATCAAAAAGAGCTTTCAAACGAATATTAGAAATTTGAAATCTAACGGTTGGATTTGGAATTATATCCAAATCAAATTTGGAAAAGTTCGCTGTAAGTGCAGTTCAATGACCGTTTATGGAGACCGACTGTACGGGCCGTGATAAAATTATTAAAAATATCAATAATTAGTGTAAAATCATAAGAAATGATTTGGAAAGAATTAGGATGAAAAATTCCATATTTGAAAATATAAAAATAGATTTTTATCGAAATGAACTAGTTATGAACTAGAATTATAATCCAATTATTTTTAAATAAATAAATTGGATTTGAAATGGTTTTAAAATTAACCAGAATTTCCAATGTATGAATTAGAACGGATTTAATCGAAATTATCTTCGGAATATTTCGATAACGGATTCCATGATTATACAGGCATTATGGAGGAATTTGGAAGATATATATATCGTTATTCCAATACGATGTTTGTTGAGTTAAGAATTTGATATTGAATATAAGCCGATATATTTTCTATTCAGAGTCTTGTATTTAATATCAAATGGGATTTTGGGTTTGTTGTGAATGGTGTCTTTAGTAACACTGTTCTTGAACCCCATGTGAAGAGAATAAATCTTTTAATTAAGATTGTTAGAGTTTCCAATTATATTTAATAATTGGAATAAAATGGAATTTGAATTGGGTTTATCGTGAACTGTGTTTTTTTAGCAACATTCGTTCTTTAACCCGATTTACAGTGAAATGTGATTTGGAATTTATAAATCTTTTGTTAAGATTTAAAGGAGATTTTCCAAAGTAAAGTTTTCCAATTTAACATATTAAATTGGAATTGAATGGAATTCGATTTGGTAATAATCGAAGTGAGCTTTCGTAGAGGAAGACTGTTAATATATATATGGAATTTAAAAGGCCTTGTCGTTATTCCATTTATATCATTGGTTGGATATGGAAGTTCATATCGATTATATATATTGATCTATTTTCCGTGAAGATTCCATTGTTAATGGAATATGATTTTGGGTTTATCGTGAGTTGTGTTTCAAGTGACATTAATTCTTTAACCCAGTTAAAGATAAGATTAATTTCTTAACTTTGAATAGTCATTAAATAATGATTTTTTGGAAATTAAAACTGAATTAGAGTTTTAGTGAATCTTTCAATAGATTGAAAGGTGAATTTGATAACTAAAATTATCAAATTCAAGAGATGATCGGGAATGGAGTATCACCAGTTTTGCTCCAAGCGATAGTTAAATCTTTAATTAGATTTGAACGTGAAATGGTAATTAATTTTACCAATAACACCGTGGTGTTAGATATGAAGTATTACCACTTTTACTTCATGGGATGAATAGGTTGGGATTGGGAAATTTAACAAATGGTTACTTCGGTAAGGTTCGCTAATCCCGACTAGTTTGGATAAATCATAATTTGGTTTGAATTGATTTCCAAAGGAAGATTAAAGAATAAATTTAAAGAATTTATCTTTGATAAAATTAATGGGAACCTTTCCCAAAGTATAAGAATATTTGCATAAAGGAATATTCTGGATTGGAATGAGGCGTATGTTGTGTTTTTTTAGCACTTGTTTATTATATACGCGAGTGATTCAGAAAAACCGGGTTTATCCGATTCTGAATAACTGATTCAATGATAAGTTGATGATGAATATGGTGGTTGAAGAACGGAGGTCTTCACATCGTTTGGATGATTATTGATATCTTGATTGGGCTGTACATCCAAGACAAGTTAATAAGTGGTGATCGTCCAGACGTACTTGGAGACCGACCGGATATGCGAGGACCTCTCTTCTGTATTGGACATATGGGACGAGGAATAAAGTGCCTCCGGTTTCTGTAACAACCCGTATTTCAATAACATGTTAAAACGAGAATCAAGGCAGAATTTAATTTTAAATTCTGAATCAAGTAAAACGGGCTATGCCATTGCGTTCGTCTCGGAAATACGCGAAATAGAGTCCGAGTTTTCGAAAATCGGAGTCCGTATGACCCGGTTAAGGCCCAAAGAAGTTTTCGGGAAATTTGAATTTCGAAACATGCAGAAATGGGGCCAGGCGAGAAAATTCCCGCCCAGACAAGTCGACAGGCATGTCGACAGGCATGTCGACAGGGCTGTCGACTTGCCCTGTCGGCTGATCCTGATCTGGTGCACCTATTTTCTATCTTGGCTAGGTTTTTGGGCCTGGTTTGAAATCTGACGGTTCAGGTTGGTCCTAGGGTTAATCTAAGGGCCTAAAACTATCCTAATCTCTATAAAAAGACCCTAAACCTACCCCTAAACCCTCATTATTCACTCATGTAACTAAACTATGGCCAAATTTCTACTCTCATGGCCTCCATCTCAAATCCCTAGAGCCTATGCATCCAAATCAAGTTCAAATCAAAAGGTGCAAGCTTGCTACACCAAATCAAGGCCAAATCAACATTGCTATGCGAGTTCCATGACGATTCTTCTACAAAGGAGGCACCTTTCTTAGCCAAGATGATTCATGCTCCTTTCCCTAGGCCTAACTATGTAAGTTCTAGCTACTTTTAGATGGAAACGGTAGTTTTGATAATGACATGGGATAAAATGAGGCTAAACATGATTATGTGAACCTATATGAACCTTACCTTGCCTCTTGTGTTCATGTTTATGATTTTAGGCCATGTGAGTGACTTAATCATGCCTCTCATGCTATGCATAACCTAGTTTAACTTGCAAGTTTGGATCTTTATGCATGAAATGCTAGCATGAACCTTTAGGAACCACTTTACGTGTGAAACATTGGCTAAGACAAGATTTTGGGGCTTATGTATGTTTATGAACCCAAACCCCTTATGGTAACATGCAAGTTTGTGGCCAAATCTTTTATGAGATTATGCATGCTCGTGGCCAATCCCCTCTTTTAAGTTGTGCATGTTTATGGCTAAACCCTTTTTGATAATATGCATGTTTGTGGCCAAATTACCTTATGACACTATGTATGTTTATGGCCAATCCCTTTATGATGTTATGCATGTGGAAGCCAAGCCCTTTTTAGCATCATGTATGTTTTGAGACCAATATGTGACATAGTATCCTTACTATGTTGGCTCGCTTTGCTTGCGTTGGGAAAACACGGTTTTGGGTAGTTAGATAAACATGAACATGTCGTGAAATCTTAACTTGATTATGACACGTGTTTATACTTGAAAATATGGCTTGAAAGATAACATGGAAGTTGGCATGTAAGTATGCATAAAAACATGAGCTTGGGAATTTACCTATTAAGTTAGGTCTACCCTTTGGGAATTTACCTATTAAGTTAGGTCTACCCAAATGCTTGAAAACTTGCAACATGTTTTGGAAACATGATGAACTTAGATAATATAAGTATGGCCAACTCGAGGTTGGGTTGAGTTTGCAACGTAAAACTACCCGGAACCGACCGGCCTAACTAGTAGTTGCAAACAATAGGACCCAATGTGAGAAGCTGGTCATGTCGCGCTTAAGACCCGAGGTTAGACTAGGTTGTGGTGTAAATCTACCCGGACCCGCCCGGCTTAACTAGTAACCACAACAAGGTCTAATGTGAGAGGTTGAGGGTGCATTAATTAAATTAATGCCACATAATAGGGTTAAGTTAATTTGATTAATGAGGCTTAACCAAATATGATATGGACAAATGGGTTAAGTAATTTGATTAGGCTAATGATACTTAACAAAACATGAGAAGCTTGGGTAGGTTAAGTAACTTGGTTTGCCTAATGACACTTGACCATTTTTATACGACTAGTGGACGGGATTAAGTTAACCAACACTTAATCAATCCAACACGATAACGTGATAAGGTTAAGTAAATTTTCTTAATGACACTTAACCGTATAATACAGTTAATGGATGGGGTTAAGGTTAGGCTTAACTAATCTAAACATGGTAATCGGATGGGGTTAAGTTAGCCTAGACTTAATTAATCCAACTTGGTAATTTAATGGGGTTAAGTTAAACACTTAACTAATTTAACACGATGATTTGATGAGGTTAAGTGACCTATACTTAACCAATCTAACTCGTTAATTTGATGAGGTTAAGTTAATCTATACTTAACCAATCTAACGTGAAAACATGATAAGGCTAAGTCATGAATCACTTGAATACGCTTGACCGATTTGATGACAAGGTCAAGTTAAATTATATAATTAACCAATCTAAAATGATAATTAGACGAGGTTAAGTCATGGATTCCTTGATATACTTAACCAACTTGACACATGGTTTGTAGGGTTAAGTCTTGGACTTGTATACTTAGCCAATTTTGACATGGTTTGTAGACGGGCTAAGTTATGAACTTAAGTGACACTTAACCCATTAGATAAACCCTAATTCGGAGGATTAGGTAAATAACCATAGTTAACAAGGATTATGGAAATAAGGCTAAGTGGTAAACCTTAGTTAAGGGAAACTAAGTAATAATTCTTAGTCAAGGAAATTTGGACCATTTCTTAGATAGATTAGTAACCCGATACGTTAGGTCAACGTTTAAGTATGCGTGTAGGAGCAGGCTATCTGATTTAGATAAAGGCTCCAACGAACTGGGTAACGAAGCAGCGGCTTCGGGGAACGTGAGGATATTCTTGGGATCCCTCTGTGAGCTGCCAGGTCATTATACTAGGCTCACGAGAGGTTGAGGTCTGCGGTAGAAGAACCAAGAATATGCCTTGGTTGCTATGCGAGCGACCTAAAGACTGGGGTGGATAGCAGTGAGTCGACGAATACATAAGGTGCCCGAGATAGCAAGTTCGTCGATCATCTACCATCTTGAGTCAAGCGTGTACGTACGGAAAGGCAGGGAACACCCAACAGACCATAATTGCTATCTAATTATGGGTGAGGTAGGCCGTAGGATGTGGGCTGGCCGGAGTGTAGTTCTCATGCAAGATTTTCTCTTGTGTTGCCTTTCACTAGTTGAGGGAGGGGTCTCGTGGGACCATAGCCACGTGTAGAAAAGCAGACCTTAGTATCTGCATCGGCAGATAAATCTAAAGCTCCCGACCGAGTCCTGTATTTCTTGGTTTGCCCTGTGACAGGACTCGGATGGCACGATGTGATACATGTGCATACAGTTATAGAAAAACGATTCACGATGAATGCGTGGGAAAAAGGGCGCGGTTGAGGGTTAGCGTAATCCCTAGTGGCCTAGGTGGTTTAACCCAAACCGAAATACGAAAGCGTGCAATAAGTAAGCATAATCCCTAGTGGTGCTAGGTGGCGTAAGTCCTAGTAGTTCAAACGATGATTCATATAGAAGAACCTAGCTAGAACAAGGGTGACAGTCCAAACAATTTCAAGGATAATACGACATGAGGAAGCCCGTACGAGGTACGGCAAAGGACTGAACTTATATACATGGAAAGAAACATATGATTTGAGTAACCTATATATGTGATATATTAGGTTGACATGGACCATTACACGACTTTGAGCAAGGGACATTCATGGTTAACACATGACGCGGGTAGGGGTACTATACGAGAGGTGCAGAGCAAATATACATGTTAGGACTAAGAAGAATATACATAATAGATACCGTGGGGTGTTAGACGGGGTAGATACCTTGGGATAATGTACTCGATAGAAATCTGACGATGTGATACCTTGACTTATCATAACACCGTAGTTTATCATGATACCTTAGTTTACCTTGCCACAGTAGTTCAACCGGCTAGCCTGGTTTATCTATCTTGTAGTTATCCTTATGTTTACTTTCAGTTTATGCATGTCATGTTACCTTTACCTGTTTTTATACTGGAAGTAGATAGGACTTACTCAGTCTTTTTGACTGACCCGTTTTGTTTCGCCTCTTTTCTTCCGTTTCCCCCCCAGGTTTCAGGGAGGAAACAATGCTGTTTAGTTCGGACTTCTTCTGCTTGAAGGTCATCATGGATGGCTTGGACTTCTCTTGGCTATGGCTACTTTACTGTTTTTACTTGGGGAATAATTTATGAAAATGTCTTTATGCTTCTTTACTATTGCAAGACAGGTTTTGATGTACTCTGATGTAAAAGGCTTTAGACCTTATTTATTCATGTTATGAAAGTTTGATTTTACTTCCGCTATTTTTATATGTTCTGTCTTGTAATATTTCTGTGCATGTTTACCAATAATGCCCCTCTAAAGCTAGTGCATTCCTTTGCGAGTGACCCTAGCGGAGGCGGGGTGTTACAGTTTCGTTCAGACCCAGAACGAACTTGTAAAAGGATATGTGCCTGACATCAGATTTCATTCTGTGTGATTGATAGACATCGGTTGCATAGCGTGAATTGCCTGTGTGGCATGCTGAGATGCAAATGATCAAGGCTTTTGTTGAAAAGCAGAGTCTCATGGTTGATGATCAAAGCACGGCTTTAATATAACATAACTTTGTGTAGCGTTAATTCACGAGCCTCGCACCCTGGTGTAAACCATAAATGGGAGAGGACCTCAGGGAGGACATGCGTTTCCTTCTAGCTAGGAGTGGTATCTGGATTTTGCACGCCCAAATGTTTTACTTATGTGGATGATGGATAGCGAGGCGTCTCCGATATATCGGCACTACGGGGCCGATGGATGGTATGGTCTTTATACAGACCAATTTTACGCCCAATAGGGCGGGGAAACATAGTGTTCAGGCTTTTTAATCCACATAGAGTGGACCGGTTCTAATGATCCAAGGGCCCGCCTGTGTTTGGGCCTTGAGACATGGGCTAGATTGTCTTGAAGCGGTAAGGACGATCCCTTGCCTTGGTTCATAGATGGAAATCCAACTTCCAATATGTGACAATTTCGTTTTGATTGTAGAGCCTAGTATTGGCGACATGATATATGGTACCCATGCCGTATAGGATTGATACATTTATATTTGAAGTTATTTTATACACTAAGCACTTATAATAGTATCATATGATTTGTTTTAAACGTACCAAGCATGTTTGGCTATTATAAGGGAAAACACTATCCTCCGGCTTGCGTTGCATTGTGTGATGGGACCTGGGTCTTATAATAGCTTCATTTTTCCAAAAAGCGTTGTGCTATTTTGTTATATGCACTGGTATTCTTGGGAGGAAACCCGTTCCGTGTTATACGGCGTGATCCCTTGATATATCTGATTTTAAAGTAAAGTTTTAAATAACTGTTTAGTTCTCACACCAGTCACATGACTGACCTGGAGTTTATTGTTATAACCTAAACTCTGGGTGCCCCTATTTTCCACGCGGGCATCTAGTAGTTTTGGTTTTGCAGATTTATATTTACAGGATCCTGGTTTACAGCTGGAATGATATTCGGAAAGCTCTGTATCCGTATATTCTTTTTGGTTGTGTTTTGTATCATTTCCGCTGCATTGTAATTTGTAATCTCTGATATTTATCAAATGTATATTATTTGTTCATACTCTATATATTCTTGTACTCTGATGGAAATTGTTGTAATAAGCAACGAAATGTTCTTCTGTTTGTGTTCTGATTTGTCGTGTTCTCAACTCAATTCGTTCTTTCCTTTACGGTGAAGTTCGGGCCGTTTCATTTTGGTATCAAAGCTTTGGTTTACAGAGCTCGAGAACAAGACACATTAGAACCAAACGAAAGAATTCATCAGAGATTGGATTAGTAATATCCAATGAGAATGACTCGTTAGAGATGGGATCAATAGCATCCTAGAATGAGTTCGAAGAGTATTATTTTTAAAATAAAAATGAAAACAAGTTTTGTTTTGAAAATTTAATCTAATTATACATATTTGAGTATATTATTTTATTTTAATTTTGACAATCGAGTATAAGAGATTTTGCATATACGCATCATGAACGTATATTCGAAGTTTTAATATACTGGATAGATATGGAATCACACTCTAGTCGCCCGCAGATGCTTCTGATGATTGAAGCTTCATCATCAGAATTTATGTTCAAGTTTTGAAAGTGGGATATCTATATATTTCCAATTGACTGGTGTGAGAACCAAAACTTACATAGGATTATTTGTTGTGATTTGGCATCAAAAACATGATTTTGATTATATAGGTAAAAGATACATGTTTGAAAGTCTAATCAACTAATTGATTGTTGGTTGTGTTGTTTGATAATTAGTTTCACTAATTAGAATAATGAAACCAATATGAACATGAACGGTAAATATAATCAAATTGTGTCGAACATTGAGCTGACTTGAAAATTTGTTTGAAATTGTATACATGTACAAGTATATACATTGAACGGGTCATAGCAAGGAGGCTAGAGCAGAGGAATAAAATTGTATGCCCGACAAATAGGTACATGTTTACTAATTTCTTGGGTTTGGATGATTTTATGAGCCGATTGGCTAGCCGCTTGACTTTTTCTTTTTGAGATGAGAGGGACTATGTGGCAGTTTGGGGATTTTCCCGGTGCTCCCCGTACAAAGGAGGTTATGGCGAAATTTTTCGAAAATTTAGGGTGCTAGCCAAATTTTTGGAAAAATTGAAAATTCTTAGAAACTGAAAAGTTGAAGAATGATGTAACATCCCGGATTTTTAACATCATAGTTAATTTTGTTAATTATTTATATAACGAATATATTTTTAAAAGATAGTTGAACGTATTAATTATAATATAAGTTATAATCGAGCTCGTAACGTCGCGGTAGTTCGTAATTCGATGATTTGAACTTTAACTAAGTATACAGGATCCGTTATAAGCTGGATTTCTGTGAAACAAGAAATGTTCGAATCTAATTAACTGTAGTTTTCTAACGGAAGTGAAAAATCAAGATTTCGTATTGTAGATTGTAAGTTATGTCCAAATAAATTTTTTGAATAGTCGCTATGGAATCATTTATAAACCATAACGGTTATTTAATTATAATAAAATATTTATTTCTAATTTGAACAAGATTTTTGAGATGTAATTATAATTTAATTTTTAGAATTTTACTGTAATTTTTATTTTGGAAAATAAGGAACTTTTTATTTGAAGTATTTTACACCTATATTAGCATTTTTGGGGTTTCACAAAGTAAGTTGTCTTGTCTTTTTTTTGTAATTTTGGAACTATGGCGCATTGCTCAACACGACCTTGTTTTTATTCTTGGCTATAAATGTCTGTATAAGAACGGAGTTTTATTTTACAAGATACCCTAAAATCAATTTAAATTTCCATCCATATGGATACAATGCTCCCATTTGATGCGTACACGTTTCTTCCACTCTATCCTTTACCGTTTGCATAGGACCTACTTTCTATAAACATCGAATCGGAAATTTACTTCCTATTGAAGTATCCAAAATATATTTATAAACTAATACAAATCAACGTCTTTCTCGTTGCCTTCCAAAATGAAATCTTTGACTTACCCCTTACGAAATGAAGATCCCTAAACATTTCCTCTATTCCTATAAACGGCTAGGTTCTCAACATCGAAGGGATGGTGAAGGGATGACTCACGCAGACGCTTCATGAAACGTCTCCCTTCTTTTCCTACCCTAAGCTATTTGTACACCTATGGTGATGGATAACTCAAACCAGCAGACCAGAATTTCCATTTCGCATGTTCACCGTAACACCCATTGCAACAGCCTAGAACTGTACACTACGTACCGATATATAGGTCTCGGCAAATCAAATTGCAAGCTGTAGTGACAAGGCTTATCATAATTGCTAAAATCCGCGAACCTAATCAACGCACTACAAACTCTATTACTTGGCTACTAAGGTGTTATAACCAATAAATATAGGAAGCAGCTAGTCTGGTTCCTGGAATGGCCTTTCACGAGGGTGACGCAAAATCAAAAGCAACGAATGAGAATGCTATGTTGCACCAATCTCTTTATGTACCAATTCACAGAAGGCTCTTTGCGTGCACCAATATTTTCCAAATACAATTGTGTCTGTTGCCTACTCTAAAAGCTAAAACGCTAACTAATCATGGAAGTAAAATCAAAGCTGCATGCCTATTCTAAGTCTAGTACTGTATATTCCTTGGCATCCAAGGAAAAGAAACACTATAAATTAACACGTTGTGTTTCTCGGGTGTTTCATCTTCAAAGAAAAAAGACTGGAAGTTTGAAACCGTCAAAATGGTTTTGAAAAATCTTTTCAATCTAAATTCTCCATGGAAAAATCTATAACTAGTATTTTTTGAAACTCTTAAGCATTTCCCTTCGTACACGCATAGCTTTGTGCAACTCGATTTATCTTTTGTTCGGGGAAAAAGTCACGACAACCACCTAGGATTTTATAGCATCGTCAAAAGGGAGGCGTTGGATTTAACATGGAAGAGTGCAAGGTGAAAACGCTTTGTACAGGGAAATTTATAACGTGGTAGTGGTGTGTACTGCATGCGGACGTGAGTGCATGGGGTATGGTGGAGGAAAGTTCAGGTTAAAGGTGTATGGGGTCGAAGAGGAAGGGATACGTGCATGTGAAGGGGGATGCCAGTGGGGTACTGAAGAAGATCAACATGAAGTGGTGCGGAAATGTTTTGGAAAATGGTGCATGTAGAGTTCAGTTCGAAAGGGAATGTTGAATGATGCGTATGGGAGTGTTTTCCGGTGGGTCTCGTGATAAAATAGAGGGGGAAGAAAGGGTTGTTGTGTACGGAAATGGGTACTGTCGCGGTTTCCGAGAAGATTTCGATCTCAAGATGAAGGGGATGGGGAAGATGAGCTTGGGAGGGGAGAAGGTTAGCGGCATGACCGGTTGGTGGAGTAAGTCATCGGGGAAGGAGCAGCAAGGGGGAGGCTCACGGAAATGACGGTGGAAATAATACACGCAAGGGAACAATTTTAAATAAAGGAAGATGCTGTTGTTTTAAGCAGTAGGGATATATGCGGATTATTACATGGTGGGCCCGGGTACATGATAAGCCCAATGATTTTAAGAAAAGCAAGGCGTAGGTATATATATATAAATTCACAATGGCCATGACATAGTAGGAGCCATGCTGCGTTCGACATCCGAAGGTGGTGAGGACACTGTTTAGAAGCGGGCCTGGTTATAAGATGGGAATGGGCCGAAGAAAATGGTAAGGCCCGGTTAAGTTATATACATAAGTTTTGTTTAATTAAATATATATACAACCTTTTAAATGCTATATCTCGCTCGTACCTGCTCAGATCTATGAACGGTCCGTCTCATTGGAATCATAGTGACATGAGCTACACCGTGGAACTGTTTTCGCTGAGAACAGAGCTATTGAAGTTTCATGATAAAATTAAACACCGGTTTGATTATAAATGAAATAAAAGCAGAATAGTCGACTGTGAACCAAGGTGAGTAAACTCACTAACTCTGTCCAGTTTTATAAATTTATAAATGTTATTTAATATCGATAAAAATGATTGAATGCAGTGCATGATGGTTGTTTGGATGATTTACAAATAAATTGGTTGATAATTATATATATATATATATATATATGAAGTCGTTGGTTAAATACGGATTTAACAGTTTCATATTGATATGAAATTGTATTATTTATGTTGATTAACATCTGTGGATGCTGGGAAATAGGTTGGACGGATCCAACTGGATTCCTCAACAATTATATTGTTGTTTTTCATATATTGCATTATATGATGTGATGAATAACCTGTGGTTGATTGTTGTGTGTTTGGAGTGTTAGAACAACATTGACCTAAAATAATTGGTATTAAAATACAATAAAAATATATGAAAAAGAACTTTGGTGGTTTAAAAGGGTAAAATCTATTAAATTAAATAGAAATTAATTTCGATTGGATAGAATAAGACAACTTGTTAATTATATAAAACAAGTAGGTCGGTTATAAGACGAAATTTTTGAATGGAATAAATTAATTATTTTTAATAATAAGTTAGGAATACAAATTTAATGAATGATTTTTGGAAATGGGGAAATAGGTTAAAGGAGGATGATGATGTTTATTTCGATGTTGAAAGTTGAGTAGGATTGAATACATCCACAAGGACTTATATTGAGAATTCGACTATGTCGAATGATATAAGAATAATTTATTTTAGAAATTATATATTACATAAATCCAAAAAGTTACAATATAGTTAATATTTTGTTTGAATCCAATAATTTGTAATTGAATATGCAATGGAGATTAAATTATAACTTGATATATAATTAGCAAGAGGTATGCTTATAAATGGGTTTGTAAAGTTGAATATGAATACATATTTATTTAATAACTCGATTAATGGAGTTTATAACTAAAAGGGTATTTATTCTTTAAATCAAGATTTGATTAAATAAAATGAGTCAATATTTCTGTAAAGAAATAATATTCACATTCTAAAGTGAATAACGGTTTGGAAGCAAGCGTTTTGCAAATCAGAATGATGATAAAAGTAATTGGTAACTACTGGAAGTAATAAATTACAAAGTGAAATTTAGAAATTGAGTGACCTGAAACGGTAAATTATTCTGAAGTCCGGAACATTAATCGAACAGGAATTATTCGAAAAAGAGTTATACATTGAAATTCGACTATATCGAATTTGGGAAAGTAATATTTACTTTCCATTTTTAAATGAAGATTATTTATTTATCTATTTATTATTTATTTAAAGTAACGAATCAAAAGTTATATTTTAAAGTTAAATAACTTGGAAACAGGAATTATAACGCTATCGTTGTAACCAATAAATTCCATAAAAGAAGTGGGTGCGTAAACCGAATTCGAAAGTACGCAAGTAATTACTTGATAAGAAATAATAGAAATGGAGTTAAGGAAGTTAGAAACTAACTGAATATTGGTTAAGTTGAATAGCTTTCTGAATATTGATCTGATGTTGGTTTCGGCCTTCGGGGTTGATACTTGGGAAATTGTTCTCTTACTATTTTACAGTTATAGACCGATGAATGGGGAAGAATAGAGTTGCTTGAATAAGAAATGGAAATGTTTTCCATTGGTAATAATTTATATTTTCTGAATATAGAAAATAAGAGTTGTGAATATATAGAGTTAATTCCCAATGTTAAAAAGAAACATTTTCTAAATATAGAAAATAAATAGTTAAAATAGATAGAGTATGTTTTCCAAAGATTGTGTGAGGCAAAACGGGTTTTGAGAAATATTTGGGAAAATATGAGAAAACAGGAAATTGGGAAATGGATAATTTAATGATAAATTAAATTTAAAGGGCTTAGTGTTGATTGATAATTGATCAGTAAGATTTCCATTTGGAAACACGACCGCTGTTTATATGTATGTTTTCCTTTGATAGTTAAAACACCGGCTATCAAAGTTTTTGACCCATTTTTCATTGTCAATACGGAGAGATCGAGTTCAAAATTATTATCTAAAAACCACCCCGTATGGGCATTAGCGTTGCGAATGAAATATATTGAAGACCGTTGAAGATGGAGTTATTGCAAGGGCTGTTTTGGCGATCCTAGGTAGAAATTGCCTAAACTGGATTTATAGAACAGTGCCTTCAGTTTGCCCAGTCCCAGGACAACTTGAATGGACGAATGTCTGACAGATATATTGTAAAAACCCGTAACTTCCCCGTACAGGAAAGCGCGGATAGTTCGAGAACAAGCCACAACAGAACACATGCAGAAGAACATTTCATTGTATATTACAACAATGCATCAGATTACAAGGATATATAGAGTATAAATGAATATTACACAGAAATATCAGAGATTTAAATTACATTTAAATACATAGCAGCGGAAAATAATACAATACACAACTAGAAGGAGATATACGGATACAAAGCTTTCCGGATATCGTTCCAGCTGTAAACCAGGATCCTGTGAATATAAATCTGCAAAACCAAAACTACTAGCTGCCCGTGTCAAAATAAGGGCACCCGGAGTTTAGGTCAAAACAATAAACTCCAGGTCAGTCATGTGACTGGTGTGAGAACTAAAACAGTTAATCTTTATTTTTAAAGTTAGGTAAATCAAGGGACCACGTCGTATAACACGGAACGGGTTTCCTCCCAAGAATACCAGTGCATATAACAAACAGCGCAATGCTAAATAAAGAAAAATGAAGCTGTTATAAGACCCAGGTCCTATCACACAATGCAACGCAAGCCGGGGGATAGGGTTTTCCCTTATAACAGCCAAAGAATGCTTGATACGTTTAAAACAAATCATTTGATACTATTATAAGTGCATAGTGTATAAAACAACTTCAAATCATAAGTATCAATCATAGGCGACATGAGCGTCCCATGCCACTATGTCGCCATATATAGGTTTACAAATAAAACCGCAAATGTCACGTATTTGGAAATTGGATTTCCGTCTGTGAACCGAGGCTAGGGATCGTCCTCACCGAATTCGTGACTCTCTAGCCCGAGCCACAGGCAAGCGCGCAGGCAAGCCTTTAGATCGTCAGGGCCGGTCCACCGATGTGGATTATCATGCCTGAACACTACGTTTCCCCGCCCTTTGGGGCGTAAATGAGCCAACGAATGGCTCCATCGGACCCGGATCGTCCGATCTAACCGAGGCGCCTCGCAACAGCAACAACCACACAGGTGAAAAGTATATAAATGTCAGGGCTGGTAGGTCACTGACACCACCCTAGCTAGAAAGAAACGCATGCCCTCCCTGAGGTCCTCTCCCGTTTTTGGTTCACAACCGGGGGTGCGAAACTCGCGAAGTAAACGTTACACAAAGCTATGCCACAAAGGCCGTGCTTTGATCATCACCACAAGACTTTGCTTTTCAACAGAAGCCTCGTTCAATTGCCACTTAGGCATGCTACACAGGCAATTCACTCCATGCATTTGATATCCATCAATATATAACCCCTGAGCTCGTACGTCTCAGAGAAGGGCGTTAAGCAAGAAAATAAATTCTCCGCCGCCAAACAGATATATATTTAATAGAGATCAATCACACGGACTAAAATCCAATGTCAGACACACAGTCCATTTACAAGTTCGCTCTGGGTCTGAACGAAACCGGAGGCACCTAGTACCCCGCATATCCATCGATCTCCAAGTACGTCTGGACGATCACCAACTGTTTCCATCTTCTTGGGTGTACAGCCCAATCAAGATCATCAGTAATTATCCAAACGACGTGAAGACTTCTGGTCTTCGACCACCGTCTTCATCTTCGACACCACGTCGAATCAGTTATTCAGAATGGGATAAACCCGGTCTTTCTGAATAACTCGCGTATATATTATAAAAGTGTTACACAAACACAACATACGCCTCATTCCAATTCAGAATATTCTTTTATTCAAATATTCCTATACTTTGGGAAAAGTTCCCATTAATTTTATCCAAGATAAATTATTTAAATTTATTCTTTAATCTCCTTTGAATATCAATTCAAACTAGTCGGGATTAGCGAACCACACCGAAGTAATCATTTATTTTATTTCCCAATCCCAACCTATTCATCCCATGAAGTAAAACTGGTCATACTTCATATCTAACACCACGGTGTTATCGATAAATTCAATTACCATTTCACGTTTAAATCTAATTAAAGATTTAACTATCGCCTGGAGTAAAATTGGTGATACTCCATTCTCGATCTTTTCAATCTAATTAAAGATTCATTAAAACTCCACTTAGTTTTAATCTGTGACTGGGTTAAAGAATCAGTATCATTTAAAACACGGTTCACGATAAACCCAAAATCACATTTCCATTAATTATCGGGTTAAAGAACGAGTGTTATTTAAAAACACCATTCACGATAAACCCAAGAATCAATATCAATTCAACTCCAATTAAATATTGTTTAATTGGTACACTTCATTAAATCTAAATAAAAAGATTTAATCTTTTCTCTACTGGGTTCAATAACAGTGTTAATGAAGACACCATTCACGACAAACCCAAATCACATTTGATATTCAATACAAGGCTCTGAATAGAAAATATATCGGCTTATATTCAATATCAAATTCTACGATTAACAAATGTCGTAGTGGAAATAATGATATAAATATATATCTTTCAAATTTCCATAACAACATCCGTATAATCACGAATTCCAACATCGAAATATTCCGAAGACAATTTCGATTCAAATCCACTCCAATGCAATCATTTGAAATTCTAGTTATTTTTAAAACCCTTTTCAAATTCAATTTATTTACTTAAAAATAAATAGAATTATAATTCTAGTTCAAAACTAGTTTATTTCGATAAAAATCTATTTTTATCTTTTCAAGTATGGAGTTTTTCATCCCAATTCTTTCTAAATCATTTCTTATGATTTTACACAAATTATTACTATTTTTAATAATTTTATCAAGGCCCGTACAGTCGATTTCCATCAACGGCCATCGAACTGCACTTACAACGACCTTTTTCAAATTTGATTTGGACATAATTCCAAATCCAACTGTTAGATTTCAAATTTCTAATATTCTTTAGAAAGCTCTTTTCGATACGAACCCAACGGTTCCAGTTTTAGGACAATCCGACGGTCGGATCTCCCGTAATGTCCGTTTGAAATAAATGGTCGAAATTCACGAACTGCCGCGGCGCGGCGCGTTCTATTCAGGCCATTATATTATATATATAATATATATAATATATATATTTCGTCGATTTCTATTTAAAACGAATTTTATAAATAGTTTTGAATTCGTTTCAAAAACAATTTCAACTTCCATCTCAATTCAAATCAAAATTGAATCTTTCCTTATAAATTCGTTTTAAAATTCATTTCTATTCAATTCAAATTTCAATTCAATTTGAATTCATTTCAATTCGCTTTCAATTCAATTTGAATTCGTTTTCAATTCGATTCAATTCAAAGTGGTTTTCTATTCGATTCAAATCAAATTCGTTATATATTCAATTGAAATCAAATTCGTTATATATTCAATTGAAATCAAATTTCCTCTCTATTCAATTCAATTCGAAATCGTTTTATATTCAATTCATTTCAAAATATGCGATTTCGAAATCACTTTTCAATATTCATTCTAAAATGAATATAATCGATATAAATATCGTTCACGTCAAAATGGCGTCAATCTAATCAACACGGCTTCATGTATTTCTATTTTCAAATATTCTATTCAACAAATGAATATTTATTTTTGTCAACACACGACTAATCTCAACGAATGAGTACTGTCCACGTGTGACAATTTTTGTTAAATTATTTTGTTCAACACATGACTAACCTCAATGGATGAGTACAGTCAACACATGAACTTTTATTTTATATTCATAAAGATGCAAATTTTATTATTAAAATATTTCGTTCAGCACATGACTAATCTCAACGGATGAGTACAGTCAACACATGAACTTTTATGTCATAATATTCTTTATTTTCTAAATTGGAATGAGGCCCAATCAATCACCATATAAAATTAATTATATGGATTTCCATACATCACACACATATAATAGCATTGAAAAATGATCAACCATCAACCAAAGTGCACTACACTGTATAAGCATCAAATATAGATATTTAACGCTTATAACAGCCTGTCAATCAATCGATCGACATATTTAATCAATCAGGATGAGTGAACTTCAAATTTCATCCCAACACCCGTGTGGGGTTTCAAACCATCAAACACAGATTTTAGTTGTGCAGTTGGGCGATGTGTAAAATTTATCGTCCCAATCAATGTCATTCAAATATGTGTACATAAACAAACCGTCCAGTTTGTAAATGAATATTTTATTTATTCACATTCACTATATTCTTATTCATGTTAAAAATTATATTTTTAACGATAAAACATTTTATTTTAACATATGAATTTCTATTCATTTCATTCTTTAAATAAAATGATATTTTTATTTTTCTAACTTATTTTAGAAAATTTCGGCGGCATAACGGCACGATACTAGAAACGAGACGAGGCCTAGCCTTATCCCCGGTCTAGTGAAGGCCCACGCCATTCACACATCAATCAAATCAATTTTATTTCACCAAACAATTCAATTCAAACCAAAGCATCTAACTAATTTATGCAACAAAACAAACAAGTCCATGGTCTGTGGACGATTGTGTCGGGTGCTACTAAGCACCGTCTGCATCCTAGTATATATATATATAACTAGAAAAAGAAATTGAAAGGTGAGAAATTCTCACCGATAGCTATCCAAACTCCACGGCACTTCTAAGGCAGGAAATCTTCGCCGTTCTCGCCTTTCGTCACTTTCGTTGCCCGTAGCCACTATATATATATAAAAATCAAATTTTACTTCGTTATTCAATATATAAAAAATTATATTTTTACTTTGCTATTCAATATATAAAAATCGAATTTTTACTTCGCTATTCAATATATAAAAATCGAATTTTTACTTCGCTATTCAATATATAAAAATCGAATTTTTACTTCGATGTTCAATATATAAAAATCATATTTTTACTTTGATGTTCAATATATAAAAATCATATTTTTACTTCGATGTTCAATATATAAAAATCATATTTTTACTTCGATGTTCAATATATAAAAATCATATTTTTACTTCGATGTTCAATATATAAAATTAAAATTTTTACTTCGATGTTCAATATATAAAAATCATATTTTTACTTCGATGTTCAATATATAAAAATCATATTTTTACTTCGATGTTCAATATATAAAAATCATATTTTTACCTCGATGTTCAATATATAAAAATCATATTTTTACTTCGATGTTCAATATATAAAAATCATATTTTTACTTAGCGATTATAATTTAAACCTAAAATTAAAGCAAAATAAATGCAAATAAATAGAAAACTCACATCTTTTCGGACCTAGGGGTTGAACGAGGTTTGCTCGCGAGGTGGAGGGGATTGAGGAGGCGTCGGCCAGTCGAAGGTGGGGCGGATGGCACCAGGGTGGCGGCGCTGGTCTTTAAGCATTCAGGACGTCGGGTTTTTTCTTAAAGGAGACGAAGGAGGATAGAACGGGGCTCAGAGGGAGGAGCGATGGGCGGAGGGGGCGGTTCCTCGCCGGAGGTGGCGCTGGTAGGGGCTCGCGCCGGAGGCTAGGCGGCGGCTTCCGCCTTCCTCGATCTTTCTCTTTTTTTTTCTTTCTGCTTTGATTTCGAACGGGGGGGGGGGGGGGGGGGGGGAAATGAAAGAGGGAGGGGGTTTTCTGAAAAAATATATATATTTTATATTTAATTCATTTTATTTTTCAAAAAGCAACTTTTTATTTTGACCTCGACACGAGGCCCACCGCCTGTCGTCCACAGCGTTTTACCCCCATTCCGAACACAATGGAATATGTATCGCAGGCTAATTCGGTCATTTCGATCAGTTTCCGTTGAATTTACATTTAAATCATTATATTGAATTTCAAACGTACATTTCAAATTACTGGGGTCACATACTAACTCTAAAAATTCTCGAAAAATATTTTCTAGCTTCGTATTGACGATACGGTCCTAACAAAACTAGTTTCGTCGAATTCTGAGACCGTTAGAAAAATGGCCATTTTCCAGTCGATTAAAATCAACTGAAACTGGTCAAACGCGTTTTCCTTTGCCATGCTCACATATTGATTCGAAAAATTATGAAATTTAGAATCTAGCAATAACTTTACACTGCGGATCCAACAAAAGTGGTTTCGTCGAAATCCGAGGTCGTTTGCAAAATTTCCATTTTTAAGGGTCTGAATCCCATAGCGACTATTCAGAATTTTCAACTGGATATATCTTTTGATTCCCGCTATGAAATTTTGATTTTTCGGATTCGTTGGAAAGATATTATCAATTAGATACTAATGTTTTTGGTTTCACTAAAATCCGGATTGTTTTGCACCCGGTACATTCAATTGAAGTTTGAAATCGAATTATCGAACTACCGCGCCATTTTCAATTCTATTTATAATTATATATAAATATTTATATTCTAACGACGACGCGTATAATATATACGTTCGAATTATATTCAAAATAAATTTCTCGTCGATATTATTTAAAATAATTCATTTTAAATAATCAAAATTCGCTAAAATTGCCAAAATAAAAATTTTAAACTGGCCCAGATTTTCGGGTTGTTACATATATCTAATAGATCGCGTAAGTTGATCTCTTTAAATGTATTCATGTTCAGTGGTGGAGGAATTCATTTCTCTTAGCTTTATACCTGTGGTATTTTTAGGGAAATCAATTTGTGATTTAGCAGGTATGACGATGTGGCATCCAAAGTAAATGAAGGTGTGATCTGTTAAAAGATACATTACGACCTCAAGCCTCACAACCGGGAAATGAAAAAACCGGGCAGGCAACATGGCTATGTGGATCGCCCGCATTAGGGTGTATTGTCACCATCTAGAGAATATTCATATTTGTTACTTCTTTTCGCTTCTGTATCTCCCGGGAACAGTTATGTTGCTAGCAACCGTAGGTGACAATATATTCGATACAGTTAAGAGAAATGAGTGGTCGGTCATGTGTGGCCAGGTTGCAAGACGTTCTTGTTGAACCTAGTGTATTCCTCTCTAGAGATACACTACCGGCAGGTGGTTCCATACTTTGTCATAATCGGAATCCAATCCCCAATAAGAGCCCGCGGTTTTGATTGTATATTATATATGTGGAGCGCGAGATGCAAGCGTTCTGCTAGATTTTATTTACTTGTGATTAAACACTATTATAATATTAGAAAAGTATGGATTTTGAAATTTTTTTGGGTTATAGTAAGGTAAAAACCGTCCATGTTTATGTGTGGGCTGGTCTTAATATTACCTTTTCTTTCAAAGGGATTTTTCAAAGTTAAACCGAATGGTTGGAGTTTACTCACACCAGTCCCATGACTGACCCAGAGTTTATTTTGTTTTGTTTTCCCTAAACTCTTTGGTGCCCAAATTGTACGGGAAGTCAAGTAGTTAGGATTTTACAGATACATGAAGGAGCTTGGAGCAGAAGGCTTCAACACTAGTTATATATAGAGTTTATTTCCGCTGTGATATACATGTGATGTTATGTACTCTGATGATATATGTAAGTACAAATACAGTTTGTATTTTAAAATTATGTTACATAATATATTTTATTCGTTCCACTGTGAGATTCGTGTTTACTCTGATTCTGTTCAGTTGTGTTCTTCTTCTTCTACTCTAAATTTCTTTCTTTCTATTTCTCACCCTCTAACTTCTTTCTATTAATGATCTGGTATTTCCGATGCTTGAATATTCGACATCGTATTTTATTTCGATTTTCGGGGTCGAAAATCCTGTGGTCGTTACAGAGGTATCAGAGCTGAAGGTTGTGTGATTACATTGGCTCTGTGGCGTAGCTCAATAAATATGGGATTAGTAATATCCTAGATTGAGTTTGAGTGTAGATATACGAGTGAACGTATTTGTAGATTATATAAAGTGATTTTATATTGTGGAGATTTATTGGTTGAATGGCTTATGAATTCTGGTCGATGGTGGGGCGCCACCATATCGGTAGGGGTTCCTAAACGCTTGAATACGATGGACCGACACAGTATGTTTTGAAAAGAGGGTAAATGGAATAATTTCACTCGAAATATATTTTGATATAAAAGAAGTATATATCTTGAGATTATCATAGTATGTTGGATGTGTTGGTTGTTATTATAATCGAATAAGATTATAATTGAGATGGTTATAAATAACCAATTAGAATTCGTATAAGACTGATATATAAAATTAAATGAATTAAATCTGGAGTTAAATTAGAATTTGAATTAAAATCCCAGGAAGTGGAAAAGTGTTTGGAATTAAATTTTGAATTAAATTTATGGATATTTTAAGATCTTGGAAAAATTATAATTATTTTCCAAGTGTTGAAAGGATATTTTTGAAGTAATTTCAAAAAGGAAGTGTTTAAAAGTAAGTTTTGAAATGATACAGTATTGAACTCACTTCGATCATTGGAAAATAATTTTGATGATGACGGCCGCATCATCAGTGTTCATTTTCGAGTTTCTAAATGACGGATTACTACCAAAGATTTTGTTTTTGGATTATTTTGAGGAAATAAGTTATTTGGAAATTCAAATGTTTTGAATTGTTATTATTATATATGATTTCAAACTGATTTGAAATAAAAACCCAGGGATTTGAATTCTAAGACTTAAAAATTAACTTATGAAGTTAAACAATTTAAAATGACGAAAGTGAATAAACAAATATAAAATTTAATTTAAACAAAGTTAAATATAATTGGATTGGATTAGAGATAATCAGGAATGGAATTGGATTGTTGAGTTGGAATTTGGAATTGAAATTGGAATTGGAATTTAGTTTGGATATAAGTGGATGATTGGATTTGAGGATAAATTGAGTGGAGATAAATTGGAAATGCATCGTATATGATGAATGCGTATCATATTAAAGAGAAAAGGTTGAATGCCCGACAAAAAAGGTATAAATTTATATTTTAATTAGATATGAGATTTATGAGCCTATTTGGCAAGCCACTTAGCTATTTGATTTTCTTTTGGATTGGAGAAGGCCTAGAGAGGCAAGATGTAGCTGTACCGATTAAGCCGTGCAACGGAAACGCTGGCAATTTTTTTTGAAAACATTAAGAGTTAGAAATTTTTATAAGGAAAAATCAACTTATCGATTGCAATTTAAAATAAGAAAACTAAAATGGATTAATAAAATTTAAAGGGGAATAATAAAATTAATAAATTGATTTAAAATCAATTTAAATAGATGTGTAGTTATGCAGTAGAGCATATGAGTCGAAGATAAAATTAGAATAATGGACTGTCCAAAAATGTTGGACAGGTCGATTGGAATAATCATGAAAAGTTGGGTACGACATAAGGATTAAAAATTTAAGGAGGACTGTGTGAGGAAGTATGAAGTGTAAGGTTTTAACTAAGTGGATTGAGTAAAATTAGAAGAGTTATAACATCTTTCATGTTTAGTAATTTCAGGGATGAAATTCTTTTAAGGGGGAAGGAATGTAACATCCGAGATTTTTAACATCATAATTAATTTTATTAATTATTTATATAACAAATATATTTTTAAAAGACAGTTGAATGTATTAATTCTAATATAAATTATAATCGAGCTCGTAACGTCGCGGTAGTTCGTAATTCGACGATTTGAACTTTAACCGAGTATACAGGATTCGTTATAAGCTGGATTTCTGTGAAATAAGAAACGTTCGAATCTAATTAACTGTATTTTCCTAATGGAAGTGAAAAATCAAGGTTTCGTATTGTAGATTGTAAGTTATATCCAAATCAACTTTTTGAATAGTCGTTATGGAATCATTTATAAACCATAACGGTTATTTAATTATAACAAAATATTTATTTCGAATTTGAACAAGATTTTTGAGACGTAATTATAATTTAATTTTTAGAATTTTACTGTAAGTTTTATTTTGGAAAATAAGGAACTTTTTTATTTGAAGTATTTTACACCTATATTAGCATTTTTGGGGTTTCACAAAGTAAGTTGTCTTGTATATTTTTTTGTAATTTTGGAACCGTGGCGCATTGCTCAACACGACGGTGTTTTTATTCTTGGCTATAAAAGTCTGTATAAGAACAGAGTTTTATTTTACAAGATACCCTAAAATCAATTTAAATTTCCATCCATAAGGATACAGTGCTTCCATTTGATGCGTACACGTTTCTTCCACTTTATACTTTAACGTTTGCATAAGACCTACTTTCTATAAACATCGGATCACAAATTTACTTCCTATTGAAGTATCCAAAATATATTTATAAACTAACACAAATCAACATCTTTCTCGTTGCTGCCAAAATGAAATCTTTGACTTACCCCTTACGAAATGAAGATCCCTAAACATTTCCTCTATTCCAATAAATGGCTAGGTTCTCAACCTCAAAGGGATGGTGAATGGATGACTCACGCAAACACTTCATGAAGCGTCTCCCTTCTTTTCCTACCCTAAGCTATTTGTACACCTTTGAGGATGGACAACTCAAACCAGCAGACCAAAATTTCCATTTCGCATGTTCGCCGTAACACCCATTGCAACAGCCTAGAACTGTACACTACATGCTGATATATAGGTCTCGGCAAATCAAATTATAAGTTGCAGTGACAAGGCTTACCATAATTGCTGAAATCCGTGAACCTAATCAATGCACTACAAATTCTATTACTTGCTACTAAGGTGTTATAACCTATAAATATAGGAGGCAGCTAGTCTGGTTCCTGGAATGGCCTTTCACGAGGGTGAAGCAAAATCAAAAGCAACGACTGAGAATTCTATGTTGCACCAGTCCCTTTATGTACTAATTCACAGAAGGCTCTTTGCATACACCAATCTTTTCCAAATACAGTTGTGTCTGTTGCCTACGCTAAAAGCTAAAACGCTGACTAATCATGGAAGTAAAATCAAAGCTGCATGCCTATTCTAAGTCTAGTACTGTATATTCCTTGACATCCAAGGAAATGAAACACTATAAATTAACACGTTGTGTTTCTTGGGTGTTTCATATTTGAAGAAAAAAGACTGGAAGTTCGAAACCGTCAAAATGGTTTTGAAAAATCTTTTCAATCTAAATTCTCCATGGAAAAATCTATAACTAGTATTTTTTGAAACTCTTAAGCATTTCCCTTCGTACGCGCATAGCTTTGTGCAACTCGAATCATCTTTTGTTCAGCAAAAAAAGTCAAGACAGCCACCTGGGGTTTTATAGCATCGTCAAAAGTGAGGCGTTGGATTTAACATGGAAGGTTGCAAGGTGAAAACGCTTTGTACAGGGAAATTTATAACGTGGTAGTGGTGTGTGCTGCATGCGGACGTGAGTGCATGGGGTATGGTGGAGGAAATTTTGGGTTAAAGGTGTATGGGATCGAAGAGGAAGGGATACGTGCATATGAAGGGGGATGCCATTGGTGTACTAAAGAAGATCGGTATGAAGTGGTGCGGAAATGTTTTTGAAAATGGTGCATGTAGAGTTCAGTTCGAAAGGGTATGTTGAATGATGTGTATAGGAGTGTTTTCTGGTGGGTCTCGTGATAAAATAGAGGAGGAAGAAAGGGTTGTTGTGTACGGAAATGGTTGCTGTCGTGGTTTCCGAGAAGGGTTCAAACTCAAGATGAAGGGGATTGGGAAGATGTGCTTGGGTAGGGGAGAAGGTTGGCGGCATAACTCGTTGGTGGAGTAAGTCATCGGGGAAGGAGCAGCAAGGGGGAGGCTCACGGAAATAACGGTGGAAATAATACACGCAGGGGAACGATTTTAAATGAAGGTAAATGCTGCTGTTTTAAGCAGTAGGGATATATGCAGATTATTACATGGTGATGGGCCCGGGTACATGAGAAGCCCAAAGATTTTAAGAAAAGCAAGGCGCAGGTTATATATATATATATATATATATATATATATATATAAATTCACAGTGGCCATGACATGGTAGGAGCCATGCTGCGTTCGACCTTCAAAGGTGGGGAGGACACTGTTTAGAAGCGGGCCTGGTTATAAGATGGGAATGGGCCGAAGAAAATGGTAAGGCCCGGTTAAGTTATATACATGAGTTTTGTTTAATTAAATATATACACAACCTTTTAAATGCTATATCTCGCTCGTACCTGCTCAGATCTATGAACGGTCCGTCTTATTGGAATCATAGCGACGTGAGCTAGACTGTGGAACTGTTTTCGCTGAGAACAGAGCTATTGATAATTCATGATAAAATCAAACACTGGTTTGATTATAAATGAAATAAAAGAAGAATAGTCGACTGTGAACTAAGGTGAGTAAACTCACTAACTCTGTCTAGTTTTATAAATTTATAAACATTATTTAATATTGATAAAAATGATTGAATGCTGTGCATGATGGTTGTTTGGATGATTTACAAATAAATTGGTTGATAATTATATATATATGAAGTCGTTGGTTAAATACGGATTTAACAATTTCATATTGATATGAAATTGTGTTATTTATGTTGATTAACATATGTGGATGCAGGGAAACAGGTTGGAGGGATCCAACTGGATTCCTCAACAATTATATTGTTGTTTTTCATGTATTGCATTATATGATGTGATGAATAACCTATGGTTGATTGTTGTGTGTTTGGAGTGTTAGAACAACATTGACCTAAAATAATTGGTATTAAAATACCATAAAAATATATGAAAAAGAACTTTGGTGGTTTAAAAGGGTAAAATCTATTTTAAATTGAATAGAAATTAATTTCGATTGGATAGAATAAGATAACTTGTTAATTATATAAAACAAGTAGGTCGGTTATTAAATGATGTTTTTAAATGGAATAAATTACTTATTTTTCATAATAAGTTAGAAATATAAATTTAATAAATGATTTTTGGAAATGGGGAAATCGGTTAAAGGAGGATGATGAAGTTTATTTCGATGTTGAAAGATGAGTAGGATTGAATAAATCCATAAGGACTTATATTGAGAATTCGACTATGTCGAATGATATAAAAATAATTTATTTTAGAAATTATATATTACATAAATCCAGAAATTTACATATAGTTAATATTTGGTTTGAATCCAATAATTTGTAATCAAATATGTAATAGAGATTAAATTATAACGTGATACATAATTAGCAAGAGGTATGCTTATAAATGGGGTTTGTAAAGTTGAATATGAATACATATTTATTTAATAACTCGATTAATGGAGTTTAAAACTAAAAGGGTATTTATTATTTAAATCAAGATTTGATTAAATAAAATAAGTCAATATTTCTGTAAAGATACAATATTCACGTTCTAACATGAATAATGGTTTGGAAGCAGGCTTTTTGCAAATTAGAATGATGATAAAAATAATTGGTAACTGCTGGAAGTAATAAATACCAAAGTGAAATTTAGAAATTGAGTGACCTGAAAAGGAAAATTATTCCGAAGTCCGGAACATTAATCGAATAGGAATTATTCGAAAAAGAGTTATACCTTGAAATTCGACTATATCGAATTTGGGAAAGTAATATTTACTTTCCATTTTTAAATGAAGATTATTTATTTAAAGTAACGAATCAAAAGTTATATTTTAAAGTTAAATAATTTGGAAATAGGAATTATAATGTTATCGTTGTAACCAATAAATTCCATAAAAGAAGTGGGTGCATAAACCGAATCCGAAAGTACACAAGTAATTACTTGATAAGAAATAATAGAAATGGAGTTTAGGAAGTTAGAAACTAATTGAAGATTAGTTAAGTTGAATAGCTTTTTGAATATTGATCTGACGTTGGTTTCGGTCTTCGGGGTTGATACTTGGGAAATTGTTCTCTTACTATTTTACAGTTATAGACTGATGAATAGGGAAGAATAGAGTTGCTTGAATAAGAAATGGAAATGTTTTCCATTGGTAATAATGTATATTTTCTGAATATAGAAAATAAGAGTTGTGAATATATAGAGTTAATTCCCGATGTTAGAAAGAAACATTTTCTAAATATAGAAAATAAATAGTTTAAATAGATAGAGTATGTTTTCCAAAGATCGTGTGAGGCAAAACGGGTTTTGAGAAATATTTGGGAAAATATGGGAAAACAGGAAATTGGGAAATGGATAATTTAATAATAAATTAAATTTAAAGGGCTTAGTGTTGATTGATAATTGATCAGTAAGATTTCCATTTGGAAACACGACCGTTGTTTGTATGTATGTTTTCCTTTGATAGTTAAAACACCGACTATCAAAGTTTTTGACCCATTTTCCGTTGTCAATACGGAGAGACCGGGATCAGAATTATTATCTGAAAACCACTCCGTATGGGCATTAGCGTTGCGAATCAAATATGTTGAAGACCATTGAAGACGGAGTTATTGCAAGGGCTGTTTTGGTGATCCTAGGTAGAAATTGCCTAAAATGAATTTATAGAACAGTGCCTTCAGTTTGTCCAGTCCCAGGACAACTTGAATGGACGAATGTTTGACAAAGTATATCTAATAGATCGCATAAGTTAATCTCTTCAAATGTATTCACGTTTGGTGGCGGAGGAATTCATTTCTCTTAGTTTTATACCTATGGTATTTTTGGGGAAATCAATTTGTGATTTGGCAGGTATGGCGATGTGGCATCCAAAGTAAATGAAGGTGTGATCTGTTAAAAGATACGTTAGGACCTCAAGCCTCACAACCGGGAAATGACAAAAATCAGGCAGGTAGCATGGCTATGTGGGTCGCCCCCATTAGGGTGTACTATCACCATCTAGAGAATATTCATATTTGTTACTTCTTTTCGCTTCTGTATCTCCCGGGAATGATTATGTTGCTAGCAACCGTAGGTGACAATATATTCGATACACTCAAGAGAAATGAGTGGTCGGTCATGTGTGGCCTGGTTGCAAGATGTTCTTGTTGAACCCAGTGTATTCCTCTCTAGAGATACTCTATCGGCAGGTGGTTCCATACATTGTCATAATCGGAAACCATTCTCCAATAAGAGCCCTCGGTTTTGATTGTATATTATATATGTGGAGCATGAGATGCAAGCGTTCTGCTAGATTTTATTTACTTTTATTTACTTGCGATTAGACACTATTATAATATCAGAAAAGTATTGATTTTGAAAATGTTTTGGGTTATAGTAAGGTAAAAACCGTCCATGTTTATGTGTGGGTTGGTCTTACTATTATCCTTTTCTTTCAAAGGGATTTTTCAAAGTTAAACCGAATGGTTGGAGTTTACTCACACCGGTCCCATGATTGACCCAGAGTTTATTTTGTTTTGTTTTCCCTAAACTCTTTGGTGCCCAAATTGTACGGGCAATCAAGTAGTTAGGATTTTATAGATACATGAAGGAGCTTGGAGCATGAGGAACACCAGTTATATATAGAGTTTATTTCCGCTGTGATATACATGTGATGTTATGTACTCTGATGATATATATAAGTAAAAATATAGTTTGTATTTTAAAATTATGTTATATAATATATTTTATTCGTTCCGCTGTGAGATTCGTGTTTACTCTGATTCTGTTCAGTTGTGTTCTTCTTCTACTCTAAATTTCTTTCTTTCTGTTTCTCACCCTCTAACTTCTTTCTATTAATGTTCTGGTATTTCCGATGCTTGAATATTCGATATCGTATTTTATATTGATTCGGGGTCAAAAATCCCGTGGTCGTTACAAACGAAAGCCAAATTGAAAGTTGAGTTGATTAATAAAACAACTTTCAGCTCCGTTCCTTTTTTAGGACGAAAAGATTTTAAGTGGGGGAGATTGTAACAACCCGGAAAATCAGAACCAATTTAAAATTTTTATTTTGGTTATTTTAACGGATTTTGAATATTTAAAATGAATTATTTTGAAGAATAACAACGAAAAATTTATTTTCGACGAAGTTAAAATGAATAATTTTATTTTAATTATATAACGAGTTTGAAATGGCGCGGCAGTTCGAAAATTCGATTTCGAATTTCAAATGAATATACAAAATTCAATATAACTCGGAATTGAACGAAACAAGAAATATTTGAATCTGTTTAATCATATCTTTCTAATTGATGTAAGAAACTGAAATTTCACTTTAGAAGTTGAAAGTTACGTCCAGTTTAAAATTCAAAAAAGTCGCTGTGGAATTTATATATGTTTTAATATATATAAAGCCTTTAAAAATAGCCATTTTGCAAATGACCTCCGTTTTCGACGAAACCACTTTTGTTGGATCCGGAATGTCAAATTATTTCTAGATTCCAAAATTCTTAATTTTTGGGATCAATATGTGAGTGTGGCAGAAGAAAACGTGTTTTAACAGTATTAGTCAATTTGGATCGACCAGAAAATGGCCATTTTTCAAACGGTCTTCAAATTTGACAAAATTAGTTTTGTTAGGACCGTATCGTCAAAACATAGCTAGATTAATTTTTTTGGAATTTTCGGAGCCCGTATGTGGCCTCGGTAAATTAAATGTGCGTTTGAATTTAAAATATAATGATTTATATTTTAAATTCAGCGAAAACTGATCGAAACAACCGAATTCGGTTACGGGACATATCCCATTGTGTTCGGAATGGGGGTAATTAGCTAGTGGAGACATTCGTTGGGTTGGATTTGGGGTTCGGACGTAAAACCCTAATTTTTAGAATTAATTATTAATAAAATATATTTTATATATATATATATATAATCTTACTTAACCCCCCTCTATTTCATTTCAACGATCAAACGTTTATCCCCCTTTTAGATGAAAAAAAACCCCGTCGCTTTCTCCTTAGCCTCCCTCTCGCGCCGCCATGGATCAATACGCCTCCACCCTCCCTCGATCTCCACTCCCCCTCCCCCTTCATCCGCCGTCATCACGAAGACCAGTCCCCCCTCGCGAGACCCGAAGTCTCCCATCAGCACCTCCTCGTGAAGTCAACGTCGTCGCCACCGAATCCTAAGCTCCGCCTAAACCTCTAACGCCGCTTTCACCTCGAGCCGCGAAGCACCCCCCCATTTTCACCTCAGACACAGACCCTCCCCCTATTCCAAATTTGAGCTGTAAGTTTTTAATTACTTTACCTTTTTTAGCTTAACTTATTTATTTAAAGTTAGGATTCTTTAAAATATAAAAGCTACGATTTTTAGTTTAGAAAAATACGTTCTTTATGTTAGTAAAGATACAATTTTTAATTAGGTAAAGTTATAATTTTTAGCTATAAAAAGTTATGGATTTTTTAGTACGAAGATGTGAGTTTTATCTATATAAAAATATGGTTTTATCATATGGATGACAATAGAAAAAAAAGATTTGACTTTTAATTAAAAAGATTTGATTTTTAATAAAAGAAAATTAGTTTTTTCATAGAAGAAAAAATATTTTTTTTCATTGTAGAAAAAATAGATTTTTCATTGTAGAAAAATTAGATTTTCATTTTGAAGTAGCGATAAAAATTCGATTTTTACATATATGAAGTAGCGATAAAAATTCGATTTTTTATACGTATGGATAAAAATAAAAATTTGATCTTTATATAAGAAGTAGAGATATAAAATATAATTTTTAAATAGAAAGAAGCATTGTAAAAATATATGATTTTTATATATGAAGCGCCATTTTAAAAATGTGATTTTTAAAATAAAAATCATTTTAAAAATGTGATTTTTACTATAAATAGCGGAAAAAGGTCGCATTGGAATTTTGGGTAAATCCAAACCATTCAGAAATAGAGAATGGAGGAGTGTATCCCCAAGAGGAGAACTCCTCACTAAAATTATTTCTATCAATTATTTATTTTATAACTGCATATACGAATTGCTCCCCGTCGTCCACAGACCATGGATGACTTGTTTGGTTGTGTGTTTGGATTGATTTATTTGTGTGAATTTGGTTTGTGATGTGGAATGGAAAATAAAATTATTCATGTGTTGAATTAAATAAAATATTCATGTGTTGAAATAATATAAATATTCATTTACAAATCGGACGATTTGTTTATGTACACCCATTTGACTGATATGGATTGGGACGATATATTTTACACATCGCCCAATTGCACAAATAATATTCAGTGTTTGTGGATTGAAACCCCACACGGGTGTTGGGATGATATTTGACGTACACTAGTCCCAATTGTTTAGTGGTATGTCTATCATTTGGTTGACAGACTGTGTAAGCGTGAATTATTTATATTTAATGCTTGTGCAGTGTAGAACACACTCTGGTTGATGGATGATTATTTATCACTGTTGTTGTATACATGTGTGTTTGAAATCCATATAAATCAAATTATATGGTAATTGACTGTGTCTGATTCCAATTCAGAAAGAACAAATATTTTAAAATAACGAATATTTTAAAATAAGGAATATTTTAAAATGATATTCGGTAAAAGATCAAAATCTGATTTTGATGTCCGATTTGGGATGGACACGAATATGTTTAAATATATGAAGCCGTGTCGATTAGATTAACGCATTTTGACGTGAACGATATTTATATCGATTTTTTTCATTTTTATAATGAATATTGAAAAGGAATTAATTTCAAAATCTAATGTTTTGAAAATATTATCATTTATATATTAATGATATGGAATATTCAATTTTGATTTGAAATTGAACATGAAGTTGAAATTGTTTTGAATACGAATTTAAAATGATTTATAAAACACGCTTTAAATGGAAATCAACGAAATATAAAATTAAATATATAATATAATGGCCTGAATAGAACGCGCCGCGCTGCGGTAGTTCGCGAATTTCGACCATTGACTTCGAATGGACATTATGGGAGATCTGACCGTCGGATTCTCCTAAAACTGAAACCGTTGGGTTCGTACCGAAAAGAGCTTTCTAAAGAATATTAGAGATTTTAAATCTAACGGTTGGATTTGGAATTATGTCCAAATCAAAATTGGAAAAGGTCGCTGTAAGTGCAGTTCGATGACCGTTTATGGAGATCGACTGTAACGGCCTTGATAAAATTATTAAAAATATCAATAATTAGTGTAAAATCATAAGAAATGATTTGGAAAGAATTGAGATGAAAAATTCTATATTTGAAAAGATAAAAATAGATTTTTATCGAAATGAACTAGTTATGAACTAGAATTATAATCCAATTATTTTTAAATAAATAAATTGGATTTGAAATGGTTTTAAAAGTAACCAGAATTTCCAATATGTGAATTGGAATGGATTTGAATCAAAATTATCTTCGGAATATTTCGATATTGGATTCCGTGATTATACAAGTATTGTGGAGGAATTTGGAAGATATATCGTTATTCCAATACGATGTTTGTTGAGTTCAGAATTTGATATTGAATATAAGCCGATATATTTTCTATTCGGAGTCTTGTATTTAATATCAAATGGGATTTTGGGTTTGTCATGAACGGTGTCTTCAGTAATACTGTTCTTGAATCCCATGCGAAGAGAATAAATCTTTTAATTAAGGTTGTTAGAGTTTCCAATTATATTTAATAATTGGAATAAAATGGAATGTGAATTAGGTTTATCGTGAACTGTGTTTTTTAGCGACATTCGTTCTTTAACCCGATTTACAGTGAAATGTGATTTGGAATTTATAAATCTTTTGTTAAAATTTGAAGGAGATTTTCCAAAGTAAAGTTTTCCAATTTAACATATTAAATTTAAATTGAATGGAATTCGATTTGGTAATAATCGAAGCGAGCTTTTGTAAAGGAAGACTTTTAATATATATATGGAATTTAAAAGGCCTTATCGTTATTCCATTTATATTATCGGTTGGATATGGAAGTTCATGTCGATTATATATATTGATCTGTGAATGTGATTTTGGATTTATCGTGAGTTGTGTTTTAAATGACATTAGTTCTTTAACCAAGTTAAAGATAAGATTAATTTCTTAACTTTGAATAATCATTAAGTAATAATTTTTGGAAATTAAAACTGAATTAGAGTTTTAATGAATCTTTAAATAGATTGAAAGGTGAATTTGATAACTAAAACTATCAAATTCAAGAGATGATCGAGAATGGAGTATCACCAGTTTTGCTCCAAGCGATAGTTAAATCTTTAAATTGATTTGAACGTGAAATGGTAATTAATTTTACCAATAACACCGTGGTGTTAAATATGAAGTATTACTAGTATTAATTCATGGGATGAATAGGTTGGGATTGAGAAATTTAACAACTGATTACTTCATAAGATTCGCTAATCCCGACTAGTTTGGATAAACCATAATTTGGTTCAAATTAATTTCCGAAGGAAGATTAAAGAATAAATTTAAAGAATTTATCTTTGATAAAATTAATGGGAACCTTTCTTAAAGTATAAGAATATTTGAATAAAGGAATATTTTGGATTGGAATGAGGCATATGTTGTGTTTTTACAACACTTGTTTATTATATACACGAGTTATTCAGAAAGACCGGGTTTATCCCATTTTGAATAACTGATTCGACGATAAGTCGACGATGAAGACGGTGGTTGAAGACCGGAGGTCTTCACATCGTTTGGATGATTACTGATGTCTTGATTGGGCTGTACACCCAAGACAAGGTAATAAGGGGTGATCGTCCAGACGTACTTGGGGATCGACCGGATATGCGAGGACCTCTCTCCTATATTGGACATATGGGACGAGGAATAAGGTGCCTCCGGTTTCGTTCAGACCCAGAACGAACTTGTAAAATGCATGTGTGTCTGACATCGGATTTCATTCTGTGTGATTGATAGACATCGGTTGCATAGCGTGAATTGCCTGTGTGGCATGCTGAGATGCAAATGATCAAGGCTTCTGTTGAAAAGTAGACACTACACCATAAAGCTTATTTTGTCACTCCCCTCTCCTTTAAATTTGATACGGTCTATAGCCGTATTAATTTAGAGAGGGCCTGAGCCGTGCCTATTTAGTTAGAAAAGGCTTGTAGCCTAATTAGAATTTGGCTCAATATTTGACCGTATCAAATTCCTTCACTTATACATGTAAAAATTTCCCACCTAGACGTGCTCCCACCTTTTTTTTCATTTCCCTCCACGCGATCTATTTCCCCCTTTTTTTTTTCTAATTTCCCACCTTACCCGTGCCCTCTGTCCAATATGCGATTGAAAAACTTGGTAATCAAAAAAATTCTGCTCTAATCAAATTCGAACGCGCTCAGATTTGTAAATCTGGTAAATCTTTATTTGATTCTATGATTATTTCTTTTCATACCATGTTTTAGGGTTACGTCTCGAACCTAAATATCCTGATTTTTGATTCGATGATTATTTTAGGGTTATGTCTTTGTTTGATTCCATGAATCGATGATTTTAGGGTTACGTTTTTATTTGATTTGATGATTTTATCTTATAGTTTAGGCCAGGTACCCATATAGTCGTTTACTGATCGTAAAAAAAAATCATATTTTTATTGCTCCTCTGTTAATCTTATTGAAACTATATCCAGCTAACCACAACATTTGTATCTCACACCTTTCCAATTTTGCCATTCAAATCATCTTCAGTCTTCTACTGGTGGCGGTGTCAATTAGCACCTTTGGCCTATCATTTCTGCTCAGATCTAAGGTATTATGTGTGATTCGAAGATATAATAATATTGGTCCTTTCTATGATTGAATTGCTTTGGCATTATGTATGATTTTATAAATTATGACATGTTGCCACATTGGGTATGATTATTCTTTTATGTTTCCTGTTAATTAATGAATTAAGCCATCATTATCGATGACCCCATGAACGTGTGTCTCAATCCTATGAATTTACTGAACTTGTGTCAATCTTATGTCATAGTGGTCCATGACTCACTTTATTGGTGCTTTAGCCTTTTCGAAATCATCAGGCTAATTAAAGCACTTTACTGTTCTATCCAAATTTTGAACATAAAAAATCGATTTATAAGATGTGTTTTAATCGATCGATTTATAAGCTTGCATGGCAGTACTGCGAAGTCCAAGGTACAGGTAAAACTATAAATGATGATGAACAATGTGGAAACTACTTAAAGATTGGAAGTCCCCAGTAAATGATTTATCAGTCGGTAGCTAGCTTCATGCATACAAATTGATTTTGTAATTTTTTGTATCAATGTGTTACAACGTGATATGGTTATTGCACAAATATATAATTAATTAAAAAGCAGTCGATTAATAATATTTAATCATTATTGCGTACAAACAACCGACTTGGAAATAAGAGTTGTAGAGTACTACACATCATAAAGAGTAACCCGACAAAGTAGCTTCTTTATTAGTTTGAACTGGACAAAGCAACTTGAAGAACAGTTTGTGATGCCAAGGCATTTGTTGATGATAGGAACTCCTATCTAGAACAATCTATATGAGCTTGGGGCTTTGATGCATTTCTGCATGTCCTTAATCTTTGGAATTATTGAGCAATTTATATCAACATTCAAAGAAGCTGGTAGTTCATCAAACGTGCACTCGTATGTATCCTGCTGAACTAAGAATTTTACGGTTGCAATATGATTAGTTCGTTTCATATATTTGTTAAACCATGTCCGATTTCATTTTGTTTTGTTGCCAAATCAAGACACTTATATGTACTTTCATACTTGATATATAGGTCACAATGCCGATAAAGTTAAGCGCCAATTTCAAATTCTGAAACATGTTTTAAAACCATTTATGCTTCGAAGAACCAAAGCTTTTCTTGTAGCGAGTGGATGCTTAATATTGCCTCCCCTTACATTTATGTGTTCAATGTACATTTATTTTTTTCTCCTTGCATGTACAACATCCTGTCATCGGTCACTAAACGACATTGTACCCTTCAATTCCCTTGTCCCCTTATCAAGTTTTCCATATAATTTTTTTTGCACTAAGCTAATTTTTGCAGATATGATTTTTCATGTGGTATATAGATCATATTCACGAAATTTTACATCATTTCATAACTAACAATCTACTACAAATTACATTCCACAATCACTTTCTTGCACTGAAGGGGAGAATGGTGTATAAAATTGCTCAATTTTTGGTATGATAAACTGGATTATGTTAACTGATTGTGTTCCATTATTTTGATTATTGATTTATAGTTTTCTCTATTGATATCCAGGTAATACGTCTTCGAAAAGAATGTAGCCATCCTTATCTATTTAGTGGTATAGTTTTCTCTATTTAAACTGAGCGTAAGGCTCAGTTGAAACTGGGTTTAACGGTTCAGTTGAAACCGAGCGTAAGGCTTAGTTTCGCTGACCCGTAATGCTCAGTTGAAACTGAGCCTTTCGGCTCAGCGAAACTGAGTGGTAAGGCTCAGTTGAAACTGAGCTTTACAGCTCAGTTTCAACTGAGCGTAATGCTCAGTTTCGCTGAGCCGTAACTCTCAGTTGAAACTGAGACTTTCGGCTCAGCGAAACTGAGCCATAAGGCTCAGTTTTGCTTTGTTGACCTTGATTGAATGGTTGTGAAAATTTCCCTTTATTGGCCTTGATTTAATCGGCCACGAATGGATGATTTTCTCGACAATATTATGTGATTATTACCATGTACTCACGTGATTTATGGAATCGATTTTTTTCCCAAACATGTTTGCATACTTTGGAAAAAGAGAAAAAAAAACCGGACTTGCTGTGTCTTTTGTAAACTGGAATATACTTGTTGCCGTGAACCTCTTGTTTCATTTCAGGAATGTTAAAGTAATTCTCGCCAAAAACTGTTTGCGAATTCCTTAACCCAAACTGTGATTTTCAAAAGAAAAGTAAAACTGTGTCTTTCCCAAGGATAAATAAGAAATATCTTAGTTTATGTGTGCATATATTCTAGGGTAGCCATGCATGTTCAATCAAAGGCACGAATAAGTACTATGTGATTTTGAACTTTTCATTTTTGTATATGCGTATTTGTTCGTGTTACATAAATAACCACTTTTTACGATATTGTTATAAATTACGCTATTGTTTTCCACATTTTACGATAAACATCACTTGATGTTAATAATGAATTGCAGTATTCTACAACCATTGTTCTAGACTATAGATTGAAGGGTACATATAGGCGTATTTGCTCGTGTTACATAAATAACCATGACCAACATATCGCGTATTTTTGGATTGAGATTTTAATCATTTGAACTCTGACTCAATTTTAGTCTTACTACTAAACAAGATTTGACAACATATCGCCGAGTTGAATTTCTCTAATGGCTGTTATGTTAAGCTTGAGTATGGAATATTAGCTTGTAGTTTTGCCCCTACCCCTCCTTTTTTCCCGGACAGGTTAATATTTAGGTGTCCTATTGGTTATATCTTGTTACGCAGCTGGTATAAGTACCTAAGCATCACTTTATTGATTAAAATTATATGTACTTTCATTTATCTTAATTAAAATGGCGTATCTGTTACATTTATAGTGACCAGGATCAAATCACATTTGCATTTACAGACCAACGTAATCTGCTTAAGCATAATGATAAACATGAATTCAAATCGAGTTCTTAAAATTTTAACAATTTTCTGCTCATGTTATCTACCATGTTTTATTTATTTTCGCTTCCTCCTTTTCAGGGTTATGGGTGCAGCATAACTCCAGAAGTATGTTGGTGGTTTAGGAGGTATAGGCGCTTCTGGTGTTGGTTCTACAGCTACATATGCCCCAAAAGATTTGAATAGAGAGATCACGCCGGAGAAGGTTAGTAGACCATTTCACTTTTTGGGTTATGATGTTGGCATGTTTAACTAATCATATATTTGTGTTTGGTGATGAATAATTGCACTTCCCTTTGTTTGCTTCACCCTCCTTTTGCAAATATATCTACAAATGCGACGCTATCACTCTCCTTTTAAATTTAGTTGCTTATTTTGTTTTTTTACCATATCACTTTTCTTTATGCTTGAGTTTTGGTTTGCATAATTATACTAAGTTCCACTATCCTTTCAAGGAATCAGCGAAATCGAGCCTTTCGGCTCAGAGAAACTGAGCCGTAAGGCTCAGCTGAAACTGAGCTATTACGGGTCAGCAAAACTGAGCCATACGCTCAATTTCAATTGAGCCTTATGACACAGTTTCTCTGATATATCATGGGTGCTCTAGCGCATCCCTTCGTTCTCTTACATATGAGTAAAAGTATTGGTGTTTCTAATTGTTTATATAACTTACTAACAACAGCTTCAAAATGTAGCTACATTCCATGTTACCATTCCTTTATTATATTATATAAGCAAAAATCTACATGTAGGATGAAACATGCGATGTTACCATGAGTACAGTTAAGGTGTTATTGGTTCTTTTTTGGTATGTTTTACAAATTGACAGCATATCAATTTGGCATATGAGATTTCACATGTTCAGTTAAGGTGTTATTGGTTGTATAGTTTTAATTGTTAATGTCTCAAGTTTCTGGTTTTGGTCCTTTTTATGACCTGACAGCAGATTATTTTAGGGTATGATATTTAACGGGTTCATTTAATGGAAATTATCATGTACAAATATTAGCAATGCATAACATTCAATGTTAAATTTTCTTCTAAGTTGTAGGTATGTTTGCTATTTTAACTTGATTTATATGTATTCTCATTTCTTTGTCATAATATTTAATTAATGCGAAAGCGGACCATTTAATAAAATTACCGGATGTTATTCCGTGGGTGTACAGTCTAGCAACACTGCTTACTAGAAGTTATTATTTACGAACATAAATGAAGAATACACAAATACCAAGTAGTTTTCGAATTCATGTAAACCAATTCATATACGTCAAGAAATATCCACCTTTTTCGATTTCAAATGCAAATAAAATCTAATTTTTAAATTATTTCCACTGTGTATTTCATAAAAGCTCACCAAAATATTTATTTTATCTCAAGCTTTATGAGCTTTTATATTAATAACATCTATAGCTTCATATTATTTGGCAAACTGAAATTTAAGTGCAAGCAATGGAAATGAAGTTCAAGATTTTGAAATTATACCTCAGAAATCAATTGCATATTTTATTTGCCTTTAAACACGTATGATACCTCAGAAATCAATTGCATATTTTATTATACCTCAGAAATCAGAAATGAAGTCCAATGTCTACATTTTCGTATACTTTGCATAGAACAGATGGATGCAAATAATTGTTGTGTTTTACCTCTTTATTGGGTTCCAATGTCTGTTTGTATACTCAAATGATATATTGCTTTCAAATTTGTAACCAATGTTCTGTAATTTATTAAACTATACAAATAACCGTTTACTTCTCACATTCAATAAAAAAATGCATTTCTATAGACAAAACTATACATGGTCATATCATTAGTTTCTTATTTGATTTCAAATCAAAATACATATTATATGTTCAAAATAAATAGTCATATATTCAAAATATGGGCCAATGGAATATACAAAATTGATATTTCAATCAATGCAAAAAAACAACCAGATATACACCACAATAATTTCTAAACCAAGAAACACAAACATGGCGTTGACAAATGGCACCATTGTAAACATAGGGAAAGCAGAGCACCTGGAAACAAGTGGAAAAGACAATAAAACTAGATTAATCAATTCACAACATAATAAAAGAATCTTTGGATTAACTTCATTGAGTTGGAGTTAGTAGAGGCCGGAAACTAGAATCTTCCATTGAGTGGTAAAGAGGATATTTGCAGGGTTTTCCAATAGATACGTAAATAACCATGACTAATATAACAAATCAAAAATATTTTCATTTTAACTATAAAAATGTCAAGATTACCATGTGAATCATATTAATATTAATTTTTTCTTTCTTTAAATTTAAAACCTCGTTAAAGATATAAGTTTAATGTAAAAAATATAGGATGACAGGTATAATTCATTTGAAGCTAAAATATAGGGTTTTAGTTTATTATTTAGGAACTAAATGCATGCAATTTGTTTGATAACTGAAAAGGAGAGATCAAATGATAACTGAAAAAGAGCATATTGTCCGGGGGGGGTGGGCCCATTTGTTTGATGAGATTATATAGATAATAATTTTATTCTATAGATAGTAGCAATTTTTGAATTGTATCAGCATTAAAAATATAGGATGACATGTATAATTCATTTGAAGCTAAAATATAGGGTTTTAGTTTATTATTTAGGAACTAAATGCATGCAATTTGTTTGATAACTGAAAAGGAGCGATCAAATGATAACTGAAAAAGAGCATATTGTCCGTGGGGGTGGGCCCATTTGTTTGATGAGATTATATAGATAATAATTTTATTCTACAGATAGTAGCAAATTTTGAATTGTATCAACATTAAATAAACTATAGTAATTTTTAGAAGTATGTACAACTTTAGCTCATAAACGTTATTTTGCAATAAACTTCTTTAAGTTGATTACATAGCAAATATATTATATTTACGTCTTATGTTATATTATATATGATATAGGAGGGCAACATGTCCCACAGTATAGACAAAACGTGGATATATGAATCTGATCAAAGAACTACATGCTATAGAGAGGGGGTGGAGAAGTTTATTAGTTTCGTTGAAGAAAACGGTGGTAAGAAAGGAGTGTATTTATGCCCTTGCATTAAGTGCCAAAATCTGAAGACGATAAGATTAGAGGTCATTCATTTTCATTTGCTTAGATGGGGTTTTATCCAATCATATAGCGTGTGGTATTTACATGGGGAAAAACAACCAGTTAGTTATGCCACAAATACCGATGAGGTTGAACATATTAGGATGGAAGATCTAGTCAATGATGCAGATAGATTTCATGATTTTCAACCTGATCTAGTCAATGATCATGCTAATGTTGGACAGCAGTTTACGGATGATGGAAATTGGCAGGCCAATGAAAGTAAGAAGTATAAACCACTTTTTTAGAGCGCAAAAGAGCCATTGTATCCTTCATGTTCAAAAGGGTTAACGAAGCTGTATGCCATTGTGAAACTGAATAGCTTGAAGACCCAATACAGCTTTTCAGATAATGGGGTGACTGCACTTCTCGAATTAATAAAGGAGTTACTCCCCGAAGGTAACACACTGCCGACAAAATACTCCGACGTGAAGAAGTTAATTAAGCAAGTTGGAATGAATTACAAAACTTATGATGCATGCATCAATGATTGCATATTGTACTGGAAAGATGATGCGAACAGAGTTTCTTGTACAAATTGTAGTGAACCAAGATATACGACATCATTTGACGAAGAGAGAAAAGGCACCAAAGTATCTCGAAGGACATTAAGACATTTTCCTTTAATTTCTAGATTGAAGAGATTATATACTATACCATGGATAGCAGAGGCAATGACCTGGCATGGTCATGCCAAGTCTAATCCACAAGTAATGCATCATCCATGTGACACTTCTCAATGGAAATCCGCGGATTCTTTTGATAAAACGTTTCCCGTCGAGTCACGAAATGTCACACTTGGAATATCAACAGATGGTTTCTGTCCACATGTTTCTCTGTCTAACCCTTTTAGCTGTTGGCCAGTAATTGTAGTACCATATAATCTTCCTCCATCTATGTGCATGAAACAGGAGTTTTCAATGTTAACACTGTTGATTTCTGGACCAAAACAACCGGGAAAAGATATTGATGTTTATTTACAGCCGTTGATAGACGAGTTAAAACAGTTATGGGAAGGAGTCGTTACATATGATTCATTAAATAAATCCGAGTTTACAATGAGAGCTAGGGTGCTGTGGGCAATCCATGATCACCCTGCTCTTGGTACTTTATCGGGATGTATAACTCACGGTTACTTTGTATGTCCCGTTTGTGGGGAAAACACATGTTCTTATCATCTCCCTAAAAGTAAAAAGATGTGTTTTATGGGACATCGAATGTTTCTTCCTAACGGACACAAGTTTCGATACGAAAAGACAAATTTCAATAACGAACAAGAACTTCGTCGTCCTAAACGACCATTGACTGGTTTTGAAGTTGAGAAGAAAGTTGCGAATATCAAAATGAAAGTCGGTAAAAAGAAAGAAGAAAATGGTCTAAAACGAAAAAATCCAGCCATTGAAGAAGTTGACGATGTTTCTGGATGGTATAGGAGGTCTATCTTTTTTGATTTACCATATTGGAAAGCAAATATGATTCGACATAATATCGATGTTATGCATACGGAGAAGAATGTCACAGAGCATCTCACAAGCACCATTATAGACCATAAAGATAAGTCAAAAGATGGCATCAATGCACGCAAGGATTTGAAAATCATGGCTATAAAACAAAAGTTGTGGGTGATGGAAGATCCTGAAACAAATAAAATAATCATACCCAAGGCAACTTTTACTTTAAGGAAAGAAGAAAAGATACGATTTTTCACTGTATTGAAAAATCTGAAAGTACCTAATAAATTCTCTTCTAACTTCCGCAATAATGTGACCATCAATCCTCCCGAACTAAGAAATATGAAGTCACATGATTATCACGTCATAACGCAGCATTTGCTTCCGGTACTGCTTCAACATTCTTATGCACAACACAAGGATCTGCAAAATGATGTTCATCGTATTAGTTTATTCTTTAACATTTTGTGCTCAAAGGTGATCAATAGGGAACACCTTATAAAAGCAAAGGCTGGTTTGATAGAAGCAATGTGTGTTTTTGAAAAACATTTTCCACCTGCGTTTTTTGATATTAGTATCCATCTTATGATTCATTTAGCCGATCATGCATTGATTGGTGGCCCTGTCAGATATAGATGGATGTATCCTTTTGAACGGTTTGTAACTAATTTCAGTTATGTACCTTATTATTCGGTGTAAATAGCTATCCTATATAATATATAATTGATTACATTCACGGATTAATGAAAACATATAAAGGATATGTACGCAACAAAAGATACATTGAAGGGTGTATTGCAGAAGGATATATCGTACAAGAAGCTAGCCTTTACTGCATGGAATATATGCCAAACGGAGGTTATGGCAATCATAAACATACCCGCGAAGCATTTTTAGATGAGGATGATGAATTTGCTGGTGAGATACCTTTAGATAATGGTAAAAATATAATGTTAACCCAAGTGCAGTTTGAACAAGTGCGTAGATGGGTCCTTAATAAGTATGATGGATGGGATGAATGGAAGAAGTAAGTTCATGAATTTGTTTCAAATTTTCATTTTTTCAGTTGTGTTTATATATTAATTTCGATGTGTTTTCTATAGAAGGTATAACTCCTATGTGAAAATCACTAGATTTCAACCACGACGAAAAGGTACAACCGTCGAAGTCATTCAAGCACCAGATTTTACCCTATGGTTACGTAATGAGGTATTACATCATCATAAGTATTTCACGTGTTTATAAGTTGACAATACAAACCATGCTTTTATTTTTTTATTGTGTTTTATGTAGTTGGTGAATTGCAGCGATGCTGATCCAACTCTTTGGCGGCTAGCACACGGGCCGTTGTTCATGGCGCTTAGTTATACGAAGTACCAAGTGAATGGGTTTTTATTTTCCACGAAAATGTACGAAGATCGTATGGTCACACAGGATAGCGGTGTATGCATGAAAGCAATTACAAAATTTAGAGCGAGTGGTAAAGATAAAAATTATAAGGAAGCAGAAACAACGTATTACGGAGTCATTCAATAGATACTTGAGTTGGATTACACTGACTTCAAACAAACGGTTTTTTATTGTGATTGGGTAAAGGTCGAGGATAAGATCAATGGTTGCAAAATAGATCCCGTTTCAAACTTAATCATGGTCAATTTAGGAAAAATAAAGAACAAAGACAACATGAATGATGAACCATTTATTCTTGCATCAGAAGCGAGTCAAGTGTTCTACTCAAAAGATTCAAAAAATAACGGATGGTCTGTGGTTTTGCATACACCGAAACGGTTGACAACAAATGTGGATGACATTGAGTTTCCTACCGTCTACCAATCAGCTTTTGAAGACAATGAAAAATTAGAAAATGTATTCGGAAAGTCATGAATTGTTGACTGCTTTTTTTATCACATGTATTTGGAATGTAATGAATTGTTGAATGTTTTTTTCCTCAAGGAAATCACATGTATTTGGAATTTCATGAATTGTTGGATGCTTTTTTTTGCATTATACATGGTGGTGATGATGATCACATGTATTAGTTATATTTTGCAGGAAATTATGTCACAAAATCCCATATCATCACATGCATCATGTTCAAAAGAGCAAAAAGTTGATCAAAACCTACTTGGTATCCCAATATCAGAAAATGCTTCAAAAGTTGCTACTATGCTTGGTAAACTAGTAAGAGCCCATGTGCCGATATCATACGTAAGTTGGAAAAAAATACCCAAAACATATAAGGACGACGTTTGGAACAAGTTGGTGGTAAGTTTTTACTTGAGAAATTTGGTAATATAGCATTTAAATGTCTACAGTCTATTTTTACAGTCTGACTCTTAATTTTTGCAGAAAATGTATGCGCTTGAGCCGCTTTCAAAGGAAATGTTTATAAAAAGAATGGCCGAGGCTTTTAGAAGACACATGAAAAACTTAAGAGAAAGTTTTTATGATATTTTCGACAATGACGAAGAACGGTTGAAAAATTGTCCACCTGCAGTTGCTCAAGAAGATTGGAGTGAGTTCATAAAAAATGAAGCAACGCCTGAAGCGAGCAGAAGAAGGAAGTCAGGCAAAAGAAATAGATTATTGCTCAATTATGGTCACCATGCAGGACGTAAAAGTCATGCTAGAATAGAACACGAATTGGTAATTTATATTCATTTTATTTCAAAAATAGTAAAATCCCCCCAATTATGATAGGAAATATACATAAACTGGAATATATTGCAGACCGTTGCAGATCCATCTGCAAATATCAGCCGTCGTCAAGTATGGGAGAAGACACACACGAAAAAAGATGGTAGCATATCAGATGCCGCTTCTGTGTACTTCGTAAGTTAAACAAATATTAACTTGCGTATTATTTGAAATTTCATTATTCATTTAAGAATTATCATATCTTAGGATAAAATTGCGAAAATGAAGGAAAAGATCACCGATAGTGATGAAGAAAACTGACAGTGGATGATGATATCTTAACACAAGTGTTTGGTAAGGATACGAAGGGTAGGAGCCGCGGTGTTGGGACCGTCATACCAAAGACTAATGTTAAGGCTTGTGCTATTGCACAGAAACGATTCAAATGTGTTAGTCAAGACAACGATGACTTGAAAACGAGGGTGGGAAGTTTGAAGGGTACAATGGGAAATATGGCGGGGCGAATGGAGCTTCTGATTCAAATGGTGGGAGACATCGCTACTTCTAAAGGAATCCCCGCACCGTTAGATCGCCCTGATGGAGCACGCAACATACAACTCGGTTCTTCTAAAGTCGTTGATTCTCAAGATACAACCAAGGTTTCGAATAATCAAAAATGTGAAATTCTCAACTCTGATCTAGACATAGTAGCAATAGGTATTTTTTACCAACTTTTTATTATTAGTTGATTTCGATGCAGTTATTTTGTTGGATAGATGTAGACAACTTTATTGCAACAGGTACTGTATGTCGAGATTCTACATCGTCCAGAATTCATGGGAAATATGTACCATCTACACATGAAAAATTGGTTTTGGACGATATACTGATGTCGGATGAGAAAACCACCAAAATAAATCGTCAATTTGCAGAGACTTTTGATGAAGTCGGAGTAGGTGGGTATGTGTGTCATCCGAAGAGCCTAATTCGATATCTTTAGACATTGGAGCAGATATATATAATTTTACACTATATGCTATCAAGTCAAAAGAGATCACATAAGAATAAAAGAACCCATAACCAACTTTAATTCACTTATACATTGCTTGCATTGCTTATTTCAGGTATTGCATTTCTTATTCCAGTGGCGTTACCGAAGCAATTCTTCTTTCAGAGCTACTTCAGGTATGGTTTCGCTCTTATAAAATTTAGTTGCTTAAATTTTGTTTTCTCGACATTTTTCTTCATCTTTTTTTGGCCTTGAGGTATGTTTTTATGTTTTGTTAGTTATATGAGAGGTAGTTGCAATTAAACCAATGGGCTAATGGATAGTTTGTCTTGTATACTTTTGGTGCAGTGGAAATTTGCATTCGTGTCACTTGGCAGTCCTGATTATCTTCAGGATTCGGATATTCTATTTTATTTGGTTTCAGGTACCTTTCTACCCCACATACATATGAATTATATTAGCAATAACATGGATGTTGTTGAGTTTAATGGTTGAAAACTGTTAATGTTCCTTGGATGATGTTATGTCGGGAAATGAACACTCTGTTTTTCCAAACTGTTAGTGTTACCATTATATCATAAATCCTTGTTTCTTCATCGACTCAACAAGCATTATTCTGTTCCAAGAGCCGCTAACTCGGCTTCGTCGTCTATCACTACGACTTCTGGAAATAACAGTTGTTCCCGACAGCGATTTCAAGTCTAGTTAAACTAGATATTAAACATTATATTTATGGATTTTTCACTTCAAGGTACTGTATCTTATATTTACCAGTTCCTATTCACAATATTGAGAATGTAGCCTCAGACTATGGTATGAACATCCAATTATATTGATAATTAAGTTTGGGTTGTAGTAGTCATTCATCTGGTTGTTTTAAGGGATGTTATTGTGACAGTTACAGTTGCATTTACCATTTTAACTGGTAAACTGAAGTTGTACAGTGTTACACTATGGTTATGCCAAAGGTTGGTGTGCCGATAAATTGTTAATTGTTACGCCATGATGTTCCTGAACTAAATCTAAAGTTTTTGCTTGCTTGGCTATAATATAAGTCACCAATAGCAGCTTATCTAGTAAGTTTTTTAACATCGGAAAATGTAATAATAATTCTTTTTAGCTGTGTTTATTTTTAGAAAAAATATGTTAATTAGAAATAACCAGGGTTGTCATGGTTTGGTAAAATTTTCATTACCCTGCCATTGGATTTTATGGTTTAGGGTAAAAATCTGTAATATTTTTTCAAACCGAAAGTAATAATACTTTACTGGTATAATTAGTTGTGCATTAGATTTTGAGACAAGCAAAAACCTTAGATTTAGTTCAGAACATCATATCGAAGCAATTTCCAGTTTACCGATTACCATGCTTTTACAAAACCAGCATTCCAACAAAATCAGTACAGCAGTAGTAAATTTATCATTAAGGGTAAAAACTGGGAATATTTTATCAAACCAACAGTAATAATACTTCAGCAGTACAATTAGATGCAGTATAATTAGCTGCATTTTGAAACAAGCAAAAACTTTAGATTTAGTTACGACTCAGTACAATTAGATACAGTATAATTAGCTGAGCATTACGGCTCAGTTTCGCTGAGCCGAAGGCGCAGCTGCAGCTGAGCCTTACGGCTCAGTTTCGCTGAGCCTTCGGCGCAGCTGAAACTGAGCATTCGGCTCAGCGAAACTGAGCCGTAATGCTCAGCTGAAACTGAGCCTTACGGCTCAGTTTCGCTGCATTGATTTTTTTAGTTACTATTTGAACCAGGTCTTGTTGTTGTGGAGGCGAAACTAAACTGATGTTTGTTATTTTATTTTCTTTTCAGGCGTTGGAACAAGCATGAGTTGTATGGGCTCGACAACTGCAGTTTTATTGATTTTTTTTTTTAGAGAAAGAACTGTGAACATTATGTATTAACTGAAGTTATGATTTATGTATTAATCGAATTATTCTTAGCGTGTCTTCTTTATATACTGCTATATGAGTGTAGCGTATCTTCATTATTGTGCATATATATATCAATGGGTGCAGTGATTTTGTATATTGCATATATGATATACCGATTTTGATACGGTTAAAAGCCGTATCTAATTCATTGTTATCATTGTAGGAGTGAGGCATTAAACACGGTTTTTAGCCGTATCAGTATACCAGTTTAATACGGTTTTAAGCCGTATCAAACTGGTATACTGGTACGGCTAAAAACCGTATCAATGTATGAAATTAGCAGTGCAAGCATAACAATTTGAGGCGGTTTAAAGCCGTAGCAATTGTTCAGTTTGATACGGCTTAAAACCGTATCAAATTAGAAGTTGGATAGTGCCCGCAAGCTAATTTGATACGGTTTAAAACCGTATCAAACTGAACAATTACTACGGCTTTAAACCGTACCAATTTAGTAATTTAATACGGTTTTAAGCCGTACCAATTGACAAATTTGATAAGGTTCTAAACCGTATCAATTATGGATTTTGATACGGTTTAAAACCGTATCAAATATCTCAATTGATACGGTTTTGAACCGTATCAATTGAACAGAGACGCCATTTTTTGATACGGCTTAAAACCATATCAAATCGCTTTTAATACGGCCATTAACACTGCCAAATTGGATTTTTGGTGTAGTGAGAGTCTTGTGGTTGATGATCAAAGCACGGCTTTAATATAGCATAGCTTTGTGTAGCGTTAATTCATGAGCCTCGCACCTCGGTGTGAACCAGAAATGGGAGAGGACCTCAGGGAGGGAATGCGTTTCCTTCTAGCTAGGAGTGATATCTGGGTTTTGCACGCCCAGATGTTTTACTTATGTGGATGATGGATAGCGAGGCGCCTCGGATATATCGGGACTGCTGGGCCGGTGGATGGTATGGTCTTTATACAGACCAATTTTACGCCCCATAGGGCGGTGAAACGTAGCGTTCAGGCATTTTAATCCACATCGAGTGGACCGGCCTAGACGATCCAAGGGCCGCCTGTGTCTGGGTTCTAAGACATGGGCTAGATTGTCTCGAAGCGGTAAGGACGATCCCTTGCCTTGGTGCACAGATGGAAATCCAACTTCCAATAGGTGACAATTTCGGTTTTGACTGTAGAGCCTAGTATTGGCGACATGATATATGGTACCCATGCCGTCTAGGATTAATACATTTATATTTGAAGTTGTTTTATACACTATGCACTTATAATAGTATCAAATGATTTGTTTTAAACGTACCAAGCATGTTTGGCTATTATAAGGGAAAACCCTATCCTCCGGCTTGCGTCGCATTGTGTGATGGGACCTGGGTCTTATAATAGCTTCATTTTTCCAAAAAGCATTGCGTTGTTTTGTTATATGCATTAGTATTCTTGGGAGGAAACCTGTTCCGTGTTATACGGCATGGTCCCTTGATATATCTGATTTTAAAGTAAAGTTTTAAATAACTGTTTTAGTTCTCACACCAGTTGCATGACTCACCTGGAGTTTATTGTTTTAACCTAAACTCTGGGTGCCCCTATTTTCCACACGGGCAGCCAGTAGTTTTAGTTTTGCAGATTTATATTCACAGGATCCTGGTTTACAGCCGGAAAGATATTTGAAAAGCTCTGTATCCGTATATTCTTTTCGATTGTGTTTTGTATTATTTTCGCTACATTGTAAATTGTAATCTCTGATATTTATCAAATGTATATTATTTGTTCATACTCTGTATATACTTGTACTCTGATGGAAATTATTGTAATATGCAACGAAATGTTCTTCTATTTGTGTTCTGATTTGTCGTGTTCTCAACTCAATCCGTTCTTTCCTTCACGAGGAAGTTCGGGTCACTTCATATTAATTGGGTTAAAATTTATTTGTTTACTTCTTTTAAATTTAGTTTCAATTGAACCAACTTATTTCAATTAAATTATTAATTCATTTCTAATTAACGAAAAATTTCAAAAATCCCGAAAATTTTCTAACACCCGAAATTTCTGAAAAATTTCGCCAACACCTCCTTTGTATTGGTCAATCGGTACAACTACAACTCACCTCTCTAGGCCTTTTCCAACCCAAAAGAAAATCAAACAGCCAAGCGGCTTGCCAATTCGGCTCATAAATCTCATATCCAATAGAAATATAAATTTGTACCTTTTTGTCGGGCATATCATTATATCCTTTGCATCTGTTACCAGTTCAACATATACGAATGTCATCTCAGTCAACTCCAATCAATTCATTCGCATATACTCAACCCCGATCTCATTTCAACTCGAGTTTCATTCTCGATTCCAAATCCTTAACTCACCAATCCAATTTACTTAACCTCGTTAAGTTTCATCCATAAACTTCATTAATTAATTAATTTCAATTTCAGTTTGCTTTCACAAGTATTATTTATCTTGTTTTTAATTTTAACAACCAGTCCATTATAATTCAACATTCTTTTTCCGGGAGTTCTTAAGCCACTTTGCTTTTCTCAAAGAAATCCAATAATCCTTTTCAAAATTCAAACAACTTGTTTTCGCAAAATATTTCCAAAACAAATTTTTTGGTAGTAATCCATCACTTACAACTCGAAAATGAACACCAATGATGTCATGATCATCATCGGAATCTATTTCCAACTATCGAAGTGAGTTCAATACTATATCACTTTCAAAACCATATCTAAACACTTCCATTTTGAAATTCATTTCAAAATACCATTTACAATGCTTTAAAACAATTTAAAATCTCCCAGGATTTTAAAATTCTCTTATATCCAATCCATATACTTTACAAACTTATTCAAATTTCCAGAGTTTTAATTTCAATTCTGATTTAAATTCAGATTTAATTCACTTCGTAATACTTATACGAATTTTATTTGGTTATATATATATATATGTATGTATGTATGTATGTATGTATAACGAACTCAATTTTTTTAATCTTATTCGATTACTATAACCAACATGTCCAACACACATAATGATTCCAATATCAATCAACCTTTTATATCAAAATATAATTTAGGTAAAATTATTTCATTTGCTCTTTTCAAAACATACCATGTCGATTCATCGTATTCAAGTGTTTAGAAACTCCTGCCGATACAGTGGATCAAACTGATTGATCAGAACCCATAAACAACTCAACCAACAAATCTCCACAATATAAAACCATTTTTATTAAATCTACAAATACATTCACTCGTATATATACACTCAAACTCAATCTAGGGTATTACTAACCTCATCTCTACTGAGTCACGCCACAGAGCCAAGGTAATTACTTAAACTTAAGCTCCGATACCACTGTAACGACCCGGGTTTTCGCAATCCTGTGTAATTGACATATAACCCATTGTCGACTATCAAGCATCAGAAATATCGGATAGTTAAAGAAAGAAAATAGAGGATGAGAATAGATAAGATAGAAACTTAGAATAGAAGAAGAAGAACATACAACATCAGAGTAAACACGAATCTCAGCGGAATGAAAAATATATAATAGATACATATCTTTGAAATAAAATCAGTAACAGTAACATTATTAGAGTATAACACTTACAACATAGCGGAAATAACAATAGCTATATAATCCTGAAGCCTCCTGCTCCAAGCCGTCCAAGTATATCTGTAAAACCTGACTACTTAACTGCCCGTACAAATTGGGCACCCAAGAGTTTAGGGAAAACAAAACAAAATAAACTCCGGGTCAGTCATGGGACTGGTGTGAGTAAACAATTTTAAAACAATTTTAGAAAATAAACGATATCTCATAAGACTACGCCGTATAACACGGAACGGGTTTTTCCCTTATGAAAATCCAAAACACTTGATCTAACATTTCAAAATCCTTTGGCAAGAAAGATAATCTTTACATCAAAACTCTTTTGATATTATAATAGTGTCTATCAACCACAACTAACTACTCATTTAGCAGAACACTTTCATCTCACATTCCACATACATAATATATAATCAACAACCGCAGGCGCTTATTGGGTAATGGATTCCAACTGGCAAGGTATAGGACCACCTTCCGACAGTGTATCTCTAGAGGAAAATACACGAGGTTCAATAAGGACATCTTGTAGCCCAGGCTAAACATGACCGATCACTCATTTCGCTTGAGTGTACCGAATGTATTATCACCAACGGTTGGGATCAGCAACCGTTTCCCGAAAGGGACAGCATCGAAATACATTATAGAAATAAATGAAACTCTAGATCAGGTGACAATACACCCTAATTGGCAGCTAACCACTTAGCCATGCGACCTACCTGATTTTATACCATTTCCTGGTTGTGAGGCTTGAGGTTAAAACGCACATATCATACCTTTATTTACTTTGAATGTCACATCGTCATGCCCGCCAAATCACAAATTGATTTCCCCAAAAATACCACGGGTATACAGCTAAGAGAAACGAATTTTTCCTCCACCAAACGTAAATACGTTTGAAGAGATCAACTTACGCGATCTATTAAATATACTCTGTCAGACATTCTTCCATACAGGTCGTCCTGAGACTGGACAGACCGAAGGTACTATTTTGTAAACAGGACAGCCCTTGCATAACTCCGTCTTCAATTATGTTCATCATATTTGTTTTGCAACGCTAATGCCATACGGAGTGGTTTTCAGATAATATATCCGACCCCGGTCTCTCCGTATTGATAATGGAAATGGTCAAAAATCTTTGATAGTCAGTGATTTAACTATCAACGGAAAACATTTGTACAAACAACGGTCGTATTCCCATATGGAAATCTTACCGATTAATCATCATTTCATTTCCCAATTTCCCATTTATCTTTTCCATATATCCCTAAATTCTTTGTTTTCTAAAATTAGAAAATATACGTTATTAAATTTGGAAAACGTTTCCATTTTTGATTCACGCATCAATGTCTTCCCACCTCTATCAGTCTCTAACTATAAACTAGTGTAACAACCCGGAAAATATGAGCCAATTTAAAATTTTTATTTTGGCTATTTCAGTAAAATTTGAATAGTTAAAATAATTTATTTTAAGTAATAACGATTAAAAATTTATTTTAGTTGAAGTTAGAACAAAGGTATTCATTTTAATTTCTAAAGAAATTAGAAATAGTACGGTAGTTCGAAAAGTCAAACCCGTACTTTGACCGAATGTACCGGATTCAAAATTTAACTGATTTTAGCGAAACCAAAAATATCAAAATATGTTTGAAATTATCTTTTCAACGAATCCGAAAAATCGAATTTTCATAGCGGGAATCAAAAGATATGGTCAGTTGAATATTCGGGATGACCGCTATAGTATAATTTATAGCCCGTATAAAATGCCATTTTACAAACGACCTCCGTTTTCAACAAAACCACTTTTGTTGGAACCGAAATGTCGAATTATTGCTAAGTTTAATTTTCTGGAATTTTTGGAATTAATATGTGAGCGTGGCAAATAAAAGTGTGTTTTGTCAATTTTAATTAAAACTGATCGACTTGAAAATAACCATTTTTTCAAACAGCCTCAGAATTCGATGAAATTAATTTTTTTAGAATCGTATCGTCAAAACAAAGCCAGAAATAATTTTTCTGGATTTTTTTAAGTTCGTATGTGGCCCCGGTGGATTTAAATAGACGAACAAATTAATTAATTAAATGATTTAAATAATAAATTAAATATTTCAGGCCATAGAGAGCCATTTGGGCTGACGAGACCTAGCCCGTTGGATCCGAAACAGGGGCTATTGGCTAGGGTCACCTTTGGTTGGACTGAAATCGGATTAGTTTTTGATGTAGGGATTTAATTGCAAAAATTTCATTTAAATAATATAAAAAGGAGGAAAATTAAAACCCTAAAAGAGAATACTGTTCATCGTCTTGTCTCGGCCGCTCCCTCCCCTACTCCAGGCGCACGTGCGCCACTCCAGCCGCACCACCTCCAACAACCCGCTCCTCCAATCGACCATCCAATCGCCTGCAAATTCGAATCAAAGTTTTGAACAAAAACTGAAACCCACGGTATGAAAAAACAAAGGAATTGTGACACTATTTTTCCGTTGCAAAATGATATTTAATGTATAAAATTGATAATTTATTCATATGAGATCCGACTTTGAAAATTTCAGATCCGGTTGGACCCTAACGTCGAATAGAACTTGTTGAAACTGATTGGAACAATTTCTGAACTCGTTTGGATTTTTAAATCTGCTTAAAGCAAGGTGAGAATCCCCGTTTACAGAATTAATATTTAAATTAATTATTTTCTCACTGATAAATTCTGTGTATGTATGCAATGATCTAGTTTTGCGATGAAAATATAGTATTTATGTCAGATCTGTTATTCTAGATCTGATTCTGCGATGAAATTCTATTCTTTGTTTCGAATCTGTTATGGTTTAGATCTATGTTATATGATAGAAATTCCAATTTATTTAGATCTATAAGCATCGATTAGAATTAGATCTAGTTTTAGATAAAAGAATAAAAAGATTCAATTTTGAATATTGTTAGTTTACATAAGATTGTTTCTATTAAAAAGATTCAATTTTTAAATGGAATAGTATGTGTTGATGTGAATCACGTTGTGAATGTCGACATCAAAATTTAGAATATTGTTACATGTAGTATTATGGGAATTTACACCATATGTTAACACCGAAGTCTAATGTGATGGCATGTATTGGTATGAGAAATTGACCTCATTATGGACACCAAAATATTAGTTGTAATATGGAAGTGATATGGAATCGACATTAAAAATAAACATTGTTTTTAGCGTTATGTTAATACATTGAAAATGGACATTACTTTTAATGTCATGTTAACACATTAGAAATGAAACATTATATTAGTGTCATGTCTATATACATGAAAATAGACACATTTTTAGTGTCTTTGTTAATACATTAAAATTAAAGAAATACATTTAGAGATAATAAAATGTTATTTATTTGCATTTCTTTTATGCAAATACATTTAGAGAAAATAAAATGTTATTTATTTGCATTTCTTTTATGCAAATACATTTAGAGAAAATAAAATGTTATTTATTTGCATTTCTTTTATGCAAATACATTTAGAGAAAATAAAATGTCATTTTATTTGCGTTCCCTTATGCAAATATAATTAGAGATAAAAAAGGAGAGTTCTTTTATTTGCGTTCTTTTATGCAAATATATTTAGAAATATAAATTCTTCTTTTATTTGCATTCCTCGATGCAAATATACATTGAAAATAGAATGTACTTTTATTTACATTCTTTTATGCAAATTCATTGACAGTAAAATAGAAATCATATTTTTGGTTGCAATTTTAGATGCAAACAAAACAGTAAAATTAAAAATATATTTTTGTTTGCAATTTTAGATGCAAACAAAACAGTAAAGAAAAATCATATTTTTTGTTTGCAATTTTAGATGCAAACAAAACAGTAAAAAGAAAAATAGTATTTTTGTTTTCAATTTTAGATGCAAACAAAACAGTAAAAAAAAAAACATATTTTTGTTTACAATTTTAGATGCAAACAAAACAGTAAAAAGAAAAATCATATTTTTTGTTTGTAATTTTAGATGCAAACAAAAAAGTAAAATAGAAATCATATTTTTGTTTGTAATTTTAGATGCAAATAAAACAGTAAAATAGAAATCATATTTTTGTTTGCAATTTTAGATGCAAACAAAACAGTAAAATAGAAATCATATTTTTTTTTGCAATTTTAGATGCAAACAAAACAGTAAAATAAAAAACATATTTTTGTTTGCAATTTTAGGTGCAAACAAAATAGTAAAATAAAAAACATATTTTTGTTTGCAATTTTAAATGCAAACAAAACAGTAAAAGAAAAATCATATTCTTGTTTGCAATTTTAGATGCAAACAAAACAGTAAAATAGAAATCATATTTTTGTTTACAATTTTAGATGCAAACAAAACAGTAAAATAGAAATCATATTTTTGGTTGCAATTTTAGATGTAAACAAAACTGAAGAATTAAAATTATATTTTTGTTTGCAAATTTTACATGCAAACAAAACATTAGAATTAAAATTTTAATTTTTGTTTGCAATTTAGCTGCAACAAAACATTTAATAATAGTTACGTCTTTATTTGAAAATTTGATATAAATAAATAACATAGAAATAAAGGTCATATTTTATTTACATTTTAGATGTAAATAAAAAAGTAGATTTCAATCATCATTTTTATCATGTTAGAAGAATTAGGAAAATCATATGTATAATCTCTAACGTGAATATGAATTACTCTTAATTTGTTTGTGATGGTTGAAATAGTAGGAATCGCCAAATTGATTTATATATATATATATAAATTAAAATTTAACGAATCGCGTGCGGTAGTTCGCGTTTCGACAATCGTAACTTCAAACGGTTATACCGTAAAATCCAACTATCGGATTTTCCCAAAATTGGAACTGTTAGGACCGTTTTGGAAAGATCTTTCCGATGATATAAATTTTATCAAAATCCAACGGTTAGATTTCAAGATAACTGTAAATCAAAGTTTGGTAAAACAGCGCCAGGATCGCCCTTTTGACCCAAAGCGTCAATTTAATTATGTAGAGCTATTTTTAAATAAATAAAAATAGTGATAAATAGTATAAATTGATATTAACAATATTATTTGGTTTAAATGATAAAAATTCGAAAAATTATTTGAAAAGTTCGAGTTCAACTCATTTCAAATAATTGTACGGCGATTTAAAATCAAAGATATCAAAGACGGCGATTGAAGACCGGCGGTTTTCACGTCGAAAGGATAACTACCGATGCCTGGCATTGGCTAGCTACCAATAAAGGGTTAAAGTGGTAGTTGTCCAGACGCACTTGTTGATCGTTCGGATACGCGAGCACCTAGGTGACTCCGGTTTCGTTCAGACCTAGAACGAACTTGTAAATGGATGCATGTCCGACATTGAATTTCATGCTATGTAATTTAAATTGATATCTATTAATATATTTCTGTGGTGGCGAAGGATTTATCCTTTTGCTAAACACTCTTCTTTGAGACGCACAAGCTCGAAGGTTATATATTGGTAGATATCGATCGCATGGTATGGACTGTCAATGTGACATGCCAAGTTGCAATTGATCGAGGCTTTTGTTGAAAAGCAGAGCCTTGTGGATGATGATCAAAGCATAGCCTATTCAGGCATAGCTTTGTGTATTTCGTTACCTCGCGAACCTCACACCCCGGTAGAGTCAAAAACGGAGCAAGGGAACGTAGGGAGTGCACACGTTTCTCTCTATCTAGAAGTGGTGTTTGGGTTTAAAACAGCCTGACATTTTACTTATGTGGTTGATGGAATGAGGCGCCTCGGATTTTTATTTGGCCGAAATGGCCAATTTATAGGTCCAATAGGATCGGGAAGCGTGTGTTCAGACATAACTAATCCACTAAACTATTTGTGGACCGGTCCTGCTGTATCCAAGGATTCGCCAGCGTCCGAATCCTGAGACATTGCTAGAGTGTCACGAATCGGTCAGGAGATCGTTCCTAGCCTTGACTCATGATGGAAACCAACATCCAATACAACATTACGACCTTGATTGTAAACATATATACGGCGACATAGTATATGGTAGCTATGCCGTCTAGGATTGATACATTTACTTTGAAGTATTTTTGAAACATATTAGGCACTATCAATAATATTAAAAATAATATTTTCCACGTATCAAGCATTTTTGATCATTATAAGGTAAAACTCTATCCTCCGTTTGCGTTGTATTATGTGATGGGACTTGAGTCTTATAATGATTTCATTTTCTAAAAAGCATTGCGTTGTTTTTGACTTAAAAATTTATAAAACTTATGCACTAGCAATCCAATGAAAATAAACCTGTTCCGCGACAGCGGCGTGGTCCAGTGATTAGCCATATTATTAGTTTGGTTAGATTTCTCACACCAGTCCCATGACTGACTTGTAGTTTGTTTCTATTTGCAAACTCGGGTGCCCTCTTTCCACATGGGCAGCCAAGTGGCAGGTTTTCAGGTATGGATATTTCTGGACTAGAGCTTGCTAATGCAGATGTTGGAAGATCTTATCTTTTATCTTTTATTTTCTTCTTGAGACGTTGAGACAGTTTTTAGTATTGATGTATTTTGGGAGTTGAGATTATATGTCTTTCTCTGTTTTAGACATCCATTTTGCTAAGTTGTATCCTGTACTGCGTACTTTGATGTTCAGTGATGATGTTTGTGATGACATTTCATTTCTGCTGCAATGGTTTATATGTTCTGCTATGTAACTGTGATCTATTATTGTTTTAATTATGTTTTACTCCTATGATTATCCTTACTTCCGTTCTACGGAAATTTGGGTCGTCACACTTGGTATCATAGCTAGGTTTACCTTAACATCTGGAGTATAACATTTTTAGAACAATTCGTCTAAATAAAATCAGTAGTATTCTAAGACGTGTAGCTCATTAGAGATAGGATTAGTACTGTCCTAGAATGAGCACAACAGAATAGCACATATTAATCAGTCATTACATCATTATCATTTAATCATATGCCTTTATTTTTAATCTTTCCTTTGAAAGTTATCATTTCTCTTGGTTTGACTCTTCCCTTGATGTAACAGACTAATTGAGAAATGAGTACTAGAGCTCGTGCAAGAGCACAACGAGGCAGAGGTGGGTCAAGAGGACCCGCCCGAGATGAGCCTCGTGCAGCCCAAGAACGGAGACAGGCCTCCCCAGAAATTGAGATACCATCACCACCCCAACGTACATTCGATCTTGACAAAGTGGCTAAGAAGATAAAGAATCTTGGAGGTGTACACTATACTGGCCAAGAAACGGTGACGGAGTCGCAAGGATGGCTTAAGATGATGGAAAAGATTTTGGATGGTTTAGAGCTCGAGGACCACAGAAAACGATTCATGGCAACTTGGTTTCTGAAAGGCCAGGCCCAAATTTGGTGGGAGATAGCTATGGTTGGAGGTAATGAGGCTGATGTGACTTGGGGAAAATTCAAGGAGCTATTCAATGAGAAGTTCATGCCATCCCATGAAGTTGAGCGCCTTCACGATGAGTTCGCCCACCTCCAACATGGGAGCATGACTATTTCAGAGTATGTTAAGAAATTTGATGAGCTTTCCAGATACGCCCCAAAATTAATCCAAGACCCGTTGCAGAAAAATAAGAGGTTTATCAATGGTCTGGCAAGGAGGTACCATAACAGGGTGACTACACACATCGAGCACCCATTTGCTAAGGTAATCGAGATGGCATGCAGATTTGAAGAGATTGATCAGGAGGGTTCACAACAAGAGAAAGAAAAGAACCAAGCCAACAACAAGAAGAAGGAGTCGGACAAGAAGACTGAGGCGGGCAGCTCTTCCACCGCCAAGCCCCAAGAGAAGAATAAGAAGAGAGACCGATCCAAGGTTAAGTGCTTCAATTGCCAGAGGATAGGGCACTTTGACTATGAGTGCCGAGCTCCGAAGAGGCCCAAAAGGAACGAGAACGAGTCAGAACAGTGGACAGAATCCTCGTGGCCCAAGGGAATGTTTCAATTGCAACAATCCTGGACACCTCATCAAGGATTGCCCTTTGCTCAAGAAATCTCAGGTGGCCCATGTCTACAAAGGAGCGACTGCACCGACCTCTTCAGAAGCAGGTACTCCTGATGTTTTAGGAGGTACCCTTAACATTAAAAACATCCCTATTACTGTTTTGTTTGACATGGGTACATCTAGAAGTTTCATATCTGTTGACATGATTAAGAAGCTTAAATTGAAACCCAGAAAACTCAAAGAACCTGTTAGAGCCCATAGCCCGATAGGAGGCTCACTCATTCTCGAAAAATATTATAGAGTGCCTGTTTCTTACTCTCACTTCCAGTTTCCTTTTAATCTGATCATCATGAATTTCTCTAGGTATGATATCATACTTGGAATGGACTGGCTAGCGGAATATGAGGCTGAGTTACTTTGTGCTAAAAGGGTAGTCAGAATCAAAACTAAATTCGAAAATACGATGACTATACCATGCCATCGCTCAGCCACTGATAGGAAAGAATTTTGGTCTTCTCCAGAAGTCACTCCTGCTTCTATTGAGGATATTCCTATCGTCAGAGACTATGCAGATGTGTTCAAAGAAGTAGACAACCTACCACCACATAGGGAAATCGATTTCAGAATTGACTTAGTCCCTAATGCATGGCCCGTCATGCATCCCATTCGAAGAATGTCACCAAAAGAAAGAGAGAAGTTGAGCAATCAAACCAAGCAACTTTTGTGGAAGGGATTGATCAGACCTAGTTTCTCAAGCTGGGGTGCAATAGTGGTTTTCGTCCCAAAGTCAGACGGTACCCTCAGGCTATGTGTGGACTACCGTGATCTAAATAAGCAAACTCTGAAAAACAAATACCCATTACCCCGCGTTGATGATCTGCTAGACTGCTTGAACGGAGCTCGGGTATTCTCTAGGATGGACCTAGCTATAGGTTTCCACCAATTACGCATTGCCGAAGAATGTGTGCCTTTGACAGCTTTCAAAGGACCAAATATATTTTATGAATGGAAAGTAATGCCCTTTGGTCTATGCAATGCCCCAGCATACTTCGTAGATCTAATGAATAGAGTCTTCGGAGATGTTCTAAACAAATTTGTGCTGGTGTTCATCGACGATTGTAACACCCCGTGTATTCTATAACTGTGGAATTAACAAATTAAAGTATAATTAATTTGAAATCAAAGAACTAAGGGAAACGGGATACGCCATTGCGTTCGTCTCGGAAAAATACGCGAAATAGAGTCCGAGTTTTCGAAAAACGGAGTCCGTATGAAGAAGATATAGCCTCCGGAAGTTTCTGAATTAAGTTTAAAATTCGAACAGCTCAGAAAACAAGTTTAAAATTAAAAATCGGGCCCAATTGGCCAGGGCGGGAAAATTCCCGCCTAAGGCACCTAGGTCGACTGGGCTGTCGACCTGGTCTAGCCAGGTCGACAGGGCTGTCGACAGGGCTGTCGACCTGGTCCAGAGCCAGGTCGAACCCAGTCCAACCTGGCTGGCCTATTCTATGTTGGTCGATTTTCTGTAGTCTGCTTTGTCATTAGGGCTAGGTGGCAAGCTCTAATTGGTCCCTCTTGCGAATGAATGGCTACGATCAATCCAAGCAACATCGATGGTCCTAATCAGTTCATAAACTCTATAAAATGACCCTAGACTCTACCTAGGTTTCTTTCACAATTCTCTAGCCTCCATTGCTCTCTTCTTCTAATTAAAAATAAAAATGGCGTCTCTGCTCTGCTGGAATTAAAACTAGAAGATAATCAACATCAGCCTAAGCAACTCAATTCAAACTAGAGATTAAAGTTCTGCAAAGATTCTACAACAAGTTAAAGTTCTTTCTTTAATCCAATCAAGGCAAGTACAGTTATTCCCCGCTATAAACGTTAATTATAATTTTGATATGCATTTAAATCTGAGTTTGAGGTTGTATTCTCTTCTGTTAGATCTGTTTTCTGTGACTGTTCTATATTCCTTTCTTCTTTTCTGTTTCTATAGCCAGGCTACCACGAGCCTGTGCCTAATCTCATAAGAGATGAACGTATGAACGCAAATTTTGGGATGAATGATGAGAAATTTGACAAGACTAAATTGAATGTATGACTTTAGGTCTGAGGCATAAAATATATTGGACATATGACTTGGGATTGGATGCATAAATTTGACTATGAACATATAATTTATGCATGTTGTATGCATAGTTATGTTGTAATTTAGACCTGTAATTAATTAGAAAAAAATAAGCATATGTTATAAACTAGTTTTAGACCTATGCATATTTTGTGATAAAAGAAGAAGAGGAACCACTGTAAAGATTGCATATGATTTGAGACTTTGGACAAAATGCATATAAAAAGGCAAGATCTGATTTTTAGAAGATATGGTTTAAAGATTTATATTATTGGGGATAGTTTGCATAATAATTCATGACATGAAAAGAAGGAAGATATGGAAACTTAAGATTTACATTAATTAGGATATCTAGTATTGTAATTACACCTAAATAGGGATTTTTGGATATATGGCATGCATTGGAATTAATGGTTATATTTGGTATAATTTATATGTGAATCTGCTGTAAAATGCTATTTTAACATATATTGGAACATATGTTATAGGGTAAATTATGTCCATATTCTGCGCTATGTAAATGTATGCAAACATGGAAGTATATGATCATATTGTGAATCATGACATTATTTAGGCATATGAACTTAGGCCTAATTTATGGTTAGGCAAGGCATGTAAATAGAACCTTTAGAAATATTAAATTTGCTAAATCTGCTAATTTGCCAAGTTGCCTAAACTGCTAGTTTTGTTATATTGCCTAGACTGCTAATTAGATTGAAATGCCTAATCTGTTAAATTTGTCGGTTGAAATGCCTAACCTGTTATATGCCAAAATCTGCTAAGTTGCTAAATCTGTTAAATCCGTTAAGTCATATAAAATCTGTTATCTGTTATGTTGATATAATCATCCTGTTATTGATATAATCTGAATTGGCATATATATTGGGCGTGCGCATAAACGGTAAATTGTTAATTAATTGGCCGCAAAGATAAACATGGCTAACTCGAGGTTAGAATGAGTTTGCGGCGTAAATCTGCCCGGAACCGCCCGGCACATCTAGTGGCCGCAAACAATAGGTTCTAATGTGAGAAGTTAGTCATAACATGCGTAAGACACGAGGTTAGGTCTGGCTTGTGGCAGAAGTCTGCCCGGAACCGCCCGACATATCCAGCGGCCACAAGCTACCGACCTAATGTGAGAGGTCTATGCATTAATAATTAATTAATGCAAATCTAAGATAAGAATGACGTCTAAAACGTATTGGGGAAAATAGGGTTAAACCAATGGGATTAATAGATGTAGTAAAACCCGTCCATGAATCTGTAGGCCCAATACAAAGTTAGACAAATCTGAAAAATCTGTACATCTGACCCGTTAGTCTGAAAACTTGTTAACTTAATTTGTGAATTAGTAAATCTGAATTCTGTATGTCTGAACTTGTTAATCTGAAATCTGTTAGTCTGGGGACACAAGGTTAGGAGGGGAATTACTTGTGTCATCTGTTGTTTGGGACCCATATTAGTCAGTAACCCTTTCTGGTATCAAAACTTTGACCCAACAGTAGGTAGGGTCCGGGCACGCTTACTGAACTAATTATAAGTGGTTCATTCTGATAATGGCGAGGGGTGTTGATGGTGCGTTCCAACCGGGTCATGTGCGTGCATGGATCCCGGTCTGCCTCTGAGGATGTAAGACGCCGTGACATCTGTAAATAGGTCTGTGCCAATTGGTTGTCACTTTAGGGAGTGATACATCCTACTGTGGGGCCGACACAAGATATTTATGTATTAGGGAGCCGATCGCTCGGGGTAGGGTTTTAGGGTACGCTTAGTTCTGTCTGTTTCTGTTGGTACCGTCTGTTTCTGTTGGGTGGTAACACCTGTCTGTTTCTGTGTGGTACCGTCTGTTCGGGTGGTAAAGGCCCATTACTAGTGTACACCTAATTCCACATTCTGTTTCCATAGGGATAAATATGTTTCTTCTTCTGTCTGTTTCTGATCGGGTAGTAAAGGCCCATTTTTAGCATTCTGTTTCTGTTAAAGTATTCTGTACCCGTTCCTGCTTTAATTTAGACATTAGGGTGACACCTAATTCTGCTATACTAGTATTAGTGCAGAGAAGTGTAAAACAATAGTTTATATCATTCTGTTTTTCTGTTATATCTGCTACACCTGTTATAGTTATCTCACATCCAGTTTTATGTTCATATCATATTATTATTATCTGTTCATATGCTGAAAGTCACTGGACTTGCTTGACTTTTTGTCTGACCCTTGTTGTTTCAACTCCTTTCTTCCGTTTCCCCCCCAGGTTATCCAAGGAGGGAAATACTTTAGCTTGATCCGGATTTCTCTTTGCTTGAAGTGCTTGAAGTATGGCTTGGCTCTGTATAGCTTCCGTTCCATGGGGATTATGATTTTAAACTATGCATTTTGAAGGCTTTTGTACAAGACTGATATTTTGTACTTGAATTCTGAAAAGGAAAGGATGTATCCATATTAATTTTTTGTTTCCGCTGTAATAAAGTTAAAAATTTTCAAGTACTGTTTTATCTGTCTTGTAAGTTTCTATCTGTTTACTAAAATGCTCCACCAAAGTTAAGGCATTCCCTTTGTGAGTGACCTTAACGGAGGTGGGGTGTTACACTTGGTATCAGAGCTGAAGGTTACCAGATTGGGTAAAATTTTTGAAAACTATTTTCAAAAAGGTTTTGGAAAGGAAGTATTTTCAAAAATAAAGCTTATTTTGAAAAACATAATCCCCAAGAGCCATATATCTTTCTTTCAGTCCTTTTTGTATTGAACCTTTCCTTTTTCGTTTCAGCATGTCTGAAGCATCTGAGATACCAGAGGGTGTCCATGTACCCGGTTGGTTTCGTCAATATCTTGAGGCTAGGACCGCCGCTGTAGGTCCAGCAAATGATCCCCCTCCCCCACCCCCTCCTCGTGCAATTGCTTTCTCAAAGATCTGTAGAGATTTTAGGGCCATGGGTGGAAAGGATTTCAAAGGAACTGAATCATTCGTAGAAGCGAGGAATTGGCTCAAAGAAACTGAGGATCTATTCGTTATCTTCGAGGTGGACGATAGGCAGAAGGTACAGTTGGCGGTATGGTTGCTCAAAGACGAAGCTTCCTACTGGTGGGAAGTCACTAACGCCGAGAGGCCGGTCGAGACATGGATGGATTTCAGAACAAGGTTTGAGACAAAATTCCTCTCGCAAGCTGAAAGAAGTTTACAACTAGAAAAGTTCTTATCTCTTAAGCAAGGAAGTATGACGGTCAAGGAATACGTCAACAAGTTCAACCAACTGGCTAGGTTCGGATTGGATTTAGTCAACACTCAGCATAAAAAGGCTCTCCGCTTTGTTAAAGGATTGAACGAGCCACTGCACAGCTTAGCCATGACCCACGTACCTATGGGAGCGACTTACGAGAAATTGGTGGACATGGCACTACTGCATGAGGAAGACAAGGGCCCGAAAGAGACAAAGAAGGAAGAACCACCAAATAAGAAAGCGGGGCCCAAAAAGGAAACACAAAGGAAGGATGAGAAGACTGAAGATAAGAAGGGGAAAAAGTGCTTTACTTGTGGAAGCTCGACTCATCTGAACAAGGATTGCAGAAAAAGGAAGGGCGCTTGCTTCAACTATGGGGAGATGGGACACTTCACTAGGGACTGCCCAAAGAGACGAGGACAAGGAGGGCAGGCGAACACTCTTGAGGCTAGTGGCTAGGATAGAAATAGGAAAATTTCTGTAGTAGGTTTAATTTATTTATCTGATTATGAAGTCAAGACTTTTTTTCTGATTCTGGTATTTTGGTTTTGTAATCGGTACTCTGCACTTTAATACTAGTATTATTTCTGAATTCCGCTGTAGACTCAGACCCATAAGGGTTATAGATTGGGGTTTGAGGGATATCTGTGTTAGGAGTCAAGTATGACGCATACATTCTGAGTTTTCGTGGGGTATGATTTTATCATGCTTAGCTTCCTAAGATTCATTAGGAAACCTGATCTGTACCAGTAGTCTGTAAATATCTAAATACTTTTTATAGGATTTCCAGTTTTGACATTGTCTAAAGAAGGCAATCCTCTGGGTGTCAATTTGATGTTGGTTTCGGTCTTTGGGGCCGATACTTAGGACCCATGTCTAATGGGAACCAAACTTTCGTTCTATCTGTACTTGCTTCCATCATTCGACTGTATCCTATCGATCGAATATTGGAACTTTAGGTAGGAACTAATGGGTGTAAACATGTGTTTGAGACATGTTATGTTTGATGGTTGCAAGTGGATGCAAGTGGTTGCTAGTGGTTGCTCGTGGATGCATATACACACACTAGGCACTAGATCGGCTCGAAAGCACTCTCATACTGCATATGGATGTGTGAGCATTTTTAAATTTTTATGGATGCAAAATGGTTGAATCAGCATATGGATGTTGCATATGAATGAGCAGTTGTGCACTCATATAGAAATGATATGTGTCAAATAGGAGAATTTGCATACATATTGGACTCATGGCACTAACATGATTTGCATTAAGGAGGTCGACTGAATCATTGGGCCGCCTGATTTTGCATTAGATACGGACATGAACACACACTGTGCATTTAAACATGAAAGCATTAGAAGTCTATAAGGACAATGGATACCTGTGGTTGATGATTGAGTAGATGGATGATTGGATGGTAGGACACATTCTTCTTAACTTGAAGATTTCGGGGACGAAATCCTTTTAAGTGGGGGAGAATGTAACACCCCGTGTATTCTATAACTGTGGAATTAACAAATTAAAGTATAATTAATTTGAAATCAAAGAACTAAGGGAAACGGGATACGCCATTGCGTTCGTCTCGGAAAAATACGCGAAATAGAGTCCGAGTTTTCGAAAAACGGAGTCCGTATGAAGAAGATATAGCCTCCGGAAGTTTCTGAATTAAGTTTAAAATTCGAACAGCTCAGAAAACAAGTTTAAAATTAAAAATCGGGCCCAATTGGCCAGGGCGGGAAAATTCCCGCCTAAGGCACCCAGGTCGACTGGGCTGTCGACCTGGTCTAGCCAGGTCGACAGGGCTGTCGACCTGGTCCAGAGCCAGGTCGAACCCAGTCCAACCTGGCTGGCCTATTCTATGTTGGTCGATTTTCTGTAGTCTGCTTTGTCATTAGGGCTAGGTGGCAAGCTCTAATTGGTCCCTCTTGCGAATGAATGGCTATGATCAATCCAAGCAACATCGATGGTCCTAATCAGTTCATAAACTCTATAAAATGACCCTAGACTCTACCTAGGTTTCTTACACAATTCTCTAGCCTCCATTGCTCTCTTCTTCTAATTAAAAATAAAAATGGCGTCTCTGCTCTGCTGGAATTAAAACTAGAAGATAATCAACATCAGCCTAAGCAACTCAATTCAAACTAGAGATTAAAGTTCTGCAAAGATTCTACAACAAGTTAAAGTTCTTTCTTTAATCCAATCAAGGCAAGTACAGTTATTCTCCGCTATAAACGTTAATTATAATTTTGATATGCATTTAAATCTGAGTTTGAGGTTGTATTCTCTTCTGTTAGATCTGTTTTCTGTGACTGTTCTATATTCCTTTCTTCTTTTCTGTTTCTATAGCCAGGCTACCACGAGCCTGTGCCTAATCTCATAAGAGATGAACGTATGAACACAAATTTTGGGATGAATGATGAGAAATTTGACAAGACTAAATTGAATGTATGACTTTAGGTCTGAGGCATAAAATATATTGGACATATGACTTGGGATTGGATGCATAAATTTGACTATGACTATATAATTTATGCATGTTGTATGCATAGTTATGTTGTAATTTAGACCTGTAATTAATTAGAAAAAAATAAGCATATGTTATAAACTAGTTTTAGACCTATGCATATTTTGTGATAAAAGAAGAAGAGGAACCACTGTAAAGATTGCATATGATTTGAGACTTTGGACAAAATGCATATAAAAAGGCAAGATCTGATTTTTAGAAGATATGGTTTAAAGATTTATATTATTGGGGATAGTTTGCATAATAATTCATGACATGAAAAGAAGGAAGATATGGAAACTTAAGATTTACATTAATTAGGATATCTAGTATTGTAATTACACCTAAATAGGGATTTTTGGATATATGGCATGCATTGGAATTAATGGTTATATTTGGTATAATTTATATGTGAATCTGCTGTAAAATGCTATTTTAACAAAAATTGGAACATATGTTATAGGGTAAATTATGTCCATATTCTGCGCTATGTAAATGTATGCAAACATGGAAGTATATGATCATATTATGAATCATGACATTATTTAGGCATATGAACTTAGGCCTAATTTATGGTTAGGCAAGGCATGTAAATAGAACCTTTAGAAATATTAAATTTGCTAAATCTGCTAATTTGCCAAGTTGCCTAAACTGCTAGTTTTGTTATATTGCCTAGACTGCTAATTAGATTGAAATGCCTAATCTGTTAAATTTGTCGGTTGAAATGCCTAACCTGTTATATGCCAAAATCTGCTAAGTTGCTAAATCTGTTAAATCCGTTAAGTCATATAAAATCTGTTATCTGCTATGTTGATATAATCATCCTGTTATTGATATAATCTGAATTGGCATATATATTGGGCGTGCGCATAAACGGTAAATTGTTAATTAATTGGCCGCAAAGATAAACATGGCTAACTCGAGGTTAGAATGAGTTTGCGGCGTAAATCTGCCCGGAACCGCCCGGCACATCCAGTGGCCGCAAACAATAGGTTCTAATGTGAGAAGTTAGTCATAACATGCGTAAGACACGAGGTTAGGTCTGGCTTGTGGCAGAAGTCTGCCCGGAACAGCCCGGCATATCCAGCGGCCACAAGCTACCGACCTAATGTGAGAGGTCTATGCATTAATAATTAATTAATGCAAATCTAAGATAAGAATGACGTCTAAAACGTATTGGGGAAAATAGGGTTAAACCAATGGGATTAATAGATGTAGTAAAACCCGTCCATGAATCTGTAGGCCCAATACAAAGTTAGACAAATCTGAAAAATCTGTACATCTGACCCGTTAGTCTGAAAACTTGTTAACTTAATTTGTGAATTAGTAAATCTGAATTCTGTATGTCTGAACTTGTTAATCTGAAATCTGTTAGTCTGGGGACACAAGGTTAGGAGGGGAATTACTTGTGTCATCTGTTGTTTGGGACCCATATTAGTCAGTAACCCTTTCTGGTATCAAAACTTTGACCCAACAGTAGGTAGGGTCCGGGCACGTTTACTGAACTAATTATAAGTGGTTCATTCTGATAATGGCGAGGGGTGTTGATGGTGCGTTCCAACCGGGTCATGTGCGTGCATGGATCCCGGTCTGCCTCTGAGGATGTAAGACGCCGTGACATCTGTAAATAGGTCTGTGCCAATTGGTTGTCACTTTAGGGAGTGATACATCCTACTGTGGGGCCGACACAAGATATTTATGTATTAGGGAGCCGATCGCTTGGGGTAGGGTTTTAGGGTACGCTTAGTTCTGTCTGTTTCTGTTGGTACCGTCTGTTTCTGTTGGGTGGTAACACCTGTCTGTTTCTGTGTGGTACCGTCTGTTCGGGTGGTAAAGGCCCATTACTAGTGTACACCTAATTCCACATTCTGTTTCCATAGGGATAAATATGTTTCTTCTTCTGTCTGTTTCTGATCGGGTAGTAAAGGCCCATTTTTAGCATTCTGTTTCTGTTAAAGTATTCTGTACCCGTTCCTGCTTCAATTTAGACATTAGGGTGACACCTAATTCTGCTATACTAGTATTAGTGCAGAGAAGTGTAAAACAATAGTTTATATCATTCTGTTTTTCTGTTATATCTGCTACACCTGTTATAGTTATCTCACATCCAGTTTTATGTTCATATCATATTATTATTATCTGTTCATATGCTGAAAGTCACTGTACTTGCCAGACTTTTTGTCTGACCCTTGTTGTTTCGCCTCCTTTCTTCCGTTTCCCCCCAGGTTATCCAAGGAGGGAAATACTTTAGCTTGATCCGGATTTCTCTTTGCTTGAAGTGCTTGAAGTATGGCTTGGCTCTGTATAGCTTCCGTTCCATGGGGATTATGATTTTAAACTATGCATTTTGAAGGCTTTTGTACAAGACTGATATTTTGTACTTGAATTCTGAAAAGGAAAGGATGTAACCATATTAATTTTCTGTTTCCGCTGTAATAAAGTTAAAATTTTTCAAGTACTATTTTATCTGTCTTGTAAGTTTCTGTTCTGTTTACTAAAATGCTCCACCAAAGTTAAGGCATTCCCTTTGTGAGTGACCTTAACGGAGGTGGGGTGTTACAACGATATTCTCATCATCTCTAAGTCCATCGCTGAACATGAAAAACATCCGAAGGAAGTCTTAGAGATTTTGCGCAGAAATGTGCTGAAGGCCAAATTCTCCAAATGAATATTCTGGCAAGAAGAGGTGAAATTCCTCGGCCATGTTGTATCTAAGGAAGGCATCTCTGTAGATCCAGGAAAGATCTCGGCCATCAAAGATTGGAAGCAACCTACAACGCCCACCAAATTCAGAAGTTTCTTAGGTCTGGCGGGTTATTATCGGAATTTCGTTAAGGATTTCTCGAGAGTATCTTGCTCATTGACAAAGCTGACTAAGAAGCATACCAAGTTTAAATGGACACCTGAATGTGAGGCAGCTTTCCAAGAGCTGAAACAGAAATTGATCACTGCTCCTGTATTGATCATCATTGATGGCAATCAGGATTTGAAATTCTGGACTGACGCTTCCAGAGAAGGTTATCCTTTTCATCTAAATAAACATGTCGGAAATGAAATTTTTCTAAAAGTTAAATCTTATTTTAACATATTATTCTTTTCTCTATTTAAGGTATTGGTGCAGTGCTAATGCAAAGAGGCAAGGTTGTCGCATATGCTAGCCGCCAATTAAAACCACATGAGAAGAATTATGCCACTCATGACCTTGAGCTAATGGCCATAGTATTTGCTTTAAAAATATGGAGGCACTATCTCTTGGGCGAGAAATTCAAGCTGTATACGGATCACCAATCCTTGAAGCATCTATTTACCCAAAGAGATTTGAACCTGAGGCAACAGCGTTGGGTTGAATTCCTTACACCCTATGATCTGGACATATTATATACTCCAGGGAAAGCCAATGTTGTGGCAGATGCTCTCAGTCGGAAGAATACGGATGACTCCAAGCTTATCATTGCTAATCTTATTTTCACCCCTACCTTGATCGATAAGATCTCCGTCCTTCAGAAGAATGATGAATTTATTCAGGGAATCATCAAAAGGATCAGGGAAAGCGAATCCACAAGTTTTCAGATTGATGAAAAAGGAGTTTTGAGGCTATCGGGTCGAATTTGTGTTCCAAATCTTCCTGAGCTCAGAAAGGAAGTGATGGACGAATGCCACAAGTCTAAACTTTGCATCCATCTTGGAGTAAGCAAGATGTACCATGACCTCAAGCGTACTTTTTGGTGGAGATCTATGAAGAGAGACATCTCTATATATGTTTCTAGATGTCCCACCTGCCAGCAAGTCGAGAGCGATCAGAAAAGGCTAGCAGGTCTATTGCAACCACTAGGGGTTCCAAGTTGGAAGTGGGACGAAATTTCTATGGACTTCATTGATGGTTTACCCCGGACTAGGAAGGGCAACGACAATATATGGGTGATTGTGGATCGCTTCACAAAGACTGCACATTTCATTCCTGTCAAATCCAATAGGACAACTCGAAGTTTGGCACAACTTTATTTCAGAGAGATTGTCAGACTTCATGGGGTTCCTAATGGCATTGTCAGTGACCGCGATCCGATATTTGCTAGAAAATTATGGGAGACTTTTCAAGAAGAGCTAGGGACTAAGATGAATATGAGCACTGCTTATCACCCTCAGACAGATGGCCAGACTGAGAGGGTGAACCGTATATTGGAGGACTTGTTACGAGCATGTATTCTAGATTTTGGTGGGTCTTGGGAAGAACATTTGCACTTGGTCGAATTCTCTTATAATAACAGCTACCAAGCAAGCCTGAAGATGTCGCCATTGGAAGCTCTATATGGCAGACCATGCAGATCTCCAACATGTTGGGTGGAACCCGGTAATCGATTAGTACTGGGACCCGACATGATCTGTGAAGCAGCAGAGAAAGTTGACTTTATTAAGAAGCGATTGCTGGCTGCTCAAAGCCTACAGAAGAGCTATGCAGACGCACGAAGAAGGGATTTAGAATTCTCTGTTGGTGATCTTGTATACTTGAAGGTTTCCCCATTGAGAGGTGTGATTCGATTTGGGAAGTCTGGGAAATTGGCACCTAAATTCATTGATCCTATTCTAGAAAGGATTGGGACTCTCGCCTATAGAGTACAGTTGCTTGACTGGTTGCCAGGGGTCCACAATGTATTTCATGTGTCCTAACTCCGGAAGCATGTTCATGATCCAGATTTAGTTGTGGAGGAAGCAGCACAACGAGATTTGGAGATTACTCCTGCCCTAGCAGTGAGAAGGGAGCCTGTTAAAATTGTTGGCAAAGAGACCCGAGCACTGAGGAACAAGAGGATCCACTTAGTCAAGGTGCAGTGGAGCGGGGACCCTAGAGATTGTACCTAGGAGACAGAGGATAGCATCAAACAGGCTTACCCCGAGTGCAGAATGGATATCCCCGAGTGACACTTGCGTTGAGGTACATTTACAATACCTTGCATTTTCCGTTTTGTTTCCTACTTTATCGTTATTTCCTTTTCGAGGACGAAAAGATTTTAAGTGGGGGAGATTGTAACAACCCGGAAAATCCGAGCCAATTTAAAATTTTTATTTTGGCTATTTCTGTAAATTTTGAATAGTTAAAATAATTTGTTTTAAATAATAATGATTAAAATTTTATTTTAATCGAAGTTAGAACAAAAGTATTCATTTTAATTTCTAAAGAAATTAGAAACAGTACGGTAGTTTGAAAAGTCAAACCTGTACTTTGACAGAATGTACCGGATTCAAAATTTAACGGATTTTAGCAAAACCAAAAATATCTAAATTTGTTTGAAATTATCTTTACAATGAATCCCAAAAATCGAATTTTCATAGCGGGAATCAAAAGATATGGTCAGTTGAATATTCGGGATGACCGCTATAGTATAATTTATAGCCCGTATAAAAGGCCATTTTACAAACGACCTCCGTTTTCGATGAAACCACTTTTGTTGGAACCGGAATGTCGAATTATTGCTAAGTTTAATTTTTTGGAATTTTTGGAATTAATATGTGAGCGTGGCAAACAAAAGTGTGTTTTGTCAGTTTCAATTAAAATAGATCGACTTGAAAATAGCCATTTTTAAAACAGCCACAGAATTCGACGAAATTAATTTTGTTAGAATCGTATCGTCAAAACAAAGCCAGAAATAATTTTTTTGGATTTTTCTGAGTTCGTATGTGGCCCCGGTGTAATTAAATAGACGAACAAATTAATTATTTAAATGATTTAAGTAATAAATTAAATATTTTAGGCCACAGATAGCCTTTTGGGCTGACGAGACCTAGCCCGTTGGATCCGGAATAGGGGCTATTGGCTAGGCTCGCCTTTGGTTGGACTGAAATCGGATTAGTTTTTGATGTAGGGATTTAATTGCAAAATTTTCATTTAAATAATATTAAAAGGAGGAAAATTAAAACCCTAAAAGAGAATACTTTTCATCGTCTTGTCTCAGCCGCACCCTCCCCTACTCCAGGCGTGCGTGCGCCACTCCAGGCCGCACCACCTCCAACAACCCGCTCCTCCAATCGATCATCCAATCGCCTGCAAATTCGAATCAAAGTTTTGAACAAAAACTGAAACCCATAGTATGAAATAAACAAAGGAATTGTGACACTATTTTTCCGTCGCAAAATGATATTTAATGTATAAAATTGATAATTTATTCATAGAGATCCGAATTTGAAACTTTCAGATCCGGTTGGACCCTAACGTCAAATAGAACTTGCTGATACTGATTGGAAATTTTTCTGAACTCGTTTGGATTTTTAAATCTTCTTAAAGCAAGGTGAGAATCCCCGTTTACAGAATTAATATTTAAATTAATTATCTTCTCGCTGATAAATTCTGTGTATGTATGCAATGATCTAGTTCTGCGATGAAAATCTAGTATTTACTTCAGATCTGTTATTCTAGATCTGATTCTGCGATGAAATTCTATTCTTTGTTTCGAATCTGTTATGTATTAGATCTATGTTATATGATAGAAATTCCTATTTATTTAGATCAATAAACATCGATTAGAATTAGATCTAGCTTTAGATAAAAGAATAAAAAGATTCAATTTTGAATATTGTTAGTTTACACAAGATTGTTTCTATTAAAAAGATTCAATTTTTAAATGGAATAGTATGTGTTGATGTGAATCACGTTGTGAATGTCGACATCAAAATTTAGAATATTGTTACATGTTGTATTATGGGAATTTACACCATATGTTAACACCGAAGTCTAATGTGATGGCATGTATTGGTATGAGAAATTGACCTCATTATGGACACCAACATATTAGTTGTAATATGGAAGTGATATTGAATCGACATTAAAAATAAACATTGTTTTTAGCGTTATGTTAATACATTGAAAATGGACATTGTTTTTAGTGTCATGTTAACACATTAGAAATGAAACATTATATTAGTGTCATGTCTATATACATGAAAATAGACACATTTTTAGCGTCTTTGTTAATACATTAAAATTAAAGAAATACATTTAGAGATAATAAAATGTTATTTATTTGCATTTCTTTTATGCAAATACAATTAGAGATAATAAAATGTTATTTATTTTCATTTCTTTTATGCAAATACATTTAGAGAAAATAAAATGTTATTTATTTGCATTTTTTTTATGCAAATACATTTAGAGAAAATAAAATGTTATTTATTTGCATTTCTTTTATGCAAATACATTTAGAGAAAATAAAATGTTATTTATTTGCATTTCTTTTATGCAAATACATTTAGAGAAAATAAAAAGTTATTTTATTTGCATTCCCTTATGCAAATATAATTAGAGATAAAAAAGGAGAGTTCTTTTGTTTGCATTCTTTTATGCAAATATATTTAGAAATATAAATTGTTCTTTTATTTGCATTCCTCGATGCAAATATACATTGAAAATAGAATGTACTTTTATTTACATTCTTTTATGCAAATTCATTGACAGTAAAATAGAAATCATATTTTTGGTTGCAATTTTAGAGCAAACAAAACAGTAAAATTAAAAACATATTTTTGTTTGCAATTTTAGATGCAAAAAAAACAGTAAAAAGAAAAATCATATTTTTTGTTTGCAATTTTAGATGCAAACAAAACAGTAAAAGAAAAATCATATTTTTTGTTTGCAATTTTAGATGCAAACAAAACAGCGAAAAGAAAAGTCATAAACAAAACAGTAAAAAGAAAAAACAAAATTTGTTTGCAATTTTAGATGCAAACAAAACAGTAAAATAGAAATCATATTTTTGTTTGCAATTTTAGATGCAAACAAAACAGTAAAAGAAAAATCATATTTTTGTTTGCAAATTTAGATGCAAACAAAACAGTAAAAGAAAAATCATATTTTTGTTTGCAAATTTAGATGCAAACAAAACAGTAAAATAGAAATCATATTTTTGTTTGCAATTTTAGATGCAAACAAAACAGTAAAATAGAAATCATATTTTTGGTTGCAATTTTAGATGTACACAAAACTGGTAAAATTAAAATTATATTTTTGTTTGCAAATTTTAGACGCAAACAAAACATTAGAATTAAAGTTTCAATTTTTGTTTGCAATTTAGTTGCAACAAAACATTTAATAAAAATTACATCTTTATTTGAAAATTTGATATAAATAAATAACACAGAAATAAAGGTCATATTTTATTTACATTTTAGATGTAAATAAAAAGAGTAGATTTCAATCATCATTTTTATCATGTTAGAAGAATTAGGAAAATCATATGTATAATCTCTAACGTGAATATGAATTACTCTTAATTTTTTGTGATGGTTGAAATAGTAGCAATCGCCAAATTGATTTATATTTATATATATATAAATTAAAATTAAAATTTAACGAATCGCGCGCGGTAGTTCGCATTTCGACAATCATAACTTTAAACGGTTATACCGTAAAATCCAACCGTCGGATTTTCCCAAAACTTGAAACGTTAGGACCGTTTTGGAAAGATCTTTCCGATGATATAAATTTTATCAAAATCCAACGGTTAGATTTCAAGATAAGTGCGAATCAAAGTTTGGTAAAAACAGCTCTAGGGTCGCCCTTTGACCCAAAGCGTCAATTTAATTATATAGAGCTATTTTTAAATAAATAAAAATAGCGACAAATAGTATAAATTAATATTAACAATATAAATTGGTTTAAATGATAAAAATTTGAAAAATTATTTGAAAAGTCTGAGTTCAACTCATTTCAAATAATTGTACGGTGATTTAAAATCAAAGATGGCGATTGAAGACCGGCGGTCTTCACGTCGAAAGGATAACTACTAATGCCTGGCATTGGCTAGCTACCAATAAAGGGTTAAAGTGGTAGTTGTCCGGACGCACTTGTTGATTGTCCGGATACGCGAGCACCTAGGTGACTCCGGTTTCATTCAGACCGAGAACGAACTTGTAAATGGATGCATGTCCGACATTGAATTTCATGCTATGTAATTTAAATTGATATCTATTAATATATTTCTGTGGTGGCGGAGGATTTATCCTTTTGCTAAACACCCTTCTTTGAGATGCACGAGCTCGAAGGTTATATATTGGTAGATATCGATCGCATGGTATGGACTGTCAATGTGACATGCCAAGTTGCAATTGATCGAGGCTTTTGTTGAAAAGCAGAGCCTTCTGGATTACGATCAAAGCATAGCCTATTTAGGCACAGATTTGTATATTTCGTTACCTCGCGAACCTCACACCCCGGTAGAGTCAAAAACGGAGCAAGGGAACACAGGGATTGCACACGTTTCTCTCTATCTAGAAGTGGTGTTTGGGTTTAACACGGTCCGACATTTTACTTATGTGGTTGATGGAATGAGGTGCCTCGAATTTTTATTTGGCCGAAATGGCCAATTTATAGGTCCATTAGGATCGGGAAGCGTGTGTTCAGGCATAACTAATCCACTAAAGTATTTGTGGACCGGCCCTGCTGTTGTAACGACCCAGAAAATATGAACCAATTTAAAATTTTTAAATTGGCTAAAATAATGGATTTTAAATATTTAAAATAAATATTTTAAATAATAGCAATGAAAAGTGAGTTTGAATCGACAATTGAAAACGAATATAATTAATTATAATTATAAACAAGGCCTGAAATGGCGCTGCAGTTTCAAAAATTGAATTCAAACTTTGTCGGACTGTACCGGGTGCAAAACAAAACAGATCTGAGTGAAACCAAAAATATTTAAATCTGTTAGTGAATACCTTTCTAACGAATCTGAAAATTGATTGATAGCGAATGGTTGTTTGGGATTGTTTGTGGTTGATATTGATTGATTGTGGTTGAAAAATACCCATTTGTGGTTGAGAAATATTTGGTTGAAACCACATAGGATTAGTTTGTGGAAATGAAATAAATATATACATGCCGCCTGCGTGCGAACTAGATGCATGATCCCCATTGTCAAAAACCGCGAGGTTTTAAGGTAGAGCGAGGAGTCGTACTAGGGACGGTCCCGGTTTTAACTACCCTGCCGTTATGCTGCCGAAATTTTGAATAATATTCATGTGTTTGAATTATTTTCATTTGCTGAAACTATATTTATTCGTTGAATAGAAAACCTTCATGTGTTGAATCGATATTCGTTCGTTGATTAGAAATTCATGTGTTGAATGGTATTCGTGTTTTAAATATAAAATCACATTTTTATCTATATATAGAAACTATAGAAAACCTTCATGTGTTGAATCGATATTCATTCCTTGAATTGAAATTCGTGTGTTGGATGGTATTCATATTTTGAAATAAATTGTTTTACAATAAAATCCTATTTTTATCACCTATATAAACTATATAAAATAATAGTGTTTTGAAATAAATTTTTTAACAATAAAAATCACATTTTTATTATATACACGAATTGTTGAAATGTGAAGTGTTAAAAATAGCCACTCGTTCAAATAAATATATATGAGTTGAAATATTCATTAATTAACTAATGATATGATTTTTGCCTATACATGCAACATTAGAATGAATGGTATTTTTAAACCAAATGGAATCAAATATGAAGTTGAATGGAAAATGAGAAGTGATAAGAACTATATATATGTACATGCATATTTATTGAACAGGTTATAGCGAAGGGGCTAGAGAAGAGGAATAAAATTTTGTGCCCAACAAATAGGTACACATTTACTGTTTTGTTTGGGTGATATTTTATGAGCCTGTTGGCTAGCCGCTTGGCTTTTTCTTTTTCTTTTTGACATGAGACGCCCGTGTGGCTATTTGGGAATTTTCCCAGCCCCTCCCGTACAAAGGAGGTTATGGCGATTTTTTCCGAAATTTAAAGGCGTTAGTGAAATATTTGAAGTGAAAACGATATAGGAATTTTTGAATGAACTATATTTATATAAATATATAAATATAAATAAAATTAAAACGAAATGTGGCCGTGCAGTTCGCATTTTGAAACCGTGATTTCAAACGATTATACCGGGAGATCCGACCATCGGATTTTCCTGAAATCGCAACCGTTGGGTTCGCTTTGGAAAAATCTTTCCAACGGCACCAACTTTGTAAAAATATAACGGTTGGTGTCTGGAATGTTTAATTCAAATCTGAAGAAAAACAGCGCCAGAAACGATTATACTTTTATATATATAAATATAATTATATTTAATCGAATAACGACGCTGCAGTTCGTATTTTGAAACCGTAACTTCAAACGATTGTACCGGGAGATCCGACCGTCGGATTTTCCCGAAACTGGAACCGTTGGATTCGTTTTGAAAAGATCTTTCTAATGATGTAAATTTTGTAAAGATCCAATGGTTAGATTTTCAGATATGTGTAAATCAAATTTGAAGAAAAACAGCGCCACGGCCGCGTTATGGCCCGAAGCGTCGTTTTGAATAAATTGGCTATTTTTAAATAAATAAAAATAGCGATAAATCGTTATAAAATATCATAAACGATATGGAATGGAAATAAACTGAATTTGCTCGATTTATGTTGTATTTGATGGTTGAATGTGTTTGGTGTGAAAATTACATTAAAGAATAAAATTGGCGTTGTCGAATGATTTAACCATTGAAATGAATTGATTTGAAATTCTAAATATACGTGAATTATTTGAAAAGACTGAGTTAATTCTCATTTCAAATAATTGACCGACGATTGAAAGTCGAAGATGAAGACGGTGGTCGAAGACCGGAGATCTTCACCTCGTTTGGATGGTAACCGAGGTCCTGATTGGGAGGCATCCCGAAATATGGATAATGAGTGGTGATCGTCCAGGCGTACGTGGTGATCGATGGGTTTGCGAGGTATTTAGTGCCTCCGGTTTCGTTCAGACCCAGAACGGACTTGTAAACGGACTGTGTGTCTGACATTGGAGTTTATTCTATGTTGATTGATCTCTGTTAAATATACATCTGTTTGGCGGCGGAGAATTTATTCTTTTGCTTAATGCCCTTCTCTGAGACGCACGAGCTCAGAGGCTGTATATCGATGGACATCAGTCGCATGACATGAATTGCTAGCGTGGCATGCCTAAGTGGCAAATGAACAGGGCTTCTGTTGAAAAACAAAGTCTTGTGGTGATGATCAAAGCGCCGCCTATGTGGCGTAGCTTTGTGTATAACGTGATTTCGCAAGCCTCACACCCCCGTATGAACCAGAAACGGGAGGAAGGACCTCAGGGAGGACATGCGTTTCTTCCTAGCTAGGGTGATGTCAGTGACCTACCAGCCCTGACATTTATATACTTTTCACCTATGTGGTTGTTGCTGTTGCGAGGCGCCTCGGTTTGATCGGACGATCCGGGTCCGATGGAGTCATTCGTTGGCTCGTTTACGCCCCAAAGGGCGGGGAAACGTATTGTTCAGGAATTTTAATCCACATCCATGGACCGGCCCTGTCGCTCCTAGGGTCACTCGAGCTCTGATCCTGAGACTCGGGCTAGGCAGTCTCGAATTCGGTAAGGACTATCTTTTGCCTTGGTTCATGACGGAAATCCAATTTCCAAATACGACATCGTGCGGTTTTGATTGTATACCTATATATGGCGAAATAGTGGTATGGGGCATTAATGTTGTCTATGATTGATAGTTATGATTTGAAATTGTTTTCAAAACATATAAACACTAGCAATAATATCAAATGCCTTTGTTTTATTCGTATCAAGCATATCTTGGCCGTTATAAGGAAAAAACTCTATCCTTCGGTTTGCGTTGCATTGTGTGATGGGAACTGAGTCTTATAATGGCTTCATTTTTATAAAATGCATTGCGTTGTTTAAAAGAAAGATTTGTTTTAAAGCACTGGCAATCCAATGGAGTAAACCCGTTCCACGAAAGTGGCGTGGTCCTGTGATTGGCCAAATTATATATGTGTTGAGTAGATTTCTCATACCAGTCCCATGACTGACTCGTAGTTTGTTTCACTTTCAAACTCGGGTGCCCCTTTTTCTACACGGGCAGCCTTGTATTCAGGTTTAGCTGGCTTTATCTGGATAGCTGGAGCTGAAGATGGATTCTATCATTTATCTCTTTTTATGCTGTTTAGCTCCTATTGTACATATTATGTTTGTTTTCCACTGTAGACATTTATGTATAGCTGAACTGTATTTTTACTAAGTAAGATCCTGTATACTGTGTAACTCTGATGATTACTTTTATCCAGTATATTCTATTGTTCATTATCTGGTGTATTTATTTAATTCTGTTCTGCTATTATCTGTTTATGTGTTATATTCCACGGATTACCCTTGTCTCCGTCAGTACGAGATTTGGGGTTGTCTCAGCTGTATCCAAGGATTCGCAAGCGTCCGAATCCTGAGACATTGCTAGAGTGTCTCGAATCGGTCAGGAGATCGTTCCTAGCCTTAACTCATGATGGAAACCAACATCCAATACGACATTACGACCTTGATTATAAACATATATATGGAGACATAGTATATGGTAGCTATGCCGTCTAGGATTGATACATTTACTTTGAAGTATTTTTGAAACATATTAGGCATTATCAATAATAATAAAAATAATATTTTCCACGTATCAAGCATTTTTTATCATTATAAGGTAAAACTCTATCCTCCGTTTGCGTTGCATTGTGTGATGGGACTTGAGTCTTATAATGATTTCATTTTCTAAAAAGCACTGCTTTCTTTTTGACTTAAAAATTTATAAAACTTATGCACTGGCAATCTAATGGAAATAAACCCGTTCCGCGATAGCAGCGTGGTCCAGTGATTAGCCATATTATTAGTTTGGTTAGATTTCTCACACCAGTCCCATGACTGACTCGTAGTTTGTTTCACTTTGCAAACTCGGGTGCCCTCTTTCCACACGGGCAACCAAGTGATAGGTTTTCAGGTATGGATATTTCTAGACTAGAGCTTGCTGATGCAGATGTTGGAAGAACTTATCTTTTATCTTTTATTTTCTTCTTGAGACATTGAGACAGTTTTTAGTATTGATGTATTTGGGAGTTGAGACAATATTTCTTTCTCTGTTTTTAGACATCCATTTTGCTAAGTTGTATCTTGTACTGCGTACTTTTATGTTCAGTGATGATGTTTGTGATGACATTTCATTTCCGCTGCAATGGTTTATATGTTCTACTATGTAACTGTGATCTGTTATTGTTTTAATTATGTTTTACTCCTATGATTATCCTTACTTTCGTTCTACGGAAGTTTGGTTCATCACAACTAGTATGATAACAACCCCTACGTATTAACCCCGAAGGCCGAAACCAATATCAGATCGATACCCAGAAAGCCATTCAACTCAACTAATTTCCAGTCAGTTTCTAATTTCAGTAATTCCATTTAAATTCTTACTTCAAACCCCAAATTCCTTTATAATATTTTATTTACAAAATATTTACTTTAAATCAATATCATGTTACACCCATGTGTAAAGCACTGGTCTAAACCTTCCTAATGTAAAATTCTCTTTTTATAAAACTCTATTCATTTTCCAAATATTTCCCTTTTATAGTTCTATTTACTTTCTAAATCAATATTCCTTTTATAATTCTATTTATTTTATAAATACTTCCTTTTATAAAAATTCTATTTATTTTCTAAATAAATATTCCTTTTATAATTCTATTTATTCTATATAAATCCTTTTATATAATTCTATTCATTTTATATAAATATTTCATTTTCATATTCACTTTGAAATTTTCCTTTTTACATTCCAGTATTTCATATGGTATTTAAAATACCAAATAACATGACCAGTGTCATCATAATCAATTACAAATTATATATCACATCATATATCACAGTATATGAAAACAAACAGTATTATAAATATTGAGGAATCTAGTTGGATCCATCCAACCTGTTTTCTTTCATCCCCAGATGTTAAACAATATAAATAAATTTGATTTCATTTCAATATGAAATATTCTGATAAACAGAATCAATATTTGATTAACGATTTATATATATATCGTTATCTAAAATTTCAGCCAACACATCAGCAATTCAACCAAACAATCAACACACAACAATCAATCATCATTTATCAACACTAGATTATATTTATAAAAATATAAACTGTACAGAGTTAGTGAGTTTTACTCACATTGGACGATCATCGTTAAATAACAATAATTGTCGTTGATTCAGATCCGACAATTTATTTCTCTATAAATTGTAACGAGCTCCAATACACTCCCAGTCAGTCCCATCGTGTAGCCGCCGTCCATGCGATCCCAACAGATCCAGTTTTGTTGAATTTGGATAACGTATGATAAAGTTATTAATTTAATAAGTTATACTATTTAAATTTAACTAAACTAGATTTTATATTTATACATTTGGGCTTTACCCCTTTATCCGGTCCATATCTGCATCCAACTCGCATGACCCTTCTTCCCCTTTACTTCCAAAAACTGTGCTCCATCCAGACAATATCTCACCGCCATTACAAATCTTCAAACCTCACGTCACCCTCCATTACTCCACTATTTCAAAAACTAAAAACACGGTGATCATCCTCATCGGAAACCGCCCCATCCTATCCCGACCAACAACAACTCGTGCCTCGCATCTCGATTACGTCAGTTAGCTCCTCCGCACAGCTACAGTGGAGCCACCTAAACTTTTCGTCACCGCATCACCCCAAAGGACGCACACGAGTTCTCTTCTACCTCCTCAACCCATTTATCAACATGAATTCGCTGATTAAACTCTCCATACTTCGAAAATCCGAGCCCTAGCTGTTGATCAAGGACGCTGGAAAAAATCGATGGTCATCAAAACTCATCGCATCGCATTCTGGAGCCACTGAGATGGAGCTCTTGCGTCGTTGAATCCAAATACACTCATCTCTTGATTTATAGAAATTTATTTCTATTTCTTTTGATTTTAAAAAGACACGGTATATTTTTATGTCTGAAGAAAATGAAAAAGCAGCGGCGGAAAAGTGATTGACCAGTGAAATGAAATTGTTGGGGTTAGGATAAGTTAAGGGGTGTTTATAGAGTGGAAAAACTATTTTTATATTCATTATTTTTATTAAATTTTAATCAATCGTTATGTGCATTTATCATTTAAAAATTCGTATGACCACACATAATATCCAAAAATCATGAAAATGGACATACAACTAGAGTTTGGCATTACAGACCCAATGAAACTTGTTTCGTCCAATTCCGACTTCATTTGCTCACACAACATATTTTTAAAGTCAAATTATTGACTATTTTTCAGATTAAAAATCTGTACGGCCACACACTGACTCCAAAAATTACAAAATTGAAATCTAACAATAATTTAATATTCTGGATCCAGCAGAACTGGTTTCATCAAAAACAGAGGTAGTTTGCAAAACTGGCTATTTTTAAAGCTCTAAATAAACCCATTTAAATATTAATATATTTAAAATAATTGAATTAAAAATTTATAAATAAATATTATCATATATGTTCCAATAGAATACAATACAGCTCCATAATATACATATCTGGATTTATAACTCGATATTTCAAATCCAGATTAAATTGATATTCAATTTATATTGAAAATCCATTTATAATATAAATAAATCGTTATAAATTATAAAGGAATTCCATAACGACTTTTCGAAAATTTGATTTGGACATAACTCAAAATCTACACAATGAAATCCCGATTTTTCTCTTCCATTAGAAAATATACTTCACCAGCTCCGAACGTTTCTTGTTTCACAGAAATCCGTCTTAAAACGGATTATGTATATTCGTTTAAAGTTTGAATCGCCAAATTACGAACTGCCGCGCCATTTCGAGCTCGATTATAATTATATTATAATTATATGTTCAAACTTCGTTTAAATAATATATTCGTTATTATAATTCAATTCTACACTGAATTAGATATTATAAATAATCCAATTCACACAATATTGTCAATTCACTATTTCCGACTATTTCGGAATTAAATATATTATTCTATTAATTATATTAATTAAATATTCAATATAATTTAATTAAATGACCATTTAAATCTCTAATTCACTATTTAAATAATTAAATTAATTAATTATTATACCGTAAAAATACGGGACATTACATTATTCGTCAACTCACGTCTGCCAACAACCTAACATAACTATTTTAGTAACTACAACACTTCTACACATCGTAAAATCCCTTACACCGTTTTTAACTTCGCCATCTACGGTGCTTTTGTCATATAGATGCCAGTCTCTAGCCCGGATAAAGGAGGAGAGGAAACAAGGTAACCTATTACCCTTAATTCAAGTTTATGGTATTATTCCCTTTCTTCCTAATTCACATTTCCATTTCTCAGTCATACATACTTTTCTTCTTCACATCCTTCTGTCTGCTTCCTAATTATGTTGCCTTCACACTAATGCAGTCCCCGATATATTACTTTTTCCACTCGACATTCAAGTTCAGGTACTAATTTTTTATTAATATTACTTCGTATTTATTTTCCCTGCTATCTGCTTCTCGCCCACATGTTATTTATGTGACTGCTTTTTAGTGCACTGTTCATACTGCCAAAATACTATTATCTTTTATTTCTGCTCACCTATTTATTTTCACTATTTTACAATTTGCTATCATATTTTTTCACCAATCAACATATCCTGCATGCATCTATATACTTGAAAACACATGCTTAGCTACGCAGATTACAACACCAGACTTTGCGACTCTTCTGCGCTTTTATTTGTTATTTCTCTGCTTTTTGTAACTACTAATGCATTCAATTGTTTGCATCCACAGTTTTCATAAGAATATGAACAAACAACTATGGGTGTCAGGACATTTAATAGCACCTTCTCCACATATTTCACATGGCAGATCTCACAACGAAGGGGTGCCACATAGTTTCACCCGTCGGAGGCACAACTTAATTATCAAACAAGGTACACACTGAAAGCTATATTCCCAAGTTGAAACGTTTTAAACTTTGTATAAGGTCACCTGAACTAATAAATGCCAAGAAAGAATTTTTAAAATAACCATGATGCATATGGCTCCTTTAAGAATAAAATTTCAGTTTCCATATCAAATACAACCATTTTCAGTTCTAAACATTTATTACCCATGGACTATTACATCTATTATATATGTATTCAAATAATATCAATTTACGCTCATATATGAACATACTCATTAAATAAATTCCTTCACTCTCTTTCTTTCTTTTTTACAGATTTAAATACCTTTTGTTATTTAAATCTCCATACTTGGTATTTAAATACCATTTTCATTACACATTTCTTTAACGATAAGAATATTTTTTAAATGCGACGTTTTCCCCACAAATTAGGTTATATCTTCATTGTTTACATACCTTAAATCAAATTCCCATATATTTAGCAATTAATTTTTGTAAATTGTTTTACATAAAATTTAAGAATGTCCTTATTTTGCATTAATTCCCACTTATATTACATTTTCGTCGTTAGTCCACTGTTCAGGAGAAATAAGTTGAAAAATCATATTGATCAGATTATTTACTGGAATAAAATAAAAATTTGTTGCTTTTTATAGCAGTGGTGCATTTTATCTCTAACACTTGGGAACATACAACAGAAGATAAGTGATGGCATATGGTTCTTTTATGTATCATATTCCTATGTAACAGTCAGTGGGAACTCCTTCGTTGATGCATATATCATCGCTATGGGTAAGGATTGTATGCAGCTTAAATCTGCTATATTTTTACAATTTTTATGTATACTGTTATCTATAAATTTATATACTATTGGTGCTAACCTTATTTCCTAACTTTTTAGATGGATACTTAAACTTGTTCACGAAGCTATCCTTTTTGATGGACTTTGTCGTCACAACGTTAACAAATCGAGGATTTTCACATATTTTTATCGACATTGTACAAGCTATGGCTATGTTTCACACTCCTAAACTGTATACAAATATACCTTATTTTATATGCTATATAAAATTTCATTTCATTCTTGAGGAAATACCTTATTTGTTATTTTTTGATTGTTTTTGCTTTTCTTTATTGACAGTCAGGAGGCAAGGCAGAACACAAAAAGCCTATTGCTGTAACATATATGTGGTGCAAAATTTGGTCACAATCCTTTTAGTAAGTTTCTATTTTTGAAGCTGAATTGATTTATTATGTTTTTGTATCATGAATAATTTAATTTGAAATTTGTGTATTGTTATTGTCCCACTATCCGATGGTAATTCGGTATTAGTTGTTGCCATGAAATATTGATTGTGTAAGCTTACGTAATTCACTGTATATACGAATATGGACTGCTTGCTTCACAAACTGCATTTTCTGACACTGCTTTTCAACTGTTCATCTGTTGATTCTTTTTTATGGTTAGTATGTTGACTCCAAACTGGAATTGACGGGTAGTTTTGGCTCGGTGAAAAAAGAATGACAAAATAGCTCTGCTATTTGAAGATGGAATCAATCAGTTCTCAGAACAGAATCCAGCGCAGTTTGGCTTGGAGCATGATAATCGACGATTCGGGTAAGGCTTCTTTCCCATTTTACGCTTAATTTTCGATATTAAAACCCCAGTCGTTAATTGAAGCAACTGCCACGTTAAATGTTGATGTCATAGTTATGATTCATCCTATCGCCTTTTACATATTATCTACTTAATTTTTGTGTTAAATGTTTGCATCCAAATAATGTTATGGTAGTTATATGGTACTACCATTGTTAAACATGATCTTTTACTGTATTTGCAAACACGTGTAACGGTTTACGTGATTTACGGTATGGACTTTGTTCAGAAGTCGACAGCAAGAACCAAATACTACAGTTTTATTAATTTGTGTACCTATTGTGGACTACGGATAAATATGAATTTATACTTCCATAGTTTTTAAGTATGGCATTAGCTATCGAACACATATTCTTAGACATGATAGACTAATCTTCATTAATGACTATGCATTTAAAATGCATAACTCTTTATACCACATGTTTTATAAGCTATTGCAATTAAATTCATATCCTTTTACGCTACACAGTCTGCATTATCGAAAGTTTAAAAAAAAAAACTAGCATTAACAAAACATTTACATTAACATAGTTACTAATGATTAACATAAAAAAATTTATGTCTTATATTGTACAGAAGATCAACATAGTTACTAATGATTAATATAAAAATAATTTTTTATGTCTTATATTGTACAGAAGATCAACATTTCTTTTGTGTCTATTTCAACTGCATTGCCTTTCTGTCTATTTTAAACTTATGGTTTATCTTTTTTTTTTAAATAACTTCTGCATCGGTTTTTAAACAAACGTGAGCTAATTCTCCTATTTGTGTCATATTTCATTACATCATCACATTTTTTATTTTCCTGTTTTACTTAGCCCACTCAACGATCCCCTTCTTTCTTCTACTATTTCTCCTCATCTACTACTTTATAGTTGTTTTTTATAACCAAGTCAAAAACTTAGTAGGAATAGACTGTCTTTCCTACTATTATAAATACATACTCCCACGATCATATTTCTTCACATCCTCTTTCATCTACCTTACTAGGACACTTCTTTCCTACGACTAACATGACAAAGGTATGTCTTTAAAATTGCTTTTTTTATTCTTTCACTTTCATTAATATGTACTAACTTTCAACTACCACCTCAACCAGCCTAAAGCTTCACAACAACTCAGTCACACATCGGTATCCTCTTCTGACGTAAAATTGAAGCATAAAACAACGCGTTCCACAAAACAACTTCAGCCAGTAATTGTGGTACATCTGATGTCATAAACAATGTCTCCAATCCAACTAGCTCCCAGCTTCAACCAGAAAATGTTGTTGCATCGCATCAATCTGTTGATCTTCCTCCTGTTCCAACTAACATCATTATTGTGGATAATAATGACGACTTCGACTGGGATGCCTATGTCAACATTGCTGAAGTGAAATCTCAACTTCAAGAATTTGACAGGATTGCTGCAGAATTGCGTGCAAAATGTTCGACCTAATCCGCCTATGTATTATATTTTTGAACTTCCATTTCCATCCTTCTTACTGTTCTCAATAAGCTTTTTACTCAATTGTTATGTTTTTTTAAAATTCTGTATGTCGTTTGTAACGGTCTATGAATAAACTACGACTTGGAATACTACCATGTTTTTTTACATTTATTGTGAATTTGCTCGGTTACTACAGATCATGGTACATAGATAAATTCAATGTTTCTAATATTTATTGTGAGAGCAGCTTTTGAATTTTTTTGGTCGACACATGGTAGGCATACACACACATGAATATAACTCCATTGTTATTAGGGTTTACAAACTCAGCTTATAAACGCTGGCTTCTTATACTAGACTCACTGATCGCGTTACCGAACAGAGCACAAGGGTGCACACAGTAGAATAGTTGATACGCATCAATTTGTTTGCACTTTGCATATAAAAAAATATATAACCACGCAATGAATTGTTAAATCAAATTAATACATGTAATAAACCAACAAGTCCACATCAGCATAGATTTAATTTGGTTATCTTTTATACAAAAAAGGATGTTATAAATATGATTACATCAATTATATTAGTTAATATACGTAATATTATTATAAGACCCATTATTTTTTTTAAAAATTAATCTACAACGGAAAAATTATAAATGCATGTACTTTTATGCCTACATTGGATGTCGCTTCTGAGTGATGTTATCCTCACATTTAAGAGCAGCCTAATTCCGTAAACACAGTTCTGCAGTTGGATCTACATAGATTTTACGGCTGTTCCTATATTTTAGTTTTTACCAACTTGAAATGGTTATATCTTTACAGTTTCTTCACTTATTCAGCCTAATTACTCGATATTGTTCTATGTTTGATTTTCTGAATATTGAGCTTCGGTTTGTTACGTGTATACATGGTAAATCGAATTATCAAATACTGTTTGTTACCTACGTAACATTTTTATACTATCATTTTGCATTTCTATTTCAATAAATGACAACCGGACACATTTTTGGATAGGCATGATAATTTAAGTAATTCGACAATGATAAATCAAGGCAGTCAAGTTGATCTGTGGCAGTTAAGGCTCTTCCCAATGATCTACTCCCCTTCTCTCTTTCGGATTCAGAGATTGATTTACTTTCTATGATATGGTCTTCTGATAAGAATGAAATGATCAAAACGTAAACTTCTTTAATTTACGATTATGCTTCATCTTATTTTTTGACTGATAACTTATGATTCTTTTTTTTTCAATTTTTACTGTAATTTGGACTATGTCAAAATGGAAGCTACTATGCTTACATCGAATACATTGAACCTTTCCTCTGTAAATAAAAAACTTAGGTATCGTTTTGTTGAATCAAGTGCCACTGAATATGCCTCTGAAAACATACATTTTCAGCGTTTAGAAGAAGAGAATTCGTTTGTATTTCTATTTTGTTCAGTGATATGCGGTCATTTCACAGACCTTCTACTCAGCAAGAAAATATCGGCTATTTCAAGTTCCAGAACTTAATGCATTGCAACTGCCGATAATACTCTCTTTAATATCCTTACAAATATCGCTGGACTATACCAGGTTTTATCGACCTGAGCTGAGACACATCAACAGAAACAACAAGAAATTCTATCAAGTATCAAAAGCAAGTGCAGATAACAATTTTATACACTAAATTCTATCACTTTTTGCTTATGCCTACTTCAGTCATGTGGAGGCATAACTTCATACGTGTGTTGTACCGCTTAATGCTACAAAAATTAGTATTCTGTCATTTTATTTCCATCTGCATGTTTTGAATCATCATGCTTGCATTGCATGTCTTAGCTAGGCGAATAACAGGATTATTTGTCAGCAGAGAAAATTTATGACAACTCAAGATCAAGTTGCACAACCATACTCATGTATTAAACTAGATATGTAAAGTTAAATGTTATTTGAATGCATGTGTCTCCATATATTTTCAACTTCCCATATTATTATATTCTGAATGCATGTATTATTCTATTAACAAATTGCATGACATCACGTATGAGCCATCTCATATTATTATGCATGTATTAAAATTATTTTTACCATTTTTTTCCTTCCGCAGCTTGCAAAAGGTGACAATAAGGCAGAGTATTTGGCCACCCATTCAACTAAGTACTCATGCAATTTCGATCTGCCTGCACTCTCCTTCCCATACCTGTACATTTTCACTTTATGTTCTATCATAACATGTATTCCGTAATACTATGTACTTGCTATTTTAAATTTTTACGTGGAATAAATATGGACTGCAGTGTTCTCTGTTTGCCTATTACTTTATATATATATATATATATATATATATATATATATATATATATACACCTTTTGCAACTTAAACAACTTTAATGTACATATTTACTTTCCAACTTTTACCCACATGTTTGTCGTTTATCTAGCATGCATTTTTATCTTTCCATTCTTAACTTTATGCCTTATTGATTGCATTCAATGTTATCTATTTTATTTGTTCAAATTGAATAAACTACTAATTTTATATGCACAAACAATCTTTGCGACTGTTCTTCATACTTCAATTTCCTCTTTGGTTACATACATCTATGCACACGCCCATCGGACGTGCAGATGTACTGTTATATATAAGGTGAATTATTGGAGCACGTTAACCGCAAAGATAAAAGCACAGATCTAGATTTACTACAAATTTCTCTTTGTTCTGTCTAGATCTGTGAGTGGAATATCGTTTACTTAGGCATATTCATATTTTTATTAGATTATCATGTCGAAAGATGTGCCTAGGAGGATTTGGAAATCGATAGTTTAAACACCAAAACCCCTAAATCTTCTATTTTGTATTTGCATATGAATTGTCATGATTATTTGGGTTGTGTGGATATCTGATTTTGATACCTGGTTAAAGATGAAAAAGGGGTGTTGCTACTATTGTTTCTATTTTATGTAATTCACCTTTATTAAACATTTGGTTATAACCTAAAAGGGTTTAGATTTGGCTATTTCATGATTTGATTAGGTTTGGATTCTATTTTGAATACAAACGTATTCATACTTGAAATATGTCAAATGTAAACGTTTTTATGAGCATGCCACTAAAAAGGGGTGAATTGGATAAAGTGGAAATTATAAACATACATGTATAAATGTATATAATACTCTATTTACAATACAGCATTGAAATCATTCCAACAAGCCTAGGGTGTAAGTTGGAATTTGTATGTATGTATATTTTCCATTCGCTGCTATCTGTTATATTGTTTATAATGTCATCACGCCTAAGTTATAGTGGTAAAAGTATACCATGAATTAGACAAATTTGACAAATGCCATCTCATTAGAACGTTTCCTCGTTCATAAGAATATTTACATTATTTAGGCGGTATAATTATTTTACTTATATAAATGTAATCAATGTAATTAACGCTTTATTAGCGTAATAAATGCGATTAGAATAGAATTCGAATTTGAATTGTCCCCATATATGTAAATATACATATATTGATTGCTTGTGTGTGCGTATATAGAATGGCTTTAAATATATTAATAGTGACACATAGGCATGAGGTTAGTTGCCATTTGTGGTAGAAGTTTGCCCAGAACCAACCAACAAATCCAGCAACCACAAGTGGACCCAAATAATGTGAGATGTCTAGGTGCCATGGGCCGTTCAAAAACTTAGTACACTAGACATAAGGTTAAACCAACTTGTAGTAGAAGCCTGCCCAGAACCGACCGACATATCCAGCATCTACATGTATATGGTTTAATGCAAGAGGTCTAGTGTGTATATACATATATATATATATAACTATAACTATATATATAAGTCTACTGCATGTGAAAATATGTAGGTTTACTACACCTTGAGAAGGTCTTAAGCGGCCGACTCTCTTTTTACCTAGTTTAGGTCTTAAGTGGTTAGGACTAGGATCACTCCGAAGGTTTATTCCTTGGAGTGGAACCAAAGTCATAGAACCACCCTTATTAGATTTTAAGTAAGTCTTTGGGTCCTCCTTCTCTAAAAGTGGTTAGGCATAAACGGTAATAGAGTAGGGTAGTTCACGGGGATGTCCACTTCCTCTAGAAGCTTGTAAGGGCTCAACTAGGGATAGGATTGATATATGAAAGATATGTGGACATTGCTTGCTCACCAAGTGTTTAAGGGAAATCTTAAGCGACGTAGGTGTCCTACCATAGTATCAATTAAGTAGTAATGTTCGCAATACAGCTTCTCATATTACAAGTGAGAGTATAGACTTAAGAACGTTAACGTATCAAGACAGAGTCTTAAAGGGCTAGGTGTCTGCCTTAGGGTTATAAGAGATCATAAGAATCCACCTTTAATAGTGTAACAACCCGAAAATCTGGGCCAGTTTAAAATTTTTATTTTGGCAATTTTAGCAAATTTTGATTATTTAAAATGAATTATTTTAAATAATATCGACGAGAAATTTATTTTGAATAGAATTCGATCGTATATATTATAAAGATCGTCGTTAGAGTATAAATAAATATTTATATAATTATAAAAGGAATTGAAAATGGCGCGGTAGTTCGATAATTCGATTTCAAACTTCAATTGAATGTACCGGGTGCAAAACAATCCGGATTTTAGTGAAACCAAAAATAATGGAATCTAATTGTGACTATCTTTCCAACGAATCCGACAAATCAAAATTTCATAGCGGGAATCAAAAGATATGTCCAAATGAATATTCTGAATAGTCGCTATGGAATTCAGGCCCTTAAAAATGGAAATTTTGTAAACGACCTTGGATTTCGACGAAACCACTTTTGTTGGGTCCGTGATGTAAAGTTATTACTAGGTTTCAAATTTCATAATTTTTCGAATCAATATGTGAGCGTGGCAAAGTAAAACGCGTTTGACCAGTTTCAATTGATTTTAATCGACTGGAAATTGGCCATTTTTCCAACAGTCTCGGAATTTGACGAAACTAGTTTTGTTAGGACCGTATCGTCAATACGAAGCTAGAAAATATTTTTCGGGAATTTTTCGAGTTAGTATGTGACCCCAGTAAATTGAAATGCGCGTTCAAATTCAATATATAGAGTTATATGTTGATTTTGACAAAAACAGATCGTAATGATCAAATCAGCTTAGAAACATATCCCATTGTGTTCGGAATGGGGGTAATTAGCTAGGGGCGACAGTCGTTGGGCCTCGTTTCGAGGTCAAATAAAAGTCAACTTTGGTGGAGAATAAATTAATAATTAAAAATAAATAAACTGGATTAGAAATGGTTTTGAAAATAACTAGAATTTCCAATAATTATATTGGGATGGATTTGAATCGTAATTGTCTTTGGATTATTTCGATGTTGGATTTCGTGATGATACAGATATTGTCATGGTAATTTGAAATATATATATATATCGTTATTTCCAATACGATTTTTTTTTTGAGGAAAACGGGTGTGTAGCGGGCACTACACAGCCGGTTACGCGTAGATGCAAAAGAGCTAGTAATAATATCTGGTTGACAGGCCCAACCAGTAGCAGTCTAAGAACAGACCAAGATGGTCATATATATTACAGTCTAAAGAGTACTATTAAGATGTACATAATGCAACCACAACACCGCTGAGTGATAAGTACACTACCAAAATAGAGCTACATACTTAAACTTCGTTCCAACCAGATCACAGAGGAAATAGCGAGCTGCTTTCTTCAGATCCAGCCGAGCGAGACTGGGGGAGGGAGAGTCTGAAACGAGCATGCCTGGCCGAGCCTGTCCATAATTCGAAGAGATGCAGAATATGAAAACAAGTTCCCCAGAATAACTTTTTGGGTCTTCCGAATACGCATGCATTTCGTTCTAACCAGATACACCAGGAGAAGATCGCTACCAGAGAGTCAGACGAGGGATCAGGGGGATTGTGCTGCCAGTAATCGAAGAAAGAGCAGAAAGAAGGGACGAACCCGAGAATGAATGAGCTAACCGCGGCCCAAAACGCAAAAGAAAAGTCACAATCAAAGAAAAGATGGGTGAGGGATTCGTTACTCAGGTTGCAAAGAACGCAAATGGGGTTGACATTGATCCCAAATCGGCAGAGTCTGTCTTTTGAGTTGATGTGATTGTGAATTAAGAGCCATTGAAAGAAAATGATTCGAGGGGGGAGATGACAGTTCCAGACTCTGGAGAAAGAGTAGCATCGACCAGGATGGATCAAATAATCATAACAAGACTTGACTGAGAATTTTCGGGAAGAGCCCAAAGCCTAATAAAAAGAGTCAGGCCCATGCGAGAGTTGAAAAGAATTAAAAAGTATTTCTATCTTACCCAACTCTTGTAAACTGGACAGCCCAAAAATGGAACTGGGAAACAAGCCCAATGGGCCCAAATTAAAGCCTTCAGCAACTGTCTGAGGGTTAGGAATGTAAATAGATCCAAGGTTGGGTAAGGAGGAGGAAAGAGGAAGTTCTCCGAACCAAATATCTTGCCAAAACAAACATGATTCACCATTATTTACTTTAACATGGAAAAGCGGTTTAATTCTCGCGAGGGAGGATAAAACTCCCCTCCAGAATGGAGATGGGTTAGAGGCAGGGCTGAAGTGAAGGATGAAAGCTGGGTTTGCACTGTAAAGCCGCATTAAGATCCAATCTTTCCATATGAAATGAGAAGGGGAAAGAGCACGCCAAATCCATTTAGCCAACAGAGCTTGGTTGAAGGAGGCAAGCTGAGGGACATTCAGTCCCCCATGAGAGTAAGGGAGACAAACTGTATGCCAGTTGACTAGCCTTTTGAGCTTATCACCATTCCAAAGGAAAGAACTTCGAATAGAGTCAATCTTGTTGATAACCCAGATGGGTAATTTGTGAAACGACATCCAGTACATTGGTATTGAGGAGAGAACATGCTTGAGGAGCACAAGGCGACCAGCAGAGGACAAGGAATTTGCCTTCCAAGATGAAAGTCTAGATTCAATCTTTGAAATAAGAGGAATCCAATCTGATTTATGAAGTTTGGTAGGGCGAAGGGGTATGCCAAGATAAGTAATGGGGAAAGAACCAACCTTGCAATTTAGACATTTGGCAATAGGGGCGCCAAGAGAAGAACTATTTCCCAACATAATAACAGAGCTTTTATTGAAATTGATAGAAAGACCAGAGATGAGTTCGAACGTGTAAAGGAGAACTTTAAGGCTGTGGATGTTTTGGGGTGAAGGAACGGTAAAGAGAATCGTGTCATCGGCAAATTGTAAGTTGGTTGTGGAGAGATTGGAGTTAGGAAGAGAAATGCCAGAGAGGATGTTGTGAGTTGATGAGAGTTTCACCATCTGATTGAAGACATCAGCAATCAAGACAAAAAGCAAAGGTGAAAGTGGATCTCCTTGTCGTAAGCCTCTTTTAGATTTAATTTTGCCGCCAATTTCTCCATTGATATTGATCATTGAATAGCTAGTGAATAGAATATGCTTGATCCTGTTACACCAATGCATGGGAAAGCCTCTGTGAGACATAAGGTCCAGGATAAAAAACCAGTTAACCGAATCAAAGGCTTTAGAGGAATCAAGTTTGAGAAGCACTCCAGGGGAGTTCATGGTGTGGCAGAAGGAGATGATCTCCTGTGTAGCAGCAACACAGTCTAATATATTTCTTCCCAGAATGAAGGCGGATTATTCAATACCTACTAACTCAGAGATATGGTTTTGAAGTCTGTTAGCTAATATTTTGGTGATGATTTTGAAAGTAGTATTGAGGAGGCTAATGGGTCTAAATGCTGGGAGGGTGTTAGCTCCGGGGAATTTAGGAATGAGGATTATATTAGCATAGTTGAGTTTAGCAATAGAAGATGGGTCAGTGTAGAATTCAGAGCACATAACAATAATGTCAAATTTGATGGTGGGCCAAAAATGCTTGAAAAAACATGGGCCAAAGCCATCAGGCCCAGGAGCCTTGTCTGCTGTCATGTCATTGATTGCGGCCCAAATCTCTCCTTCTGTGAATGGGTGATCAATGGCAATATGCTTAGGGTTAGGATAAAGTTTGTGCCAATCAATCAAAGGGGATGGAGGGGGTTGTGAACCCAGAATACTTCTATAAAATTGTGTGAACAGGGAGCAAATTTCTTTAGGATCAAAAAATGAGTTGTTGGCGTGAATTATTTCAGAAATGAATGAAGCTCGTTGGTGACCATTAGCTAAACGGTGAAAGTATGCCGTGTTTTTATCCCCTTCATTGATCCATCTAGCTTTGGATCGCTGTTTCCATCCAATTTCTTCTTGTTTGATAAGTCTCTCTAATTCCAATTCATGGTTTTTCAAGATGTGTTTCTCCAGGTCAGTTAGTGGACGACTCTCCTCAATGATGTTTAAGTTTAAAATGGCATCTTGAGTGGATGAGATTCTGGATATCAAAGAATTCCAAATGTTCTTAGCCCAGGGGCGAATTAATTTGCGAAGAGAGCGAAGCTTATAAACCACTTTGGTTGTTGCAGAATTACAATTCAAAGGTTGAGACCAAATGTGTTTGATGAAATCTTCAAAGGAGGGTTCAAGTGTCCGCAATCTCTCATATCTAAATGGTCTCTTAATCGAAGCCTTATCCTGAGTGTCAATGACAATTGGACAATGGTCAGAAATAGTTGTGGCAAGGCCGTTGACCAAGGAGAGGGGAAAGAGATCTTCCCAGGCTAAATTAAAGAAAAATCTATCAATTTTTGATAAAGAAGGATTGTCTCTTCTGCTGGACCAAGTGAATCTACGATTATTAATGGGTGGATCGATGAGTTGGCATGAATTGATGAGGGAGTTAAAAGAGTCGGAATCAACGGAGGGGGTTCCTGGATTACGTTCAAAGGAAAATCTAGTAGTTTTGAAGTCACCACGAATGATCCATGGGCCATTAATATTATGAGATAAGTTGAGGAAGAATTGCCAAACTTCTGATCTAAGGTGAGGGTCATTGGGAGCGTAAACATTGGTGAAATGAAAGAAAGTGTTGGAGGGGTTGTGGGGGAGGATCACGTGCAAAACAGAAGGGTGATACGAGGTGTGACAAAGCTTCCAGATACTTTCGTTCCACGCAGTAATAAGTCCACCACGTGAGTCAACTGCATCCACGTGGGACCAACCAGAGAGGTGGGGGCCGCAGAGTTGACGAATAAGAGCGTTGGGTGGATTAGAGACTTTAGATTCTTGTATAAATAAGATATCAATACGAAGAGGGGAAATGATTAGATTGATAGCACGATTTTTTGTAGGGTCCCCTGACCCACGAATGTTCCAAGATACAATCTTCATTTGATTTGGTTAGTACGCTGCTGTTCTAGGGTTTGCATGGCAGAATAGTGTGTATCATGCAGACTCACGCCCATGCATTTAGCAAGTTTTTTATTTAAAGCCTTATTAGCAGAAGAAAAAACAACAGGTACAAAATTGGTACCAGAGGTTTCAGGCGGAAGGGATTGTGGCCTGCTGATCCTGGCACTCCGCCTGATTGTAGAGGATACCACCAAAGGGGAAGTTGAGTCCTGATGTTCCTGGGGAGCTTGGGGGTGTTGCTCGCTGTCAGCATGCTCGAGGTTATCCTGAATAACTTGATGTTGATGCTCCTGCTGGGGTGTCAACTGAAGGTGGAGGGGTACTGAAAGATCCAGATCTGCAAAAGGGTCCCAACGAGGCACAAACTGATCCACATTGTGATGAATCAACATTGCCAGACCCTGCTCATGAGTTGGAATGAGTCCAGGCACCCAACGCTCCGCTTCATCCGTCATTACATCAAATATGTTGTCATCAATTTGCATGTCATGTTGCTCCAATGTTTGGAAGATGTAGCCATCTTGATTATAATCCATTACCAAGGAGGAGCGTTTCTGGGCGTTGCGGAGGGTGGGCATGATCCCAACGCTCGATACAAAGCCTAACAACATGATTGTTAAGGTGGGAAATGAAAGTACAAGGGGTGGTGATGCCCTCATACAACTGCATCTTCACATAGAGATAGCGATGATCCACCAGAGACCAATCACAAGAGTCTTCTTCAATTAAGCGTCCCATCGGCTTAAGGGCTTCACTAATGGCATTAAAGGTTCTCATAAACTCAGGAAAGCCACTGACTTTCACCCAGGATTCCTGTTCAAAGGCTGGTTCTGTGAGCTCCGAAAGGGTGGGGGCTTGATAAAGGGACACAGATCCATCTTCCTTAGTCAGGGATTTCAGTTGAAGGGCATGGTTTTTTGTATCTAAATCAGGGAAGTAAATCAGAAAGGTGTTATCAGAGGTATGCCACATTGGCCAGTCGAGGTGAACGTCGAGGGCTAGATTAAGAGCGCGACTGATAAGTTCAATAGACCAAAGTCCATCAATAATGGTTGCTGAGAGATAGCGATAAGCATCCGCCATTTTAAGAAAGATTGGAAATTTTTTGAGTGGATTTGGAGAAGGAGAGGAGGACGAGGGTAATGAGTTGTTTGCAGGGGGGGTTAAGCTTAAGGGGTTACGTGTTTTTGGATTATTCAAGTTATAATTACGATTTGAAATAGGAGTAGACCGTTGGGTCCCATTCTTCTGATCGCACAGCCTAAATGCCTCGCGGCCTTTCAATGTTCGAGAACCCTTGGGATGGAGCGACAGCTCAGCGCTGTGCTGGAAGGATTTTCTTTTATCGGGACAACGCAAGCTTGCATGCCCAAAGAGCGAACAGCAATAACAAATCGATGTGTTTCTACACTGGCTTGCCACGTGTCGTCTATCTGCACATCTCAGGCACCGACGTTCAAATTTCAAAAAATCGATCATGTTTCTGACTGTTGTGAACGGCGGCAGGATTCTACGCTTCAGGGGTGGTGGATTGGAGAGAATGGGAGAGCGAGGATGAGGCGAGGCAGCCACCTGAGCGTACAATCTGGTAGAAGACGCAGGTGGTGGACTAGCAGAGAAACGGTGGACAGGGAGGGAGTCAGTGTCAAGGGGATGGTTGGAGAACAACGGCGAGGTGGCAGGCAGTCGACGAGGGAACGAGGAGGAGGAGGAATGACTGAGGTTAGAGGCAAGAGGCTGGGAACGACTGAGAGGATGATGATGGTTGAGAGGCTGGGAATGGTTGAAAGGGACGGACGCCATTGATAATATGTTACCATTATTAGTTGCTTAACTAGAGTTTCATCCTTGATGTCAAAGTAGCTCTCTTATGGTATATGCCTTAATGAGCTCATGTACTGAACTAGCTTTTCTCTATAACGATAGACTTCCCAATACGATATTTGTTAGTCGTAGAATTTGATATTGAATATAAGCCGGTATATTTTCTATTCAGAGCCTTGTGTTTAATATCAAATGTGATTTGGGTTTGTCGTGAATGGTGTCTTCATTAACACTGTTCTTGAACCCAGTTGAGAAAAGATTAAATCTTTTTCTTTAGATTTAATGAAGTGTACCAATTAAATAATATTTAATTGGAATTGAATTGGTATTGATTTTTGGGTTTATTGTGAACAGTGTTTTAAATAACACTTGTTCTTTAACCCGATAATTAATGGAACATGATTTTGGGTTGTTGTGAACGGTATCTTCAATAATACTGTTCTTAGACCTAAAGGAGTTAAGAAAATCAGAAACTAACTGGAGATTAGTTAAGCTGAATGGTTTCAGAGGTATTGATCTGATGTTGGTTTCGGCCTTCGGGGTTAATACTTAGGGAACTGCTCACTTGCTAATTTACGGTTAGGGACTGATTGAGATGTAATGTGATTTTGGGTTTATCGTGAACCGTGTTTTAAATGACACTGATTCTTTAACCCAGTCACAGATTAAAACTAAGTGGAGTTTTAATGAATCTTTAATTAGATTGAAATGATCGAGAATGGAGTATCACCAGTTTTGCTCCAGGCGATAGTTAAATCTTTAATTAGATTTGAACGTGAAATGGTAATTGAATTTACCGATAACACTGTGGTGTTAGATATGAAGTATTACCAGTTTTACTTCACGGGATGAATAGGTTGGGATTGGGAAATTAAAACAAATGACTACGTCGGTAAGTTTCGTTAATCCCGACTAGTTGAATCGAAATTCAAAAGGATAGATTAAAGAATAAATATAAAGAATTTATCTTTGATAAAATTAATGGGAACCTTTCCATATGAATGTGAAATTTAGAAACTAACTGTCTGTTAGCTAAGCAGAATGGTTTCCTGGATATTGATCTGATGTTGGTTTCGGCCTTCGGGGTTAATATTTGGGGAATTATTCTCTTGATTAATTTATGGTTAGTGACAGATGAATTGGAATGAGGCGTATGTTGTGTTTGCGTAACACTTATTTAAAATATACGCGAGTTATTCGGAAAGACCGGGTTTATCCCATTCTGAATAACTGATACGACGATAAGTCGAAGATGAAGACGATGGTCGAAGACCGGAGGTCTTCACGTCGTTTGGGTGATTACTGATGATCTTGATTGGGCTGTACACCCAAGAAGATGGAAACAGTTGGTGATCGTCCAGACGTACTTGGAGATCGATGGATATGCGAGGTACTAGGTGCCTCCGGTTTCGTTCAGACCCAGAACGGACTTGTAAATGGACAGTGTGTCTGACATTGGATTTTAGTCTGTGTGATTGATTTCTATTAAATATATATCTGTTTGGCGGCGGAGAATTTATTCTCTTGCTTAACGCCCTTCTCTGAGACATACGAGCTCAGGGGTTATATACTGATGGATATCAAACGCATGGAGTGAATTGCCTATGTGGCATGCCTAAGTGGCAAATGATCAAGGCTTCTGTTGAAAAGCAAAGTCTTGTGGTGATGATCGAAGAACGGCCTTTGTGGCGTAGCTTTGTGTAACGTTTACTTCGTGAGTTTCGCACCCCGGTTGTGAACCAAAAATGGGAGACGGACCTCAGGGAGGGCATGCGTTTCTTTAAATGAATATTTATTTATTCACATTCACGTTAAAAATTATATTTTTAACGATGAATGTGAATAAATAAATATTCATTTACAAACCGTTGTTTATTGAAAGGGGGGGGGGTTTCTGCATCGAATTGGCGGAGGGACTTGATGGCATCGACAGCAAAGGAGGAGGAGGGGAAGTCGTGGGTTAGAAGGGGAGGGGCGCGGCGAGAAGAAGAGGGAGGAGGAAGAGGGGATCGAAGGCTCGAGGGGGAGGGGGGACTGGCTCGTCGGCGGGTGGTGCGCCTGGGAAGAGGAGGTGGAGGCGCAGGCGGCTTGGGTCTTCGCGGTGGGCTAGGGTTACAAGGGGTTACGGTTTTTAAGAGAGGAGGGAGGAGGAGCGAGAGAGAGAGGAAGGGGAGGGTCGAGGGGGTGGCGGAGGGGCTGAAGAGGCGGGCAGCGGTCGGGCCATCGACGGGGAGGAACGAGAGAGTTTTTCTTTTCTTTTTACATAGTTAAATTAATTTAAAAACCTGATTTTCTTAAATGAATAAAGCTAGAATTTTTATCATATGTTAGAATTATTTTTATGAAAATAAAACTTTGATTTTTATGTTAAAAGAAACGATTTTTATTTTAGAAAAGAAACGATTTTTATTCATGTAAAAGGTTTGATTTTTATTTGAATAAGGCTTAAATTTTTAAAAAGTAAAAGAAAGGATTTCTATATAAAAAGCTATGATTTTTCCTTATAGAAAAGTATGATTTTTCTTTATAGAAAGATATGATTTTTATGAGATAAAGAATAAAAATATTATTTTTATATTATATAGAGAATAAAAATATTATCTCTATATAGTAGCGAAATAAAAATCTGATTTTTATTGTATATATAGTGAAGTAAAAATGTGATTTTTATACACATGACAACAAAGTAAAAATTCGATTTTTATATATTGAATAGCATAGTAAAAATTCGATTTTTATATATTGAATAAAATAGTAAAAATTTGATTTTTATATATTGAATAGCATAGTAAAAATTCGATTTTGATATATTGAATAGCGAAGTAAAAATTCGATTTTTATATATTGAATAACATAGTAAAAATTCCATTTTTATATATTGAATAGCGAAGTAAAAATGTGATTTTTACTTATGTAGAGAATACGAGCAAAGAAAGTGACAAGAGGCAAGAACGGCGAAGATTTCTGCATAGGAAGAGTCGTGGGATTGGATTAGCTAATCTGTGAGAACTTCTCACTCTTCAATTTCTTTTTCTAGTTATATATATACTAGGATGCAGACGGTGCTTAGCAGCACCCGACACCCGTCATCCACAGACCATGGATGGCTTGTTTGTTTAATTGTTTGGTTGTGTAGTTGGTTAGATTATTTGGTTTGAATTGAATTGTTTGGTGAAATGAAATTGATTTGATTGATGTGTGAATGGCGTGGGCCTTCACTAGACCGGGGATAAGGCTAGGCCTTGTCCCGTTTCTAGTATTGTGTCGTTATGCCGTCGAAATTTTCTAAAAATAAGTTAGAAAAATAAATATAACATTTTATTTAATAAATGAACCGAATAGAATATTCATAGGTTGAATAAAATAGTTTGATCGTTAAAAATATAATTTTTAACGTGAATGTGAATAAATAAATATTCATTTACAAACCGGACGGTTTGTTTATGTACACCTATTTGAAGGACATTGATTGGGACGATAAATTTTACACATCGCCCAACTGCACAAATAAAAATCTGTGTTTGATTGCTTGAAACGCCACACGGGTATTGGGATGATATTTGACGTACACTAATCCCGATTGTTTAGTTGTATGTCGATCGATTGATTGACATGCTGTTATAAGCATTGAATATTTATATTTGATGCTTATACAGTGTAGAATGCACTTTGGATGATGGTTGATTATTCATCGTTGTTGATATATACATGTGTTGTAGAAAATCCATATAATTAACATTATATGGTAATTGATTGGGCCTCATTCCAGTTTCTAAAAAATATATATTTGAAATAAAAATATTTGAAATAGAATTATTTGAATAGAAATATATGAAATAAAAATATATGAAATAGAAATATTTGAAATAAAATATTTGAAAATAGAAACATATGAAGCCGCGTTGGTTAGATTGACGCCATTTTGACGTGAACGATATTTATATCGATTTTATTCATTCTTCAATGAATATTGAATAGATTTCAAATTGAATAGATTTGAAATTCGAACTATATTGAAATGAATTGAGATTCGAATTATATTTAAAGTGAATTGAAATTCGAATTAAACTGAATTGATTTGAAATTCGAAATACACTGAAATGATTTGAAATTCGAATAGAAATGAATTCTAATTGAATTTGAATAGAAATGAATTTGAACTGAAATTTAATAGAATTGAATACGAATCGAAATTGAATTGAAAACGAATCGAAATTGACTTAAAAATTGAATTCGAACTGAAACCGATTTGAAATGAATTTAAAACGAATTTATATTGGAATATTCAATTTTGATTTGAAATTGAATATGAAGTTGAAACCGTTTTGAAAACGAATTTGAAACGATTTATAAACTACGTTTTGAATTGAAATCGACGAAGTATATATTATATATATATAATATAATGGCCTGAATAGAACGTGTCGCGCCGCGGCAGTTCGCGAATTTCGACCATTGACTTCGAACGGATATTGCGGGAGATCCGACCATCGGATTCTCCTAAAACCGGAACCGTTGGGTTCGTATCGAAAAGAGCTTTCTAATGGATATTTGAATTTTGAAATCTAACAGTTGGATTTGGAATTATGTCCAAATCAAATTTGAAAAAGGTCGCTGTAAGTGCAGTTCGATGGCCGTTGATGGAAATCGACTGTACGGGCCTTGATAAAATTATTAAAAATAGTAATAATTTATGTAGAATCATAAGAAATGATTTGGGAAAAATTGGGATGAAAAACTCCATATTTGAAAAGGTAAAAATAGATTTTTATCGAAATAAACTAGTTTTGAACTACAATTATAATTCTATTTATTTTAAAAAAAATAAATAAACTGGATTAGAAATGGTTTTGAAAATAACCAGAATTTCCAATAATTATATTGGGATGGATTTGAATCGAAATTGTCTTTGGATTATTTCGATGTTGGATTTCGTGATGATACAGATATTGTCATGGGAATTTGAAAGATATATATATATATATATATCGTTATTTCCAATACGATATTTGTTAGTCGTAGAATTTGATATTGAATATAAGCCGGTATATTTTCTATTCAGAGCCTTGTGTTTAATATCAAATGTGATTTGGGTTTGTCGTGAATGGTGTCTTCATTAACACTGTTCTTGAACCCAGTTGAGAAAAGATTAAATCTTTTTCTTTAGATTTAATGAAGTGTACCAATTAAATAATATTTAATTGGAATTGAATTGGTATTGATTTTTGGGTTTATTGTGAACAGTGTTTTAAATAACACTTGTTCTTTAACCCAATAATTAATGGAACATGATTTTGGGTTGTTGTGAACTGTATCTTCAATTATACTGTTCTTAGACCTAAAGGAGTTAAGAAAATTAGAAACTAACTGGAGATTAGTTAAGCTGAATGGTTTCAAAGGTATTGATCTGATGTTGGTTTCGGCCTTCGGGGTTAATACTTAGGGAACTGCTCACTTGCTAATTTACGGTTAGGGACTTATTGGGATGTAATGTGATTTTGGGTTTATCATGAACCGTGTTTTAAATGACACTGATTCTTTAACCCAGTCACAGATTAAAACTAAGTGGAGTTTTAATGAATCTTTAATTAGATTGAAATGATCGAGAATGGAGTATCACCAGTTTTGCTCCAGGCGATAGTTAAATCTTTAATTAGATTTGAACGTGAAATGGTAATTGAATTTACCGATAACACTGTGGTGTTAGATATGAAGTATTACCAGTTTTACTTCACGGGATGAATAGGTTGGGATTGGGAAATTAAAACAAATGATTACGTCGGTAAGTTTCGTTAATCCCGACTAGTTGAATCGAAATTCAAAAGGATAGATTAAAGAATAAATATAAAGAATTTATCTTTGATAAAATTAATGGGAACCTTTCCATATGAATGTGAAATTTAGAAACTAACTGTCGGTTAGCTAAGCAGAATGGTTTCCTGGATATTGATCTGATGTTGGTTTCGGCCTTCAGGGTTAATATTTGGGGAATTATTCTCTTGATTAATTTACGGTTAGTGACAGATGAATTGGAATGAGGCGTATGCTGTGTTTGCGTAACACTTATTTAAAATATACGCGAGTTATTCGGAAAGACCGGGTTTATCCCATTCTGAATAACTGATACGACGATAAGTCGAAGATGAAGACGATGGTCGAAGACCGGAGGTCTTCACGTCGTTTGGGTGATTACTGATGATCTTGAATGGGCTGTACACCCAAGAAGATGGAAACAGTTGGTGATCGTCCAGACGTACTTGGAGATCGATGGATATGCGAGGTACTAGGTGCCTCCGGTTTCGTTCAGACCCAGAACGGACTTGTAAATGGACTGTGTGTCTGACATTGGATTTTAGTCTGTGCGATTGATTTCTATTAAATATATATCTGTTTGGCGGCGGAGAATTTATTCTCTTGCTTAACGCCCTTCTCTGAGACGTACGAGCTCAGGGGTTATATACTGATGGATATCAAACGCATGGAGTGAATTGCCTGTGTGGCATGCCTAAGTGGCAAATGATCAAGGCTTCTGTTGAAAAGCAAAGTCTTGTGGTGATGATCGAAGCACGGTCTTTGTGGCGTAGCTTTGTGTAACGTTTACTTCGCGGGTTTCGCACCCCGGTTGTGAACCAAAAACGGGAGACGAACCTCAGGGAGGGCATGCGTTTCTTTCTAGCTAGGGTAGTGTCAGTGACCTACCAGCCCTGACATTTATATACTTTTCACCTGTGTGGTTGTTGCTGTTGCGAGGCGCCTCGGTTTGATCGGACGATCCGGGTCCGATGGAGTCATTCGTTGGCTCATTTACGCCCCAAAGGACAGGGAAACGCATGTTCAGGCATTTTAATCCACATCGGTGGACCGGCCCTGACGATCCAAGGGTCACTCGAGCTCTGATCCTGAGGGGCGGGCTAGAGCGTCTCGAATCGGTTGAGGACTATCTTTTGCCTCGGTTCATAGATGGAAACCCAATTTCCAAATACGTGACATTTGCGGTTTTATTTGTAAACCTATATATGGCGTCCCATGCAATAGCATTTTATTTGAATATTTATTTGAATATTTTTATTTGAATAAAAATACAAACATATTTATAATACAAGCATAGATGAAAATATTTATTTGAATAAAAATACCGTTCGAGTTATAAATTCCATGCAATAGCATTTTATTAAAAATAAATATATATTTCTGTATGAGATGAAATATAGAATAGTACAATTACAAACATATTTATATTATAATATACGTGTTTGTTATCATCAAACAAAAATCAGTCTAGTTTCCCTCAACTGTGTTTACCGCAGTGCCCCCGGAGGGCTTCTGTAACAACCCGCCTGTGGCTCTTGAATGCCTATAGAAGTCAATGAAAACTGAACACTGAATTTTCAACAAATCGAGTAGACATCAAGCCTAAGCAAGCAAACCTAGCAATTTAATTCCATCTATCAGAGCAGTAGTCATTCACTTTTAGAACAAGATTTACAAGATAATTTTTCAGAATATTCACAGCAAGCCTAAAAGGTATTCATGATCCAAGATTAAAAACGATTCATTTGAAATCACTTGAAGAGATGTGTAAATTTCAAGGTTCCAAAAATCGATCACACAAGATTACCAATTTCAAATCTGAGAAGTGTGTGAGACTTTCAAATGATTTCAAAAAAAGAGTATCATTGGATTTCGTTCAGACCCAGCGCGAACTTGTAAATGGACTGTGTGTCTAACATTGGATTTTATTCTGTGTGGTTGATTTCTATTAAATATATATCTGTTTGGCGGCGGAGAATTTATTCTCTTGCTTAACGCCCTTCTCTGAGACATACGAGCTCAGGGGTTATATATTGATGGATATCAAACGCATGGAGTGAATTGCCTGTGTGGCATGCCTAAGTGGCAATTGATCAAGGCTTCTGTTGAAAAGCAAAGTCTTGTGGTGATGATCAAAGCACGGCCTGTGTGGCATAGCTTTGTGTAGCATGGATTCGCGAGCCTCACACCCCGGTTGTGAACCAAAAACGGGAGAAGGATCCAGGGAGGGCATGCGTTTCCTTCTAGCTAGAAGTGGCGTCAGTGGTTTTACATGCCCTGACGAGTTTGACTTATGTGGTTGTTGCTGTTGCGAGGCGCCTCAGATATATCGGTCGATCCGGGACCGATGGAGTCATTGGACTCATTGGCACCCCAAAGGGTGGGGAAACGCAGTGTTCAGGAATTTTAATCCACATCGGTGGACCGGCCCTGTGGCTCCTAAGGGTCACTCGAGCTCTGATCCTGAGACACGGGCTAGAGCGTCTCGAATCGGTAGAGGACTATCTTTTGCCTCGGTTCATAGATGGAAATCCAATTTCCAAATACGTGACTTTGCGGTTTTGATTGCAGAGCCTAGTATGGCGACATGATATATGGTGCCCATGCCACCTATGATTGATACTTATGATTTGAAATTGATTTCTTCACTTATAGCAATAATAAAAGAATTGTTTTAACGTATCAAGCATTCTTTGGCTACTATAAGGTAAAACCCTATCCTCTGGTTTGTGTTGCATTGTGTGATGGGACGTGGGTCTTATAATAGCTTCATTTTTCCAAAAAGCATTGCGCTGTTTTGTTATATGCACTGGTATTCTTGGGAGGAAACCCGTTCCGTGTTATACGGCGTGGTCCCTTGATATATCTGATTTAAAGTAAAGTTCTAAATAACTGTTTTAGTTCTCACACCAGTCCCATGACTGACCTAGAGTTTATTGTTTTAACCTAAACTCTGGGTGCCCTTATTTTGACACGGGCAGCTAGTAGTTTTGGTTTTGCAGATTTATATTCACAGGATCCTGGTTTACAGCTGGAACGATATCCGGAAAGCTTTGTATCCGTATATCTCTTCTAGTTGTGTATTGTATTATTTTCCGCTGCTATGTAATTTATTATAATCTCTGATATTTTATAATGTGTAATATTTGTTTATACTCTGTATATTCTTGTATTCTGATGGAATTGTTGTAATAAACAATGAAATGTTCTTCCGTCTGTGTTCTACTTTGTCGTGTTCTCAAAACAATTCATTCTTTCTCTTCTCTTCGGAGACCGGGGAAGTTCGGGTCGTTTCAGATGGTATGCATATATGCAGTATGTTGAACAAGCCCAAGAAAAGGACACTACAGTATACATGCAGTATGCATAAATAGGCTCATGACAATAAAAGATTACATAGCAACAATATTGATCAATGTATCCATGCATATGTAATAAACACAGCTACAAAAGTGTACAAATGAAACTGAACTAGATGACAGGCCAACACATTCAGACTCAAGCAAGTAATGACATAAGCACACAAATATATACAAATTGGCAACCAGAAGATGGAACTACACGAATGCATATCAGTAAAGCAACACAATACATGGTAGGAAGTACAAATACAAGTGCTATTGCAACATCAAGTTGCACATGATCGCAGTGCATTTCTGAATCAGGCCAAAACAATTTGTGTAACAACCCGTATTTTCAATAAACTGTTATAACATAAATCGAGGCAGAATTTAATTCAAAAATCAGAATCAGGGGAAACGGGCTATGCCATTGCGTTCGTCTCGGAAAAATACGCGAAATAGAGTCCGAGTTTTCGAAAATCGGAGTCCGTATGACCCGGTTAAGGCCCATTGAAGTTTTCAGAAATTTCTATGCTAAAAACAGATTTAAATTTCAAATTAGAAACAAGGATTAGGGCTAATCAGGGTTAGGCGGGAAAATTCCCGCCAGGGGCCCCATGTCGACAGGCATGTCGACAGGGCCCCCAGGGTGTCGACAGCCCTGTCGACAGGGGGTGCCCAGGCAGCTTAGCCTGGTGCACCATTTCTGATTTGGGTTGGGTCTTGTGGCTTGGTTCTGGAGAATTCTGAGATCTGACGAGCCAAACCTAATCTAGGGTTAATCCTAGGGCTAAAAACACTCTAATCTTCTATAAATATACCCCTAATCCTACCCTAAAGCCTCATTAATCAATCTAGCAACTAAACTATGTCAATTTGAAACCTCAAATGGCCTCCACCTAAAATCCCTAGCCTCCACCTTCCTCAAAGTTTAATCCTATGAAGATATGATGATCATACAACCTTTTCTATGTTGTATGAGTGCTTAATAACTTGCATACTTCATTAAGTAGCAAGTTTGATTTGCTAAGTTTGTGTTTTTGGGATTTTGCAAAAGGGTTTTCTTATTTGAGGCTTTGTTTTGGGTTTTAAAAGGGCTTCTTCATCTTATTTTGGTGGATTTGTGACTTGTTTATATTTGTAAGCCCTCTTACCTTCACTTTACAAACTCTAAAGTTAATGTTTGGTGAAAGATGAGATTTATGTGAGTTTAGTTGATTATGCATGCTTATGCGAACTCACTAGGCCATGTTTTATATGATTCATAAGTTATGCATGCTTATGCGAACTCACTATGTCATGTTTTATATGATTCATAAGTTATGCATGCTTATGCGAACTCACTATACCATGTTTTACATGTTTCATAAGTTATGCATGCATATGCGAGATTTCTATGCCATGTTTTACATGTTTCACAAGTTATGCATGCTTATGCGAGCTTATTATGTCATGTTCTACATGTTTCATGGGTTATGCATGTTTATGCAAGATCACCTTACCATGTTATGCAAGTTTAATGGATTATGCATGCTTATGCAAGATCATCTTACCATGTTATGCAAGTTTAAATGGACTATGCATGTTCACCTTACCATGTTATGCATATTTAATAAGCTATGCATGTTTATGCGAGTTTACTATGACATGATTTGCAAGTTTAACATGTATGCATGTTTATCAAAATATGTGAAGTTCATCATGTATGTTATGCCAAGTTACCTTTTATACCCTTAAGCGTTATGACGAATATGTAAGCGAGATAATGACGTTGGGAGGGTTTGGGTAAACTTAAAAATACATGAAACTAAAAGATTGGGAATTTACCTATTAAGTTAGGTCTACCCCTTGGGAATTTACCTATTAAGTTAGGTCTACCCAAGTATATGTCAACTTGTAAATATGTTCTAAAGTGGACATGACATTAGATAACATGATATGGCCAACTCGAGGTTAGACCTAGTTGTGGTGTAAATCTTCCCAGGTAACCACAACGTGGGGTCTAATGTGGGTAGTTGGTCATGTTGCACCATAAGACCCGAGGTTAGACCTAGACGTGGTGTAAATCTTCCCAGGTAACCACGGATGTCTAACGTGAGAGGTTGGGTGCATTAAGTAATTAATGCCTCATGATTAGGGTTAAGTCATGGCCCACTAATACTTAACCAATAATGGGGATGCGAGGATTAGATGGGGTTAAGTGGTTACACTTAACTAATTTAATCCAGGATTAGTGAGGGGTTAAACCACACTTAACCCTCTTAGAGACCCTAGCAACGTGGTCTGTTCCAGCAGTAATCCCAGTTTGGTATCATTCACAACCCTAGAGGCTAGGCTAGGGCGGGGCACGATTACTGGACTGATGTAAGCGACCAAAGCGACGGCTGAGTGGTACAGCGGTGCGGGTCCGGCGGGCTACGGACGTGCACGTAGTCCGATGTTGGACAAACTCGAGGCACGGGTACCAGTAGGCTTAGACTGTGCATTATTGCTTAGGTGTCTGGGGTTGACACCCGAGGGCTTGATACACCCGAAGGTGAACCCAGCACAGTCTGACTACATCCATGTGGGCCGTATGGACACCAACACTTGACGTGTTAGGTTTATAGGGAGCCGATCGACTAGACCGTTGGGTTGGGCCTTATACTAAGGTCACTTCATGTTATTGGGCCAAAGTTTGGGCTAAGGGATCAGGATCTATTTTGTGGGTTTGCTAGTACACTGTGGTGCAAAGTTTAATCTCGTCTATGTGATGTCACCCTTATCTATTGCCAGTATGTTCATCTCAGTTTCCATCATGCTGTTAACTTTATTAGTTTATAGATTGATCGTAGTAGGGCTTACCAGTCTTTCTGACTGACCTGTTTTCTTTCGCTTCTTTTCTTCCGTTCCCCCCCCCCCCCACAGGTTCTCAGGGAGGGGCTACATCTGCTTAGTGGATCTTTGGCTTGCGTATTGGATAGCTCATGTATGGATCTGAGCTAGCTGTGGCTTATCTTTTATTTCTGGGGATTAGTACTGATGTTTTACCATGTACTTTGTTATCACGTATCTAGACTTATGTTGTATTTTGGATTATGACATTTTGATAGTATGTACTTGACTATGTTGGTTTTCTGAGATGATGATGAGGGGTTTTATCTGCTACCGCTACTTTACTTATATTTACTTATATTTATTCTGTCTTGCGATATCTCTGTGCATGTTTACCTTCACAATAACGCCCCTCCAAAGCTAGTACATTCTAAGGAGTGATCCTAGTGGAGGTGGGGTGTTACATTTGGTATCAGAGCCAGGTTAACAAGATTGAACAAAACTTTTGAAAAAAAAAAAAAAAACTTTTGAAAAACTATTTTCAAAAACCTACTAAGTATTTTCCAAAATAAAGTCTAGATTATTTTAAGGCTAATCCCCAAAAGCCATCAGCATTATCATTCGTTCCCTTGACCTGATCTTATCTTATCTTTTGTTTCAGTATGGCTGAGAATCTTGACATCCCAGATGGAGTGAACGTACCACTCTGGTATAGGAGACTCCTAGAAGCTAGGGCGGCAGCTGGTCCCGCCAACCCTACTCCCACTCCTCCTCCTGTAGTTGAGAATCCTATCCCTAATATCCCTCCTCCGGTGGTTCCTGCTCCCCCTCCTCCAGCAGCTAATATTCCCCCTCCCGTTGCTAATGTTCCTCCCCCTCCCGTTGCTGAGGCTCCTCTTCCTCCTCCTCCCCCTCAGCATCCTCAGATTGAGTTTACAAAGGTTTGTAAAGACTTCAAGGAAATGGGAGGCAAGAATTTCCTAGGCACGGAATCTTTCGTTGAAGCTAGGAATTGGCTGAAGGACACGGAGGACTTGTTTGCTATCTTTGGGATTGATGACGAGAGGAAAATCCTATTGACAGTATGGCTTTTGAAGGATGAGGCGGCCTATTGGTGGGAGGTCACCAATGGGACGAGGCCCGTTGAGACTTGGGCCGATTTGAGGGCTAGATTTGTGACCAAGTTTCTATCTTCAGCCGAGGCGAATTTACAAATGGAGAAGTTCATTTCATTAAAGCAAGGTGATATGTCGATCAAGGAGTATGTGAACAAGTTTAATCAGCTGGCCCGCTTTGGTTTGGATATAGTGAACACCCCGGAGAAGAAGGCTCTTCGATTTGCCAGAGGATTGAATGAGCCGCTACAGGGCTTGGCGATGTCACATATTCCGCATGGAGCCACTTTCGAGAGTTTGGTCAATATGGCTCTGCTTCAGGGAGAGGGAAAAAAGGAAGTCAAGTCGGGCGATACTCAAGCAAAGAAGGCTGATTCTCAAGGCAAAGGCAACCAAGGTCAAAGCAGTCAAGGAAATCAGAATAAGAACAAGAAGGGCAACAACAAAGGCAAGGGGAAGTGCAATTACTGTGGCATAGCTGGGCACTTTGCTAAGGATTGCAGGAAGAAGAAAAGGAAGCTTAGTGGTGGATGCTTTTCTTGTGGAGAGACTGGGCACTTCAGCAAAGAATGCCCAAAGAAGAATGGACAGGCTGGATCTTCAGGAGGGCAAGTTCATGCTCTCAATGCCGCTTCAGTTCCCGAGCGAGGTAGTGTTTCTGTTGAGAACCTTGTTTATATCTCTGATCTTCCAGTACGTACCTTGTTTGATTCTGGTGCATCACATAGCTTTATTTCATCTGATCTTGTCGATGGCTTGCACCTCAGTACTAGCTTAGTGGATGATCCCGTTTGTGTTTCGAATCCCATTGGGGGTTCTGCTCATCTATCTATGATATGTGAGGATCTAAGGATCTCTATACTCAGCGTTGAGTTCTTGTGTAGTGCGTATGTTCTAGGTTTCAGGGGATACGGATTGATCTTGGGCATGGATTGGCTGTCTAGATATGGAGCCATTCTGGATTGTGAGCATAGGGTTGTAAGGCTTGTGACTCGCCTGGGCAACACCTTAGAGATTTCATGCAATCCGAAGAATCCCGTCATGTTATGCTATCTAGAATCTCTCGACTCATCAGAGGAGGCCCTTCAGTCTGTAAGGGTGGTCCGGGATTATCCAGATGTGTTTGAAGAAGTTAAGGGGTTGCCCCCTAAACGAGAGATTGACTTTCGCATCTATCTGGTAGATAATGTTAAACCTGTTTCTTTGCCCGTTCGGCATATGGCTCCGCGTGAGAGACGGGAGCTGAGCAAGCAAGTGAAAGAATTGCTTGAGAAGGGCTTCATCAGAAGGAGTATATCCGAATGGGGAGCGCCTGTGGTGTTTGCAACTAAGGCAGATGGCTCTCTTCGACTCTGTGTGGATTATAGAGAATTGAATAAGCTGACTAAGAAGAACAGACACCCGTTACCGAGGATCGACGATCTCTTTGATCAACTTGTTGGTGCTTCTGTTTTCTCTCAGCTTGATCTTGCTATGGGTTTTCATCAGCTCAGAGTGGCTGAAGACAGTATAGACAAAACTGCATTCAGAACTCCAGACGGATTCTTTGAATGGCTTGTTATGCCGTTCGGTTTGACGAATGCACCCGCGTATTTTGTGGATTTGATGAGTAGGGTGTTTCGGGAGTTCTTGAATAAGTTTGTCGTGGTCTTTGTTGATGATATTCTAGTCTTCTCCAAGGATGAGGAAGAGCATGCGAGGCACCTAGTAGAGGTGATGGACACACTCAGAGCACACCAGTTAAAAGCCAAGTTCTCCAAGTGCCACTTTTAGAGAAGGGAAGTCAGATTTCTTGGGCATATCGTTTCCAAGCAAGGCTTGGCAGTGGATCCCGCTAAGGTGGTTGCAGTTCAGGATTGGAAGACTCCAAGGAATGCAACCGAGGTGAGGAGCTTTCTGGGTCTTGCGGGTTTCTATCGGAAGTTCATCAAGGACTTCGCGAAGATATCCGCTCCTCTTACTAAGTTGACGAAGAAGAACTTAGTCTTTGCTTGGGATATGGATTGTGAGCTTGCTTTTCAGAGGCTCAAGAGAGCCCTTACCTCCGCACCAGTTCTAGCCTTACCCGATGGTGGTAAGATATTTACCGTGTACACTGATGCTTGTGGCACGGGATTGGGTGCCGTTCTGATGCAAGAGGGCAGAGTTATATGTTTTGGTGGGAGACAACTTAAGGTGCATGAGAGGAATTATCCCACTCATGATCTAGAGCTGGCAGCGATTGTATATGCGCTCAAAGCATGGCGTCATTATCTTCTGGGAGAGAGATTTGAGCTATATACTGATCATAAGTCTTTGAAGTATCTCTCTTCGCAGAAAGATCTGAACTTAAGACAGCAGAGATGGATGGAATTTTTGGCTTCCTATGATTTTGAGATATCCTATACCCCTGGCAAGGGGAATGTGGTAGCGGATGCGTTGAGTAGGAAAAGGTTGACACTAAGTCCTCTATTTGTTGAGATGAAGAATTTAGAGTTCTTGGCGACCTTTGATTTCTCTTTGGCAATGGAGTCGGAGACCGGTTCCTTGGCATCTTTAGAACTCAGGCCTACCCTTCTAGATCAAGTCGGGGCTTCACAGAAGGAAGACCCTCAGATAATTGAGATCATGGACAAGCTGGTTCGAGGGGAGACATCTAGTCACCTTGCTCGATATTCTATAGACGATAAGGGTTGGCTGAGGAGAGATGGAAGGCTTTGTGTTCCGATGGTAGAAGACTTGGTGAGGAAAGTTCTTGAGGAAGCACATCGCTCCAAGATGACCATACATCCAGGTGGTGATAAGATGTATAAGGACATGAAGCGCGTTTTCTTCTGGCCTGGGATGAAGAAGAATGTAGCGGAGTTTGTCTCGAGATGTGTTATTTGTCAGAGAGTAAAAGCTGAGTCAAAGAAGCCCGGTGGGCTATTACATCCGCTAGAGGTCCCGCTATGGAAGTGGGAGAGCATTTCTATGGACTTTATTGATGGGCTTCCAAGGTCCAGGAAGGGGAACACGAGCATATGGGTCATTGTGGATAGGCTCACGAAGAGTGCTCATTTTATCCCAGTAAAGAGCAAAAGAACCGCATCTGGACTAGCATCAGTATATCTTCGTGAGATAGTGCGGCTACATGGAGTCCCTTCCAGCATAGTCAGTGACCGAGACCCCATCTTTACTAGTCAGTTCTGGAACAGTTTACAGGAAGCTATGGGCACGAGATTGAACCTGAGTACAGCCTATCACCCACAAACAGACGGCCAAACAGAAAGGGTGAATAGGGTACTTGAGGACTTGTTGAGGCTTTGCATCCTGGATTTTGGTGGTGCATGGGAAGACCATCTTCCTCTTGTCGAGTTTGCATACAACAACAGTTATCAGGCGAGCATAGGGATGGCACCCTTTGAGGCTTTATATGGGAGGCCGTGCAAGTCACCTACATGTTGGTGGGAATCCACGGATAAGCTTATACTTGGACCCGACATGATTAGGGATACATCCGAGAAGGTTGAGTTGATTAGAAGACGGATGAAAGCGGCCCAAGACCGGCAGAAATCCTATGCTGACAGGCGAAGGTCCGAATTGGAGTTTGAGGTTGGGGACAAGGTTTTCGTGAAGGTTTCTCCTTTGCGGAATGTGGTCCGATTTGGAGCTGTTGGGAAGCTAGCACCGAGATTTGTTGGACCCTTCCCCATCATTGAGAGAATTGGGAAGATGGCTTATAGAGTGCAATTGCCCGAGAAGTTGTCCGGAGTGCATAATGTCTTTCATGTCTCGCATCTCCGAAAGTGCCTGCATGAGTCCGCTGAGGTGGTTGAACCTAGCATGCTTGAAGACGTGGAAGTAGAGAAAGAAGCAACTTTAAGAAGAGCTCCGATTCGTATCTTGGGGACAGAGACCAAGAAGATAAGGAATCGTGAGGTCAGATTGGTGAAAGTTCAATGGGGTGAAGCCGAAGAAGACGCAACTTGGGAAACCGAGGAGAAGATGCGTGGGCTTTATCCATTTCTTTTTGAGGGTACACTCTCAATATCTTTCCTTCATTTAGCGTAACTTTCTCTTTGCTATCCATGTTTATCTAGTTGTCGTGCTAAGCTTGTCATGAGAACCTTAGGTAGAAACCCTTTTGGATGAAACATGTGCTTGAGACATGTTATGTTTGATGGTTGCAAGTGGTTGCAAGTGTTTGCAAGTGGTTACTCGTGGATGCATGATACACATTAGGCACTAGATCGGCTCACACACTCCTCATATTGCATGTGCATGAGTGTTTATGCTTATTATTGGATGAACTTTGTATGCAATCACATGGATGTTGCATATGGGTGTATGGTTGAGCACGCATATAGATATTATACATTATGATAGGGATTTGCATACATATGGATACATTTCACTAACATATTTTGCATTGATCATTGCATTAGATAGGTACATATACACACACTTTTGCATATGTTCATACAGCATTTAGAATCCTTTAAGGACAATGGTTGCTCGTGGATGATGTTTTGAGTAGATGGATGTTGGATGGTAGGATATGTTCTTCCTAACTTGAAGATTTCGGGGACGAAATCCTTTAAGGAGGGGAGAATGTAACAACCCGTATTTTCAATAAACTGTTATAACATAAATCGAGGCAGAATTTAATTCAAAAATCAGAATCAGGGGAAACGGGCTATGCCATTGCGTTCGTCTCGGAAAAATACGCGAAATAGAGTCCGAGTTTTCGAAAATCGGAGTCCGTATGACCCGGTTAAGGCCCATTGAAGTTTTCAGAAATTTCTATGCTAAAAACAGATTTAAATTTCAAATTAGAAACAAGGATTAGGGCTAATCAGGGTTAGGCGGGAAAATTCCCGCCAGGGGCCCCATGTCGACAGGGCCCCCAGGGTGTCGACAGCCCTGTCGACAGGGGGTGCCCAGGCAGCTTAGCCTGGTGCACCATTTCTGATTTGGGTTGGGTCTTGTGGCTTGGTTCTGGAGAATTCTGAGATCTGACGAGCCAAACCTAATCTAGGGTTAATCCTAGGGCTAAAAACACTCTAATCTTCTATAAATATACCCCTAATCCTACCCTAAAGCCTCATTAATCAATCTAGCAACTAAACTATGTCAATTTGAAACCTCAAATGGCCTCCACCTAAAATCCCTAGCCTCCACCTTCCTCAAAGTTTAATCCTATGAAGATATGATGATCATACAACCTTTTCTATGTTGTATGAGTGCTTAATAACTTGCATACTTCATTAAGTAGCAAGTTTGATTTGCTAAGTTTGTGTTTTTGGGATTTTGCAAAAGGGTTTTCTTATTTGAGGCTTTGTTTTGGGTTTTAAAAGGGCTTCTTCATCTTATTTGGTGGATTTGTGACTTGTTTATATTTGTAAGCCCTCTTACCTTCACTTTACAAACTCTAAAGTTAATGTTTGGTGAAAGATGAGATTTATGTGAGTTTAGTTGATTATGCATGCTTATGCGAACTCACTAGGCCATGTTTTATATGATTCATAAGTTATGCATGCTTATGCGAACTCACTATGTCATGTTTTATATGATTCATAAGTTATGCATGCTTATGCGAACTCACTATACCATGTTTTACATGTTTCATAAGTTATGCATGCATATGCGAGATTTCTATGCCATGTTTTACATGTTTCACAAGTTATGCATGCTTATGCGAGCTTATTATGTCATGTTCTACATGTTTCATGGGTTATGCATGTTTATGCAAGATCACCTTACCATGTTATGCAAGTTTAATGGATTATGCATGCTTATGCAAGATCATCTTACCATGTTATGCAAGTTTAAATGGACTATGCATGTTCACCTTACCATGTTATGCATATTTAATAAGCTATGCATGTTTATGCGAGTTTACTATGACATGATTTGCAAGTTTAACATGTATGCATGTTTATCAAAATATGTGAAGTTCATCATGTATGTTATGCCAAGTTACCTTTTATACCCTTAAGCGTTATGACGAATATGTAAGCGAGATAATGACGTTGGGAGGGTTTGGGTAAACTTAAAAATACATGAAACTAAAAGATTGGGAATTTACCTATTAAGTTAGGTCTACCCCTTGGGAATTTACCTATTAAGTTAGGTCTACCCAAGTATATGTCAACTTGTAAATATGTTCTAAAGTGGACATGACATTAGATAACATGATATGGCCAACTCGAGGTTAGACCTAGTTGTGGTGTAAATCTTCCCAGGTAACCACAACGTGGGGTCTAATGTGGGTAGTTGGTCATGTTGCACCATAAGACCCGAGGTTAGACCTAGACGTGGTGTAAATCTTCCCAGGTAACCACGGATGTCTAACGTGAGAGGTTGGGTGCATTAAGTAATTAATGCCTCATGATTAGGGTTAAGTCATGGCCCACTAATACTTAACCAATAATGGGGATGCGAGGATTAGATGGGGTTAAGTGGTTACACTTAACTAATTTAATCCAGGATTAGTGAGGGGTTAAACCACACTTAACCCTCTTAGAGACCCTAGCAACGTGGTCTGTTCCAGCAGTAATCCCAGTTTGGTATCATTCACAACCCTAGAGGCTAGGCTAGGGCGGGGCACGATTACTGGACTGATGTAAGCGACCAAAGCGACGGTTGAGTGGTACAGCGGTGCGGGTCCGGCGGGCTACGGACGTGCACGTAGTCCGATGTTGGACAAACTCGAGGCACGGGTACCAGTAGGCTTAGACTGTGCATTATTGCTTAGGTGTCTGGGGTTGACACCCGAGGGCTTGATACACCCGAAGGTGGACCCAGCACAGTCTGACTACATCCATGTGGGCCGTATGGACACCAACACTTGACGTGTTAGGTTTATAGGGAGCCGATCGACTAGACCGTTGGGCTGGGCCTTATACTAAGGTCACTTCATGTTATTGGGCCAAAGTTTGGGCTAAGGGATCAGGATCTATTTTGTGGGTTTGCTAGTACACTGTGGTGCAAAGTTTAATCTCGTCTATGTGATGTCACCCTTATCTATTGCCAGTATGTTCATCTCAGTTTCCATCATGTTGTTAACTTTATTAGTTTATAGATTGATCGTAGTAGGGCTTACCAGTCTTTCTGACTGACCTGTTTTCTTTCGCTTCTTTTCTTCCGTTTCCCCCCCCCCCCCCACAGGTTCTCAGGGAGGGGCTACATCTGCTTAGTGGATCTTTGGCTTGCGTATTGGATAGCTCATGTATGGATCTGAGCTAGCTGTGGCTTATCTTTTATTTCTGGGGATTAGTACTGATGTTTTACCATGTACTTTGTTATCACGTATCTAGACTTATGTTGTATTTTGGATTATGACATTTTGATAGTATGTACTTGACTATGTTGGTTTTCTGAGATGATGATGAGGGGTTTTATCTGCTACCGCTGCTTTACTTATATTTACTTATATTTATTCTGTCTTGCGATATCTCTGTGCATGTTTACCTTCACAATAACGCCCCTCCAAAGCTAGTACATTCTAAGGAGTGATCCTAGTGGAGGTGGGGTGTTACAATTTGGGTAGCACAAGCATAAATGACCAGAGGTGCAAACTCATGTGCATAGCCAAAACAAAAAAGTACAACAATAAAGAAGAGGCAACATCAAGTGAATTGGGGAAAACACACACAACTGCAACAAGAAAGCAAAACTTGTTCAAGTGCAACAGTTATGAAATGATCAAATATAGAATATGTTCTTATCAGATTACATGCAGTGAACAAGTGTAAAACTTCAAGACATGCAAAGAATCAAAATCAGGCACAAGGACTGTACAAAAGAAAGTGTGCACAGATGCAAGGAAATAATGCAAGCATCATAATGATGTGAATCAAACATATTCAAGAATTTCCAGAAACGAAATTTGCATGAGTAAAATTTGGAAACAAGATTTTTTTTCCAATATTAAACTCAACATATATGGCAAGGTATAACCGATTCATATCTGGAAAATGAATGCTGTTTGAAATTAGCATTGTGAACAAAGAGCTAAAATTTGGTTGAATTCATTCAATAAAATCACACATAGATTTGTCTATCTTTCCAGGAAATCGCATAACAAAATTTGGGAATAATTTTCAATCAATTGTTTCCATAATTTAAATGGGTCCTCACGACAACAATTCGTCCAGAAATAAAAGGGGGCAATCATGCAAGAATCAATCACAAGTAAAGACCAAATCAATACAAGAAATCATAGAGGTTAAAGGGTTTTAAACCCTATATATTAATCAATTCATCACAAGCAATTTGCGTATCGAAACAAATTATTTTCACCCAAGAACAAAGAAATAAGATTCAAAGAACTTACAATCTTTTCAAGTTTCGATCACAAGTCCAAATCAACGACAGGAGATCACGCAGTCATCGGAGCATCAGAGAATATTTTTTCTGAGCAACCTAAAAAGTCGTAATTTGATTTGTAGAACCAAAACCCTAATTTTAGAGGTCGGCCATCAAAGCATACAAGAGGAACCCATTAATTTGTATGACAAAGGAGTCGTCCATTTATCTTGTTGAAGAGGGGTTTTGCTAGTTTTATTTGATTTTATTTGTTTAATTTTAGTAATTGACTATAGTTTTCTAATCTACTTTAAACTAGGGTTTATGAATTACTGGTTTGTAATTCAGGAAAATCTGATCTTGGGGATAAAGATCGGTGCAGGGTTTTGAGTGTAGGATTAGAACAGTTGGGAGCAGTTGTCGCGAGTTTACAAGGAAATTGTATGCGGAGAGATTGTTTCAATTCTAGTAGAAACCTTAGGGAATGCAGCAGTAGGCAGGGGTTATCCGAAGCTGGATAAAATCTATGTCATTTACTTTCCACATTTATTTACTCTGCTCTGATATGTGCTGAGATATTTTTTATATTCCTTAAAATGGTAATAAACCCTATTCACCACCCTCTAGGGTTAATCTAGATCCTATGGTATTCATCACCCCCATAATGACCCATTGTTGATCACTGCCCCTATCGGTCAATTGATGATTGCTAAAATCTCGGTTGATACCGGAAGCACCGTCAACGTCATGTTTAAGCATTCTTATGATTAGTTGAGCATCACGAAAGCCAAGCTGAAGCCTAGGTCGGAGCCAATCTTTGGGTTCAACAACAAGGGACTCACACCTTTTGGTCAAGTAAGATTAAAAGTGCAACCGAGGCTCCCTCCTTGCTACCTAAATTTTGAAGCTCTCTTTATAATCATTGACCTGCTATATTTCTACAATGCATTCTTCGGGCAACAAATATTAGATGAAGTGAATGCTTTCGTCTCCTCTAAATACTTGATGATCAAATTTCTGATAAAGAAAGGTTGGGGAACAACAAAAGAAGAGAAATTTAGCTTAAGAAAGATGTATTTTGCAACACTCGATTTACACAAGAAATAACACTTTGCTTATTTTAGTGCTCCACTAAACTGCAACCTTCGAATGATGGGCTCTAAAATCCAACATTCGAATTAAAGGTAAGTAAGGTAAGAAGTATACCATCTATAAAACATAAAAAGAACAATTGGAGGTCCAAAGATAGAAAAATAAATAAGCAAGTGGTAAATAGCATTGATGAAGAAGAAACCATGACTGAGCTGGACTGTCGGGGAGAGGTCGAAAAGATTGAACCCTTCGAAGTAGTTAAAGAAATTAACATAGATCCAAATGATCCAGGAAAAAACCATCAAAGTGGGTAAAACCTTAGAATTAAAAGTAAAGAATAAATTAATCCATTTCCATAGGGATAGTAAGGATAACTTTGCGTGGACACACTCTGATATGATTAGAATTGACCCTTCGGTTATATGCCATTTGATTAACACTAATCTGAATGTGACAACTATGCGTCCAATGGAAAGGCAATTCGACAAGGTTTGGTCTGACGCCATAAAGGAGGAAGTAAATAAATTACTTAAGAATAGGTTAATCCATAGGTTTATTACCCCCAAGTGGTTAGTGAACCCCTTTTTGGTAAAGATATCAAATGGAACGTGGAGAACATGTGTCAATTACATAGACCTATATAAAGCTTGTCCAAAGGACTGTTACCCATTGTGAAGAATAGAAAAACTAGTAGACGCCACAAGTGGGCATAAATTATTTTCTCTTATGGATGCTTATTCGGGATAGAAAAAATACCCATGCTCAAACCAAAAGAGGAGCATATAGCTTCATCACTGACAACATAACATATTGCTTTAGAGCCATGCCTTTCAGTCTAAAGAATGCCGGAGCAACATATCAAAGGCTAGTAAATAGAATGTTCTGCGGTCGAATCTGAAGGAATATGGAAGTTTACGTAAGTGATATTTTAGTCAAGTCATTAGAAGTGGAAAGCCATCTAAAGGATCTTAAGGAAATGTTCATGGTTATGAGAAAGTATTAAATGAAACTAAATCCTCAAAATGCCACTTTGGAGTTCACTATGGTAGATTTCTAGGTTATATTATAAGTGAGCGAGGGATAAAGGTCAGTCCCACACAAATCAAGGTAATACGAGAAATAGCTGAGCCTAAGAAAAGCAAGGATGTAATGAATCTTAATGGAAAGGTGGAAGCTTTAAATCGATTCATTTCAAAAGCCACCAACAAATGTGTGCCATATTTCGATGTAGTTAAAAAGAAGAAAAATTTTAAATGTAGGAGAATAATGCCGAAGGGAATTTCAAGAGTTAAAAGACCATTTAGGGAAGCCTCCTATAATGTCGATTCCAAAAGATGGTGAAACCTTATACCTCTATATGGCAGTATCGTAACATGTTGTTAGCTTAGTTTTAATACGAGAAGAAGTTGGAACCTATCTTCCCATTTATTATGTAAGCCAAAGGCTAAAGGATGCTAAAAGTCATTATCCAGTTATTGAAAAACTGACATATGGATTGATCTTAACTGCCTAAAAGCTACGATCGCACGTTCGATTAAGGTTCTAACTAAGTTATCCCTTAAGCAAGTTTTTAGTAAGCAGAAACCTCCGTAAGACCTTAAGTGGGGGAATGATCTAAGTCAATATGGCATGAGTATAAACCCCGGACCATGATCAAGGGACAAGCCCTAACGCTCTTTGTAAACAAATGCACTATATTCATTAAACAACAGTCCGAAAGGGAAAACGATTTAGAGCCAAAATGGAATTATTTGCCAACAGAACATCTAATGAGCAAGGTGCAAGGACAGGATATGTCATTATAACACCTGATGTCACCTGCTACATAATTCCATGAAATTTGGCTTTCTCGCAACAAATAATGTGGTGGAGTATGAGTCTATGGTTGCAGGTTTAACGTTGGGAAAACAACCTCGGATACCATAGATGAAAACCTTCAATGATTCTCAACTAATGGTAACCAGCTTAAACAAACACATCAAACAAAGGATTCCAAACTATACCAGTATGTTAAAAAGATATTGGAAATGCTAGTAGCCTTTGAAGATATCTCGATGCACCATATCCCGAGAGGAAATTTTTCCAAGATGACTCCTTGGCTAAATTTGCTAGCTCAAGAGGATCTATGGAATGTCAAATAATCCCTGTCGGATTCCAAGCATTACCCAGCATTGAGGAAAAAGATATTGAGAAAGGAAATTAATCTTTAGTAATAATTAGATCTCGTACAATGGCCTGGAAGGATATTGATAACGAAATTAGACAAGAAATTCAAAACGAACGAAATATTTTTCCAAGAATAACAATGATAGTAACTGGATGACACCAGTCCTTTAATATTTAAATGATAACATGTTGCTTATGGATAAGACGAAAGCCAGAAAAATCAAGAGACAAGCCTCAAATTTTGTTATTCTAGATGGAATTCTCTATAAGAAAGGCTATGTAGTGTCATGATTAAGATGTGTAAACCCGGAGGATGGGTTAAGGTTGCTTAAAGAGGCACACAAAGGACTCCGTAAGGAACAACCCAATAGGATAAAAATGGCTAAGCGAATAGTACGATAAGGATTCTTTTGGCCATAAATGACTAAACATGCTGTTGACTCGGAGGTGTGATAAATTCTAGAGATAATTATAAACTCCTTGCCTGCCCTAAAGCAATTTGATTTCCATAATAATCCCATAGTCATTCGATGTATGGGGAATAGACCTAATTGGCCTATTACCAATCTCGAAAGGAGGCGCAAATTATATTATGGTAGCCACTAACTATTTTACCAAGTAGGTTGTAACACCCCGCCTCCGCTAGGGTCACTCGCAAAGGGAATGCACTAGCTTTGGTGGAGCATTATCTAGGTAATCATACATAGAAATATTACAAGACAGAACATATAAAATAGCGGAAGAAGAACCAAATTTCATTGCTTTAAAATCTAGAAAGGTCTAAAGCCTTTTACATCAAAATGCTATTAAATCCATTACATCGAAATCTATCTCGCAATAGTAAAGAAGCATAAAACCATAGTCATAAATCATTCCCCAAGTAAAACAGCAAAGCAAGCCATAGCCAAGAGAAATCCAAGCACTACATGAAAGAGCCTTGGAGCTTGGTAAGATCCGAACTAAGCTGTATTCCCACCCTGCGAACCTGGGGGGGAACGAAAGAAAAGGAGGCGAAACAAACTGGGTCAGTCATAAAGACTGAGTAAGTCCTAGTGGCTTTCAGCATAAAAACAGGTGAGGATAATATGGCATGAATAAAATGAAAGTAAACATAAGCATGATGACAAGGTAAGCTATAGGCATGATGAATCAAGTACAACATTGCAAGGTTTATATTAAGTACAACATCGCAAGATTTCTAAGCTTCACCATTCGACTATTTTCTTTGATTTCCTATATTCTCTGCACCAACTGTACTAGTATCCCAACCCGTATCATCATTTCCATGTATATGTACAGTCCCTTACCGTATATCATACGGGTTTCATCATATATTTCTATACTACTTCAACGTAGTACCACCATTCTTGAAATCGTTTGGACTACCACCCTTGTTCTGGCTAGGTTTCCTTATCATGAACTATCGCGTGTTCAACTAGGATTTATGCCACCTAGGACCACTAGGGATTATGCTACCTATTGAACGTTTTCTAGATTCGATTAGGATTTATGCCACCTAGGACCATTGGGGATTATGCTACCTAACGAATTCCACGTAACAATCTATTAATCGATCGGCTCCCTACAAGTCCTAGCTCGTTCATGTGTCTGTGTCATACGACCCAATCATGAAATGTAGTCACCTGTGCTAGGTCCACCATAGGGTGTATCAAGCCCTATGGTGCCAACCATCGACGCGAATCAAGCACGCACAGATAAACCTACTGATGCCCAATGCCTGCTTTTTCTGCTCCGGAGTGTGTGCACGCCCGCACTCCGTTAGAACCTACACTGGCGCACCCACACAGCCGTCGTTCTGGTCGCTTACAATCAGCCCAGTAATCGTGCCCCACCCTGCCTAGTTCCAGGGTACCATGATACATCTAGTGGGTTACTGCCGAAACGGACCGCGTAACTAGGGTTTCCGTCTAGTAGGTTAAGTGTTGTCATTTAAATTCGAGACTTAACCCCATCGGTCTAGCATGTCAAGTTGGTTAAGTGTTGTCATTCAAGTTCGTGACTTAACCCGTCTACGTGTCATGTCAAATTGTCTAAATGTTGTCGTTCAAGTTCATGACTTAGCCCTACAAATCATCTGTCAAGTTGGTTAAGTATATTCAAGCGGTTCATGACTTAACCCTATCAAATCATCGTGTCAAATTGGTTAAGTATATTCAAGTGGTTCATGACTTAACCCTATCAAATCATCGTGTCAGATTGGTTAAGTATATTCAAGTGGTTCATGACTTAACCTTATCAAATCATCGTGTCAGATTGGTTAAGTATATTCAAATGGCTCATGACTTAACCCTGTCAAATCATCGTGTCAAATTGGTTAAGTATATTCAAATGGTTCATGACTTAACCCTATCAAATCATCGTGTCAAATTGGTTAAGTATATTCAAATGGTTCATGACTTAACCCTATCAAATCATCGTGTCAAATTGGTTAAATGTCATTAGTCTAGTCATATTACTTAACCCACCCATTGGTCTGATTAACTGTTACGTTGGTTAAGCCTACACTTGTAAGTTTTACATGTTCTTAACTCATACCAGTTAGGTCCACATTTACATGTCAAATTTCCATGTTATCCCACCTAACCCTCTAACCATACCCACGTCTTATTATGGTTAGTATTCCTTGATTCATTCATTATGACGAACGAATCATGACCTCTCACATTAGACCGTGCACTTTGTGGCCACTTGATTTTCCGGGCGGTTCCGGGCAGATTTACACCACAAACTGAGTCTAACCTCGTGTCATAAATCATTACGCCTACAATTCGACCTTGGACCTCTCACATTAGACTGACACTTTGTGGCTACTAGATTTGTCGGGCGGTTCCGGGCAGATTTACACCACAAACTGAGTCTAAACTCGTGTCAAAGGTTCATTAATGGTCGTATTACCCCCAAAACCCCAATGTCAGTTCACGTGTTTAACATATAGAAATGTTCATGTTCGTGTTCAAGTCAATTATCCAATACACAGTCATTTTCATGTTTCAAATTCCTAACTTTACATATTAATAAACATATGCCCAAGTTCCAAAATTACATGCCAATATATATGGATATATATACCCAATTCTAGTCAGTTTACATATGTCCAATTCTTGCCTATTTACATGTATGCCAAGTATATGCTATTTCACCCATATCGAGTTCTAGCCAAAATTGCATGTATCATGCCCAAATAAACCCAAATCATGATTCATGATGTAGTTATCCCAAATTGTAATCTTTTTATTACAACGCACGCTAACTACCCAAGTTCATAATACATATTTATGCCAATTATCAAATTTACAATCGCTTTTATATTCAAATCTCTAATTCTACATATGCCCAATCGTAAGCCAAATCTTTTGATTTAATTTACATAGGCCCGAACTCGTGGTTTAATTTACATGCCAAATTACATACATGTTATGTATACCAAATCTCATGTTACATTACATAGATCCTATTTGTGCCAAATTCCACGTATATAATATTTATGCAAATTTGTTTATAACAAGATTATACCAAAATTTACAGATCAAGCCCAAACTTGCAAATACAATTATAATATCCAATTTCATGTTGCCAATTATTACATCATATTCATATAGGCAATAATCCCATAATTCCCCCGTATACATATCGTACGCAAATCGCGATTTTAGGCCAATGTCTGAAATTGACCAAGGTTCATGAAAAGAAAATAAATTAGGGGAGATAGAAATTGAACAAAAATAAGATCATAGCAAAACATCATCATAGGCATAAATATTACAACTTGATGATAATGTCATCACGAATCAAGAAAATTGCTGAATAGATCATAAACTTGTCATGAACATAAAGATAGACAAGTCCCAAAACAGAAGATTCAAAGAGCAACAGAAATAGATCAGAATCGATAAACATATTTAGATCCAATTCCATTTTATTTCATGTCCATATTAAAATTAAATGTTTAGATCTAAAAACAACTAGAACTTACAGAGCATGGCTAGTGAATTAGGAAGTGAAATTGTCATAGAACGTTGTAGTAGTGTTGATTTATTGTCTTGAATCATGGTACAAGCTTTAATCTTCGAATTGGATTGAGTTTGAATGCTTGTTCTTTAATTTGGGGGCGGAAACCATGGTTCAAGAGGGAGTTCAGTAGCATAATAGTGTAAGAATGATTTGATATGAATTAGGTTAGGTCTAAGGGTGTTTTTATAGGTGAAGCAACTAGTTTAGGCCCTTAGATTAACCCTAGAATCAATCCGGACCGTCAAAACACGTCTCAGGCTTCAAAAATGAGTTCTGGGTCAAACCAGGCCGACCAGGTCGACCTGTAAGGTGGGGGGGTCGAGACTATGGTCGACCTGGGGGGTAGGTCGACCCTATGGTCGACCTGGGGGGGTAGGTCGACCCTATGGTCGACCCCTTGGTCCAGTCTGCCTGAAAACTACTGAAACTTGTACAGGCCATAACTTCTTCATCCGGACTCCGATTTTCGAAAACTCGGACTCTATTTCATGTAAAATTTCGAGACGAACGCAATGGCGTAACCTGTTTCCCCTGATTCTGAATTTAAAATTTAATTCTGCCTTGATTTCTTGTTTTAACATGTTATAAAAATACGGGTTGTTACATTCTCCCCTCCTTAAAGGATTTCGTCCCCGAAATCTTCAAGTTAAGAAGAATGTGTCCTACCATCCAATCATCCATCTACTCAATCATCAATCACAGGCATCCATTGTCCTTAAGAGATCTCTAATGCTGTATGAACATATGCAGAAAGTGTGTGTATATGTTCCTTATCTAATGCAAATGATTAGGCCTGGTTGATCTTCTTAATGCAAAATATGTTTAGTGTAATGAGTCCAACATGTATGAAAATAGTCCTTGTCACATAAAAACTATATGTGTGCACAAACATCCATCCATATGCATCATCCTTATGATAACACATCCAATTTCATCCATAAACAAGTACAAACACTCATGCATATGCAATATGGAAATGTGTCTGAGCCGATCTAGTGCCTAATGTGTGTTATGCAACCACAAGCAACCACTTGCGACCACTTACAACCACTTGCAACCATCAATCATAACATGTCTCAAACACATGTTTCACCCAATTGTTCCTACCTAACGATATAGTCGAATGATAGAAGAAAGTAAAAACTTTGTGCCCATTAGGCAATGTCAAAGCTGGAAATCTACGTCACATATATACTGAATAGGAAAAGAACTCCCTAAGCACTAGCCCATATCCTATAAAACCCAAAAAAGTTTAGTCAACCCAACGAACACCCTCAATCCCTAACATGTATTACTAACAGATAAGTCATACTCCTTATGGGGTTTGCAACAGAAATAGGATTGAGAATAGGACCGAGAGGTTATACTTAAAGGATAGCATACAAGTAAGCTCTACAGGAAAAGAGGGATCAAGGACATACTCCTAAAAAGAGATATGATGCGCGTGTCTAGTCTTCAATCTTCTAAGTCGCATTTCCTTGAGCTTAACTCCATTGTGCTTTGTCCGTCTTTAACTTCAAAATTTCTTAATTATTGTTTCCAAAATATGAGTTGGAACTCATTTCACTGTTGTCTCTCGTCCCATTTTCCCTTATCCTCCTTCTAGTATACTCGGCTCAAACATAACTGCGTACTCATGGTTTCATGCAAGCTCTCCAAAATTCACTAGTGAATCTTGGATCTCATTCACTTACTAGAAGGTATTCCACATAAATGGATTATCTTTTGAGAATAAACAAATGCCAACCATGTTGCCAAGTGTACTTACTAAGGTGATTTTCTATAACTCATGTAACACCCCACCTCCGCTAGGGTCACTCACAAAGGGAATGCACTAGTTTTGGAGGGGTATTATCGAGATAACATCACAGAATTATCACAAGACAAAACATTAATAAAAATTAAGTAAACAGCGGAAGAATTTATGAGCAAAACAGAACTTCATTTTATTCCAAAATAAACCATGTCTTTTACAAACATTTCAAATAACTTCATTACAACTGTCTTGTAATAATAGCCAAAGAAGCAATAACTTAAAAACAGAAAAACAGCTTATTCCCCAAGTGCAGTAAAAAGAAGTAGCCATAGCAAACCGTACATGCTGAGCCAAAGCAAGTGATATCCAAGCTAAGAGCTAGTGTTTCCTCCCTGAGAACCTGGGGGGGGGGGGAACGAAAGAAAAAGAGGCGAAAGGAAAAGGGTCAGTCATAAAGACTGAGTAAGTCCTAGTGACTTTCAATGTAAAAACGGTTAAAACAACCTATCATGTATGAACTGGAACTAAACTTAAGAATGGTGTCAAGGTGAACAAGATAGACTAAGGTGATCATGATAAGTCAAGACAAGTCAAATGAAGCATCACATGTTCGAGATTCGTTGCATCGACTGTACTAGTATACTAATCCCATATCACAAGTTAATCACGAAATAAATCCCACGGCCCAGTATCATGAAATGACCCTGAAACGGGGTCTGACCCAAGTACGGGGTCCTACGGAGCGATTATCTAGTCGATCGGCTCCCTACAAGTTCTAGCTCGTCAAGTGTCCGTGTCATACGGCTAATCACGAATGTAGTCACCTGTGCTGGGTCCACCTTCGGGTGTATCAGCCCTAGGGTGTCAACTCCTGACACGATTCAAGATGCACAGATAAATCTACGGATACCCAGTGTCTGCCCCGGAATACGTGCACGACCGTAGCCCACCGAACCTACAATGGCATACCCCACTGTCGTCGTTCACCTCTTACAATCAGCCCAGTAATCGTGCCCCACCCGGCCTAGCCCCAGGGTACCTTGATACATCTAGAGGGTTACTGTTGAAAAGGGTCGTGTCTAGGGTTTCGCCTACAGATTAGGTCATGTAATTCGTGGCCTAACCCGCCTAACCGATTAAGTCATGTAATTCGTGACTTAATCCTTTTCCAGTCTAGTCATGTCAAGATGGTTAAGTATGTCATTTAAATTCGTGACTTAACCCGCTTACGTGTCATGTCAAGTTGGCTAAGTGTTGTCGTTTCAAGTTCATGACTTAGCCCTACAAATCGTGTTCAAGTTGGTTAAGTTGTCTTTTCATGTTCATGACTTAACCCTAATTGGCATTAATTGATTCGTTAATGCACCGAACCACTCACATTGGATCATATTGTTCGTAGCCACTGGATTTGCCGGCCGGTTCCGGGCAGGTATACGCTACGAACTTAACCCAACCTCGGGTTTCAAGCGCGATGTGACCAACTACCCACATTGGATCCTATTGTTTGTAGCAACTGGATTTGCCGGGCGGTTCCGGGCAGATTTACACTACAAACTCAACCCAACCTCGAGTTGGCCACTTTCTTGTTTTATAAAGTCATGCCCATGTTGTGACGACCCCAAACTTCCACAAGTGAAAGCAAGGAGAAATCATATGGAATACAACATAAATACAATACAACAAGTCACAGAAAACAACACAGCATAGGAAATCCATATAATAACAACATTATAGCAGCGGATATATAATGTCATCAGCAATAGAAAATCCACAGTCACAGAGTCTAAGTTATTACAGCAGGTTTTTCAGAGAATTGCATAAGTTCCAACTCCAAATAAAAGAACGTGGAATGGAAACAAGTCTGAAAATAAAAGGAAAGAAAAATGCGATAAGCGAAAAGATAGGTCTTCAAAGCTCCATCACCTTATCTTCACCAAAAGCAACTCCAAGCGAAAAGATAAATGTAGCTCCAAAGAAACTCCAAGCAGAAAAAGAATTTGTCTACTTGGCTGCCCGTGTAGAAGAGAGGGCACCCAAGTTTGCAAAAAAAAAAAAAAAGTGAAACAAACAATGGGTCAGTCGTGGGACTGGTGTGAGAATTCTTAACTAAAATTACTCATACTAATAAGGCAAATCCAAGGTCCACGCCGCTAACGCGGAACGGGTTGTACCAATGGATTGCCGTGCATAACTGCAGTGTCAGTGCAAATAAACAAAACGTAACACAGCGCAATGTCTTTTGAAAAATGGAACCACCATAAGACTCAGGTCCCATCACACAATGCAACGCACACCAAGAGGATAGAGTTTTACCTTATGGTGGTTAAACATGCTAAATACGCCAAATACGAAACTAATATTATTATTATTAGGGTGTATATGTTTTAAAACAATTCAAAGTAATGTATTAATCCTAGGAAGCATAGGTACCATATATTATGCCTCCAATACTAGTAATACAAATCAAATCCGTCAGGGTCGTATTGGAAATTCGTGTTTCCATCATGAGTCCAGGCTAGGGAGGACTCCTTACCGATTCGAGACGCTCTAGTTAACGTCTCAGGATTACCCGCAGTTAACCCTTGGATCCTGCAGGGCCGGTCCTCACATACAACTTAGAGGATTGGCAATTCCTAAGCACACGTTTCCCGGTCCTATAGGACCTATCCGAGGCGCCTCATTTCATCATCCTCCAAAAAGTAAAATGACTACTAACTAGAAAGAAACGTGCTACTTTCCCTGCGTTCCCTTCCCCCTTTTTAGACTCTACCGGTTTGTGAGGCTCGTGAGGTCATGTTCTTCATACCACAAGGTTTTGCTTTTCAACAAGAAACCCTGATCATTTCATCTTAGCATGCCACACCGTCATTCCATACCGTACCATCGACCGTCTGTCAACATATAAACGGGTGTTAAGTAGAGAATGAATTCTCTACCACCAACATTTTTACATTAGCAGAAAATCGACAACATGATATTTAATGGGATACGGTGTCAGACATACCATCCATTTACACCCATGCTCTAGGTCTGAACTAGGGTCAAACCCGTGAAATCAACGCGTACGTTTGGGCAATTACCCCGACTCGTAAATCGGGAGCTACCCAATTCAAAGTCTTGGTCGTTGTCCATTCGAGGGAAGATTTACGGTCTTCATACGCCGTCTTCATATTTAGATTCTTGAAATCGTAAAATCATTTGGAATGGGATGAACCCGGACTTTCCAAACAATCTCGCGTTCATAATTTAGAGAAAACCCATTTCATGTCGTTATGTTGTCTTATAACGAAAATTCCTTGCCTTAATTATTTAATATAATTTATTTCTTTAATTAACGACGCTTCAGGTCAAAGGCAACTCTGGCGCTGTTTTTCATTAATTTTGATTTTTACTTTTCTCAAGATCTAACCGTTGGATTTTAGCGTAGCTTATATCGTTAGAAAGATATTTCCAAAACGGTCATAGCGGTTTCAGTTTTGGGAAAATCCGACGGTCGGATCTTCCGGTATAATCATTCGAAAGTTCGATTTCAAGACGCGAACTACCGCGCTCGATTCGTTATATTTTAATTATTTATATAAATATATAAATATAATTAGTTCGTTTAACTCATCGCCCTTATATATAACCTCCTTTCCCTCTTAACTTTTACTTTTCTACTTGCATTACAATTTATTTTAGGATTAGACGATGATCCTTTTCTTTTAATCTACCACCATTATTATTTATTTTAATATTTTATAATTTACATTTGAAAATGTAAATTATACCGTACCATTCTTTTAATTCCTTGTATATTTCTTTTCCCATTACATTTTGAACAATGGACATTTTCTATGGTGTAACCCTCATACATTATAACTAATGTAAATCTTTCTCCTACGTTTCATTTCTTTTTATTTGACATAAAAAAAAGGTTAATTCTTGCATGTAGTTTCATTTCTTTATTTAACATAAAATAAATGTTAATTTTTCCTACGGGGTGAATTCTCTTTTTATTTACATTATAAATAATGCTGTTTTATCTTACCATGCAAGTTCTCTTTTTATAAACATTATAAATATGTATTTTATCTTACCCTGCAATTTCTATATCGTTGACATGACAAAAATATTCTTTTTCCTACAATGCCTTTTCTATTCTCACTAACATGACAAGATATCATTTTATGCAATGCAAATTTCTATTTTTCTAACTTGACAAAATATCATTTTATGCAAATGCAAATTTCTATTTTTCTATTTTGACAAAATATCATTTTATGTGATGCAAATTTCTATTTTTCTATTTTGACAAAATATCATTTTATGTGATGCAAATTTCTATTTTTCTATTTTGACAAAATATCATTTTATGTGATGCAAATTTCTATTTTTCTAACTTGACAAAATATCATTTTATGCAATGCAAATTTCTATTTTTCTATCTTGACAAAATATCATTTTATGCAATGCAAATTTCTATTTTTCTATTTTGACAAAATATTATTTTATGTGATGCAAATTTCTATTTTGACAAAATATCATTTTATGTGATGCAAATTTCTATTTTTCTATTTTGACAAAATATCATTTTATGTAATGCAAATTTCTATTTTTCTATTTTGACAAAATATCATTTTATGTGATGCAAATTTCTATTTTTCTATTTTGACAAAATATCATTTTATGTGATGCAAATTTCTATTTTTCTATTTTGACAAAATATCATTTTATGTGATGCAAATTTCTATTTTTCTAACTTGACAAAATATCATTTTATGCAATGCAAATTTCTATTTTTCTATCTTGACAAAATATCATTTTATGCAATGCAAATTTCTATTTTTCTATTTTGACAAAATATTATTTTATGTGATGCAAATTTCTATTTTTCTATTTTGACAAAATATCATTTTATGTGATGCAAATTTCTATTTTTCTATTTTGACAAAATATCATTTTATGTAATGCAAATTTCTATTTTTCTATTTTGACAAAATATCATTTTATATACAGTGTTCATTGCACAATATATAGTGACAATTTCTTATCAGGTCATAACATCAAACAATTCATGGTGACAATTTTTATCGTATCATGACATCAAACAATTCATGGTGACAATTTTTATCGTATCATAACATCAAACAATTCATGGTGACAATTTTTATCGTATCATGACATCAAACAATTCATGGTGACAATTTTTATCGTTATAGCATAGCAAATATAATGGTATCAATTTCATCGTTATAGCATAACATATGATTGTGATGTCCAATTTCTAACCACATATACACTTAACAATTTGTTTATTCAAAAATAAATTTGTGGTTTAGATCTCTCACCTCAAACAAAGCAAATCCAAAAATCTAAACCACTTCAGAAATTCCCCGAATCAGTCCTGGAACGCAGCCTTCTGAATTACGAATCCGTCGGATCTGAAAATTTCAGAATCCGAGTTCATATGAATAAGTTAGCAATGTTTTAATAGATCTGACTTTTCACAACTGTTTCTGTCACGACCAGAAGCGTTACAAAATCTGAACTAAAATATACCTTTGAATTTTCAGAATTCGTTCAAATCTTTGGATCCAGTTTTCGCGAGCTACAGGCGATGAAATCGCGAACCGTTTGTTGGACGTCGACCGGCTACGAGAGAGCTACGCGCGCCGGAAAGAGGAGGGGGTGCGGCTGGACGTGGTGGGGTCCACGGCCGTGCGTGCGGCGGCCCTTTGGGCGCACGGTGGCGGCTCGACGGTCAACGAGGGCGAGCGAAACTGGTACCCACTTGAAGGCCTCGGTTTCCTCTTCGATTTGAGCACAAGTTTGCACGAATCCGTTGAGAGACGAGAGAGAAAAGTGAGTTTGAAATTTTGATCAATTATGGGTTTCGGCGGCCGAATTACTGGAACGAGGAAGAAGAACTGTAGCAGTATACGGGGGTATATATACTAGTATATTTAGGGTTTTATAATTATTAATTAATTAATTAATTCCAGAAATTACAATTTTCACATACGATCTCCGATTTGCGCTCAACGACTGTCGATCTTAATGTTTTCACGCCTTCTGAACGCGATGGCGCTATCCGCATGGTCCAATTCTGAAGTTACAGTCTGGTTTCCTTTTATTTTCAAATTAAATTGTTTAATTTAAATTCGAACGTACATAATTTCCTGAGGCCACATACTGACTCAGAAAAATCCGGAAAAATTATTTTTGGCTTTCTTATGACGATACGATCACAACAAAATTCGTTTCGTTCAATTCTGAGCACTTTTGAAAAATGGCTATTTTCACGTCGTTCAATTTCAACTGTATTTGACCAAACACAGTTTCTTTTGCCACGCTCATATATTAAATCGAAAAATTCTAAAAATTGAAACCTAGCCATATTATGATATTCCGGATCCAATGAAAGTGGTTTCGTCGGATTCCGAGGCCGCTTGCAAAATGGTCATTTTCAACTGCTTCAAAGTTATTTAAAATTTGAAATTTTAAATTTTGACTCAAAACCCAACAAAATATCTTAAAATAAAATTTTCAAACTGGTTCATATTTTCGGGTCATTACAATCTCCCCTCCTTAAGAACTTTTCGTCCTCGAAAAGGAAAAAAGAAAACAGAAGAGTAGGAACCAACACATAAAATACCGAAATGATTAAGTGTACCTCAAAATAAAATCTAATCTGAGATATCCACTCTGCATTTGGGATAAGCCTTTTTGAAACTCTCTTCAGTCTCCCAAGTGCAGTCCCTAGGATCGCCACTCCACTGCACTTTGACTAGGTTTATTCTTTTATTCCTCAGAGCTCGGGTTTCTTTGCCAATAATCTTTATCGGCTCTTTCCTCACCGTTAGACTTGGAGTAATATCCATGACTTGCTGATTTAGCTCATCTTCAATCAAATCTGGGTCATGCACATGCTGGCGGAGTTGGGACACATGAAACACATCATGCACTCCTGGCAGCCAGTCGGGCAGCTGCACTCGATAAGCCAGAGTACCAATCCTTTCGAGAATAGGGAATGGACCAATGAATCTTGGCGCCAATTTCCCAAACTTCCCAAATCGAATCACACCCCTTAGTGGAGAAACCTTCAAGTACACATGGTCACCAACAGAGAATTGCAAATCTCTTCTACGCTTGTCTGCATAGCTTTTCTGTCGGCTTTGAGCAGCCAGCAACCGCTTCTTAATTTTATCAACTTTGTCTGAAGCTTCTCGGATCATGTCTGGACCTAAAACAAGGCGATCTCCTTTTTCAATCCAACAGGCTGGCGATCTACATGGCTTATCATATAAGGCTTCGAATGGAGCCATCTTCAAACTTGCCTGATAGCTATTGTTATATGAGAATTCAACTAAATGCAAGTGATCCTCCCAAGAACCTCCATAATCGAGTATGCAAGCTCGCAACAAATCTTCAAGAATGCGATTCACCCTCTCAGTTTGGCCGTCTGTCTGAGGGTGGTATGCGGTGCTGAGATTTAATTTTGTTCCCAATTCATTTTGGAATGCCTCCCAAAACTTGCTAGTGAAGATAGGATCACGGTCACTAACAATGCTGCTAGGAACACTGCTTAAAACAAAAGATTTTCTTTGATTAGACATGAAGATTTCCATTTAGAAAATGATGAAAAAGGAAAGATTTAGTCTTATTACCCATATAGCCTGACTATTTCTTTGAGATAAATTTGTGCTAGGCTTTGAGCAGTTCTGGTGGACTTGACAGGTATGAAATGAGCGACCTTGGTGAAGCGGTCCATGATCACCCAAATGCTGTCATTCCCTTTCTTAGTACGGGGCAAACCATCTATAAAATCCATGGAGACTTGGTCCCACTTCCCTTCGGGTACCGGCAATGGCTGCAACAATCCTGCAGGCTTTTGTTGATCGCTCTTCACTCGCTGACATGTAGGACATCTACTCACATAAATGGATATATCCCTCTTCATATCTTTCCACCAAAACGTGCGCTTAAGATCATGATACATCTTGCTAACGCCTGGGTGGATGGAAAGCTTTGATTTGTGCCCTTCATTTAAAACTTCCCTGATGAGCTCTGGGATTTTTGGAACACAGATCCTCCCTTGCAACCTAAGGGCTCCCTTTTGATCTATTTGAAAGCTCGTGCTCTCTCCTTCTTGAATACTCTTAATCATTCTTTGAATAAACTTATCTTCCTTTTGAAGGGTAGAAATTTTATCAATCAAAGAAGGGGTAACTATAAAGTTTGCGACCATGGCAGCTTTTCTACTGAGTGCGTCTGCCACAACATTGGCTTTCCCTGGCATATACAAGATGTCGAGATCATACGCCGCAAGAAATTCTAGCCACCTCAGCTGCCTTAAATTCAAGTCCTTTTGATCGAAGAGATATTTCAAAGATTGATTGTCTGTGAATAATTAGAATTTTTCGCCCAAGAGGTAATGCCTCTAAATTTTTAAAGCAAAGACTATGGCTAACAGCTCTAGGTCATGGACACGATAATTTTTCTCATGCGGCTTTAGTTGACGGCTTGCATATGCAACAACTTTTCCCCTTTGCATCAAAACTGCGCCAAGACCCCCACTTTGAGAAGCATCGGTATATACAGCTAAATCTTGGTTGCCATCGATGATGGTTAACACGGGAGCAGTGGTCAAACTCACCTTTAGCTTTTGGAAGGACTCCTCACACTCTGCTGTCCAAATGAACTTGGTGTTTTTCTTTGTGAGTTGTGTTAAAGGGCCAGATAGCTTGGCAAAGTTTTGGACGAACTTTCTGTAATATCCAGCCAAACCTAGGAAACTCCTTACTTCAGTGGGTGTAGTGGGCTGCTTCCAATCTTGAATGGCGGAAATTTTGCTTGGGTCCACAGCAATTCCTTCTTTTGACACAACATGGCCCAAGAATTTTACCTCCTCTTGCCAAAATGTGCATTTTGAAAATTTTTCTTTTAGAACATTTCTTTGCAGAATCCCTAGCACTTCTCTTAGATGCCCTTCATGCTCCTCCTTGGTTTTAGAAAAGATCAAGATATCATCAATGAAGACTAGGACGAATTTATTCAAAACCTCTCTGAAGACCCTATTCATCAAGTCAACAAAATAGGCGGGAGCATTGCACAGACCGAACGGCATTACCAACCATTCATAACATAAGTCAGGTCCTCTGAAAGCGGTCAAAGGGATGCATTCTTCGGCTATGCGAAGTTGGTGGAAACCTGTGGCTAGGTCCATCTTCGAAAACACCTTGGCTCCATTTAAATTGTCCATCAGATCATCTATACGAGGCAAGGGATATTTGTTCTTTAAGGTTTGCTTATTGAGATCGCGGTAATCCACACAGAGCCTCAGAGTGCCGTCAGATTTGGGGACAAACACCACAGCTGCACCCCAATTGGAAAAGCTAGGCCGTATTAATCCCTTCTTTAGGAGCTGTTTGGTTTGGGTACTCAACTCTTCCTTTTCTTTAGGAGTCATTCTTCGAACAGCATGAACTACAGGCCTTGCATTAGGGATAAGATCAATTCTGAAATCGATTTCCCTTCGCGGTGGTAAACTATCTACTTCTTCAAATACGTCCGCATAATTCTTGACAATGGGAATATTCTCTGAAGAGATGGGCGCGACTTCTAAAGAAGACCAAAAAGCTTTCCTGTCTGGCTTTGAGCCATGGCAAGGTATAAAAATGACATCACCGAACTTCGTTTTGATTTCAACCATCCTGTCCGCACATCTAACCTCGGCTTTAAATTTTGTGAGCCAATCCAGTCCGAGGATGATATCAAACTCAGAGAAATCCATGACGATCAAGTCAAAAGAAAATTGAAAATAAGAGTAGGAAATAGGCACCCTACAGTACAAATCAAGGATAATAGAACCTCCTACCGGATTATGAACATTAATTGGCTTCTTAAGATTTCTTTGCTTTAATTTCAACTTCTTAATCGTGTTGCTAGAAATAAAACTCCTTGACGCACCCGTGTCAAATAAAGCAGTAACAGGAATATTTTTAATAGAAACAGTACCATCCAGAACATCAGACTTACCTCCCTCAGTAGGTGCAGAGGAAGATGGTGTACCTGCTCCCTCATAGACATGTGCAATCTGAGCTCCTTTCAACAGTGGGCAATTTGCCTTGATATGGCCCTTTTTATGGCAGTTGTAGCAATCTTTGCTATCATCACCTCTGGCCCTCTTCGGACCCCTGCAGTCTTTGCTATAATGCCCGAACTTCTGACAGTTGTAACACTGGACCTTGGATTTGTCGAATGTCTTAGCAGCTCCAGAATTACTGCCTTCAGCTTTCTTCTCTGGTTGTTTCCTTTTGTTGTTGTTGTTGGCTAAGCTCCTCTCCCTGTCCTGCTGAGAAACCTTCTTGTCGTTCTCTTCATAACGGCAAGCGAACTCCACCATCTTATTGAAGGAAAGGTCGATGTGGGCAGTGACTCTGTCAATATATTTCCTTGCCAGGCCATTTATGAATCTCTTATTCTTCTGAAAGTCATCTCGAATCAGTTCAGGTGCATAACGGGAAAGGTCCTCGAACCTACGAACATACTCTGAAATGGACTTGTCGCCTTGCCTCAGATTGGCGAATTCGTCGTGTAGCCTTTCTACCTCCTGCCTCGGAATGTATTTGTCATTGAAAAGCTCTTTAAATCCATCCCAAGACATATTATCTTCGTCACCACCAATGTTGACTACCTCCCACCAGTTTTGCGCTTCACCTTGAAGATGCCATGCTGCAGTGAATCTCTTCCTCTGATCATCAAGTCCCAGTCCTCCAAATATCTTTTCACAATTTTTCAGCCACGCCTGAGCTTGTACCACGGTCTCAGAACCGGTGAATGGAACTCCACCCAAATTCTTGAACTTCTTTGCCACCTTGTCCAAGTCAAAGGGTGGCGGCGGTGGTGGTGGTTGTTGTTGGACAGTGGGCTCCTCAGTTTCAGTGGTATTTTGCCTTCTCCTAGCGGCTCTAGCAGCTCTTGCAGCAGCGGTACTCATTCTAGTTAGTTCTGTACAATCAAGGGAAGAGTCAGAACAACCTTAATGACGATGATTTTTAAGAAGTGATAAGGAAAAAGGATAGATAAAAGATGATGATAAAGTGACCGACTATTATGTATTCTTATGAAATGTTCGCCGTAGAATAATGTGATTCTACGTAAACGAGTCACTATAAATATGTTATATTCCGCTTTGTAAACCAAAGCTCTGATACCAACTGTGACGACCCCAAACTTCCACAAGTGAAAGCAAGGAGAAATCATATGGAATACAACATAAATACAATACAACAAGTCACAGAAAACAACACAGCACAGGAAATCCATATAATAACAACATTATAGCAGCGGATATATAATGTCATCAGCAATAGAAAATCCACAGTCACAGAGTCTAAGTTATTACAGCAGGTTTTTCAGAGAATTGCATAAGTTCCAACTCCAAATAAAAGAACGTGGAATGGAAACAAGTCTGAAAATAAAAGGAAAGAAAAATGCGATAAGCGAAAAGATAGGTCTTCAAAGCTCCATCACCTTATCTTCACCAAAAGCAACTCCAAGCGAAAAGATAAATGTAGCTCCAAAGAAACTCCAAGCAGAAAAAGAACCTGTCTACTTGGCTGCCCGTGTAGAAGAGAGGGCACCCAAGTTTGCAAAAAAAAAAAAGTGAAACAAACAATGGGTCAGTCGTGGGACTGGTGTGAGAATTCTTAACTAAAATTACTCATACTAATAAGGCAAATCCAAGGTCCACGCCGCTAACGCGGAACGGGTTGTACCAATGGATTGCCGTGCATAACTGCAGTGTCAGTGCAAATAAACAAAACATAACACAGCGCAATGTCTTTTGAAAAATGGATCCACCATAAGACTCAGGTCCCATCACACAATGCAACGCACACCAAGAGGATAGAGTTTTATCTTATGGTGGTTAAACATGCTAAATACGCCAAATACGAAACTAATATTATTATTATTAGGGTGTATATGTTTTAAAACAATTCAAAGTAATGTATTAATCCTAGGAAGCATAGGTACCATATATTATGCCTCCAATACTAGTAATACAAATCAAATCCGTCAGGGTCGTATTGGAAATTCGTGTTTCCATCATGAGTCCAGGCTAGGGAGGACTCCTTACCGATTCGAGACGCTCTAGTTAACGTCTCAGGATTACCCGCAGTTAACCCTTGGATCCTGCAGGGCCGGTCCTCACATACAACTTAGAGGATTGGCAATTCCTAAGCACACGTTTCCCGGTCCTATAGGACCTATCCGAGGCGCCTCATTTCATCATCCTCCAAAAAGTAAAATGACTACTAACTAGAAAGAAACGTGCTACTTTCCCTGCGTTCCCTTCCCCCTTTTTAGACTCTACCGGTTTGTGAGGCTCGTGAGGTCATGTTCTTCATACCACAAGGTTTTGCTTTTCAACAAGAAACCCTGATCATTTCATCTTAGCATGCCACACCGTCATTCCATACCGTACCATCGACCGTCTGTCAACATATAAACGGGTGTTAAGTAGAGAATGAATTCTCTACCACCAACATTTTTACATTAGCAGAAAATCGACAACATGATACTTAATGGGATACAGTGTCAGACATACCATCCATTTACACCCATGCTCTAGGTCTGAACTAGGGTCAAACCCGTGAAATCAACGCGTACGTTTGGGCAATTACCCCGACTCGTAAATCGGGAGCTACCCAATTCAGAGTCTTGGTCGTTGTCCATTCGAGGGAAGATTTACGGTCTTCATACGCCGTCTTCATATTTAGATTCTTGAAATCGTAAAATCATTTGGAATGGGATGAACCCGGACTTTCCAAACAATCTCGCGTTCATAATTTAGAGAAAACCTATTTTATGTCGTTATGTTGTCTTATAACGAAAATTCCTTACCTTAATTATTTAATATAATTTATTTCTTTAATTAACGACACTTCAGGTCAAAGGCAACTCTGGCGCTGTTTTTCATTAATTTTGATTTTTTACTTTTCTCAAGATCTAACCATTGGATTTTAGCGTAGCTTATATCGTTAGAAAGATATTTCCAAAACGGTCATAGCGGTTTCAGTTTTGGTAAAATCCGACGGTCGGATCTTCCGGTATAATCATTCGAAAGTTCGATTTCAAGACGCGAACTACCGCGCTCGATTCGTTATATTTTAATTATTTATATAAATATATAAATATAATTAGTTCGTTTAACTCATCGCCCTTATATATAACCTCCTTTCCCTCTTAACTTTTACTTTTCTACTTGCATTACAATTTATTTTAGGATTAGACGATGATCCTTTTCTTTTAATCTACCACCATTATTATTTATTTTAATATTTTATAATTTACATTTGAAAATGTAAATTATACCGTACCATTCTTTTAATTCCTTGTATATTTCTTTTCCCATTACATTTTGAACAATGGACATTTTCTATGGTGTAACCCTCATACATTATAACTAATGTAAATCTTTCTCCTACGTTTCATTTCTTTTTATTTGACATAAAAAAAAAGGTTAATTCTTGCATGTAGTTTCATTTCTTTATTTAACATAAAATAAATGTTAATTTTTCCTACGGGGTGAATTCTCTTTTTATTTACATTATAAATAATGCTGTTTTATCTTACCATGCAAGTTCTCTTTTTATAAACATTATAAATATGTATTTTATCTTACCCTGTAATTTCTATATCGTTGACATGACAAAAATATTCTTTTTCCTACAATGCCTTTTCTATTCTCACTAACATGACAAGATATCATTTTATGCAATGCAAATTTCTATTTTTCTAACTTGACAAAATATCATTTTATGCAAATGCAAATTTCTATTTTTCTATTTTGACAAAATATCATTTTATGTGATGCAAATTTCTATTTTTCTATTTTGACAAAATATCATTTTATGTGATGCAAATTTCTATTTTTCTATTTTGACAAAATATCATTTTATGTGATGCAAATTTCTATTTTTCTAACTTGACAAAATATCATTTTATGCAATGCAAATTTCTATTTTTCTATCTTGACAAAATATCATTTTATGTGATGCAAATTTCTATTTTTCTATTTTGACAAAATATTATTTTATGTGATGCAAATTTCTATTTTTCTATTTTGACAAAATATCATTTTATGTGATGCAAATTTCTATTTTTCTATTTTGACAAAATATCATTTTATGTAATGCAAATTTCTATTTTTCTATTTTGACAAAATATCATTTTATGTGATGCAAATTTCTATTTTTCTATTTTGACAAAATATCATTTTATGTGATGCAAATTTCTATTTTTCTATTTTGACAAAATATCATTTTATGTGATGCAAATTTCTATTTTTCTAACTTGACAAAATATCATTTTATGCAATGCAAATTTCTATTTTTCTATCTTGACAAAATATCATTTTATGCAATGCAAATTTCTATTTTTCTATCTTGACAAAATATCATTTTATGCAATGCAAATTTCTATTTTTCTATTTTGACAAAATATTATTTTATGTGATGCAAATTTCTGTTTTTCTATTTTGACAAAATATCATTTTATGTGATGCAAATTTCTATTTTTCTATTTTGACAAAATATCATTTTATGTAATGCAAATTTCTATTTTTCTATTTTGACAAAATATCATTTTATATACAGTGTTCATTGCACAATATATAGTGACAATTTCTTATCAGGTCATAACATCAAACAATTCATGGTGACAATTTTTATCGTATCATGACATCAAACAATTCATGGTGACAATTTTTATCGTATCATAACATCAAACAATTCATGGTGACAATTTTTATCGTATCATGACATCAAACAATTCATGGTGACAATTTTTATCGTTATAGCATAGCAAATATAATGGTATCAATTTCATCGTTATAGCATAACATATGATTGTGATGTCCAATTTCTAACCACATATACACTTAACAATTTGTTTATTCAAAAATAAATTTGTGGTTTAGATCTCTCACCTCAAACAAAGCAAATCCAAAAATCTAAACCACTTCAGAAATTCCCCGAATCAGTCCTGGAACGCAGCCTTCTGAATTACGAATCCGTCGGATCTGAAAATTTCAGAATCCGAGTTCATATGAATAAGTTAGCAATGTTTTAATAGATCTGACTTTTCACAACTGTTTCTGTCACGACCAGAAGCGTTACAAAATCTGAACTAAAATATACCTTTGAATTTTCAGAATTCGTTCAAATCTTTGGATCCAGTTTTCGCGAGCTACAGGCGATGAAATCGCGAACCGTTTGTTGGACGTCGACCGGCTACGAGAGAGCTACGCGCGCCGGAAAGAGGAGGGGGTGCGGCTGGACGTGGTGGGGTCCACGGCCGTGCGTGCGGCGGCCCTTTGGGCGCACGGTGGCGGCTCGACGGTCAACGAGGGCGAGCGAAACTGGTACCCACTTGAAGGCCTTGGTTTCCTCTTCGATTTGAGCACAAGTTTGCAGGAATCCGTTGAGAGACGAGAGAGAAAAGTGAGTTTGAAATTTTGATCAATTATGGGTTTCGGCGGCCGAATTACTGGAACGAGGAAGAAGAACTGTAGCAGTATACGGGGGTATATATACTAGTATATTTAGGGTTTTATAATTATTAATTAATTAATTAATTCCAGAAATTACAATTTTCACATACGATCTCCGATTTGCGCTCAACGACTGTCGATCTTAATGTTTTCACGCCTTCTGAACGCGATGGCGCTATCCGCATGGTCCAATTCTGAAGTTACAGTCTGGTTTCCTTTTATTTTCAAATTAAATTGTTTAATTTAAATTCGAACGTACATAATTTCCTGAGGCCACATACTGACTCAGAAAAATCCGGAAAAATTATTTTTGGCTTTCTTATGACGATACGATCACAACAAAATTCGTTTCGTTCAATTCTGAGCACTTTTGAAAAATGGCTATTTTCACGTCGTTCAATTTCAACTGTATTTGACCAAACACAGTTTCTTTTGCCACGCTCATATATTAAATCGAAAAATTCTAAAAATTGAAACCTAGCCATATTATGACATTCCGGATCCAATGAAAGTGGTTTCGTCGGATTCCGAGGCCGCTTGCAAAATGGTCATTTTCAACTGCTTCAAAGTTATTTAAAATTTGAAATTTTAAATTTTGACTCAAAACCCAACAAAATATCTTAAAATAAAATTTTCAAACTGGTTCAGATTTTCGGGTCATTACACATGTTCTTATCAGATTCGTGCTATTTTCATAGCATGTTCATATGTCAATTTCGTGCCCAACTAAGGCATGTTCCAAGTCAAGTTATGGCATGTTCAAGTCGAGTTTTCGTGCCATATTTCATGTTCTACTTATGCCAAATTTCATGGTTTATGATTATAATCAACTCAAGTTTTGCCTATTCTACCCAATCGTATCCCCAACGTATATAAACGTACTTCGTTCGCAAGCATAAACAATTCAAGAGATAAAAGGGAATAACACCAAACATGTGATAGGCATATGTGACAATTCCAACATCACTTGCATAATAAACAGGCTATAACATATCACATGGTTTCAATACTAACATGATGATAACTTGGCATAATAATGGTTCCAACTTGGTTTAACATGATGATTTCAACTTTACATCATAGGCATAATAATCCTTGCGGGCGTAATAATCATTTTATTACAAACATGAAACATTAAAGGCATGGTAATTCTAATAGGCATAGTGGATTCCAATTTAGCATTTTTAACATAATGATTCTCATCTAGCATTATAAACATAATGATTCCAACTTTTCATCATAACCTAGCAATTCCCAATTTGTCCTTAACATGATAGGTATATTAACATCACAGGCATAGTTTCATTAATATCATAGACATGGTTTAATTAGCATCACAGGCATGGTTTAATCAACATGAGGATTTCAATGAACATAATGATTCCATGGACATGTATTTGTTCAACTTGCAATAAAATTAAGCCCAAGTGATTCATAACAACCTCAACATCATGATAAGTTTAACTTGCAACATTAACATAGCAATATTCCCAAATTTTGATTCAAAGTTAAACAATATAAACATGGATTAATAATAGTTCTTAAATCCGGTTTCAATTCATAGCATGTCCATGTTATTTTAGCGTTTTTGCCTAAAAAGTGACATAGAACTTACAATATGAAGCAAGCAATCCAAATCAAAACTTTAAATCAAATAGCCCCAAATCCGTTGTCTAAAGCGTCGTAGTTGTTGTAGCTTCTAGTTGTAGCCTTCAAGAATCATCCTTCGTCTTCTTTAATTTTTGTTCTTTGTATTTTTAATTTAGAGTTCTAGGTTTAATGGCAGCTGCATGAGTGCTAAAATGAAATAGTATGATTTAGACTAGGTCTTAGGGTCTTTAAATAGTTGTAGGCAACTCCTTTAGGCCATTAGATCAACCCCAGAGTCAATCCGGACCATCAAAACACATACCGAGCTTCAAAAATGGGTTCTGGGCCAAACCAGGCCGACCAGGTCAACCTGTACAAGGGGGGTCGACTCTAGGGTCGACTCTAGGGTCGACCTGGCCTGGGGAGGTCGACTCTAGGGTCGACCTGGCCTGGGGAGGTCGACTCTAGGGTCGACTCGGTTATGTCTGCCAGAAAGTCTGCTGAAACTTGTTTTGGCCATATCTTGGTCATACGGACTCCGATTTTCGAATACTCAGACTCTATTTCGCGTATTTTTTCGAGAGGAACGCAATGGTGAAGTCCATTTTACCTAATTCCTGATTCTTAAATTAATTATCCTTATTTTACTATCTTTTCTGTTTCACACACCGTTATCGAACTAATTTTTCTTCTCTTCCAAATATTAATTAATTCTTCTTATGCATCACCATTATTTACCTATCTAAACATATTTTTATATATTTTATTTCATTTTTAATTATACCTTGATTTCTTGTTTTCACATGTTGTTAAAATTCGGGTTGTTACATTCTCCCCTCCTTAAAGGATTTCGTCCCCGAAATCTGCAAGTTAAGAAGAATGTGTCCTACCATCCATCATCCATCTACTCAAAACATCATCCATTAGCAATCATTGTCCTTAAAAGATTTCTAATGTTGTATGAACATATGCAAAAAGTGTGTGTATATGTTCCTTATCTAATGCAAATGATCAGGCCTGATTGATCCTTTCAAATGCAAACTATGTTTAGTGAAATGAATCCAATATGTATGCAAAATTTTCCTATTATAATTCATAATTTCTACATGAGTGCACAAACATTCAATCATATGCAACAACCAAATGATAGCACAACCAAGTTTCCAAAATAAACACTCATGCATATGCAAGTATGAAACTGTGACTGAGCCGATCTAGTGCCTAATGTGTATTCATGCATCCACGAGCAACCACTTGCGACCACTTGCAACCATTTTGCAATCATAACATGTTTCAATTACATGTTTACATCCAAAAAGATTCTACCTATGGTTCTCAAGATAGGATCGAGGAGATAACAAGATAAAACAATGCATCTAGAAAAAGAAGTTAAAGATGTACCCCCGGAAGGTCCGGTCTGCTTCTTAGGGCAGTCCTTGCTGATGTGTCCAATCTCCCCACAATGAAAACATTCACCTTGCTTTCTCTTCCTCTTTCTACAATCCTTGGCTATGTGCCCTTCCGTACCACAGAAATTGCATTTCCTTTTATCACGTGAGTTGTCGTTCTTGTCTCCCTTCTCGGAGTCTACCTTCTTATTCTGAGAATCGTTGGGCTTGACCTCTTTCTTGCCCTTCTTATCTTCCTCATACAGTTGGGCCATATCCACCAAGCTTTCAAAGGTCGCCCCCATGGGTACATGAGTCATGGCTAAACCATGTAGTGGCTCGTTCAAGCCTCGTGCAAAACGCAGCGCCTTTTTCTGAGGAGTGTTGACTAACTCTAATCCGAAGCGAGCAAGCTGATTGAAATGGTTCACATATTCTTTAACTGTCATATTTCCTTGTTTGAGGGCCAGAAACCGTTCCATTTGGAGACTCTCCTCTGCCGATGACAAGAACTTAAGCCCAAATCTCCCTCTAAAGTCCGTCCAAGTCTCAATGGGCCTAGTAGCGTTGGTGACTTCCCACCAATAAGAAGCTTCCTCTTTCATGAGCCACGCCGCCAACTGTACTTTCCTATTGTCCTCTACCTCAAAGATAACAAACAAGTCTTCGGTTTCCTTCAACCAATTCTGTGCCTCAACAAATGTCTCAGTTCCTAGGAAATCCTTACCGCCTATGGCCTTAAAGTCCCTGCATATCTTTGAAAAAGCGGTTTCTCGCGGAGGTTGAGGAGGATGAGGAGGAGGATTGGCTGGGCCTGCCACATTAGCCCGAGCCTCGAGGAAACGACGGAACCAAGTGGGTATATTGACACCCTCGGGAAGATTAAGATCGTCGGCCATGATAAGCTGAAAACGAAAAAGGAAAAGATTCAAACGAGGAAACAAAGATTGTGCTAATGGCTTTTTGGGGAATAGCCTTTTAATCAAAACAAAATTTTCTTGAAAATTTTCTTCTTTGTAAATGGTTTTGAAAAAAAAATCAAAAGGTTTTCAAAACTTTTTCCCAGTCTTGGTAACTTTCTGCTCTGATACCAAATGTAACACCCCACCTCCGCTAGGGTCACTCACAAAGGGAATGCACTAGTTTTGGAGGGGTATTATCGAGATAACATCACAGAATTATCACAAGACATAACATTAATAAAAATTAAGTAAACAGCGGAAGAATTTATGAGCAAAACAGAACTTCATTTTATTCCAAAATAAACCATGTCTTTTACAAACATTTCAAATAACTTCATTACAACTGTCTTGTAATAATAGCCAAAGAAGCAATAACTAAAAAATAGAAAAACAGCTTATTCCCCAAGTGCAGTAAAAAGAAGCAGCCATAGCAAACCGTACATGTTGAGCCAAAGCAAGTGATATCCAAGTTAAGATCTAGTGTTTCCTCCCTGAGAACCAGGGGGGACAAAAGAAAAAGAGGCGAAAGGAAAAGGGTCAGTCATAAAGACTGAGTAAGTCCTAGTGACTTTCAGTGTAAAAACGGTTAAAACAACCTGTCATGTATGAACTGGAACTAAACTTAAGAATGGTGTCAAGGTGAACAAGATAGACTAAGGTGATCATGATAAGTCAAGACAAGTCAAATGAAGCATCACATGTTCAAGATTCGATGCATCGACTGTACTAGTATACTAAGCCCATATCACAAGTTAATCACGAAATAAATCCCACGGCCCAATATCATGAAATGACCCTGAAACGGGGTCTGACCCAAGTACAGGGTCCTACGGAGCGATTATCTAGTCGATCGGCTCCCTACAAGTTCTAGCTCGTCAAGTGTCCGTGTCATACGGCTAATCACGAATGTAGTCACCTGTGCTGGGTCCACCTTCGGGTGTATCAGCCCTAGGGTGTCAACCCCTGACACGATTCAAGATGCACAGATAAATCTACGGATACCCAGTGTCTGCCCCGAAATACGTGCACGACCGTAGCCTACCGAACCTACACTGGCATACCCCACTGCCGTCGTTCACCTCTTACAATCAGCCCAGTAATCGTGCCCCACCCGGCCTAGCCCCAGGGTACCTTGATACATCTAGAGGGTTACTGCTGAAAAGGGTCGTGTCTAGGGTTTCGCCTACAGATTAGGTCATGTAATTCGTGGCCTAACCCGCCTAACCGATTAAGTCATGTAATTCGTGACTTAATCCTTTTCCAGTCTAGTTATGTCAAGATGGTTAAGTATGTCATTTAAATTCATGACTTAACCCGCTTACGTGTCATGTCAAGTTGGCTAAGTGTTGTCGTTTCAAGTTCATGACTTAGCCCTACAAATCGTGTTCAAGTTGGTTAAGTTGTCTTTTCATGTTCATGACTTAACCCTAATTGGCATTAATTGATTCGTTAATGCACCGAAGCACTCACATTGGATCATATTGTTCGTAGCCACTGGATTTGCCGGGCGGTTCCGGGCAGGTTTACGCTACGAACTCAACCCAACCTCGGGTTTCAAGCGCGATGTGACCAACTACCCACATTGGATCTTATTGTTTGTAGCAACTGGATTTGCCGGGCGGTTCCGGGCAGATTTACACTACAAACTCAACCCAACCTCGAGTTGGCCACTTTCTTGTTTTATAAAGTCATGCCCATGTTCTTATCAGATTCGTGCTATTTTCATAGCATGTTCATATGTCAATTTCGTGCCCAACTAAGGCATGTTCCAAGTCAAGTTATGGCATGTTCAAGTCGAGTTTTCGTGCCATATTTCATGTTCTACTTATGCCAAATTTCACGGTTTATGATTATAATCAACTCAAGTTTTGCCTATTCTACCCAATCGTATCCCCAACGTATATAAACGTACTTCATTCGCAAGCATAAACAATTCAAGAGATAAAGGGGAATAACACCAAACATGTGATAGGCATATGTGACAATTCCAACATCACTTGCATAATAAACAGGATATAACATATCACATGGTTTCAATACTAACATGATGATAACTTGGCATAATAATGGTTCCAACTTGGTTTAACATGATGATTTCAACTTTACATCATAGGCATAATAATCCTTGCGGGCGTAATAATCATTTTATTACAAACATGAAACATTAAAGGCATGGTAATTCTAATAGGCATAGTGGATTCCAATTTAGCATTTTTAACATAATGATTCTCATCTAGCATTATAAACATAATGATTCCAACTTTTCATCATAACCTAGCAATTCCCAATTTGTCCTTAACATGATAGGTATATTAACATCACAGGCATAGTTTCATTAATATCATAGACATGGTTTAATTAGCATCACAGGCATGGTTTAATCAACATGAGGATTTCAATGAACATAATGATTCCATGGACATGTATTTGTTCAACTTGCAATAAAATTAAGCCCAAGTGATTCATAACAACCTCAACATCATGATAAGTTTAACTTGCAACATTAACATAGCAATATTCCCAAATTTTGATTCAAAGTTAAACAATATAAACATGGATTAATAATAGTTCCTAAATCCGGTTTCAATTCATAGCATGTCCATGTTATTTTAGCGTTTTTGCCTAAAAAGTGACATAGAACTTACAATATGAAGCAAGCAATCCAAATCAAAACTTTAAATCAAATAGCCCCAAATCCGTTGTCTAAAGCGTCGTAGTTGTTGTAGCTTCTAGTTGTAGCCTTCAAGAATCATCCTTCGACTTCTTTAATTTTTGTTCTTTGTATTTTTAATTTAGAGTTCTAGGTTTAATGGCGGCTGCATGAGTGCTAAAATGAAATAGTATGATTTAGGCTAGGTCTTAGGGTCTTTAAATAGTTGTAGGCAACTCCTTTAGGCCATTAGATCAACCCCAGAGTCAATCCGGACCATCAAAACACATACCGGGCTTCAAAAATGGGTTCTGGGCCAAACCAGGCTGACCAGGTCGACCTGTACAGGGGGGGTCGACTCTAGGGTCGACCTGGCCTGGGGAGGTCGACTCTAGGGTCGACTCTAGGGTCGACTCGGTTATGTCTGCCAGAAAGTCTGCTGAAACTTGTTTTGGCCATATCTTGGTCATACGGACTCCGATTTTCGAAAACTCAGACTCTATTTCGCGTATTTTTTCGAGAGGAACGCAATAGTGAAGTCCATTTTACCTAATTCCGGATTCTTAAATTAATTATCCTTATTTTACTATCTTTTCTGTCACACACACCGTTACCGAACTAATTTTTCTTCTCTTCCAAATATTAATTAATTCTTCTTATGCATCACCATTATTTACCTATCTAAACATATTTTTATATATTTTATTTCATTTTTAATTATACCTTGATTTCTTGTTTTCACATGTTGTTAAAATTCGGGTTGTTACAACTCATGCATAAGCGAAATGAACCATCCACCTTAGTGGCGAACACTACTCGGGATCAACAGATGTATCAAGAGATTCTAGGTAACTAAGCATGGAAGAACCCTAAGGGTTACCCTAGACTTCGAGGACATTACTGGGGCAAGTCAAGAGTCTAACTACCCTTTTTTCATAATCGAGAATGATACCATTTCTGGACAACCACTCCATCCCTAGAATCAACCCGTAGCCCAAAAACATAAGCATTGCTTAGCCTAGACATTCTCAAATCCAAACAAGTCATGAATAAATGAGCCAAGTACCCAACAGGATTTGAGACACAAAAATGGGATCCTTTACTTCGCTAGTACTAAGGTGCAGAAACTCAACTGTCGAAGCAGAATTAAAAGGATGCAATGTATATAAAAACAAAGTTCCCACGGTATGATAGAAAAGAGAAGCTAAACTTTTAACAGAAGCGTTACCACCTCTCTTAGGTATGCTAGTAGTGAGAGCATATAATTGCCCTCTCGACGATCTTGTTCTTTGCCCTTGTCTTTGTCCTATGATACTTATTACATGTCCCTTTTTACCATACCAACGATGTTCTTTCTTGTCATGGGTTTTTATAATTCTTTCACTTGGCCTCTTTCCTTTTACTTTTTTTCCTCTTCGTGGATTAAGCCATATCAACTAGTTTCTCATCCTTAGACTTGTGTTCTTTATCCTCGTTCCTACTATCCTTGTATAGCTTATTGACAAGTTTCTCGAAAGCTACTTCCATCGCACGGCAACCCTACAAAGGTTGAGATAAGATTGCTCGCAAGTAAAACTACTGCGGCTATAGATGGAGGTTGGACACTACTTTGCCCTCCGACATGAGTCGCATGCCTACAAACTATGGTGAAAAAGAAAGGGAGAAGAGACTCAAGGAGAGAATCAAAAGATAGTGCATATGGCTTTGGGGAATAGCCTTTAAATAAAACAAGATTTTTCTTGAAAAATGCTTCTTTGTAAACGGGTTTGAAAATAATTTCAGAAGGTTTTAAAAACTTTTGCCCAGTCTGGTAACCTTCTGCTCTGATACCAAATGTAACACCCCACCTCCGCTAGGGTCACTCGCAAAGGGAATGCACTAGCTTTGATGGAGCATTATCTAGGTAAACATACACAGAAATATTACAAGACAGAACATATAAAACAGTGGAAGAAGAACCAAATTTCATTGCTTTAAAATCTAGAAAGGTCTAAAGCCTTTTACATCAAAATGCTATTAAATCCATTACATCGAAATCTGTCTTGCAATAGTAAAGAAGCATAAAACCATAGTCATAAATCATTCCCCAAGTAAAACAGCAAAGCAAGCCATAGCCAAGAGAAATCCAAGCAGTACATGAAAGAGCCTTGGATCTTGGTAAGATCCGAACTAAGCTGTATTCCCACCCTGCGAACCGGGGGGGGGGGGGGACGAAAGAAAAGGATGCAAAACAAACTGGGTCAGTCATAAAGACCGAGTAAGTCCTAGTGGCTTTCAGCATAAAAACAGGCGAGGATAATATAGCATGAATAAACTGAAAATAAACATAAGCATGATGACAAGGTAAGCTACAGGCACGATGAATCAAGTACAACATTGCAAGGTTTATATTAAGTACAACATCGCAATATTTCTAAGCTTCACCATTCCACTATTTTCTTTGATTTCCTATATTCTCTGCACCAACTGTACTAGTATCCCAACCCGTATCATCCTGTCCATGTATATGTACAGTCCCTTGCCGTATATCGTACGGGTTTCATCACGTATTTCTATACTACTTCAACGTAGTGCCACCATTCTTGAAATCATTTGGACTGCCACCCTTGTTCTGGCTAGGTTTCCTTATCATGAACGATCGCGTGTTCAACTAGGATTTATGCCACCTAGGACCACTACGGATTATGCTACCTATTGAACGTTTTCTAGATTCGATTAGGATTTATGCCACCTTGGACCACTAGGGATTATGCTACCTAACGAATTCCACGTAACGATCTATTAATCGATCGGCTCCCTACAAGTCCTAGCTCGTTCATGTGTCTGTGTCATACGGCCCAATCATGAAATGTAGTCACCTGTGCTAGGTCCACCATAGGGTGTATCAAGCCCTATGGTGCCAACCATCGACACGAATCAAGCACGCACAGATAACCCTACTGATGCCCAATGCCTGCTTTTTCTGCTCCGGAGTGTGTGCACGCCCGCACTCCATTAGAACCTACACTAGCGCACCCACACAGCCGTCGTTCTGGTCGCTTACAATCAGCCCAGTAATCCTGCCCCACCCTGCCTAGTTCCAGAGTACCATGATCCATCTAGTGGGTTACTGCTGAAACGGACCGCGTAACTAGGGTTTCCGTCTAGTAGGTTAAGTGTTGTCATTTAAATTCGAGACTTAACCCCATCAGTCTAGCATGCCAAGTTGGTTAAGTGTTGTCATTCAAGTTCGTGACTTAACCCGTCTACGTGTCATGTCAAATTGGCTAAATGTTGTCCTTCAAGTTCATGAGTTAGCCCTACGAATCATCTGTCAAGTTGGTTAAGTATATTCAAGCGGTTCATGACTTAACCCTATCAAATCATCGTATCAAATTGGTTAAGAATATTCAAGTGGTTCATGACTTAACCCTATCAAATCATCGTGTCAGATTGGTTAAGTATATTCAAGTGGTTCATGACTTAACCCTATCAAATCATCGTGTCAGATTAGTTAAGTATATTCAAATGGTTCATGACTTAACCCTGTCAAATCATCGTGTCAAATTGGTTAAGTATATTCAAATGGTTCATGACTTAACCCTATCAAATCATCGTGTCAAATTGGTTAAGTATATTCAAATGGTTCATGACTTAACCCTATCAAATCATCGTGTCAATTGGTTAAGTGTCATTAGTCTAGTCATATTACTTAACTCACCCATTGGTCTGATTAACTATTACGTTGGTTAAGCCTACACTTGTAAGTTTTACATGTTCTTAACTCATACCGGTTAGGTCCACATTTACATGTCAAATTTCCATGTTATCCCACCTAACCCTCTAACCATACCCACGTCTTATTATGGTTAGTATTCCTTAATTCATTCATTATGACTAACGAATCATGACCTCTCACATTAGACCGTGCACTTTGTGGCCACTGGATTTGCCGGACGGTTCCGGGCAGATTTACACCACAAAATGAGTCTAACCTCGTGTCATAAATCGTTACGCCTACAATTTGACCTTTAACCTCTCACATTAGACTGACACTTTGCGGCTACTGGATTTGCTGGGTGGTTCCGGGCAGATTTACACCACAAACTGAGTCTAACCTCGTGTAAAAGGTTCATTAATGGTCGTATTACCCCCAAAACCCCAATGTCAGTTCATGTTTTTAACATATAGAAATGTTCATGTTCGTGTTCAAGTCAATTATCCAATACACAGTCATTTTCATGTTTCAAATTCCCAACTTTACATATTAATAAACATATGCCCAAGTTCCAAAATTACATGCCAATACATACACACACACACACACATATATATATATATATGGATATATATACCCAATTCTTGTCAGTTTACATATGTCCAATTCTTGCCTATTTACATGTATGCCAAGTTTATGCTATTTCACCCATATCGAGTTCTAGCCAAAATTGCATGTATCATGCCCAAATAAACCCAAATCATGATTCATGATGTAGTTATCCCAAATTGTAATCTTTTTATTACAACACACGCTAACTACCCAAGTTCATAATACATATTTATGCTAATTATCAAATTTACAATCGCGTTTATATTCAAATACCCAATTCTACATATGCCCAATCGTAATCCAAATCTTTTGATTTAATTTACATAGGCCCGAACTCGTGGTTCAATTTACATGCCAAATTACATACATGTTATGTATACCAAATCTCATGTTACATTACATAGATCCTATTTGTGCCAAATTCCATGTATATAATATTTATGCAAATTTGTTCATAACAAGATTATACCAAAATTTACAGATAAAGCCCAAACTTGCAAATACAATGATAATATCCAATTTCATGTTGCCAATTATTACATCATATTCAAATAGGCAATAATCCCATAATTCTCCCGTAAACATATCGTATGCAAATCGCGATTTTAGGCCAAGGTCCGAAATTGACCAAGGTTCATGAAAAGAAAATAAATTGGGGGAGATAGAAATTGAACAAAAATAAGATCAGAGGAAAACATCATCATAGGCATAAATATTACAACTTGATGATAATGTCATCACGAATCAAGAAAATTGCTGAATAGATCATAAACTTGTCATGAACATAAAGATAGACAAGTTCCAAAACAGAAGATTCAAAGAGCAACAGAAATAGATCAGAATCGATAAACATACTTAGATCCAATTCCATTTTATTTCATGTGAATATTATAATTAAATGTTTAAATCTAAAACAACTAGAACTTACAGAGCATGGCTAGTGAATTAGGAAGTGAAATTGTCATAGAACGTTGTAGTAGAGTTGATTTATTGTCTTGAATCATTGTACAAGCTTTAATCTTCGAATTGGATTGAGTTTGAATGCTTGTTCTTTAATTTGGGGACGGCGGCCATGGTTCAAGAGGGAGTTCAACAGCATAATAGTGTAATAATGATTTGATATGAATTAGGTTAGGTCTAAGGGTATTTTTATAGGTGTAGCAACTAGTTTAGGCCCTTAGATTAACCCTATAATCAATCCGGACCGTCAAAACACGTCTCAGGCTTCAAAAATGAGTTCTGGATCAAACCAGGCTGACCAGGTCAACCTATAAGGTGGGGGGGGTCGACACTATGGTCGACCTGGGGGGTAGGTCGACCTTATGGTCGACCTGGGGGGGTAGGTCGACCTTATGGTCGACCCCCTGGTCCAGTCTGCCTGAACTGCTGAAATTTGTACAGGCCATAACTTCTTCACCCGAACTCCGATTTTCGAAAACTCGGACTCTATTTCAAGTAAAATTTCGAGACAAACGCAATGGAGTAACTCGTTTCCCCTGATTCTAAATTTAAAATTTAATTCTGCCTTGATTTCTTGTTTTAACATGTTATAAAAATACGGGTTGTTACATAGGTGAGTGTGGAAGCGCTTACGATAATCACTTCGAGTAAAGTCCAGAGGTTAGTCATTTGAAACATAGTTAACCAATTCAGAATACCTCATAAGAGTATATTCGATAATGGAACACAATTTGAAAGCGAGGAATTTTCACGATTCTACTTTAACAATGATATCATAAAAAGTTTCTCTTCCGTAGCATACCCAAACGCAAATGGTGTCGTAGAAGCTGATAATAATACTATCAAAACCATGCAAAAGAAACATTTGAGTAGAGAAAAAGGAAATTGGGTAATAGAATTACCTTGAGTACTTTAGCTTATCAAAAAATATACTTAAAGAATAATGGGCCATACGCCTTATTCTCTGACCTTTGGATGTGAAGAAATGCTTCTAGCGGAAATAGAATTCCTTCCCACCAAAGGTTAACCTGTGCTTTCAATAATAATAATAATCAAGATCTAAGAAAGGAATCCTTGGACTTAATTCTCGGTCTCAGGGACAAAGCCGCCATTCAAACAACGGAATTTCAAAAAAGGATGACTCGGTACTATAACACAAAAGTAAGGTCAAAGGTAGTCGTCGAAGGAAATCTAGTTCTCCGAAGGGCGATGGCCAATACCAAAAATCCAGAAGATGGACCATTAGGGACAAACTGGGAAGGATCCTTAATTACCGATCTCCGAGAGCTTACCACCTATGTCACCCTGATAGTATTATGGTTCCAAGACATGTAATGTGGAGCATTTAAGGCCATAATTCCCTTTCGTAAGTGAATACATTAAGCGTTAAGGAAAACACTCCCGTAAAGGATTAAGAGAAATTAGCCCCAAGGGTGAGAAAAAGGAAATTAAGGATCGTATAAGTTTTGTCGAATTCAGTGACATGGATAAAATAATCGATAGATGACTTCTAAATTGAATACCAAAATAAGAAATCCAACTTAGTCAGGGGTGAAATGCCTTTCATAAACATATTAACTTAAAAAGTCCTTGACAAAGTCAAGGGGCTTATCGAAAGGGAGGGCGGTTAAGTTCCGGACATCTGACACCGATTCAATTCCTTGTTATACTAAGGTCCTTCCCAGAAGAGGGAGGCAGGTCAGCCCAGGACATACGAAATTGGACTTAGTGTAAACCTAAGACATACGAGCTTGGTCCCCAAAGTCCTTGACGTAGTCAAGGCACCACTACTAAAAAAATAAGTTATAATATCAATTTTTGGCCGATATCTGAGTGTTTTATGACTGATGTCTTTGCGAATGTAGAGACAGATCATGATTTTTCACATTGGTTTTTGGTTGATGTCTAAGATGGCTTTATACAACGTTTTCTTTGCATAAACTAATATAATTGACTATCTTTTACGTCGGTTTATTTTAATCATCTAATATAATAGATGGTCTATTACATCACTATTTTTTGGAAGTCAAATGTGATAGGCTCCCTATTACATCAGTTTGTTTAAACATAACTGTTGAGTATACAGTCTATCTATTTGACATAAATATTTAAACAAGAATATATACAACAAATAAATATCTAATTCGAACAAATTATCTATTACATGAATATTATACATTTCAATTTCAACTATTTGTATATACACATCCAATCTATATACGCATATGTTTTATATACACATACATTCTATATTTACATTTTACATCTCATTCATTGTAAACACTCTCTCTCACACACATAGACATATACACTTGACTCTGTCTTCTAGGTTGTATCCAGTTGTCCAATCTTCATTACCTATCACACAAATTTCTAAGGCAGTAACCTAGAAAATAAAATATAACTCAAACTAAATATAAATTATTTTTATATTGTTACATTGGTCTATGCGTTCAAACCTAAAATGAAACATAGTGATCTAAGTAGATAACAAAAATATTTGACAAATGCATACTAGTGCATTATGGAACAATTTAGTTTATTTCATGATCACTTGAGTCCAAAGTGCTTATTGTTTATTCATTGATATTGATATTGTTATTGAATTTTACAGCTAACTTTTATGCTTGATTATAAATAAAATGGATAAGAATAAACTACTCATGCATACATAACATTAAAAATAACCCCACAGGCAATTCCAACCTTAGTCACAGATTCATCAAATCGCAAATCAAGTATAACCAAGACATTACTTACAGCACAACAAAAATGAGTTGAAAAAAGTTAGCAAAGGCTCACTTTTCCTATAAGGTATTTGAATTTGAGATCATACCATCCATTTCTTCCTCACTTAAATTATTATGAGTCTAATTACTAAACGTGAAATAAATAACTATCTCTAACAACTTTTCACCTTAGTTTACCAAGCAATAGTAGAAGAGAATGGGAATAAGTTCATCAAAAGATCAAAGAATGTTATCCAAGTAGGAGTTTAAATTACAAGTTTGCTAAAAAACATTAGAAATCCCACGAAACTAATATGCATAATGTAACAATGCAAATATTTATTTGATTTGTTAACTGGACAACAATATAATCTGGTGTCTTTAACATGTGTTTCTTTTAGTTGTATCAAATTGCTCAAATTATTAGTGTAGTCCAAGTAGGAAAACCAAAACAAAAATTGTTGCCACATTGCATAATAATAATAAATCAGATATAACACGAACTTACGCCATCAAAACAATTCATTCCTATGTATTATGTATAAGCAACCTTCAAGTAAAACAACGACACACATGCTAATAGATGTTAAAATGAAAATCTACAATACATGATATAATTGTTAATAATTGACAATAGAAGTTTTTCTGCAAATGTTATTGAATTCTTATGGGAATCATTGTCCAAGTTTTAAAGAGTCAATTTCTTTTTTGAAAATGGTACACAAACTACTGATAGTGCATTATCATTTCCATGCTTCAAAGTAACTAACTACAAATAAATTACATCGAAAATTAAATATTAAGGAAGTTTTCAATACCAAAATTAAGTTAGGTGTTGCTTTCAAAAATAGTGTAAACGACTGACTTATACAATAACTACGGATAATATAATATCATTATAGTCAGACAGTTGTTAAGCCAAACAGTTTATGCTAGATTAACCTAAGCATAAGTATGTTCCTTATTCTTTTTCATAAGTTTATTAGCAATGTCTAGTGTTATATATAAAAAATTAGTCTATTTCCCACTTTAATTATAAATATACTTCGTTCAGGAGAGAAGAGAACAAAAGTCAACGAAGACACCGAATATACCCAAAATTAAGAAACAGTAGATTACTACACCTGACTCTTTTTCACTGGCAAAGTTTTAAGAATGAGAAAAAAGAGTAACTATGGAAATAAGAGTATAAAATTTATTAATAGGATACACGTAGTCAAAATTATCAAACAACTCCTTTAAGTAAATCGTTGTTCTGGAGTGAATCTATATAATAGTTGATGCCAGAGTGAACTTGCTTATGGATTGAACTACTGCAATCGACACCGTTGCTAGTAGCTTTGTTTCTGGAACGAATAAACTAAGAACTGACGTCATAGCCGACTGTGTGAATCAATGCAGATTCGACGAGGTGTATGCTGCTAAAGAGAATCGACGCGATGCAATCGTTGGAGCGAATGATGTTGAAGCGAATCGATGTTAGAGCGAATTTAATTTAGAAATGCTGGAGTAAACTGAAGGAGAAAGGAAAATATAGGGGATTTTAATTTTCACTGGCTTTTCTCTAATTTTTTAACTAAGGTTCCGACTTTAATTCACATTCCTGCGTTCTTAAACATGCAAGACTAAAAAAGAGTAATAGACAACGATTATTTTAATAAGTGATGTCCATGAAAACTTTTAACATTGATAAAAATATTGATGTTAAAAATTCCTTTAACATCGGTAGGTTTAGAAAACGATGTTAAAGCACCAATGTTGTAGCCTACTTTTCTAGTAGTGCACCCTCTGGAGGAGGAACGGGTAATCTATTTCCGATGTATAGTCCTGGTTACGATTAAAGTACTTGACATAGTCGAGGAACCTTTTGGAGGAGGGCAGGTAATCTATTTCCGGCGCGCATTGTTGGTTTCGAATGAAGCATGCCATGCCTTTGCTTCGGCATAAGGACGCTAGGTCTCCGCTTGTGTCTCGTCCCATATAACGGAAATGAAAGGTCAAAAGGAGCACCTAAAGCATGCGAAGCTTGTGCATCGGGAAAAAGCCTCAAAATGGTACGGAGTCAGTTAAAACTAAAAGTGCTTTCGTATATAAAAAAATGAAAATTGATATTCTAGACTTTTATAATCCTAAGTACCCGAATAAGGATTTCGGGGATTCTATTAAAGCCGAAGATGGGTTCGTAACTATTGGAATCGAAAAAGGACATTTCAAAATTCTATTATCCTAAAGTACCCGAATAAGGATTTCAAATCTTCTGTTAAAGCCAAAGATGACTTCGTAACTAGAGGACATTCTGAACCTCTATTTTGCTAAGTACTCAAATCTGGGTTTTGGGACCCCTAACAAGCCGAAGGAGGCATCATATATTTATTTCTAGAATTGGGATTTCTATATTTCTAAGTTTCTTATTACTTTAATTTGGGTTTCGCTCCACTAATAAGCCAAAGGAGGCTTCATATATATTATTTCCAAAACTGGGATTTCTGGATTTCTAAGTTTTTTTATTACCTTAATCTGGGTTTCGGGACCTCTAATAAGTCGAAGGAGACTTCATTTATATTATTCCAATATTGGTTTATTGGATTTCTAGGCTTCTTATAACTTGAATATGGGTTTCGGGACATCTAATAAGCCAAAGGAGGTTTCACATGTATTATATTTAGAAGTGCGATTTATGGATTTCTAAGTTTCTTATTATCCGAATTTAGGTTTCAGATCTCCAATAAGCTGAAGTATGTTTTGTATATATTATTTCCAAAATCAGGATTTCTAGATTTCTAAGTTTCCTATTACCAAAATCTGGATTTCAGGATTTCTAATAAGCCAAAGGTGTCTTCGTATTTATAATTTCTAGAATTGAGATTTCTTTCTAATTACCTGAACCTAGGTTTCGAGAGTTCTAATAAGTCAAAGGAGGTTTCATATGTATTATTTCAAGAATAGGGATTTCTTGATTTCTAAGTTTCTTATCACCCGAATCCAGGTTTCGATTAACAAGCTAAAGCTGGCTTTGAATGTATCCTTTCTAGAAGTGGTCCTCTGAATTTCTAAATTTCAAATTAGAATTTCGAAGCTTCTGGAAACTAAAAAAGGTTCTATTCACGTAAAATATTCTAAGAGGAAGGCCTACAAATATGAGCTATGGGTCCATCAGTAAGCCAAAAATGACATCACAACGATCATTTCTTAAAAAGAAATTTCAAAAATTTACTATTATCCAAATCAGTTCATTGCAGGTTATCATAACTTTGACCGAACCAGCTTATTATAAAAAAAGATTTTTAGATTTATTTTTGCCGAAAATACGGGTTAAATCAAATCAATGAGGGACTCCGATAAAAACCGCTTAGGGGTTTCAGACTATATTAGTTTCTATCTAATCGTAATCAAGCGAATTTATGCACGCATACTATTATTGAGGTTTCTAACATGAATAAGCTTGTAGAAAAAATAAGACGAGGGCATTCACCATTTTTGTCCTAAAGAACAAAAGCTTCTTTCATGCTAGTGGAAAGGGCTAAATGTTAGTGAAAATTCGACCTTTTAGGTAGGCAGAGAAAAAGAAGGCTAAAGCGGAAAGAAGTCCTTCGGAGGAAACAACAAAAGGCCAGAAACTCCGAAAGATTATCGAACAAACAAAGGGTTCCTTACATAGAGCCAAAAATATGATTTAAAAAGGGAACCTTCCATGTAGTAAAGAAAAGCCACTTTTGGGGATACTAGAGGGCACTTCGTTCAAAAAATTATATTCCAAATTCAAGCAGCAAAGCGTGGACCATAAGAAAGAAATTGTTTCGGAAGAAAGTCAGGGAACCTCAGCCATATGCCTAACGAAAGGTTCATCTTGTCGGAAGACCATTCATGTAAGGATGAATTGTAATGATAGGTCGGGTGCTTGCATAAACATGCATCTCCCAAAATAGCCCAACCCGCTCCCTAGAAATGTGCTCAAGAGATTCAACAGAAGTCAGCCGCTTACAGACAAAGGCGCCTACTTAAAAGCTTTTAGGGAATCCTTCGAAGAAGCATATGGAAAAAGCCTAGCTGGTGGAAGTGGTCAACCTGCGCCTATAAATACGACCCTAAGGGTCCAAAATCGAGACAATCAGTTAACTCCAAAACTATAAACTCAAAATTGCAAAGTGTAATCCTAATGTCCAAATCAAATTGGGGATTTCTCTTTTCCTATAGTCTTATTAGGAAATTTATAATAAAAAGGAACATTGAGGATCTTAACTCATGTAATTTAATTAAAATGAAAAGGAGCTTGACCTTTTTTGACTATTAACTTGTTTAATAGCCGATTGCACATGATTCTAACTTCTTATACTTATCCAAAATTATGTTGCAAAACACATAAAGAAGAATAACATAGCAAGGTCTAAAAGTAGTAAATCCTCATCCAAATGGTATTAGCAAAATTACGGCTAATGGATCTTGACTATCTTAAGAGAATGTAACTTCTCTCGTCTTTATTGAGGTTCGCAGCATCAGATTCTTTATTTATTCATTTATCGAATACAGCCTTCCCAAAGGATATTTAGTCACCTGAAAGAGGACAGGGGTTTTGACATATTTACAATTTGGGTTGAATAAACAAAGCCTTAACTTCACATGCTTTCGATGGTTCGGTAGCCATAATGACCTACTTATCTCAAATAAAGGCTTTCGTTACATTGAAAGCTGAAACATATTATCCTTTCTAAGGAACGACTAATCGCAATGAAGCCAATCCAAAAGCAATTGCTTTAAGAGTTTTTCTATTCTAAACTATTTTAGGGTGTTAACCGTTTTTATGGGTAACACTATCATTTGTACAAGTTATCTACTTATCTATAAGTTATCTACTTATATTTAAAAATTGAGATTACCCATCCTTAACCGTTTGGGTTGACCAACCTCCTAGTTTATTCTAATCCAAAATTTATGAAGTAACACTTCACTGGATGTCGTCTATCTACCATTCACCTCAAAGTTTAACCATTAGGTTGACCATGAAACTTTCATACATCTGATATGGATTATATATCAAACATATCATGGTATTATCATTAGGTTGATTATGAACCAGTAATCTTATACTTAGGTTTAGTTTTATCTTTAGGTTGATTTTGAACATGTTAAATATCTATTACGGATTATCCATTATACATGGCATAATTTACCTTTGGTTGACTAAGAACTTTTCACATATTGACCATGGATTAACCATCACAATATCATAGTTTTACCTTTGGTTGACTAAGAATCTTTCAAATGTCTACTATGGATAATCCACTACACATCCTATAGTTTTACCTAAGACCATCTAAGAACCTTTTGAATATCTATTATTAACTATCCATCACACATCTTATTGTTTTTAGGACGATTATGAACTCATCAATTCCACTTTAGTCATGTCTCCCAAAAATGTTTAAATCTATTGGTATGCCAGATATATTCACGGTTATCTAAGTCCAGTTGGCGTCCCCAATAGGTGTAATCACATACAAATAGTATAAGCAAAAACATGCAACATTGGTACCTCCATTTAAAACTTAACAAGTGATGACATGGTTGACTTCCTTAAACACATAACCATCTTGTCGAGTAGGTCGAAAATTCCAATAAGTGAACATGTGCTTTTCTACCAAAAATATAAGGAATTTCAAATGGCATGACAACACTTGTTGTCCCTATACTTAATGATCCACCATCTAAGGTGTGGAAGCTAATAAAGTTGATTATATTGATAGCCAAAGGTCGATGGGCCAGATACATTGGTTAAATACCTACATGGATTAAAATAGTTTGAAAACAAGTTAAAACGACTCATGTCGATGACGACAAGGAATAGAGGCGATAACCTCCAAGAATTTTGAAAATTTCGAGGCACCAACCTCGATAAGGTTTGAAAACAACAACGTCGGTAGCCTAAATATGCTTTAAAGAATAGAGACAATAAGCCACATACTTTGTATAGAAAACGTTCCTATTTCCTATGTACTAAAGCGATAGGCGACCGCTTATGTACGAAAGCGACGTCTTTTTATCGACATAAGTAAGGATAAAGACATCGAGGATCAAATCTGTAAGCAATGGTGACGATAGTGACAAAACTAGATGCATTTTATACCACATTACATGATATCCCATGCATCAAAAGCTTATCGACTGAGATAACACCGATACGTCTTATCGACTAGGTCGATGACCTTGTAGTAAACACTTAGAAAATTGGTTTTTACCTATGTAAAGTAATATTTTTCACTTACTACGCATGATTTGTGTTAACATGAAATCTCATTAACACCTGAAATTGGGGTCAAGCTTACTGATCCAGTTGATAAGAGTTACTAACAAGTGCGTAAGAATGTTTATTTCTTTTCAAGCCGATCAAAAAGCTTATCGATCAAGTAAACAGAGATAATAAGAAGTCCGATTCAATGTCTTGAGTAGATCTATATTGAAACACCCCACCTCCGTTAGGGTCACTCTCAAAGGGAATGCCCTAAGTTTGGTGGAGGTTTATAAGTATAAGTCACAGATATACAAGACAGATATAATAACACATATTTGTAAACAGCGGAAAAACAACAAACTTTTATTTCATAAAAGCAAATACGTGTTACAACAATATCACCATAATTGTCTTACATCTTTTTCCCAAAAACATAACATAACTCCTTCATAATCTGTCTTGATTACATTATTAAAGAAGCATAGATAAAACATAGATAAACTGCAAAAGCCCCCATAGTGATTGTCCAAAGCCATAGTTCAAAATGAAAAGGTCCAAGCAATACATTTCTCTTCTTCAAGCTGGATGTTAAGGCTGGTCAAGCTGCTGTGTTCCCTCCCTGTGGACCTGGGGGGGGGGGGGGAACGGAAGAAAAGAAGACGAAAGAAAAGTAGAGTCAGACATAAAGCCTGAGTAAGTCTAGTACTATTCTGTCTATGAATAAAGAACTGGGTATGATAAGTATAAACAAGAAGTGGAAAAGCACTATAACTTGGTTAAGTTGTCTAGGGTCGAATATACTATCGTACCCCATGTTAATCTCTGAACCCATATAAACTAGTTTCCAACTGGCACCCCATAATCAGGGTGATGTGATCCATTCTTTGATGATCGGCTCCTACTCGCATAGTTCATGTGTCTTACGGCCCCCGATGTTGTAGTTACCTATGCTGGTCCCACCATGGGGTGTATCAAGTCCCATGGCGGCGGCCCGACACAACCTTAGAATGCACAGGTATGCTACTGGTGCCCAGTGCTTTATTTTTCTGCGCCGGGGTGTGTGCACGCCCGCACCCCGTTAGAACCTACACTGCTACACCACCGCCGTCGATTTGACCTCTTACAATCAGCCCAGTAATCGTGCCCCACCCTGCCTAGTTTCAGGGTATCCTGATACACCTTCTAGGGTTACTGCTGAAAAGGGTCCCCCCGTTACTAGGTTTTCTATCTCTAGCCAACATGCTAAGTTGGTTAAGTGTTTTCTAACCTAACCCCCACCAGTCCGTTTAGTTTAGCATGTTCCATTTTGATTAAGTCTTTAGTTCACTTAATCCTAACAAACCTGACTCAGCCTTAATTGTCTTATTAAGGCCCTGACCTCCCACATTAGACAGGTATTGTTGTGGCTGCCAGTTGCCGGTTGGTTCCGGGCAGTCTTACGCCACAACTCAGTCTAACCTCGGGTCTTTATTGGGCTCCATGTTTAACCTCTCACATTGGATAGGTATTGTTGTGACTACTGGACAGCCGGGCGGTTCCGGGCAGGTTTACATCACAACTCAATCCAACCTCGGGTAAAACACATCGTATGTTCTACATTTACATATTTTGTCTTTCTTCTTTATTTTCTTATATGTAAATATTTGCGGCCCATTATTAAGTTAATGGTGTAAAGGTTACACCAATCATGGGCCCAACCCATACTTGAATTTGGGCCCTTCTATTTTATATTTTCATTCATTAGTAATTTTAACCCAACGTTATTTTCCCCCGTTTAACACGTCCGTTTATTATATATATGTTGGGCTTAGCCTTTTAAAGCCCAACTTAGCCATGCGAAAAGGGGAGGCTTAAAGCGTGATTACATACACAAAGAGGGGAAGGTGAGCGCATGAACTTGCAATATGACGTTGGAAATACAAAATAGAAACTGGTGTACTTGCATAGTAGTGACATATACTTTGGTCATAAAGCATAGGTGACATGAATCAAAGCATGTGAACTTGTAGTTGAGATAAGAATCTAAATTGGGTATCATTATTGACACATAGTCATAACTACAACATGAACCTATACTTTTATTTAGGCATAATGTCAAACATAAGCATGGCATAAATATTTCTAACATAAGCATGGCATAATGTCAAACATAAGCATGGCGTAATGTCAAACATAAGCATGGCATAAGTATAGTTAAATTTGTTCCCATAACTATAACATAAATATTTCTAACATGAAATCATGATTTTTACTTTAGTCATGCAAACTTGCAAAAAGGGATTTTTGAACCTAACCTAGCTATGTACCACATATGTCATCATATAATTCTTGTTAACAATTTCAATTATGCAAATTATCAATCATAGCCTAGTCATATTCATAAGTTTGCAAATAGGTTTTCTAGTACAAAAGCATGGCTTAATACATGATGCCAAATTTTCAACATAATGGATTATGATAATCCAAACTTATTCCAATTACTTCACAAAAAATGATGTTTGTATAAAAATACACATTATGATGGCATAATAGCAAAGCCCCAAACTTGCATGAATTTCAATCAATCAACTACATACATGTAGCTTCAACATGGATTACATAATTTGCGAATATTCCAAACGTATACTTGCATAGAACTACCGCATGTAGTTCTTTATAACATAATTCGAGAATATCCAAACGTATACAATATCCCAAATCGATAAGAATCATAGTAACGCACAAATTATGAATTATTTATCACCACAACCAAGTATACAAACCAACACAGTTATTTGTTCATACCAAAGTAATACTCTACTTACAATGGTGTGGCGAATTCTCTAATTTAGGGATTTGAAGATGCGGTTTGATTTGATTGAGTTGCTTTATGCCTTAGAATTTGCCTCCTAATCCTCTCTCCAATTTGGTGGCTACCCCTAGTCGTTCCTCAGCAACATGGCGGCTTTGTTCTTATTTTTGAATGAATAGATTAGGGTTAGTCTAGGGTTGTTTTTATAGGGGTAATGAACTGATTAGGACCATTGATGTTGCTTGGATTGATCGTAGCCATTCATCCTAACGAGAGACCAATTAGAGCCTGCCACCTAGCCCTAATGACAAAGCAGACCACAGAAAATCGACCAACATAGAATAGGCCAGCCAGGTTAGACTGGGCTCGACCTGGCTCTGGACCAGGTCGACATGCCTGTCGACAGCCCTGTCGACCTGGTTAGGCCAGGTCGACAGCCCAGTCGACCTAGGTGCGTTAGGCGGGTGTTTATCCGCCCTGGCCCATTGGGCCCCATTTTGGAATTTAAACTTGATTTTATTCTGTTTGAATTTTAAATTTAATTCAGAAACTTCCGAAGGCCATATCTTCTTCATACGGACTCCGTTTTTCGAAAACTCGGACTCTATTTCGCGTATTTTTCCGAGACAAACGCAATGGCGTATCCCGTTTCCCTTAGTTCTTTGATTTGAAATTAATTATACTTTAATTTGTTAATTTCACAGTTGTAGAATTTGCGGGGTGTTACATATATATTAGTCAGTTCTAGGTTTTCAATAGTCTAAGTGAATTTGCACATGTGACACAATACAAAGATTCCTAAAAAGGAACATGAATTGGATATTTTATCTATATGGATATTAAACATATTGTTATACTTCGTCATTATATATGAATGCCAACCTTGTCATTAAGGTCGATATGGAATTATTATGGACATAGTTGTTTCTAACTGGTTTGACAAATGTCCTTATCAACTTGGTCGATAACCAACTCTTACCGATCTTATTGACAAGGCTATTATATGAAGTTTTCAATCAATGTGAGTTGTACTGCCCTTATCGATATTGTTGTCAATAGATATGTTTCCGTATAATCAATAAATAACCCTTTTCAACCTAGTTGATGGGAGGTATTTATTAATATAGTCAATCATGCGACCTTACTCACATTGTCGATAACTAGTCTTTATTAGGATGATTGGTAAAATCTATAGTTAATAATAGATCCTTGTCGCCATGGTCGATTGTCAGTCCTTAGTCCTTACCAGCATACTTGATAAGATCTCATCTTGGTTCACCTGCTTTCTTGATTTATATCTTTCTTATCGATATAATAGGCAAAGCCTTTTTAATATTGTGGGTTTTTCTTTGTTAATGGTTAGCTTGTATCGACTCAATCAATAAGGGTTTATTCAAGGAATATGTCTCCAAAGCCCTTATCGATTAAGAGGATAAGGCTTTTCAAAGGTCTGAATAGGCCTATGAGGGTTGTAATCTTATTATATACAAGTATGATTTAACAAAATGTGATTAAGGAAAGATGAAAAGTGGTCATCCATCATTTGATCTGATGATAGCATTAATCATCATAGGTAATCTCCACTAATAGCAATGATGATGAGGTTTTATGGAGCTTATTCATAATCAAGCTTAATTGAGCCCATTAAATGTTAGTCTCCATAAAATGGAGCGACCAACCCTTCTAATTTAACATCCAACATTAATGCAAATGAATTGCAAATGTGCCACATTCTTTACTGCATATCAATGATGAGTTACAAGCCAAGTTATGATTCGCCGCTTACATTGTAATTGTAAGTAGTGGAAACTATGATGTAGAGTCGGGAAATAAATGATGGTCCCCTACAAAAATGCTCCTACGCCTCTATTTTTAGTTGTATCTAGGTCCTTTTTGTCTCAACCTTATTGAATCTACCATTGTCAACTCGATCGACAAAGACTTTTACATCTATAAATAGAGGCGACAAGGTTGAACTTATGTAGACAAAGGCAATAAGAAGCCTATGTGGCAAAGTCAATAGCAACAAAGGCCATTAATACTTGTGATCAAATCTTTGCCTAGATGGCAATGATAGCTATGAATTAGAAAATTTTATCGCTAAGGAGGGCTTGAACCTTCGACCATGTAGTCAAAATTTTCTATGGATTAAATTTTACTTTTAACATGTGTAGGAAACATGAAGACAAAGATAAAGACTAAGAGATTGGATACAGTAGGAAAGGGGATTGAGACATACTTCCACCTTGAAAGAGCAATAACACTTTTCTTTTATCTAGAAAATGTGGCACTTGGGCATCCATCTGGCACTGAAGTCAAATATGACAAGATCAAACAGTTGGAAGAACAAATAATAGAAATGTGTTGCTTCATGAAGTTCTCGCTCGAAAATCTTTGAGAAGTACCTGCAACACTAGGTTGATAGCGAATGCAGAGGTAGTTTCTCCTGAGAAATGGTTTAAGGCCAACTTTCCAGAAAACAAAAGCAAGGGCAAGGCTTCATCTTCTAAATCTAAGAAGCAAGAGAAAATAATAGGCAAAGCTGATTATCAAGGAAGTTAAAGGCCAAGGAGGAACAATCTAGAAGCTTAACAATCGGCAGGGTTAGACCCGAATAGGAAGAATTATTCTAACGAAGATGCTTTCGTCAAAGACTTAGGAAAAAAGGCTATTAAAGGCCTTCTTAATGCCAAGGGGAAAGGAACGACTGATGAACTATTAAAGACAACAAATAGTGGCTCCTTTTATTGATGATATAATGACAATAGTAATCCCTTGGCACATAAAAGTACCTACCATCAAGTATTAAGGGACTATTAATCCAGATGATCATTTAATAACCTTCGATAGTCGACAAATGGACTTGTACAATGCCTTCAGAGCAATACAATGTAGGTTGTTTTTGGTAACGCTTCAAAAAGCTGTCGCTAAATGGTATTGTCAGTGCTGGAAAATGACATTTATACTTGAAAACAATTTTCTTATGAATCTCAGCCCATTTTTGTATTCGGAAAGATCCCTCGGTCCTTTATATTGTAATAACAAACATGAAGCACCAATTAGGGGAGACTATGGAATTTTTTTGAAAAGGTCCAATGTCGAAGCATTAAAAGATAAGGGGATGGATGATAAGAATAAATTGATCGTTGTCCATTCTGGTCTCCTAATACATGCATTGTTGTGACGAGGGAGACCATGCATCATGACCACCACATACGCGCGCACGACCGACCCGGCCCGGTTCGGGCTTGGGCTTTGTGGTGTAGACGCTTATATTTTTTGGACCATAAAACTTAGCCTCAATTTTAGTGGCCCACTAATCAGCGCTTCAGACGAGAATACTTACCAAATCACAATTTCTCTTTTTTTCTCAGCCGCCATTAAAAAAATTCTCTCAGAAATTCTCGAGCAGTATTTTAATTCAGAAAGTGCAAATCTGCACTGATTTATTGTGCAAACAAATCAGTTATTGTTTTAGAGGCTGTTTTATCCTAGAGGCGGCGGCGAATGAACGAACTGGTTTGCACCTCCGACCAAATCGCCGAATCGCCTTCAAGAAACCGACCTAGTCCGTGACCCAGCCATTGTTTCCCAACAATTTGAAGACGATCTGAAACAACGGCTTCCAACTCAGCCCTAGACGATTCTGCTCGACCCTCTGCTTTCCAGAACCCTCTCGTGACTGCTGCTCCATTCAGATTTGAAGGCTTGCATTTCAAACGATGTCGTCAGATGATGGAGTTCTTCCTCACCATCAGAAAGGTTGTGGCTGCGCTGACTACTGACAAACCGCAGCTTCTAGATAAACCTGACGAGGCTGATGCAGCGAAAATGGTATCATGGACTGAATAGTCATAGCAATTTGAAACCTAGCAATAAATTGACATCACGGATCCAACAAAAGTGGTTTCGTCGAAAACGGAGGTCATTTGCAAAATTTCCATTTTTAAGGGCCAGAATTCCATAGCGACTATTCCGTATTTTCATCTGGGCATAACTTTTTATCCGCGCTATGAAATTTCGATTTTTCAGATTCATTGGAAAGATATTTTCAAATAGATTCTAATATTTTTGGTTTCGCCAAAATCCGGTTTATTTTGAATCCTGTACATTCACTTGAACTTTGAAAACGAAATTTCAAACTACCACGCCATTTCCAATTCCTTTTATATTTAAAATAAAATATTTATATTCTAACGTCGATTCAAATAAATATATACGTTCTAATTCTATTCAAAATAAATTTCTCATCGTTATTATTTAAAATAATTCATTTTAAATATACAAATTCAACAAAATTGCCAAAATAATTTTTTTTTAATTGGCTCAGATTTTCGGGTTATTACAATCTCCCCCATTTAAAACTTTCCGTCCCCGAAAAGGAACGAAGCTGAAAGTTGTTTAACAAATCAACTCAACTTCCATTATTTTCATTACGGCTTAAGTTCTTCAACTTTTCAGTTTCTAAGAACTTTTCAAATTTTTCAAAAATTTGTCTAACACCCTAAATGTTTGAAATTTTTTGCCATAACCTCCCCTGCATTGGGAGCTTCGGGATATTTCAAATAGCCTCCCGTAGCCCTCACCAATCCAAAAGAAAAGGAAAAAGCCAAGCGGCTAGCCAATCGGCTCATAAAATCATCCAAACCCAAAGAAATACAATAAACATGTACCTGTTTGTCGGGCAAACAATTTTATTCCTCTTCTCTAGCCTCCTTGCTATGACCTGTCCAATGTAAGTACATGTATATGCATGCAAATGCGACTAATTTTCAATACAATTCACTATTTGGTTCAATTTGGCTAAAGGTTCAACATTCAATTAATCAAAACAGTAATCAAACAACACAACCATCAATCAATTGGTTGGTTATCATTTCAAATTCATAATTTTGATATACGTAGAGAAAATCACATTTTGGATGCCAAATCACAACAATAGCCCTATCTAGTTTTGGTTCTCACACCAGTCAATTGGAATCATATAGAAATCCCACTTCCGAAACACGAACATAAATACTGATGATGATATATCAATCATCAGTACCATTTCCAGACGACTAGAGTGTGATTCTATATCTATCCAGTATATTAAAACTTCAAATACACGCGGATCAGACGTATACGCAAAATCTTTATATACTTGATTGTCCAAATCCAATACAAATAAATATTCAAATACATTGAATAAGGTTTAAATTTTCAAAACAAAATTTGTTTTCATTTTAAAAATATACTCTTCACACTCGTTCTAGGATACTACTGATCCCATCTCTAACGAGTCATTCTCATTGGATATTACTAATCCAATCTCTAATGAATTCTTTCGTTCGATTCTAATATGTCTTGTTCTCGAGCTTTGTAAACTAAAGCTCTGATACCACTGTAAGGACCCGTAACTTCCCCGGTAAGGAAAGCATGGATTGCCTTGATGACAAGCCACATAGGAACGCAAACAGAAGAACATTTCATTGTATATTACAACAATTTCATCAGATTTACAAGAATTTACAGAGTAATGAGTAAATATTACATATCATAAAATATCAGAGATTACAATACATTACATAGCTATGGAAAATAATACAAAACACAACTGAAGGAGATATATGGATACAAAGCTTTTCGAATATCATTCCAGCTGTAAACCAGGTTCCTGTGAATATAAATCTACAAAACCAAAACTACTAGCTGCCCGTGTCGAAAATAAGGGCACCCAGAGTTTAGGTTAAAACAATAAACTCCAAGTTAGTCATGTAACTGGTGTGAGAACTAAAACAGTTATTAATCTTTATTTTAAAGTTAGGTAAATCCAGGGACCACGCCGTATAACACGGAACGGGTTTCCTCCAAGGATACCAGTGCATAAAACAACAACGCAATGCTAAGTAAAGAAAAATGAAGCTATTATAAGACCCAGGTCCCATCACACAATGCAACACAAGTCGGAGAATAGGGTTTTTACCTTATAATAGCCAAAGAATGCTTGATACGCTAAATTTCATCTTTATTATTACTATAAGTGTATAGTGTCAAAACAATTTCAATGCCCAGGTCACCGATATATCCGAGGCGCCTCGCAACAGCAACAACCACACAGGTGAAAATAATATAAATGCCTGGGCTGGTAGGTCACTGACACCACCCTAGCTAGAAGGAAACGCATGCCCTCCCTGATGTCCTCTCCCGTTTCTGGTTCACAAACGGGGTGTAAGGCTCGCGAATTAACGCTACACAAAGCTATGCCACACAGGAGGTGCTTTGATCATCAACCACAAGACTTTTGCTTTTCAACAGAAGCCATGATCATTTGCATCTTAGCATGCCACACGGGCAAACCACTCCATGCAACCGATATCCATCAATCACACATAATGATATCCAATGTCAGACACACAGTCCATTTACAAGTCCGTTCTGGGTCTGAATGAAACTTGAGGAACCTTATTCCTCGCATATCCATCGATCTCCAAGTACGTATGGACGATCACCAACTGATTCCCTCCTCTTGGGTGTACAGCCCAATCAAGATCATCAGTAATTATCCAAACGATGTGAAGACCTCCGGTCTTCTACCACCGTCTTCATCCTCGACACCACGTCGAGCCAGTTATTCAGAATGGGATAAACCCGGTCTTTCTGAATAACTCGCGTATATAATAAACAAGTGTTATACAAACACAACATACGCCTCATTCCAATTCAGAATACTCTTTTATTCAAATATTCTTATACTTTGGGAAAGGTTCCCATTAATTTTATCAAAGATAAATTCTTTAAACTTATTCTTTAATCTTCTTTTTGAATATCAGTTCAAACTAGTCGGGATTAGCGAGCCACACCGAAGTAATAATTTGTTTTATTTCCCAATCCCAACCTATTCATCCCATGGAGCAAAACTGGTAATATTACATATCCAACACCACGATGTTATCAGTAAAACTAATTACCATTTCACGTTCAAATCTAATTAAAGATTTAATTATCGCTTTGGAGCAAAACTGGTGATACCCCATTCTCGATCATTTCAATCTAATTAAAGATTCATTAAAACTCCACTTAGTTTTAATCTTCCGAAAAATCAATATCTTGTCTTTAACTGGGTTAAATAACTAATGTCATTTAAAACACAGCTCACGATAAACCCCAAAATCACATTCCATTTCAATTCCAATTAAATATCATTTAATTGGTATACTTCATTAAATCTAAATAAAAAGATTTAATCTTTTTCTCAACTGGGTTAAAGAATAGTGTTAATGAAGACACCATTCACAACAAACCCAAATCCCATTTGATATTAAATACAAGGCTGTGAATAGAAAATATATCGGCTTATATTCAATATCAAATTCTACGAACAACAAATATTGTATTGGAAATAACGATATAAATGTGTCTTTCAAATTTCCATAACAATATCTGTATAATCACGAAATCTAACTTTGAAATATTCCAAAGACAATTTCGATTCAAATCCATTCCAATTCAATTATTGGAAATTCTGGTTATTTTCAAAACCATTTCAAATCCAATTTATTTATTTTAAAAATAAATGGAATTATAATTCTAGTTCAAAACTAGTTCATTTCGATAAAAATCTATTTTTATCTTTTAAATATGGAATTTTTCATCCCCATTATTTCCAAATCATTTCTTATGATTTTACATTAATTATTGATATTTTTAATAATTTTATCAAGGCCCGTACAGTCGATTTCCATCAACGGCCATCGAACTGCACTTACAGCGACCTTTTCCAAATTTGATTTGGACATAATTCCAAATCCAACCGTTAGATTTCTAATTTCTTGCATTCGTTAGAAAGATCTTTCCGATATGAACCCAACGGTTCTGGTTTTAGGAGAATCCGACGGACGGATCTCCCGTAATATCCATTCGAAGCCAACGGTCGAAATTTGCGAACTGCCGCAGCGCGACGCGTTTTATTCAGGCCATTATATATATATATATATATATATATATATATTCCGTCGATTTCCTTTTAAAACGTATTTTATAAATCGTTTTAAATTTGTTTTCAAAATGATTTCAACTTCATATTCAATTTCAAATCAAAATTGAATATTCCATATCATCGATCTATAAATGATAATATTTTCAAAACGTTATATTTTGAAATCAATTCCTTTTCGATATTCATTATAAAAATGAATAAAATCGATATAAATATTGTTTACGTCAAAATGGCGCAAATCTAATCAACACGGCTTTATATATTTCAATAACTTCGTTATTCTATTCAACAAATGAATATTTTCTTCACCACATGAATTTTCTTTTATTCAACACATGAATATATGTTTTATTCAACAAATGAATTTTCTTTTATTTAACACATGAATATATATTTTATTCAACACATGAATTTTCTTTTATTCAGCAAATGAACATATATTTTATTCAACACATGAATTTTTATTCTATTCAACACATGAATTTTCTTTTATTCAACACATGAATATATATTTTATTCAACACATGAATTTTCTTTTATTATATTCTTTATTTTCCAAATTGGAATGAGGCCCAATCAATTACCATATAATGTTAATTATGTGGATTCCATACAACACATGTATATGATAGCAACGATAAATAATCAACCATCATCCAGAGTGCACCACACAACTACATAAGCATTGAATATAAATAATCAATGCTTGCAATAGCTTGTCAACCAATCGATCGACATACAACTAAACAATTGGGATTAGTGTACGTCAATATCATCCCAACACCTGTGTGGGGTTTCAAGCAATCAAACACATATTTTATTTATGCAGTTGGGCGATGTGTAAAATTTTTCGTCCCAATCCATATCAGTCAAATCGGTGTATATAAACAAATCGTTCGATTTGTAAATGAATGTTTATTTTATTTCAACACATTAATATATATTTTATGTCAATACATGAATATATATTTTATTTCAACACATGAATATGTATTTTATTTCAACACATGAATATATATTTTATTTCAACACATGAATATATATTTTATTTCAACACATGAATATATATTTTATTTCACATCACAATCAGCAGTCAAATTTCACAACACAAACAATCACACAAGTCGTCCATGGTCTGTAGACGACGGGGAGCAGTTTATGTAACACCCCGTATGTTGAATAACTTGTTATAATATAAATCAGGGCAGAATTAAATTTTAAGATCTGAATCAGGGGAAACGGACTATGCCATTGCGTTTGTCTCGGAAAAATACGCGAAATAGAGTCTGAGTTTTTGTAAATCGGAGTCCGTATGACCCAGTTATGGCTCATGTAAGTTTTCAGAAAATTCTAAGTTCAAAACAGATTTAAATTTCAGGTTCAAAATTCGAAAATCAAGCCAGGCGGGCTGGGCGGGAAAATTCCCGCTAGCCACCCCAAGTCGACTTGGGAGTCGACACAGCAGGACCCAAGTCGACTGCCCAGTCGACTTGGGAGTCGACACAGGTGGCCAGGCAGGTTTGGCCTGGGTGCACTGTTTTGGCTGTTGGGCTGTGTTTGGGGGCTTGTGATGAAATCTGACGGCTCTAACCAAAATTAGGGTTAATCTAAGGGCCTAAACTACATCCTAAATCTATAAATACACCCTAAAACTACCCTAATCCATACTAAAAATAGATACAAGGACGTCATGCCGTCAAAATGCAATTAGAAGGAGCCTCCATCACATTTTAGAAGAAGATAGCTTCTCAAATCAACTTCTAATCAACTCTAGCAACTAAATCTTCTTCGTAGGAGTGCTATTCAACAAGTTGTGAGTTTCTATGCCTTTAGCAAGCAATTGCTAAACTAATTATGATAGGATGTAATGAGGTTATGGTTATGAATGTGGATCAATGCAAGTTATGTTATCATATGCTTTGTACTCATGATGTTATATATGCAAGTTTTATGCTATATGTCCATGATGCTAGTTATGCAAGTTTTATGCTATATGTTCATGATGCTAGTTATGCAAATCACTATGATAAACATTGATCCATTATGACACCATGTTATGCAAGTTTGGTGTTTGATTATATGCAAGTTCATATATGACATGTTATGCAAGTTTGGTGTTTGATTATATGCAAGTTCATATATGACATGTTATGCAAGTTTGGTGTTTGATTATATGCAAGTAACATGTGCAAGTTTACACCTTTGTATGATATGCATACATATGCAAGTTTACCCCTTTGTATGTCATGCATATATATGCATGTTTACCCCTTTTTATGATATGAGTAACATATGCAAGTTCATCCCTTTTTAGACCTATGATATGTATGCAAGTTTATCCCTTTATGATAGGTCTATGACATGAACATCTATGCAAGTTACCCTCTTTATGACATATGTGATTCATGCAAGTTTGGGTTGATTATTTATGCTAGTTGGGTTTGATGCTATGGTCATATATGCAAGTTGACACCTTTAAAACCCATGTTAATGCTAATGTTATGCTAAGTTGAACCCATTGTATTTGTGATGAATCTTCCCTTTTAAGTATGTCATGTTAGCGTATTACGTGGGGAACGATGGGGTTAATATTCATGTTAACAAAATTGTGGTGAAATCAGTATGATGTTGCATACCATAAGTGGATGGACATAATTGAGTCAATTATGTACATCATTAAATTGGAATTAATTAGGGAAAATTAATATGGGGGTGATTAATTAGGTGTAATTAATCGACTAAGACACGAGGTTGGACCCTTTTGTAGCATAAGACTGCCCGGACCCGACCGACAAATCCAGCGGCTACAAATGATTGTCCCAATGTGAGAGGTCTTAGGCATAAACTAAATACGTGAAAAGTGTAAAGACACGAGGTTAGACTATGTTATGGCGTAAGGCTGCCCGGACCCGACCGGAAAATCCAGCTGCCATAAAAGACAGTCTAATGTGAGAGGTCTTTACAAAGGTTACGGTCTTAATCAATTAAGAAACACTTAACCAGATAAGCATGTAGTGGGGCATGAGGGGTTAAGTGGGTGCCTTGGGTGGCATGTGGAAATCTAGTGGTTGCCTTGGGTGGCAATAGAAAATATGATTAGAATACTTAACCAAAGTGGAAACATGTAATTAAACATGATTAATGGGTTAAGTGGGATACACTAGAGGGAGCAAGCTTAGGTGGGTAGCTTGTGGGGGCCCATTTCAACCAGTAACCCATATGTATCTTTGTGGGCTCGACCCATGTCGAGGACGGGACACGCGTACTGGGCTTGACTATAAGAGGCCAAAACGGGTTAGCGGTGGCAACGCAAGTCCAACGGGTTTCATATGCGTGTGTGGACCCGGGCTGGTAGGTAAGACGTTGTTGCATCGTGTAGGTATAAGCCATGCATCAGTGTTGGTATCGGGTTGCCACTTTGGGGAATGATACACCCCACTGTGGGACCAGCACGGATATCTACGTTAGGGAGCCGATCGCTTGGGGAGTAGTGGGTACACCTAGTGGAGATAGGGGCAGACGGCACCTATGTGGTCAGCTAGGGCTACACGAAACTACTAGTTAAATTTTCTAAGTCCTTGGGTGGGATCAACCTTTAAAGTTAGGAATAACTGGTGTGGTGCAGTGTAGTAATTATCCTTGGGTGGGTAGATGCGTCTTTACCGTTATCTTGGTTCTTCCTATGTCTAGTTGGCTGCTTAGTGTAGTCATTTATTCCCAGTCGTTACCGTACCAAGTTTATATCATACACTAATTACTTTAATGATTGTATTGTTAAAGTTATAGGACTCGCTCAGACTTATGTCTGACCCCGTTGTTTTTATCTTTTCCCCCCCTCAGGTCCTCAGGTTGGGCCTAGCACTAGTGGGCTTTGATCAGATTGCTTTATCTATCTTTTGGAGCTTGGACAGTTGATGTAAAGCTCAGCTTATCTTTTCTATTATGGCTATTAGTATGTAGTGGGATCATGTACTTATGTTTTTACCGAGATGGATATTTTGTACTTGACTCTTGTTGGTTTTTGATATGTAACCAAACATGTTTACCTTCTGCTGCAATGAAATGATGTTTTAAATTTCAAGTATTACTTATATCTGTCTTGTAATTTTTCTGTTCTATATTCACTTAAAATACTCCACCGAAGTTAAGGCATTCCCTTAGTGAGTGACCTTAGCGGGTGTGGGGTGTTACAGTTTATATTTGCAGTTATAAAATAAATAACTGAACAGAAAATTTTTGTGAGGAGTTCTCACCTTTGGGTTCCACTCCGCCATTCTATATTTCTGAACGGTTTGGATTCCGATTTGATTTCAGTCAGATCCATCGTCGTCTGTTTCACACAGTTGATTATTAATAAATCACATTTTTAATAACGCTTTCCATACATAAAAATCATATTTTTATGTTCTCTACGTATACATAAAAATCGAATTTTTATCTTCACTTCATATATATAAAAATCGAATTTTTATCTTCACTCCATATATATAAAAATCATTTCTTTACTGTCTATATAATATAAAAAAACGCATTTCTTTACTCTCTATATAATATAAAAATCACATTTTTATTTCGCTACATTCCTAATAAAAATTGAATCTTTATATTGTGAAAAAGTAAATCTCTTCCTATAAACAAAAATCTAATCTTTTTCTACATAAAAGTCTAATTTTTATCGTGCTTTCTTGAATATAAAAAAATCTAATTTTTTTATATCATACACAAATAAAAATCCTATTTTTATTAATTCTATGACACTACAAAAATCACATATTATTCTACAACAACACTACCTTAAAAAAAACGGATTTTCATGTTCTTAAACTAATTACTTTAAACAAAAATAAACAAAAACCAAAGTAAAACTCAATGTTTTTGATAGAGAGGGTCCTTGGTTCGGACTGACGGACTGAGAGGGCGGCGCTGACAGCGTGGAGTGGTGAGGCGGGGCTAGGGTTGGCTAGGGTGTGGCGGTTTAGGTGAATTTGGGGGATGGGTGTTCGGATTGGGGGAAAGAGGCGCGGAGGGGGTGTGCTTCAGCAGTGGAGTGGAGCTGGGTGGTGGCGGATCCGCTTGGAGGCGGCGCGGCGGAGGAGCCCCTCCCCAGGGCGACGGCGGCTGCACGATCCCCCCTTTTTTATATCGGGTTCTGAACGATGGTCGATGGGATGGAGGAAAAGGAAATCCAGGAAGGGGTTATATAATATGTTAATTTATTTTATTTATTCCATAAAGCAACTTTTTATTTCGAACTCAAAACCGAATCCACCACCTGTCGTTCCTAGCTAATTACCCTCATTCTGAACACAATGAGATATGTCACGTAGGCCAATTCGATCGTTACGATCAGTTTTCGTTAAATTTACAATATAAATCTATATATATTTAATTCGAACGTACATTTCAATTTACCGGGGCCACATACTGATTCTAAAAATTCTAGAAAAATATTCTCTAGCTTCGTATTGACGATACGATTCTAACTAAACTAATTTCGTCGAATTCTGAGACTGTTTGAAAAATGACCATTTTCCAGTCGATTAAAATCAATTAAAACTGGTCAAACGCGTTTTCCTTTGCCACACTCACATAATGATTCAGAAAATTATGAATTTTGAAACCTAGCAATAAATTGACGTCACGGATCCAATAAATGTGATTTCGTTGAAAACCGAGGTCATTTGCAAAATTTCCATTTTAAGGGCCAGAATTCCATAGCGACTATTCTGTATTTTCATCTGGGCATAACTTTTTATCCCCGCTATGAAATTTCGATTTTTTGGATTCGTTGGAAAGATATTTTTAAATAGATTCTAATATTTTTTGTTTCGCCAAAATCTGGTTTATTTTGAATCCTATACATTCACTTGAACTTTGAAATCGAAATTTCAAACTACCGCGGCATTTCCAATTCCTTTTATATTTAAAATAAAATATTTATATTCTAACGTCGATTCAAATAAATATATACGTTCTAATTCTAATCAAAATAAATTTCTCGTCGTTATTATTTAAAATAATTCATTTTAAATATTCAAAATTCAACAAAATTGTCAAAATAAAAAATTTAAATTGGCTCAGATTTTCGGGTTATTACAGCCATGCCCATTTGGCTTGAAGAATGTGGAGCAACTTATGAAACACTAGTTAACCAAATGTTCAGTGAGAAAATCAAAAGAATTATGGAACTATATGTGGATAATATGCTAATAAAATCCCAGAAGATGGAGGATCATTTAAAGGATATTACAGATATGTTTGAAGCCATGCGAAAGTAACAAATGAAAATAAATCCTCAGAAGTGTCAATTTGGAGTACACTCAGGGAAATTCTTAGGATACATCATAAGCGAGCAAGGGATCAAAGCTAGTCTCGCCCAAATAAAAGCGATAAGGAAAATGCCTAAGCCTAAAACTAGTAAAGATGTGATGAGTTTGAATGGTAAGGTGGAAGCCTTAAGAAGATTTATTTCGAAAGCAACTAAAAAATGTGTTTTATTCTTCAATGTGATTAAGAATAAAAAGAATTTCGAGTGGGGAGAAGATTTCCGAAAGTATTCCAAGAACTTAAATATCATTTGGAAAGGCCTCATGTGTTATCTATTTTAAAAGATGGAGAGATCCTACGCTTGTATATGGAAGTTTGGGAACATGCCATGAGTTCAGTATTAATTGAAGAAGAAAACTGAATGCATCTTCTGATCTACTACGTTAGCCAATGGTTGAAAGATGCTGAAATCCAATACCCTATCATAACAAAACCGTCTTATAAATAAATTTTAATAGCTCAAAAGTGAGGATCTTATTTCCAGGTGCATCCCATAAGAGTCTTAACCAATTTCCCTCTTAAGCAACTATTCAATTAATCTGAAACCACAAGTAAGTTAGTACAATGGGTAATAGTGCTATGCCAATACGAAATTGAGTATAAGTCGTGAACGACTATAAAGGGAAAAGCTTTAACTGATTTTGTGAATGAATATATGAGATTTATGTAGCAACGGTCAATAAAAGAGAAGGATCCAAACCAAAGTGGCAATTGTTTGTGGATGGAGTATACAATGAATAATAAGCCAAAGCTGGATATGTTATATTCACCTCAGATGGGCATTGTTAGTATTATGCCATGAAATTGGATTTTCCAGCAACGAATAACGTCCCGGAATATGAATCAATGGTTATTGGATTGACTTTAGTAATACAACCTAAAATATTGAGTATTCAAATCTTCGATGACTCACAATTAATGGTAAATTTGTTGAAGTAGATTTGTCAAATGGATGACCCCAGGTTATTTCGGTATGTAACGAAAATATTAGAAATGTTGGCATCGTTTGAAGAATTTCTATGTAGCAGGCCCCGAGAGGAGAAAATTCCCAAGTTGATTCTTTAGCTAAGTTGGCATGTTCTAAAGGAGCTCCCGAAACTCGGATTATTCCTATTGGATACCAAATAGGCCCTAGCATCGAAGAGAAAGCATATGAAGGATAAAAGGAATTATTGGTCTTAAACCGATCACAAGCATTAACATATGAAGAAACAAAAACAGATTAAGAGGTTTTTATCTAGACAATTAAACCCTTTGGTATTAAGTGGCAATCATGAAAATATTTGGATGATGCCTATTTTAGAATATTATATTAATGATACATTATCGATAGACGAAGCCAAAGTGCAAAAAGCTAAAAGCTGAGCTCAAACTTTGTGATCATAAATGGAATCTTGTACAAGAAATAATACGTCCTCCCATGCTTAGGATGCGTAAATTTGCAGGCTGGGATATGACTATTGAGGGAAGCACATGATCGATTTTGTGGGGATGCTCTAGTGGAATAAAATTAGCAAAAAAGGTGGTACAACAACGGTTCTTTTTACCCCAAATGACCCAACAAGCCATAGGATCAGTAAAATGGTGTGATAAGTGTCAAAGGTATTCAAAGATTCCTCGATTATACCCAAGTCGGTTAAATCCAATAACAAACCCATGACCTTTTGACATATGAGGTAATGACCTTATTGGCTCACTATCGATCTCTAAGGGCGGAGAAAAATTGTCGTAGTAGCTATTGATTACTTCACTGAATGGGTGGAAGTATAAACATTTCTGAAGGTCAAATTAGGAAAAGTGTTAAGATTTGTAATTAAGAAAATTGTCACAAGTTTTGGAATAACTCACAAGATCATATATGACTATGAAACACAATTCGAAAGTGAAGAGTTTTCACAATTTTGCTATAAAATTGAATTATTAAAATCTTTTTGTCAATAGCACATCTGAAAGAAAATGGAGTCAACAAGGCCACCAAAAAGGTTGTAAAGACTTTTTTGAAAAAGTGATTAAACAGAGCCAATGGAAATCGGGTAATGAGTTCTTATTGTTACTTTGGGCCTAACATACTTTTATTAAGACAACTATAGGACATACACCCTATTTCTTAATGTTGGTAAGAAAATCAATGCTTTTGGTCAACTTTGAAATATCATCACATCATAGAATTGCGTACGCATTTGACCCAAATCAGGAGCTAAGAAAGGAATATTTGAACCTAATTCATGGGTTAAGGTATGAAGCTATCGTATGAACGGAAGAATACCAAAAGAAAACGACTCCAAATATCAGTCAGAAGATAAATCAGGAACTTTTAGAGAAGGAGATCTAGTACTCTGAAGAGTAATGGAAGACACTAAAAATCTAGTGCATAGGCCACTAGGATCAAATCAGGAAGGACTCCTAATTATGTGTGCAGTAATTCCACTTCGATTTTATCTTTTGTGCTTCTCAGATGATAATATGGTATCGAGAACTTGGAATGGAATACATTTGAAACTATACTTCTCCACTATGAATGGATAGAAAATTCATTGGGAGCAGTAAACCCATTGTAAATTGGAAAATAAAGAAATTCTCCAATATGAGAATCTGGGTCAATTCGGATAACTTAAGATGAGATCCAACATTGTTAAGACAACTAAATAAAGATTCTAACTAAGACTTGACATGAGATTCTGTAGGGTTAGGAGAATATTACTCTTTTATTTTGGAAAAAGTCATTGATTTACTAAGACGTTTCCCGAAAGGGAGGTCGGGGTAAGCCAAGGACACGCATTCGGGACCCATTAAAGCCCTCGATCCCTCCAATATGGCCTGGTCAAGGCACCTCCTAGAGGGTGATGGGGATAAGCCATTTTTCCTACCTATATGGCTTGGTTGATGCACTCATAACCCTTGTTCCCGTCACTAATGTTTCATGTTTGAGCCACCCTCTGGAGGAGGGACGGGTAATCCCTTCGACCCATCATGAAAGTTTCATGGACAAGCTTCGAATGAAGCATGCTCTGTCTTTGTTCTTTCTAAGAGCACCCCTGACACTGCTTTGGCTAAGCATGCCCTGCCTTTTCTCTAAAGATGAGCACGCCCTGCCTCTTCTTATGCCTCAACCTGTAGAAGGGAACAAAAGCACAATAAGAGCACTTAAAGCTGTCATGTCTCTGTTAGAAAGAAGAATATTCCGTACTTATGCCTTAAGAAAAGCCCGAAGAGGGAATCAATACTTAAAAAGACTGAGATGGGCATCTGTGACACCCCACATCCGTTAATGTCACCCACAAAGGGAATGCATTAAGTTTCGTGAAGCGTTATAGGTAAAGATACACAGAATATTACAAGACAAATATAATTGAGATAGCAGCGGAAATTCAAATTTTTATTTCAAACACAAATCATACATCATGATCCAAAATACCATAAGTCACAAAAACCATTACAACAATATATCTTTTGTCTTTTACCATCAGAGTACATAAATACTAAAAAGAAAACATAATTCCCCAAAAAAGAGATAAAGCCATAGTAGTGATAAGAACTTGAGCCATACTTCGAAAGCAGCTCTAGCAAGATGATATCGGAGTCCCGACTAAGCCTGAGTGTTTCCTCCCTGTGAACCGGGGGGGGGGGGACGGAAGAAAGAAGAGGAAACAAAAGGGTCAGACATGAAGTCTGGAGAGTCTAGTTACTTTTAGCAAGTAAATAAATAAAAGTAGCATGACAAGCATATAAAGTGGATAAGAGAGATCACTACATAAATGGCAGGTGTGACAAGGTAGACAAGATAAGGTGTATACACTTCCCTATGATTACTCTGCACTATTACTAGTATAACCAGAATGAGATGACCCCTTCCACTATAAGGTGGTAGACTTAGGCATATGTCCAGATGTACCCTAACTACTACCCTAATCGATCGGCTCCCTACTCCGTAGATACTTTGTGTCGGCCCCATGGTAGGATGTATCACGTCCTAAAGTGGCAACCCCTCACTGATATGCACATCCCCATATCTACAGGTGTCACAGTCGGCTTATCCCCTTCTGCCCGACTCATGCACGCACATGGCCCGGTCGGTTTGCGCCACCCACACCGTCCTCCACGTTTGTATCTCTTATAATCAGTCCAGTAAGCATGCCCCCTTCTCCGACCTAGTACGGAGAACATGTTTTGATACCTACTTCGGGTTACTGGATGAGACGAATCCCACACTTTATGATACAATCTCTCCCCTTCGTCTTGTATCCCCCACAGGTTTTCTTTGGCTATGTATACCACTAGGTGTCTTTAATTACATAACCCTATCATTTCTACAAGTTATTTTTACCCTAAAAGGTGTCTTTAATTACATAACTTTATTATTCCAACCAGTCATGTATACCACTAGGTGTCTTTAATTACATAACCTTATCCGGTTAAGTTTGTGGGCCTATATGTAAATATCACCGACCCCCTCCATATTTGCTTAACCCATCCACTATCCAACCAATTTTACTTAACCTTAACTTTAGTTCACAATCATACAATCCAGATGGATTAGATTTGGTTAAGCAGTCCAATTTATTACCATGTTCATTTATGGTTTATAATGGGCTATACCTCCCACATTAGGCCTACAACTTGTGGATGCTGGATGTGCCGGTCGAGTCCGGGCAGTCTTATTCCACAAGTTGGGCCTAACCTCGTGTCATAGTCCGATTCGTATTAGCGCACTTAGACCTCTCACATTAGGTTCAACATTAGTGGCTGCTGGATATGCCGGTCGGGTCCAGGAAGACTTCCACCATTAATGCAACCTAACCTCATGTCATAAGCGACATTACAATTTCTAATTGTAATCCTAGGCATTTATTACTAATTAATCAATTAATTAAACCTATGCCTTTATAGGTGTTAATGCCCATTTTACCTAATAATTTGAATTATATGTCCAATGATGTTTATAATTCAAATTATGCCAATATTAACCTTTTACCCCCGTTACTTAACTAGCACACTCACAAAATTGGTGGCATGCCTAGGCTAGATAATAGCCTAGTCATAAATGAAAAAAGGGGAAAACAACAGGAATATAACCAAAGTGATTGTTTTAACATAATTTGGCATAAATATAAACTGGCATGGTGATAAGGTGGACATATGAGCATAATTCTAATGAACTTGTAGCAACTACTAGTTCTAACATAATTATGATGTCATAGTGAGCATAATAAGATCTAAATTAACCATTTAGATGTCCAACTGTTCAAATCTAACATAATAGGCACAAGATGATAATCTAGATCTGATTAACAAATTAAATGTCCGCACAATTTAGATCCAATAGTTTAAATGTGGATCTACAAATAAGTTTTTAGTTTCACATCATGGCATGTCATAGAAGTTATGATAGATCCGACCAGATAGAGATTTAGATCCAAATCCTAACCAATTCAGAATGTCATATAATCACAATTTACAATGGATCTGATATAATCTAGGCATATGAACAAATCCAAGTCATAGTCGTGTCATATTTACTTTTAAATATTCAAATCTAAAAGCAACTAGAAACTCATAGAGTTTGGATAAGAAGATAGAACTAGAAAAGGCTGGATCTTGAATCTCCAATTGATTTGCTTTAGTTGAAGAAGATAACGTATCCATATCAGTTCACATACCGGTAGAGTTTGGCCACTATGAATTCTCAATGTTGAAAACAAGAGAAATGACCACGTATATATAGCTTCTAGGCCCTCTAAAACCGACTGCCATGTCAGCCCTAGGGGTGTCGATACCCCTATGGGTGGGTCGACCCTGTTGTCGACACACCTTAAGGGGGGTCGACCCCGTTGTCGACACCCCTTGAGGGGGTCGACCCCTTAGAGCAGGAAATATGCCGCCACTTTTTTTATTTTTCAAATTCGAACCGTTTTGGATAAGATTCTGACTCATCTCTAACTCATGTGTATATGTATAATCTTTCCGCGCGTATACAAAATTAAAACCCTTATAACTTCTTCATACGGTGTCCGTTTTACGCAAACCAAATGTCTATCTTGACTAGAATTTCGACACAGACGCAATGGAACAGTTCGTTTTCCTTTATTATGAATATTAAATTAATTATTATTTAATTTATCCTCTTTCAGTATCGTTAGAAACTCGGGGTGTTACATTATTCCCTACTCAAAGGATTTCATCCCCGAAATCTCTAAGTTGAGAAGAATGCATATCCTACAATCCATCACCCATCTACTCATCCATCAATCACTGGCATCCATTATCCTTAAAGACTTCTAATGCTTATATGAATATATGTAGAGGTGTGTATATATGTCCCAATACTAATGCGAAGATTAGGCGGTTTACCGATTCAGTTGACCTCCTTAATGCAATGTATATTAGTGCCATGAATCCAATATGTATGCAAATAATCCTATTATAACATGTGAGTTCTATATGTGTGCACACTCATTTGTCCAAATACAACATCCATATGGTAATACATCCATTTTCATCCATAAAAGAAAAGAAAATGCACACATATCCATATGCAGTATGAGAGTGATTGAGTCGATCTAGTGTCTAATGTGTGTGTATATGCATCCACAGGCAGCCACTAACAAACACTTGCATCCATCAAACATAGCATGTCTCAAACACATGTTTATATCCATAGGATTCCTATCTAAAGGTCGAAAATACTATGGATAAGATGTATCCAAATGATTGAAACAAGCATAGATAAAACTTTAGAAAAAGGAGTTAAGAACATACCCTCAAAAAGGAAAGGGTATGAAGCATGAATCTTGTTTTCGGCCTCCCAAGTCGCATCCTCTGGGTTATTTCCCCATTGGACCTTTAGCAACTTGATCTCTTTATTGCGTAGCTTCTTAACTTCTGATCCAAGGATACGGGAAGGAACTCGCCTGACTGTCGCCTCCCGTTCCACTTCCATTTCCTCTAATATACTTGGCTCAACAACTTCCATGGTGTCATGCAAGCACTTCCGCAGATAGGAAACGTGGAAAACATCATGAACACCAGATTGATTTTCTAGGAGCTTTACTCTATAGGCCATCTGGCCAATCCTCTCGGTTATGGGAAATGGTCCCACAAACCTAGGTGCCAACTTCCCTACTGACCCAAAGCAGACCACATTCCTCAAAGGTGATACTTTGATAAAAACTAAGTCTCCCACTTCAAATTCGATGTTGGTCCTTCTATTGTCTGCATAGGAATTCTTCCTATCTTGAGATGTCTTCATCCACCATCGAATAAGGTCAATCCTTTCGGACGTTTCCCTAACCATATCTGGTCCAAGTATAATCTTTCTGTAGATTCCCACCAACAAGTTGGTGATCTACAGGGTCATCCATACAATGCTTCAAAGGGTTCCATGCCGATGCTGGATTGATAGTTGTTGTTATAGGAAAACTCTACTAAAGGAAGGTTCTCTTCCCAAGTTCCTCCGAAAATCTAGGATACACTGCCTCCAAAGATCCTCTAGAATTTTGTTCACCCTCTCCGTCTGCCCATCGGTCTAAGGATGATAAGCTGTGATCAAACACAATTGTGTACCTAACGCTTCTTGCAAGCTCCTCCAAAATTCACTGGTAAAGATAGGGTCACGATCACTTATGATGCAGGAAGGTACTCCATGAAGATGAACTATCTCACGAACATAAATTGCTACCAATCATGATGTCGTCCTCTTACTCTTAACTGGAATAAAGTGAGCACTCTTAGTGAGTCTATCTACCACCACCAAAATACTAGTGTTGCCTTTCTTCGATCTAGGCAAACCATCTATGAAATCCATAGAGACGCTCTCCCATTTCCACTGAGGAACCTCCAAAGGATGAAGTAAACCACCGGGCTTCTTTTGCTCATCTTTAACTTGCTGGCAAACTAAACATTGAGAAACGAACTGAAACACCCCACCTCCGTTAGGGTCACTCTCAAAGGGAATGCCCTAATTTTGGTGGAGGTTTATAAGTATAAGTCACAGATATACAAGACAGATATAATAACACATATTTTTGAACAACGGAAAACAATAACTTTTATTTCTTCAAAATACGTGTTACACAAACCATGCCATAATTGTCTTACAATACTTGCCAAAATCATAACTGTCTTGATTACATTATTTAAAGAAGCATGAAGAAAACATAAATAAACTGCAAAAGTCCCCTAATTGCTGTCCAAAGCCATAGTCCAAAACGGAAAAGATCCAAGCAATACATTCTTTCTCTTCAAGCTGGATGTGAAAACTGGTCAAGCTGCGGTATTCCCTCCTTGAGAACCTAGGGGGGAAACGGAAGAAAAAGAGGCGAAAGGAAAAAGGGTCAGTCATAAAGACTGAGTAAGTTCTAGTGACTTTCAGTGTAGAAACGGTTAAAACAACCTGTCATGTATGAACTGGAACTAAACTTAAGAATGGTGTCAAGGTGAACAAGATAGACTAAGGTGATCAGGATAAGTCAAGACAAGTCAAGTAAAGCATCACATGTTCGAGATTCGTTGCATCGACTGTACTAGTATACTAAGCCCATATCACAAGTTAATCACGAAATAAATCCCACGGCCCAATGTCATGAAATGACCCTGAAACGGGGTCTGACCCAAGTACGGGGTCCTACGGAGCGATTATCTAGTCGATCGGCTCCCTACAAGTTCTAGCTCGTCAAGTGTCTGTGTCATACGGCTAAATCACGAATGTAGTCACTTGTGCTGGGTCCACCTTCGGGTGTATCAGCCCTAGGGTGTCAACCCCTGACACGATTCAAGATGCACAGATAAATCTACGGATACCCAGTGTCTGCCTCGGATACGTGCACGATCGTAGTCCATCGAACCTACACTGGCGTACCCCACTGCCATCGTTCACCTCTTACAATCAGCCTAGTAATTGTGCCCCACCCGGCCTAGCCCCAGGGTACCTTGATACATCTAGAGGGTTACTGCTGAAAAGGTTCGTATCTAGGGTTTCGCCTAATAGATTAGGTCATGTAATTCGTGACCTAACCCGCCTAAAAGATTAAGTCATGTAATTCGTGACTTAATCCTTTTCTAGTCTAGTCATGTCAAGATGGTTAAGTATGTCATTTCAGTTCGTGACTTAACCCGCCTACGTGTCATGTCAAGTTGGCTAAGTGTTGTCGTTTTCAAGTTCATGACTTAGCCCTACAAATCGTGTTCAAGTTGGTTAAGTTGTCTTTTCATGTTCATGACTTAACCCTAATTGGCATTAATTGATTCGTTAATGCACCGAACCACTCACATTGGATCCTATTGTTCGTAGCCACTGGATTTGCCGGGCGGTTCCGGGCAGGTTTACGCTACGAACTCAACCCAACCTCGGGTTTCAAGCGCGATGTGACCAACTACCCACATTGGATCCTATTGTTTGTAGCAACTGGATTTGCCGGGCGGTTCCGGGCAGATTTACACTACAAACTCAACCCAACCTCGAGTTGGCCACTTTCTTGTTTTCTAAAGTCATGCCCATGTTCTTATCAGATTTTGCTATTTCCACATCATGTTCATATGTCAACTTCGTGCCCAACTAAGGCATGTTTAAAGTCAAGTTATGGCATGTTCAAGTCAAGTTTTCGTGCCATATTTCATGTTCTACTTATGCCAAATTTCACAGTTTATGCTTATAATTAATTCAAGTTTTGCCTATTCTACCCAATCGTATCCCCAACGTATATAAACGTACTTCGTTCACAAGCATAAACAATTCAAGAGATAAAGGGGAATAACACCAAACATGTGATAGGCATATGTGACAATTCCAACATCACTTGCATAATATACAGGCTATAACATATCACATGGTTTCAATACTAGCATGATGATAACTTGGCATAGTAATGATTCCAACTTAATTTAACATGATGATTTCAACTTTACATCATAGGCATAATAATCATTGCGGGCATAATAATAATTTTATTACAAACATGAAACATTAAAGGCATAGTAATCCTAATAGGCATAGTGGATTCCAATTTAGCATTTTTAACATAATAATTCTCATAGACATAATGATTCCAATTTATCATAATGATTCTCATCTAACATTATAAACATAATGGTTCCAACTTAGCATTTTTAACATAATGATTCTCAACTAACATTATAGACATAATGATTCCAATTTAGCGTTTTTAACATAATGATTCTCAACTAACATTATAAACATAATGGTTCCAATTTAGCATTTTTGACATAATGATTCTCAACTAACATTATAGACATAATGATTCCAATTTAGCGTTTTTAACATAATGATTCTCAATTAACATTATAGACATAATGATTCAAATTTTTCATCATAACCTAGCAATACCCAATTTTTCATTAATCATGATGGGTATATTAACATCACAGGCATAATTCCATCAATAGTCATAGCCATGGTTTAATTAGCATCATAGGCATGGTTTAATCAACATAAAGATTTCAATAAACATAGTGATTCCATGGACATGTATTAGTCCAACTTGCCAAACAATTAAGCCCAAGTGATTCATAACATCATCAAAATCATGACAAGTTTAACTTGCAACGTTGCCATAGCAATATCCCCAAATTATAATTCGAAGATAAACAATATAAACAATGGATTAACAATAGTTCCTAAATCCGGTTTCAATTCATGGCATGTCCATATTGTTTTAGCGTTTTTGCCAAAAAAAGTAACATAGAACTTACAATATGAAGCAAATAATCCAAATAAAAATCCCAAATCAAATAGTCCCAAATTCGTTGTCTAAAGCATCGTAGTTGTTGTAGCTTCTAGTTGTAGTCGTCCTTCCTCTTCTATAATTTTGTTCTTTGTATTCTTAATTCAGAGCTCTAGGTTTAATGGCGGCGGCCTGAGGCTAAAATGAAATAGTATGATTTAGGCTAGGTCTTAGGTCCTTTTTATAATGTTTGTGAGTTGATTTAGATCGTCGATGGAGCTTGATTCAATAATAGCCGTTCGTTTGAAGGAGAGGCCAATCCGGAGCTGACACCTAGCCCTAGTGACAAGGCAAGGCTCAGAAAATCGACCAAACATAGACCAGGCCAGCCAAGACCTGACCAGCCAGCACATTCTGACCTGGGTGCACTTGGCAGGTGCGCCAGGCTAAAAATGCATTGGCGCACTTCCTAAGTGCGCCAGTTCATTTTTGTTCTGGCGCACTTCCCAAGTGCGCCAGTGCATTCTGACCCGTTTTCTGGTTTTTCGCCCAACTTCGTCCGTCCATATCTTCTTCATACGATATCCGTTTTACGCAAACTCGGACTCTATCTCAAGTAGAATTCCGAGACGAACGCAATGGCGTATCCCGTTTCCCTTGATTTAAAATTAATTATAATTTAATTTGTGAATCTCATTGTTATATAATACACGGGGTGTTACATTCTCCCCCACTTAAAAGGATTTCGTCCCCGAAACCTTCAAGTTCAGGAAGAATGTACATCCTAACATCCAAACATCCATCTACTCATCCATCAAATACGAGCATCCATTGTCCTTAAAATACTTCTAATGCTTTATGATCATATGTGAAGTGTGTGTATATGTTCCTTAGCTAATGCTAATGATCAGGCCTGATTGATCTTCTAAATGCAAAATATGTTTAGTGAAATGAATCCAATATGTATGCAAATTTTTCCTATTATAATTCATAATTTCTACATGAGTGCTCGAACATTCAATCATATGCAACAACCAAATGATAGCACAACCAAGTTTCCAAAATAAACACTCATGCATATGCAACATGAAAATGTGTCTGAGCCGATCTAGTGCCTAATGTGTATTCATGCATCCACGAGCAACCACTTGCGACCACTTGCAACCATTTCGCAATCATAACATGTTTCAATTACATGTTTACATCCAAAAAGATTCTACCTATGGTTCTTAAGATAGGATCGAGGAGAGAAACAAAATAAAACAAAGCATCTAGGAGAAGTTAACGATGTACCGCCAGAAGGTCCGGTCTGCTTCTCAGGGCAGTCTTTGCTGATGTGTCCAGTCTTCCCACAATGAAAACATTCACCTTGCTTTCTCTTCCTCTTTCTACAATCCTTGGCTATGTGCCCTTCCGTACCACAGTAATTGCATTTCCTTTTATCACGTGAGTTTTTGTTCTTGCTTCCTTTCTCGGAGTCTACCTTCTTATTCTTAGAATCGTTGGGCTTGACCTCTTTCTTCCCTTGAGAGTTTTCTGCCTCTGTCCCCTTCTTGCCCTTATCTTCTTCGTTCAGCAATGCCATCTGCACCAACCTTTCATACGTAGCTCCCATGGGTATATGGGTCATGGCCAAACTGTGTAATGGCTCATTCAATCCTTTGACAAAGCGGAGAGCCTTCTTATGCGGGGTGTTGACTAGGTCCAGTCCGAACCTAGCCAGCTCATCGAACTGATTAACATACTCTTTGACTATCATATTCTCTTGCTTAAGAAATAAGAATTTTTCCAACTGAAGAATCCTTTCAGCTTCTGAGAGAAATTTAGCCTCAAACCTTGCCCTAAAGTCCTCCCATGTTTCCACTGGTCTTTCTGCATTAGTGACTTCCCACCAGTAGGAAGCCTCGCTCTTTAGTAGCCACACTGCCAGTTGTACTTTCTGCCTATCTTCTACCTCAAAGATGACGAATAAGTCTTCGGTTTCTTTCAGCCAATTTCTAGCTGCCACGAAGGACTCAGTTCCATGAAAGTCCTTTCCTCCCATAGCCTTAAAATCTTTACATATCTTAGCAAAAGTGTTTCCCCGCGGAGGAGGTGGAGGAAGAGGTGCTGCTGCAGCTGGATGATTTCCTGCAGCTGGGGGAGGAGGAACGGTAGGGCCTGGCTGAGTGGCCCTTGCTTCTAAGAATCGTCTAAACCAACCAGGTATTGGTACACCCTCTGACAAGTTAAGTTCTTCGGACATACTAAAACAAAAGGATAGATTCAAAACGAAGGAAAAGAGATAGTACCTATGGCTTTGGGGGACTTTGCCTTTTTAAAATAAAATAATATTTTATCTTTTAAAAATGCTTCTTTAAATTTTCTTTTGAAAATAAATTTTCAAAACTTTTTATCATATCTGGTAAACCTATGCTCTGATACCAAGTGAAACACCCCACCTCCGTTAGGGTCACTCTCAAAGGGAATGCCCTAATTTTGGTGGAGGTTTATAAGTATAAGTCACAGATATACAAGACAAATATAATAACACATATTTTTGAACAGCGGAAAACAACAACTTTTATTTCTTCAAAATACGTGTTACACAAACCATGCCATAATTGTCTTACAATACATCCCAAAATCATAACTGTCTTGATTACATTATTTAAAGAAGCATGAAGAAAACATAAATAAACTGCAAAAGTCCCCTAATTGTTGTCCAAAGCCATAGTCCAAAACGGAAAAGATCCAAGCAATACATTCTTTCTCTTCAAGCTGGATGTGAAAACTGGTCAAGCTGCGGTATTCCCTCCCTGAGAACCTAGGGGGGGAACGGAAGAAAAGAAGGCGAAAGGAAAAAGGGTCAGTCATAAAGACTGAATAAGTTCTAGTGACTTTCAATGTAGAAACGGTTAAAACAACCTGTCATGTATGAACTGGAACTAAACTTAAGAATGGTGTCAAGGTGAACAAGATAGACTAAGGTGATCAGGATAAGTCAAGACAAGTCAAGTAAAGCATCACATGTTCGAGATTCGTTGCATCGACTGTACTAGTATACTAAGCCCATATCACAAGTTAATCACGAAATAAATCCCACGGCCCAATGTGATGAAATGACCCTGAAACGGGGTCTGACCAAAGTACGGGGGTCCTACGGAGCGATTATCTAGTCGATCGGCTCCCTACAAGTTCTAGCTCGTCAAGTGTCTGTGTCATACGGCTAAATCACGAATGTAGTCACCTGTGCTGGGTCCACCTTCGGGTGTATTAGCCCTAGGGTGTCAACCCCTGACACGATTCAAGATGCACAGATAAATCTACGGATACCCAGTGTCTGCCCTGGATACGTGCACGATCGTAGTCCACCGAACCTACACTGGCGTACCCCACTGCCGTCGTTCACCTCTTACAATCAGCCCAGTAATCGTGCCCCACCCGGCCTAGCTCCAGGGTACCTTGATACATCTAGAGGGTTACTGCTGAAAAGGGTCGTATCTAGGGTTTCGCCTAATAGATTAGGTCATGTAATTCGTGACCTAACCCGCCTAACAGATTAAGTCATGTAATTCGTGACTTAATCCTTTTCTAGTCTAGTCATGTCAAGATGGTTAAGTATGTCATTTCAGTTCGCGACTTAACCCGCCTACGTGTCATGTCAAGTTAGCTAAGTGTTGTCGTTTTCAAGTTCATGACTTAGCCCTACAAATCGTGTTCAAGTTGGTTAATTTGTCTTTTCATGTTCATGAATTAACCCTAATTGGCATTAATTGATTCGTTAATGCACCGAACCACTCACATTGGATCCTATTGTTCGTAGCCACTGGATTTGCCGGGCGGTTCCAGGCAGGTTTACGCTACGAACTCAACCCAACCTCGGGTTTCAAGCGCGATGTGACCAACTTCCCACATTGGATCCTATTGTTTGTAGCAACTGGATTTGTCGGGCGGTTCCGGGCAGATTTACACTACAAACTCAACCCAACCTCGAGTTGGCCACTTTCTTGTTTTCTAAAGTCATGCCCATGTTCTTATCAGATTTTGCTATTTCCACATCATGTTCATATGTCAACTTCGTGCCCAACTAAGGCATGTTTAAAGTCAAGTTATGGCATGTTCAAGTCAAGTTTTCGTGCCATATTTCATGTTCTACTTATGCCAAATTTCACAGTTTATGCTTATAATTAATTCAAGTTTTGCCTATTCTACCCAATCGTATCCCCAACGTATATAAACGTACTTCGTTCACAAGCATAAACAATTCAAGAGATAAAGGGGAATAACACCAAACATGTGATAGGCATATGTGACAATTTCAACATCACTTGCATAATTAACAGGCTATAACATATCACATGGTTTCAATACTAGCATGATGATAACTTGGCATAGTAATGATTCCAACTTAATTTAACATGATGATTTCAACTTTACATCATAGGCATAATAATCATTGCGGGCATAATAATAATTTTATTACAAACATGAAACATTAAAGGCATAGTAATCCTAATAGGCATAGTGGATTCCAATTTAGCATTTTTAACATAATAATTCTCATAGACATAATGATTCCAATTTATCATAATGATTCTCATCTAACATTATAAACATAATGGTTCCAACTTAGCATTTTTAACATAATGATTCTCAACTAACATTATAGACATAATGATTCCAATTTAGCGTTTTTAACATAATGATTCTCAACTAACATTATAAACATAATGGTTCCAATTTAGCATTTTTAACATAATGATTCTCAACTAACATTATAGACATAATGATTCTAATTTAGCATTTTTAACATAATGATTCTCAACTAACATTATAGACATAATGATTCCAATTTAGCGTTTTTAACATAATGATTCTCAATTAACATTATAGACATAATGATTCCAATTTTTCATCATAACCTAGCAATACCCAATTTTTCATTAATCATGATGGGTATATTAACATCACAGGCATAATTCCATCAATAGTCATAGCCATGGTTTAATTAGCATCATAGGCATGGTTTAATCAACATAAAGATTTCAATAAACATAGTGATTCCAAGGACATGTATTAGTCCAACTTGCCAAACAATTAAGCCCAAGTGATTCATAACATCATCAAAATCATGACAAGTTTAACTTGCAATGTTGCCATAGCAATATCCCCAAATTATAATTCAAAGATAAACAATATAAACAATGGATTAACAATAGTTCCTAAATCCGGTTTCAATTCATGGCATGTCCATATTGTTTTAGCGTTTTTGCCAACAAAGTAACATAGAACTTACAATATGAAGCAAATAATCCAAATAAAAATCCCAAATCAAATAGTCCCAAATTCGTTGTCTAAAGCGTCGTAGTTGTTGTAGCTTCTAGTTGTAGTCGTCCTTCCTCTTCTATAATTTTGTTCTTTGTATTCTTAATTCAGAGCTCTAGGTTTAATGGCGGCGGCCTGAGGCTAAAATGAAATAGTATGATTTAGGCTAGGTCTTAGGTCCTTTTTATAATGTTTGTGAGTTGTTTTAGACCGTCGATGGAGCTTGATTCAATAATAGCCGTTCGTTTGAAGGAGATGCCAATCCGGAGCTGACACCTAGCCCTAGTGACAAGGCAAGGCTCAGAAAATCGACCAAACATAGACCAGGCCAGCCAAGACCTGACCAGCCAGCACATTCTGACCTGGGCGCACTTGGCAGGTGCGCCAGGCTAAAAATGCACTGGCGCACTTCCCAAGTGCGCCAGTTCATTTTTTTTTCTGGCGCACTTCCCAAGTGCGCCAGTGCATTCTGACCCATTTTCTGGTTTTTCGCCCAACTTCGTCCGTCCATATCTTCTTCATACGATATCCGTTTTACGCAAACTCGGACTCTATCTCAAGAAGAATTCCGAGACGAACGCAATGGCGTATCCCGTTTCCCTTGATTTGAAATTAATTATACTTTAATTTGTGAATCTCATTGTTAAAGAATACACGGGGTGTTACACGAACTCTGCCACATCTTTCTTCATCCCAGCCCAAAAGAAAACCCTTTTCATGTCTCTGTACATCTTATCGCCACCTGGATGAATAGTCATCTTAGAATGGTAGGCTTCTTCTAGGACTGCCTTTATCAAGCTTCCAGTTTGAGGAACGCAGAGCCTTCCATCTCGTCGCAACCACCCCTTTTCATCTACGGCATATCTATTGAGGTGATTAGAAGTCTCCCCTTTTCTGAGCTTTTCCATGATGTCTAAAATCTGTGGGTCACCTTGTTGCGAAGCTCTTATCTAATCCATGAGAGTTGGTCGTATTTCCAAGGATGAAAACAAATCAGGAAAAATCTCGACGGAGGGTCTAAAATCAAAAGCTGTTATGAACTCCAAGCTCTTCCTCTCCACAAACAGAGGACTCAAGGCCATCCTCTGCCTACTTAGCACGTCTGCCACCACATTACCCTTGCTGGGGGTGTAAGCAATCTCAAAATCATAAGAAGCGAGGAACTCCACCCACCGTTGTTTCCTTAAATTGAGATCCTTTTGCGAGGATAGATACTTAAGAGATTTATGATCAGTGTATAACTCGAAATTCTCTCCAAGTAAATAACGGCGCCACCTCTTAAGTGCGAATAATGTGGCAACTAGCTCTAGATCATGGGTGGGGTAGTTCTTCTCATGAACTCTCAATTGTCTATCCCTATAACACACTACTTTCCCTTCTTGCATCAAAACCGCACCAAGCCCTGTACCACACTCATCAGTGTAAACGGTAAACACTTTACTCCCATCAGGCATGTGAAAAGAAGTCGATGTGTACGAATTAAAGGATCTATATGAACAATGCGGAAATATATGTGATATACTAGCTAAATAATGTGCAATAGTTCATGCAAATAAAGTCTAAGTTACCGAGATATATAGCAAGTAAATAAAAGCGGTAAGTAAAGTAAAAGAGACACCAGGAGTTTTTATAATGGTTCGGACTTCCTGCCCTACGTTCAATCCCAAAGCTCCTCTACGGAATTCACTAACAACGACCTCTCTTAACCTGGAGGAATAGGTCAGTACACCCGAGCCCCAACAAGGATGCGTCTCGCCTGAGCAACTACACAGGTATTCAACACTTACAAAGAGTTTGACTTCTGATATGTGTTCTTGAAACAACACAAATAGCCAATATTTTAAGTACAACCTTCCTATAATCTGATCCTCCATTGTATACCTTGAATGTGGAGATTTAAGGAAGAATATATCTTGTTGAATCAAAAGATGTTGAATTGATTCACGGATTCAACAAGTATTTGAAATGGAGAGCTTTTTAATTGCTAAGAATGTAAATGGAGAGAGTAGAATAATGATCAGAAAATCAGTAAATTTTTGGAGAGATTAAGTGTTTGTAAAACATGATTAAACTTATTTATATAGTAGTATAAGAGTAGCAATCTTTCACGAAGAGTTTCCATAAAAAGATATGTCCATTTCCTTTGATTAATGAATAGGAATCTCTTCATGAATGGAAGCAACTCTTCAGAAAATAAGTTCTGGGTCGAATCAGTCGACTGGTTAAAAATCATCAATTGACTGGTAAAAATAATTTAATTATATAAAACTTTCAAAACTAGCCGTTATGCGAAGAGATTGCTTGACCATTTGACTGGTGGATTTCCTACTAGTTGACCGGTAGGCAATTTCTTGCACAGTCTGGCTTTTTGAAGGTTTTAAATTATATATATAAACTTGATTAGCACATTCGTGTATACTTGAGGATAGATTTTAACATAATTCTAACACGAGTCAATGTGTATATATATATATATATACATAACCCTATCTTTATGATTCGATTCACATAGTAGCTTTATTCGTTGACATCGATCAAAATCTCATTATTCAACATTCTCCCCCTTTTTGATTGATGACAACACTTTGGTATTTCTCCCCCTGAATGTATAGCCCCCCCCCCCTCCCTGAATTTCTGCACAAATTTGTTAGTTCATGATTTTATATCCTTACCATTCGATTCCTGCATTTACAAACGTTAGCACAATTTCCAATAGTATGGAAAATATAATAGCATGGAAACATAAATATGGTATATATGATTGTAACAACCCGGAAAATCTGGGCCAGTTTAAAATTTTTATTTTGGCAATTATAGCGAATTTTGATTATTTAAAATAAATTATTTTAAATAATTTCGACGTGAAATTTATTTTGAATAGAATTCAAACGTATATATTATACGCGTCGTCGTTAGAATAGAAATATTAATATATAATTATAAATAGAATTGAAAATGGCGCGGTAGTTCGATAATTCGATTTCAAACTTCAATTGAATGTACCGGGTGCCAAACAATCCGGATTTTAGTGAAACCAAAAATAATAGAATCTAATAGTGAATATCTTTCCAACGAATCCGAAAGATCAAGATTTCATAGCGGGAATCAAAAGATATGTCCAGTTGAAAATTCTGAATAGTCGCTATGGAATTCAGGCCCTTAAAAATGGACATTTTGCAAGCGACCTCGGATTTCGACGAAACCAGTTTTGTTGGATCCGCAGCGTCAAGTTATTGTTAGGTTTCAAATTTCATAATTTTTCGAATCAATATGTGAGCGTGACAAAGGAAAACGCGTTTGACCAGTTTCAGTTGATTTTAATCGACTGGAAATTGGCCATTTTTCCAACGGTCTCAGAATTCGGCGAAACTAGTTTTGTTAGGACCGTATCGTCAATACGAAGCTAGAAAATATTTTTATGGAATTTATAGAGTTGTTATGTGCCCCCGGTAATTTGAAATGTACGTTTAAAATTGAATATATAGAGTTATATTTTAAATTCAACGGAAACTGATTGTAACGATTGAATTGGCTTGCGAAACATATCCCATTGTGTTCAGAATGGGGGTAGTTAGCTAGAGACGACAGTCGTTCGGTTTGAATTGAAGTTCGAACGGAAAAGTAACTTAAAGGAAATTAAATAAATTATTAAATTATATATATTATCCTACCCCTACCCTTCCCTCTCTCTCTTTCACTTTTCAGAAAAAATATATAAAAAAAAAAATCCCTACCCGTTGACCACGACTCCTCCCTCCGCCCAGCCCTCCCTGCCGCCTGGCCAGCGTCAATCGGCGGCGCACCTCACCCAACCACCCTCCTCCCCCTCTCGCGCCATCACCCCTTCCATCGTTCTCCGTTCATCCCCCAAACCCCACGCCCACATCGAGATCCGCGAGCTACCCCCTCCCTTTCCGCCACCATGTGCCGCGCCTGCCTCCGCTCTTTCTCTCCCCTCTCTCACGCATCCTCTCTCTTCTCCCTCCCTGAAGCCGCGGGTCCAAATCCAAGCCCCCCAATCGACAGCCACTTCTAGGGCGCATCACCACCACTTCCAGGAGCCGGTGACCACTGCGACTCCCCCCCCTGTAAGTCGTTTTTTTTATTCGTTTTATTTTTATTTTATATAAATAGAAAATTAAAACTGACTTTTTTTTTTAGGAATTTTAAAACTGATTTGAAAAAAAAAACTGAATTTTTAAAAAATATAAAAACTGATTTTTAAAAATATAAAAACTGATTTTTAAAAATATAAAAACTGATTTTAAAAAATATAAAAACTGATTTTTAAAAATATAAAAACTGATTTTTAAAAATATAAAAACTGATTTTTAAAGGAAAAGAAAACTGATTTTATTTTAAGGTTTAAAATAGAAAAATAGTTTAAACTTTGAAATAGAAAAAGGTTTAATCTTTTAATAGAAAAAAATTTGAACTTGCAAAAATATAATCTTTATTATGTAGCAGATGTAAACATATGATTTTTGCTTATGTAGAGAAGTAAAAATAATTTTTGCATGATAGGAATTAAAAATATGATTTTTATATGTTGAACTTCGAACTAAAAATTCGATTTTTATATATTGAATAGCGAAATAAAAATTCGATTTTTATATATTGAATAACAAAGTAAAAATTCGATTTTTACATATGTAGTGGCTACGGGCAACGAAGATGACGAAGATGCGATAGCGATGAAGATTACTATCAATGAAGTGCCGTGGAGCTAGGATAGCTATATGTGAGAATTTCTCACCTTTCAATTTCATTTCTATTTATATATATATATATATATATATATATACTAGGATGCAGACGGTGCTTAGTAGCACCCGACACAATCGTCCACAGACCATGGACTTGTTTGTTTGGTTGCATAGCTTAGTTATATGATTTGATTTGAATTTGGTTGTTTGGTGATTTTGATTGATGTGTGAATGGCGTGGGCCTTCACTAGACCGGGGATAAGGCTAGGCCTCGTCCCGTTTCTAGTATTGTGATGTTATGCCACCGAAATTTTCTAAAATGTGTTAGAAAATAAAAATATCATTTTATTGTGTAAATGAATAATAGAAATTCATATGTTAGAATAAAATGTTTTATCGTTAAAAATATAATTTTTAACGTGAATATGAATATAGTGAAAGTGAATAAAATAAAATATTCATTTACAAACCGGACGGTTTGTTTATGTACACTTATTTGAAGGACATTGATTGGGACGATAAATTTAACACATCGCCCAACAGCACAAATAAAATATGTGTTTGATTGTTTGAAACCCCACACGGGTGTTAGGATGAAATATGCAGTTCACTCATCCTGATTGATTAAATATGTCGATCGATTGATTGACAGGCTGTTATAAGCGTTAGATATTTATATTTGATGCTTATACAGTGTAGTGCACTTTGGTTGATGGTTGATTATTTTTCAATGCTATTATATACATGTGATGTATGAAAATCCATATAATCAACGTTATATGGTTATTGATTGGGCCTCATTCCAATTTGAAAAATAAAGAATATTATAAAATAAAGGTTCATGTGTTGACAGTACTCATCCATTGAGATTGGTCATGTGTTGAACGAAATATTTTGATAATAACAACTATTTTGAAAAAGAAATATTTGAAATAGAATATATGAAAATAGAAATTTATGAAGCCGTGTTGATTAGATTGACGCCATTTTGACGTGAATGATATTTATATCGATTTTATTCATTTTAAAATGAATATTGAAAAGTGATTTCGAAATCGAATATTTCGAAATGAATTGAATTGAAAACGATTTCAAAATGAATTGAATTGAAAACGATTTCGAAATGAATTGAATTGAAAACGATTTCGAAATGAATTGAATTGAAAACGAATTCGAAATGAATTGAAAACGATTTCGAAATGAATTGAATATAAAACGAATTCAAATTGAATTGAAAGCAAATTGAAATGAATTCAAATTGAATTGAAATTTGAATTGAATAGAAATGAATTTTAAAACGAATTTATAAAGAAGAATTCGATTTTGATTTGAATTGAAATGGAAGTTGAAATTTCTTTTGAAATGAATTTAAAACTATTTATATAATTCGTTTTAAATAGAAATCGACGAAATATATATTATATATATTATATATATAATATAATGGCCTGAATAGAACGCGCCGCGCCGCGGCAGTTCGTGAATTTCGACCATTTATTTCAAACGGACATTACGGGAGATCCGACCGTCGGATTCTCCTAAAACCGGAACCGTTGGGTTCGTATCGAAAAGAGCTTTCTAACGAATATTAGAAATTTGAAATCTAACGGTTGGATTTGGAATTATGTCCAAATCAAATTTGAAAAAGGTCGCTGTAAGTGCAGTTCGATGGCCGTTGATGGAAATCGACTGTACGGGCCTTGATAAAATTATTAAAAATAGTAATAATTTGTGTAAAATCATAAGAAATGATTTGTGAAGATTTGGGATGAAAAACTCCATATTTGAAAAGATAAAAATAGGCTTTTATCGAATTGAACTAGTTTTGAACTAGAAATATAATTCTATTTATTTTTAAATAAATAAATTGAATTTGAAAAGGGTTTTGAAAATAACCAGAATATCCAATGATTGCATTGGAGTGGATTTGAATCGAAATTGTCTTCGGAATATTTCGATGTTGGAATTCGTGATTATACAGGTGTTGTTATGGAAATTTGAAAGATATATATTTATATCGTTATTTCCAATACGACATTTGTTAGTCGTAGAATTTGATATTGAATATAAGCCGATATATTTTCTATTCAGAGCCTTGTATTGAATATCGAATGGGATTTGGGTTTGTCGTGAATGGTGTCTTCACTAACACTGTTCTTGAACCCAGTTGAGAAAGGATTAAATCTTTTTTATTTAGATTTAATGAAGTGTACCAATTAAATAATATTTAATTGGAATTGAATCGATATTGATTTTTGGGTTTATCGTGAACAGTGTTTTAAATAACACTTGTTCTTTAACCCGATAATTAATGAATGTGACTTTGGGTTTACCGTGAACCGTGTTTTAAATGACACTGATTCTTTAACCCAGTTAACGATTAAAACTAAGTGGAGTTTTAATGAATCTTTAATTAGATTGAAATAATCGAGAATGGAGTATCACCAGTTTTGCTCCAGGCGATAGTTAAATCTTTAATTAGATTTGAACGTGAAATGGTAATTGAATTTACTGATAACACCGTGGTGTTAGATATGAAGTATTACCAGTTTTACTTCATGGGATGAATAGGTTGGGATTGGGAGATTAAAATAAATGATTACTTCGGTAAGGTTCGCTAATCCCGACTAGTTTTGAATTGATATTCAAAAATAGATTAAAGAATAAATTCAAGGAATTTATCTTTGATAAAATTAATGGGAATCTTTCCCTATGAATGTGAAATTTAGAAACTAACTGTCGGTTAGCCAAGCAGAATGGTTTTCTGGATATTGATCTGATGTTGGTTTCGGCCTTCGGGGTTAATATTTGGGGAATTATTCTCTTGATTAATTTGCGGTTAGTGACTGATGAATTGGAATGAGGCGTATGTTGTGTTTGTGTAGCACTTTTATAAAATCTACGCGAGTTATTCGGAAAGACCGGGTTTATCCCATTCTGAATAACTGATACGACGATAAGTCGAAGATGAAGACGATGGTCGAAGACCGGAAGTCTTCACGTCGTTTGGGTAATTACTGATGATCTTGATTGGGCTGTACACCCAAGAAGATGGAAACAGTTAGTGATCGTCCAGACGTACTTGGAGATCGATGGATATGTGGGGTACTAGGTGCCTCCGGTTTCGTTCAGACCCAGAACGGACTTGTAAATGGACTGTGTGTCTGACATTGGATTTTAGTCCGTGTGATTGATCTCTATTAAATATATATCTGTTTGGCGGCGGAGAATTTATTCTCTTGCTTAACGCCCTTCTCTGAGACGTACGAGCTCAGGGGTTATATATTGATGGATATCAAACGCATGGAGTGAATTGCCTGTGTGGCATGCCTAAGTGGCAATTGATCGAGGCTTCTGTTGAAAAGCAAATTCTTGTGGTGATGATCAAAGCACGGTCTTTGTGGCGTAGCTTTGTGTAACGTTTACCTCGCGTGTTTCACACCCGGTATGAACCAAAAACGGGAGACGGACCTCAGGGAGGACTTGCGTTTCTTTCTAGCTAGAAGTGGCGTCAGTGGTTTTACATGCCCTGACGAGTTTGACTTATGTGGTTGTTGCTGTTGCGAGGCGCCTCGGATTGATCAGTCGTTCTCGAACCGATGGAGTCATTTAGTTGGCTCATTTACGCCCCAAAGGGCGGAGAGACGTAGTGTTCAGGCATAATAATCCACATCGGTGGACCGGCCCTGACGATCTAAAGGGTTGATGCGTTCTGATCCTGAGACATGGGCTAGATTGTCTCGAATCGGTTGAGGACTATCTTTTGCCTCGGTTCATAGACGGAAATCCAATTTCCAAATACGTGACATTTGCGGTTTTAATTGTAAAACCTAGTATGGCGACATAGTGGGATGGGGCATTCATGCCGCCTATGATTGATATTTATGATTGAAGTTGTTTTATACATTATGCACTTATTATAGTATCAAATGATTTGTTTTAAACGTATCAAGCATTCTTAGGCTGTTATAAGGGAAAACCCTATCCTCGGCTGCGTTGCATTGTGTGATGGGACCTGGGTCTTATAACAGCTTCATTTTTCATTATTTAGCATTGCGCTGTTTGTTATATGCACTGGTATTCTTGGGAGGAAACCCGTTCCGTGTTATACGGCGTGGTCCCTTGATTTACCTAACTTTTAAAATAAAGAATAATAACTGTTTTAGTTCTCACACCAGTCACATGACTGACCTGGAGTTTATTGTTTTAACCTAAACTCTGGGTGCCCCTATTTTCCGCACGGGCAGCTAGTAGTTTTGGTTTTGCAGATTTATATTCATAGGATCCTGGTTTACGGCTGGAACGATATCCGGAAAGCTTTGTATCCGTATATCTCTTCTAGTTGTGTATTGTATTATTTTCCGCTGCGATGTATTTAAATGTAATTTAAATCTCTGATATCTCTGTGTAATATTTATTCGTTTATACTCTGTATATTCTTGTAATCTGATGCATTGTTGTAATATACAATGAAATGTTCTTCTGTATGCGTTCTGTTGTGGCTTGTTCTCGAACTATCCGACGCTTTCCTTTAGGGGGAAGTTACGGGTTTTCACAGTTGGTATCAGAGCTTTGGTTTACAAAGCTCAGAGAACAAGGCACATTAGGACCGTACGAAAGAATTCATCAGAAATTGGATTTGTAATATCCAATGGGAATGACTCGTTAGAGATGGGATCAGTAGTATCCTAGAACGAGTATGAAGAGTATATTTTTCAAATGAAAACAAATTTTGTTTTGAAAATTTAAATCAATTATTCGTATTTGATTATCTATTTATATTGAGTTGGACAGTCCAGTATATAAAGATTTTGCGTATACGTCTGATCCACGTGTATTTGAAATTTTAATATACTGGATAGATATAGAATCACACTCTAGTTGCCCGAAGATGATTCTGATGATAGTTCGAACATCATCAGAATTGGTATTCATATTTCGAAGGTGTGATATCTATATATTTCCTATTGACTGGTGTGAGAACCAAAATTAGATAGGGCCTATTGTTGTGATTTGACATCAAAAATCTGATTTTTGTATATGTATCAAAGTTATCCATTTCAAAAGCTAATCAACTAATTGATTGATGTTTGTGTTGTTTGTTTATTTGTTTGATAATTTTGAACCATTTAGCCTAATTAAACCAAATATTGAATTATATTGATAATTGGATGCGTTTGCTTGCATATACATATATATCATTGAACAGGTCATAGCAAGGAGGCTAGAGCAGAGAATAAAATTTGTTTTCCCGACAAATAGGTACATGTTTGCTACATAATTTACTGTTTTGCTTGGGTGATGATGATTTTATGAGCCTATTGGCTAGCCGCTTGGCTTTTTCTTTTTCTTTTTGAGATCTGAAGGACCGGGGAAGCTATTTGAAATTCCCCGATGCTCCCGGTGCAGGGGAGGTTATGGCGAAATTTTTCAAAAATTTAGGGTGTTAGCCAAATTTTTGAAATTTTGAAAATTCTCAGAAACTAAAGAGTTGGAGAATGGAAGTCAGATCGAGCGTAGAGTTAATTAATCAAACCACTTTTGACTTTGTTCCTTTTCGGGGACGAAAAGTTTTGAGTGGGGGAGATTGTAACAACCCGGAAAATCTGGGCCAGTTTAAAATTTTTATTTTGGCAATTATAGCGAATTTTGATTATTTAAAATAAATTATTTTAAATAATATCGACGTGAAATTTATTTTGAATAGAATTCGAACGTATATATTATACGCGTCGTCGTTAGAATAGAAATATTAATATATAATTATAAATAGAATTGAAAATGGCGCGGTAGTTCGATAATTCGATTTCAAACTTCAATTGAATGTACCGGGTGCCAAACAATCCGGATTTTAGTGAAACCAAAAATAATAGAATCTAATAGTGAATATCTTTCCAGCGAATCCGAAAGATCAAGATTTCATAGCGGGAATCAAAAGATATGTCCAGTTGAAAATTCTGAATAGTCGCTATGGAATTCAGGCCCTTAAAAATGGACATTTTGCAAGCGACCTCGGATTTCGACGAAACCAGTTTTGTTGGATCCGCAGCGTCAAGTTATTGTTAGGTTTCAAATTTCATAATTTTTCGAATCAATATGTGAGCGTGACAAAGGAAAACGCGTTTGACCAGTTTCAGTTGATTTTAATCGACTGGAAATTGGCCATTTTTCCAACGGTCTCAGAATTCGACGAAACTAGTTTTGTTAGGACCGTATCGTCAATACGAAGCTAGAAAATATTTTTATGGAATTTATAGAGTTGTTATGTGCCCCCGGTAATTTGAAATGTACGTTTAAAATTGAATATATAGAGTTATATTTTAAATTCAACGGAAATTGATTGTAACGATCGAATTGGCTTGCGAAACATATCCCATTGTGTTCAGAATGGGGGTAGTTAGCTGGAGACGACAGTCGTTCGGTTTGAATTGAAGTTCGAACGGAAAAGTAACTTAAAGGAAATTAAATAAATTATTAAATTATATATATTATCCTACCCCTACCCTTCCCTCTCTCTCTTTCACTTTTCAGAAAAAAATATAAAAAAAAAAAAATCCCTCCCCGTTGACCACGACTCCTCCCTCCGCCCAGCCCTCCCTGCCGCCTGGCCAGCGTCGATCGGCGGCGCACCTCACCCAACCACCCTCCTCCCCCTCTCGCGCCATCACCCCTTCCATCGTTCTCCGTTCATCCCCCAAACCCCACGCCCACATCGAGATCCGCGAGCTACCCCCTCCCTTTCCGCCACCATGTGCCGCGCCTGCCTCCGCTCTTTCTCTCCCCTCTCTCACGCATCCTCTCTCTTCTCCCTCCCTGAAGCCGCGGGTCCAAATCCAAGCCCCCCAATCGACAGCCACTTCTAGGGCGCATCACCACCACTTCCAGGAGCCGGTGACCACTGCGACTCCCCCCCCCCCCTTTAAGTCGTTTTTTTTTATTTGTTTTATTTTTATTTTATATAAATAGAAAATTAAAACTGACTTTTTTTTTAGGAATTTTAAAACTGATTTGAAAAAAAACTGAATTTTTAAAAAATATATAAACTGATTTTTAAAAATATAAAAACTGATTTTTAAAAATATAAAAACTGATTTTTAAAATTATAAAAACTGATTTTTAAAAATATAAAAACTGATTTTTAAAGGAAAAGAAAACTGATTTTATTTTAAGGTTTAAAATAGAAAAATAGTTTAAACTTTGAAATAGAAAAAGGTTTAATCTTTTAATAGAAAAAAATTTGAACTTGCAAAAATATAATCTTTATTATGTAGCAGATGTAAACATATGATTTTTGCTTATGTAGAGAAGTAAAAATAATTTTTGCATGATAGGAATTAAAAATATGATTTTTATATGTTGAACTTCGAACTAAAAATTCGATTTTTATATATTGAATAGCGAAATAAAAATTCGATTTTTATATATTGAATAACAAAGTAAAAATTCGATTTTTACATATGTAGTGGCTACGGGCAACGAAGATGACGAAGATGCGATAGCGATGAAGATTACTATCAATGAAGTGCTGTGGAGCTAGGATAGCTATATGTGAGAATTTCTCACCTTTCAATTTCATTTCTATTTATATATATATATATATATATATATATATATATATATATATATATATATACTAGGATGCAGACGGTGCTTAGTAGCACCCGACACAATCGTCCACAGACCATGGACTTGTTTGTTTGGTTGCATAGCTTAGTTATATGATTTGATTTGAATTTGGTTGTTTGGTGATTTTGATTGATGTGTGAATGGCGTGGGCCTTCACTAGACCGGGGATAAGGCTAGGCCTCGTCCCGTTTCTAGTATCGTGCCGTTATGCCGCCGAAATTTTCTAAAATGTGTTAGAAAATAAAAATATCATTTTATTATGTAAATGAATAATAGAAATTCATATGTTAGAATAAAATGTTTTATCGTTAAAAATATAATTTTTAACGTGAATATGAATATAGTGAAAGTGAATAAAATAAAATATTCATTTACAAACCGGACGGTTTGTTTATGTACACTTATTTGAAGGACATTGATTGGGACGATAAATTTTACACATCGCCCAACAGCACAAATAAAATATGTGTTTGATTGTTTGAAACCCCACACGGGTGTTAGGATGAAATATGCAGTTCACTCATCCTGATTGATTAAATATGTCGGTCGATTGATTGACAGGCTGTTATAAGCGTTAGATATTTATATTTGATGCTTATACAGTGTAGTGCACTTTGGTTGATGGTTGATTATTTTTCAATGCTATTATATACATGTGATGTATGAAAATCCATATAATCAACGTTATATGGTTATTGATTGGGCCTCATTCCAATTTGAAAAATAAAGAATATTATAAAATAAAGGTTCATGTGTTGACAGTACTCATCCATTGAGATTGGTCATGTGTTGAACGAAATATTTTGATAATAACAACTATTTTGAAAAAGAAATATTTGAAATAGAAAATTTGAAAATAGAAATTTATGAAGCCGTGTTGATTAGATTGACGCCATTTTGACGTGAACGATATTTATATCGATTTTATTCATTTTAAAATGAATATTGAAAAGTGATTTCGAAATCGAATATTTCAAAATGAATTGAATTGAAAACGATTTCAAAATGAATTGAATTGAAAACGATTTCGAAATGAATTGAATTGAAAACGATTTCGAAATGAATTGAAAACGAATTCGAAATGAATTGAAAACGATTTCGAAATGAATTGAATATAAAACGAATTCAAATTGAATTGAAAGCAAATTGAAATGAATTCAAATTGAATAGAAATGAATTTTAAAACGAATTTATAAAGAAGAATTCGATTTTGATTTGAATTGAAATGGAAGTTGAAATTTCTTTTGAAACGAATTTAAAACTATTTATATAATTCGTTTTAAATAGAAATCGACGAAATATATATTATATATATAATATAATGGCCTGAATAGAACGCGCCGCGCCGCGGCAGTTCGTGAATTTCGACCATTTATTTCAAACGGACATTACGGGAGATCCGACCGTCGGATTCTCCTAAAACCGGAACCGTTGGGTTCGTATCGAAAAGAGCTTTCTAACGAATATTAGAAATTTGAAATCTAACGGTTGGATTTGGAATTATGTCCAAATCAAATTTGAAAAAGGTCGCTGTAAGTGCAGTTCGATGGCCGTTGATGGAAATCGACTGTACGGGCCTTGATAAAATTATTAAAAATAGTAATAATTTGTGTAAAATCATAAGAAATGATTTGTGAAGATTTGGGATGAAAAACTCCATATTTGAAAAGATAAAAATAGGCTTTTATCGAATTGAACTAGTTTTGAACTAGAAATATAATTCTATTTATTTTTAAATAAATAAATTGAATTTGAAAAGGGTTTTGAAAATAACCAGAATATCCAATGATTGCATTGGAGTGGATTTGAATCGAAATTGTCTTCGGAATATTTCGATGTTGGAATTCGTGATTATACAGGTGTTGTTATGGAAATTTGAAAGATATATATTTATATCGTTATTTCCAATACGACATTTGTTAGTCGTAGAATTTGATATTGAATATAAGCCGATATATTTTCTATTCAGAGCCTTGTATTGAATATCGAATGGGATTTGGGTTTGTCGTGAATGGTGTCTTCACTAACACTGTTCTTGAACCCAGTTGAGAAAGGATTAAATCTTTTTTATTTAGATTTAATGAAGTGTACCAATTAAATAATATTTAATTGGAATTGAATCGATATTGATTTTTGGGTTTATCGTGAACAGTGTTTTAAATAACACTTGTTCTTTAACCCGATAATTAATGAATGTTACTTTGGGTTTACCGTGAACCGTGTTTTAAATGACACTGATTCTTTAACCCAGTTAACGATTAAAACTAAGTGGAGTTTTAATGAATCTTTAATTAGATTGAAATAATCGAGAATGGAGTATCACCAGTTTTGCTCCAGGCGATAGTTAAATCTTTAATTAGATTTGAACGTGAAATGGTAATTGAATTTACTGATAACACCGTGGTGTTAGATATGAAGTATTACCAGTTTTACTTCATGGGATGAATAGGTTGGGATTGGGAGATTAAAATAAATGATTACTTCGGTAAGGTTCGCTAATCCCGACTAGTTTTGAATTGATATTCAAAAATAGATTAAAGAATAAATTCAAGGAATTTATCTTTGATAAAATTAATGGGAATCTTCCCCTATGAATGTGAAATTTAGAAACTAACTGTCGGTTAGCCAAGCAGAATAGTTTTCTGGATATTGATCTGATGTTGGTTTCGGCCTTCGGGGTTAATATTTGGGGAATTATTCTCTTGATTAATTTGCGGTTAGTGACTGATGAATTGGAATGAGGCGTATGTTGTGTTTGTGTAGCACTTTTATAAAATCTACGCGAGTTATTCGGAAAGACCGGGTTTATCCCATTCTGAATAACTGATACGACGATAAGTCGAAGATGAAGACGATGGTCGAAGACCAGAAGTCTTCACGTCGTTTGGGTAATTACTGATGATCTTGATTGGGCTGTACACCCAAGAAGATGGAAACAGTTAGTGATCGTCCAGACGTACTTGGAGATCGATGGATATGCGGGGTACTAGGTGCCTCCGGTTTCGTTCAGACCCAGAACGGACTTGTAAATGGACTGTGTGTCTGACATTGGATTTTAGTCCGTGTGATTGATCTCTATTAAATATATATCTGTTTGGCGGCGGAGAATTTATTCTCTTGCTTAACGCCCTTCTCTGAGACGTACGAGCTCAGGGGTTATATATTGATGGATATCAAACGCATGGAGTGAATTGCCTGTGTGGCATGCCTAAGTGGCAATTGATCGAGGCTTCTGTTGAAAAGCAAAGTCTTGTGGTGATGATCAAAGCACGACCTTTGTGGCGTAGCTTTGTGTAACGTTTACCTCGCGTGTTTCACACCCGGTATGAACCAAAAACGGGAGATGGACCTCAGGGAGGACTTGCGTTTCTTTCTAGCTAGAAGTGGCGTCAGTGGTTTTACACACCCTGACGAGTTTGACCTATGTGGTTGTTGCTGTTGCGAGGCGCCTCGGATTGATCGGTCGTTCTCGAACCGATGGAGTCATTTAGTTGGCTCATTTACGCCCCAAAGGGCGGAGAGACGTAGTGTTCAGGCATAATAATCCACATCGGTGGACCGGCCCTGACGATCTAAAGGGTTGATGCGTTCTGATCCTGAGACATGGGCTAGATTGTCTCGAATCGGTTGAGGACTATCTTTTGCCTCGGTTCATAGACGGAAATCCAATTTCCAAATACGTGACATTTGCAGTTTTAATTGTAAAACCTAGTATGGCGACATAGTGGGATGGGGCATTCATGCCGCCTATGATTGATATTTATGATTGAAGTTGTTTTATACACTATGCACTTATTATAGTATCAAATGATTTGTTTTAAACGTATCAAGCATTCTTAGGCTGTTATAAGGGAAAACCCTATCCTCGGCTGCGTTGCATTGTGTGATGGGACCTGGGTCTTATAACAGCTTCATTTTTCATTATTTAGCATTGCGCTGTTTGTTATATGCACTGGTATTCTTGGGAGGAAACCCGTTCCGTGTTATACGGCGTGGTCCCTTGATTTACCTAACTTTTAAAATAAAGAATAATAACTGTTTTAGTTCTCACACAAGTCACATGACTGACCTGGAGTTTATTGTTTTAACCTAAACTCTGGGTGCCCCTTTTTTCCGCACGGGTAGCTAGTAGTTTTGGTTTTGCAGATTTATATTCACAGGATCCTGGTTTACGGCTGGAACGATATCCGGAAAGCTTTGTATCCGTATATCTCTTCAAGTTGTGTATTGTATTATTTTCCGCTGCGATGTATTTAAATGTAATTTAAATCTCTGATATCTTTGTGTAATATTTATTCGTTTATACTCTGTATATTCTTGTAATCTGATGCATTGTTGTAATATACAATGAAATGTTCTTCTGTATGCATTCTGTTGTGGCTTGTTCTCGAACTATCCGACGCTTTCCTTTAGGGGGAAGTTACGGGTTTTCACAGCAGATTACAAGAATATACAATGAAATGTTCTTCTGTATGCGTTCTGTTGTGGCTTGTTCTCGAACTATCCGACGCTTTCCTTTAGGGGGAAGTTACGGGTTTTCACAATGATATATGACATAGATAACATGAGAAATATTTCTCCCCTTTTGTCATCGATTAAAAAGAGAATAAGATATTGCAATCACATGATAATCGAAGAGAAACTTAAAAATGATAGATTGCATAATAAACATAGAAATCCCATAGATTACACAACCAAAATAGAGTCATTACACAGTGAAACACCCTGCCTCCGTTAAGGCCACTCACAAAGGGAATGCCTTAACTTTGGTGGAGCATTATAGGTAAAAGATGCAGATAAATTACAAGACAGACAAATAAAGCAGCGGATAATAAAGTCATTTTATTAACAACTTAATTCAGTCAAGCTTTTACAATAATTGTCTCAATCATACTTAAAAGTAATACATAGAAATTCTGTCTTAATTCAAAAACTTCCAAATATAAAAGAAGCATAGAAAAATAATGATATTCCCCAATAAAGCGTGAACCAGCCATAGCAGTGGAAGAGAGGGTCCAAAGCAATACATCTACTTTCTTTAAACTGGAAATGATCTGATCTAAGCTGAAGTATTCCCTCCCTGTGGACCTGGGGGGGATGGAAGAAAAGAAGGCGAAAGAAAATGGGTCAGACATGAGTCTGGTAAGTCCAATGACTATTTAGCATGTAAACAAGAAAAGGGTCATGACATGAATAAACTGAATCTAGGACATCACCTTAGAAATAAGATAATAAGGCTGAATATGCTACCCATTTTACTTCTCTGCACCACCTAACTTGTGTCCCAACTAGTAATCTGTATAAAATGATAACGTGACCCCGCCCCGTAATTGTGGTAGCCTTCAGGTGTACATCTATCGTGAGGATTCCACCTCAATTAGCCTAATTGCCATGAACATGTTAGATTTACCCTTATTCCCCTATCGATCAGCTCCTTACTTGCATTAATGTTCCATGTGTCTGTGTCAATCGGCCCTCTCTTGCGTGTAGATACCCTGTGTTGGTCCCACGATAAGTTGTATTAATCCTTATGATAGCGACCCGACACGATTCAAGATGCACAGTGTATAACTATTGGTACTCAGTGCCTGGTTTTTCCCACTCCGAAGTACATGCAAGCCCGTAAACCATCGGAACCTACACCGATGTACACCCTGCCGCTGTTTTGACCGCTTATAATCAGCCCAGTAATCGTGCCCCACCCTGCCTAGTTCAGGGTACCGTGATACATCTATGTTGGTTACTGCTGAAATGGGTCCCCGTTACTAGGGTTTCCTTATTGGTTAAGTTTGTGGGCCTATATTTACTAATATTACCCACCAACCCGATATGTACTTAACCCTCCCACTGACTCAAGCATGTTTATTCAACGGTTAAGTTTATGGGCCTATATGTACTAATATTACCCACCTATACGAGATGTACTTAACCCTCCCCTTGATTCTAGCATGTTTATTAAACGGTTAAGTTTTGTGGGCCTATATTACCCACCTACACGAGATGTACTTAACCCTCCCCTTCGATTCAAGCATGTTTATTAAACGGTTCAGTTTTGTGGGCCTATAATTACTAATATTACCCACCAACCCGATACGTACTTAACCCTTCTATTCATCGTGTCATGTTGGTTAAGTGTTCCTTATTCACTTAACCCCTTCCGTTCATCAAGTTATATTGGTTAAGTGTTTTCTTGTTAACTTAACCCCACGTGTTCAACATGTTGTATTGGTTAAGTGTCATCAATCAATTCAAGTTAACTTAACCCCACGTGTTCATCATGTTGTATTGGTTAAGTGTCATCAATCAATTCAATTTAACTTAACCCACCTACTTGTCATGTTACTTTGGTTAAGTGTTGACTTCTTGTGTTAACTTAACCCCAACACAAATCAAGTTATATTGGTTAAGTTTTCCCTCTTGTTTTAACTTAACCTTAACACAAGTCAAGTTATATTGGTTAAGTGTTGCCCTCTTGTTTTAACTTAACCTAACCACAAATCATGTTATATTGGTGGAGTGTTGCCCTCTTGTTTTAACTTAACCTTACCACAAATCAAGTTATATTGGTTAAGTGTTGCCCTCTTGTTTTAACTTAACCTTACCACAAATCAAGTTATATTGGTTAAGTGTTGCCCTCTTGTTTTAACTTAACCTTACCACAAATCATGCTATATTGGTTAAGTGTTGCCCTCTTGTTTTAACTTAACCTTACCGCAAATCAAGTTATATTAGTTAAGTGTTTCTTATTACTTAACCCTACCCATTCATCATGCTATACTGGTTAAGTGTTTCCTATTAACTCAAATCTAGTCGTTCATCTTGTTATACTGGTTAAGTGTTACCTTAATTAACTTAACCCTACCATTCATGTCTTAGCTTTAATTCATTAATTAAAGCACCGACCACTCACATTTGACAGGTATTGTTTCGGTTACTGGATGTGTCGGGCGGTTCCGGGCAGTTTTACACCGCAACTCAGTCTAACCTCGGGTTATTTTGGGCTTGATGCACTAACCTCTCAAATTAGATATATATTGTTATGGTTGCTGGATGTGCCGGGCGGTTCCGGGCAGTCTTACACTGTAACACAATCTAACCTCGGGTTAGGCATATTTGTCTTTTCTAAATTTACGTATTCACCTTCTATATTTATATGTAAATTATTGTCATTCAAGTCATGCCCAATTTCTCTGCAAAACATGTTCATAGTTTTAGGTATATAAATTATACCATTTCAATGCCACTAATCATTTTAAAATATGCCAATAACATGTAACTTCATGTTTTTCCCAACGTTACCCCCGCTAAACGTTCGCATAAATTTCATAGAATGTTAGGCTTCGCAATTTAGCCTAACTCAAAATCAAGAGGGGAAAAGGAAGAGACACGTAGCATTCAAGACAAGCATAAAATGGATCAAACATATGTCACATAAATTCAGCATAGAATAAATACATGTTTAATTATGAACTTGCAATTTTGAACCTAATCAACATGAACCATAAGCAAATGGACGGGAGTTTATATAGAACTACACAATTCCAATTGGTCATATATAGATGAACTTTCATTTTTGGATCTAATTAACATGGGTCTTAAACATACGAAATTACCCAAATCCAACTAGGCATGTAAATGCAAACTTTTATTTTGGGTCCAATGAACATAAACCTTAAGCATATAGAATTGCACATGTTCAACTAGACGTGTAAATGTAAACTTTAATTTTTGATCCATTTTTTATAGATCTAAATGTGAACCTAATCATAATACATGTTTTAGCCTAACAACTTGCATGATTCAATAAGCATAGATCTAAATGTAGATCTAAACATAATACATGTCTTAGCCTAATAACTTGCATGATTTAATAAACATAGATCTAAATGTAGATCTAAACAACTTGCATGATTCAATAAACAAAGATCTAAACAACTTAAATGATTCAATAAACATAGATCTAAATGTAGATCTAAACAACTTGCATGATTCAATAAACATAGATCTAAACAACTTGCATGTTTCAATAAACATAGATCTAAATAACTTGCATGATTCAATAAACATAGATCTAAATGTAGATCTAAACAACTTGCATGATACATAACATGAAAAAGTCACCATATTTACATAATATACGATTGGTTTAACATCAACATATAACCACAATAATCTCACAAGCATATACGATAAAATCGTTACAAGAATAGGCATAAATCAGCATCGTCATTATCTTACAACTAGTAATTACTCTAGTTTTCATTTTATTACAAATCACAACATTTAATCGTTCACATCTAAATAATAACAGGACTTACAAACAAAAGAAAGTCTTGTTTTTCTGGGATCTGTATTCTGAAATTTAATAGCTCTCCTTTGTTGTAGACGTTAGTTGAATTAGATTTGATTTGTAATTCCTAACTTGGTTCCTAATTGAATGAGAATGGCGGCTACTTTAGATTGAGTGTTGACAGCATGACGGTCTTAGGAATATTTTTTTGTGTGGCTTAGGGTTTAGATTTAGGTTGCGTATATAGAAGTTTGATATAATAGGAGTCGTCAGATTAACCTAGAGCAAATCAAAGCCATTCAAACCTAAGAGAACCAGCCAGAACTTGCCACACAAGCCTTAATGACACAGCAGATCGTCACACAAAGAAAAATGTCACATTTCAGATCTGACCCGAGGGGGAGGTCGACCCCCAGGTCGACACCTAGGTTGACCTATATATAGGGAGGTCGACCCCCTGGTCGACCTGGCCTGGGGTAGGTCAACCCCCCGGTCGACCTGCCTTGGTATTTAATTTTCTGAATTGTTTTATATAAATTTATGAAAGTTCCGAGGGCCATAACTTCTTCATACGAAGTCCGATTTTCGAAAACTTGGACTCTATTCCAAACAGAATTTCGAGACGAACGCAACGGCGTACCCTGTTTCACCTATTTCTCACATTTGTAATTAATTATTCTTTAATTCGTTACTTTAATATTCTCAGAAAATACGGGGTGTTACATTCTTCCCTCCTTAAACGATTTCGTCCCCGAAATCTTCAAATCAAGGAGAACGTATATCCTACCATCCAATCGTCCATCTACTCATCCATCAAACACAGGCATCCATTATCCTTAAAAAGATTTATAATGCCTTCATGATCATATACATAGTGTGTGTACATGTCCTTATCTAATGCAAAATCAGGCGGTCTAGTGATTCAGTAGACCCCCTCAATGCGAATTATGTCAGTGCCATGAGTCCATCATATATGCAATTATTCCTAATCATACTTTATAACTTCTACATGAGTCCACAATCATTCATAAAAATGCAAAATCCAGATGATAACACATCAAGTTTCAGTTCATATGTATAAAAATTCACTCATGCATATGCAATATGAAAGTGACTGAGCGGATCTAGTGCCTAATGTGTGTATATGCATCCACGAGCAACCACTAGCAAACACTTGCAACCACTTGCAACCACCAAACATAACATGTCTCAAATACATGTTTACATCCATTGGCTTCTACCTAAGGATTAAGAATAGGACCGAGAGGATATACTTAAAAGATAAAGACTAGCATGCAAATAAATATTACAGAAAAAGTGGAATCAAGGATATACCCTCAAAAAGGGTATGATGCGTGTATCTAGTCTCCAGTCTTCTAAGTTGCATCTTATTGAGCTTCACTCCACCGTACCTTAACTAATTTAACTTCACGATTGCGAAGCTTCTTGACCTCTATTTCCAAAACCTACTAGTAAAGATAGGACCTCGATCACTTACTGTGCTAGAGGGTATCCAATGTAGTCAAACTATCTTTCCAAGATAAATAGATGTTAACCATGATACCAAGTGTATATACTAAGATGATTAGAGGTCTCTCTTCTACTTCGCTTATCCATAATGTCACAAATCTGAGGGTCGATATCTCTCACGCAAACCATCCTAGTCGAACTTGACATCCCTTAAGTACAGGCCCCAAAGGCCTAAACCAATATCAGACAAGCACCCAAGGAATACCTCCTCCGAATTTGGACGATTTATGTTAGATGATACTAGCAAAACAACCAAACAATTGAGCACTTAACCGACTCTGGCTATCCTCGCCAATCTTGTTCCAAAACTATCGTTGATCGCATAACTGGCTTTGCATTGTCAACTAGATATACGCGGAAGTCTGTCTCGAGCTTTAGGGGGAAAACCCCTACCCTAATCAAAACATCTTGCGTACTCATGGACTAATCTAACGAATCGAAAATCGTCGATATATACATAAAGTGATTCTAAGTAGCTAAGACAAACGGATCCCTTAGGATCGCACGAAATTTCGAGGATATTCCCGAGGCAAGTCGAAAGTCTAACTACCCTCCTTTCACAATTACTAGCTAACCAATCCATGCCTAGAATCAATACATAGCCCATGAAACCCGAAAACATAAGTATTACACTTAACAAAGCTATTCTAAAATCCTTACAAACCAAAGTTAAATGAGCCGAACCACCAACCGGATTTGAGACAATAATGGGATCTTCTTATTATACTAGTACTAAGGTGCAGAGACTCAACTACAGAAGCAGATATAAACGAATGTGAAGTGTTAAAATCAAAAGAGTACTAATAAGAGGATCAAAAAGAAAAAAAACTAAACTCTTTCAACAGAAACCTTACTACCTCTCTCTCAGGTACACTGGCGGTGAGATCATGCATTTGCCCTCCTGAAAATCCTATCATTTGTTCTTTCCCTTGCCCTTGATTATACGACCCGTTATACCATAATAAAGATACTTCCTCTTGTTTTAGGTTTTACTATTCTTTCCTCCCCTCCTTTGTGAACCAAGTCTATATCCATGAGTTCTTCATCCTTGGGTTGTGCTCCTTAACCAAACTCCCTCATTCTCATCTTTGCCATCCTTGTGTAACTAGTTGATAGGTCTCTTGAAAGCTGCCTCCATCGCATGGAAAATCCTACAAAGCTCAAAAGAAAATTAGCCACAGTTGAAACTACAGCGGCTATAGATGGAAGTTGGACACTTCTTCGGCTTTTGACAAATATCCTAGTCTTATCAAGCCTACGGAACTATGCCGCGAGAGGGTACCTCTGAGAAAGCCAGGAGCCCCAGAGACTCAGGAAAGAATGAAACAAGGATTCAAACAGAGGATCAAAAGATAGTGCATATGGCTTTGGGGAATATGCCTTTAAAACGGAACTTTTCTTTTGAAAATGTGTATTTTAAAACCGTTTTGTAAATAAATTTTCAAATCTTTTATCCGATCCGGTAACCTTCTGCTCTGATACAACACCCCGCCTCCGTTAAGGTCACTCACAAAGGGAATGCCTTAATTTTGGTGGAGCATTATAGGTAAAAGATGCAGATAAATTACAAGACAGACAAATAAAGCAGCGGAAAATAAAGTCATTTTATTAACAACTTAATTCAGTCAAGCTTTTACAACAATTATCTCAGTCATACTTAAAAGTAATACATAGAAATTATGTCTTGATTCAAAAACTTCCAAATATACAAGAAGCATAAAAAAGCAATAATATTCCCCAATAAAGCGTGAACCAGCCATAGTAGTGGAAGAGAGGGTCCAAAGCAATACATCTACTTTCTTTAAGCTGTAAATGATCCGATCTAAGCTGAAGTATTCCCTCCCTGCGGACCTTGGGGGGGAACGGAAGAAAAGAAGGCGAAAGAAAATGGGTCAGACATGAGTCTGGTAAGTCCAGTGACTATTTAGCATGTAAACAAGAAAAGGGTCATGACATGAATAAATTGAATCTAGGACATCACCCTAGAAATAAGATAATAAGGCTGAATATGCTACCCATTTTACTTCTCTGCACCACCTAACTTGTGTCCCAACTAGTAATCTGTATAAAATGATAACGTGATCCCACCCCGTAATTGTGGTAGCCTTCAGGTGTACATCTATCGTGAGGATTCCACCTCAATCAGCCTAATTGCCATGAACTTGTTAGATGTACCCCTACTACCCTATCGATTGGCTCCTTATTTGTATTAATGTTCCATGTGTCTGTGTCAGTCGGTCCTCTCTTGCGTGTAGATACCCTCTACTGGTCCTACCATAAGGTGTATTGTAACACCCCACGTCCGCTAGGGTCACTCATACCAGGGGAATGCCTTAGTTTCGGTGAAGTATTTTAAGTGAATATAGAACAGTAAGATTACAACAAGACAGATATAAGTAATACTTGAAAATTTAAAACATCATTTCATTGCAGCGGAAAGTAATACATGTTTGGTTACATCACAAAACCATAAACCAAAGTCAAGTACATAATATCCATCTTGATAAAATAGAAGTACATAATCCTACTACATAACTAATAGCCATAAAAGGAAAGATAAGCTCGGCTTCACTTCAGAGGTCCAAGCTCCATAGGATAGATACAGCAATCGGATCAAAGCCCACTAGCACCAGGCCCACTCTAATAACATGGGGTTGGGGGAAAAAGATAAAAACAACGGGGTCAGACATAAGTCTGAGTGAGTCCTATAACCCTAATAATACAATCATTAAAATAACCAGAGAAGACATAAGTTGATATACGGTAACGACTGGGGATGAATGGCTACACTAAGCAGCTTGGTAAACTTAGGATAAACTAAGATAACCGTAAAGACGCATTTATCCACCCAAGGATAATTACTAGATTACACCGCCCCAGACTTATCCACCTAAGAGTAATTCCTACACTGCACCACACCAGTTTTACCTACCTAAGATTAATTCCTACTTAAAGGTTGATCCCACTAAATGTACTTAGTAATTTTTACCCAGTAGTTTCTAGTACCCCTACATAGGTGCCGTTTGCCCCTATCATTACTAGGTGTACCCACTACTCCCAAGCGATCGGCTCCCTAACGTAGATACCCGTGCTGGTCCCACAATGGGGTGTATCATTTCCCCAAAGTGGCAACCAGATAATATCAACGGTGCACGGCTTTATATCTACACGATGTAACAACGATTTACTAACCAGCCCGGGTCCACACACGCATATGAAACCCGTTGGTCCTACGTTGCCACCGCTAACCCGTTTTTGGCCTCTTATAGTCAAGCCCAATATGCGTGTCCCGTCACCCGACTTGGGTCGAGCCCACAAAGATACGTTTGGGATATTGGTTGAGATGGGCCCCCACAAGCTACCACTTAAGCTTGTTATTTTGTCTAGTGTATCCCACTTAACCGCTTTAACCATGTTCAATTACATGTTATAAATACTTTGGTTAAGTCATTAATCATATTTTAATTACCACTCAAGGCACCCACTAGATTTCCACATGACACCCAAGTCCTTTACTTAATTCCCACATGCCACCCGAGGCACTTACTTAACCCCTTAATCATGTTTAATTACATGTTCCACTTTGGTTAAGTATTCTAATCATGTTTTCTATTGCCACCCAAGGCAACCCACTAGTTTCCTCATGCCACCCCAGGCACCCACTTAACCTCTCATGTCCCTCTACATGCTAATGTGGTTAAGTGTTTCTTAATTAATTAATTAAGATCGTAACCTTTGTAAAGACCTCTCACATTAGACTGTCTTTTATGACCGCTGGTTAAGCCGGTTGGGTCCGGGCAGCCTTATGTCATAACCGAGTCTAACCTCGTGTCTTTACATTAATCACGTATTTAGTTTGTGCCTAAGACCTCTCACATTGGGCTAACATTTGTAGCAACTGGTTAAGCCGGTTGGGTCTGGGCAGTTTTACGCTACAACTGAGTCCAACCTCGTGTCTTAGTCAATTAATTACACCTAATTAATCACCCTCATAATTTAAATTAATTATCCCTAATTAATATTAAGCTTTTCATAACATGGGTAGACCTAACTCAATAGGTAAATTCCCATGGGGTAGACCTAACTCAATAGGTAAATTCCCAACACATAGTATGGGTACACCTAACTTAATAGGCAAATTCCCATACTATGTTCCTTTATTTTATGTTATGCATAATCATATTAATTTCACACAATCTTATTAACTTATGCATTTAATTAACCCCATCGTTCCCACGTAATTTCGTTCTCATGACATAATACATATAAAAGGTGCCAACTTGCATATGAATGAACATGTTTCAAAGGTGCCATCTTGCATATTAACAAACACATAACTTGCATATAAACTTGCATAATATGTCACATAACTTGCATATAATCTTGTATAACATGTCACATAACTTGCATATAATATGTCACATAACTTGCATATAATCTTGTATAACATGTCACATAACTTGCATATAATATGTCACATAACTTACATATTCACTTTGCATAATATACTTGCATATTAACCCATAGACTTGCATAATGTGTCATCATGAACTTGCATATTAACAAACATGTAACTTGCATATTAACAAACATGTAACTTGCATAGCATATCTTGCATATTAACATACATGTAACTTGCATATTAACGAACATGTAACTTGCATAGCATATCTTGCATATTAACATACATGTAACTTGCATAGCATATCACCAAGAACTTGCATATTAACAAACATGTAACTTGCATAGCATATCTTGCATATTAACATACATGTAACTTGCATATTAACGAACATGTAACTTTCATAGCATATCTTGCATATTAACATACATGTAACTTGCATATGAACTTGTTAAACATGCATAAACCCACTTGTTAAATATGCATAAAACAACTTATTAATCATGCATATTATCACATACTTAGCATGCATAGAATCACATACTAAACTTGCATAATATCATATACTTAGCATGCATAGAATCACATACTAAACTTGCATAATATCATATACTTAGCATGCATAGAATCACATACTCATCATGCATAATATCACCTACTTAACTTGCATAAAATCAATTACTTATTATGCATAAACCCACATATCCAACTTGCATAAACTCTCATATTCAACTTAGGATTAATATTATACATAGATTAGCATATCATTACAAATGATTCAAACTCACAAATCCGCATTCAAGACCATAAATCTCATTACACCTAATCTACTTATCTTAACAATTGATCATCAAAGTGATAGAAACTCACCACTAGCAATTTGCACTCCAAATGAAGAAGATTAAGATGCTTAGAATGGATTAGAAGTTGATTAGAGAGGTTGATTAGCTTGCTTTCCTCTTCATTGATTTGTGGAGGCCATGATCAAGTTTCATTTTGCCATAGTTTAGTTACTAGGTTTAATTATGAATGAATTAGGGTAGGGTTGTGGTCTTATTTATAGGATTAGGTTGCATTTTAGACCCTTAGATTAACCCTAGATTAGTTTAGGACCCTTAGATCTCGGAACTCTCCAGAAATCAGCCCTAAGACCAAGCCCAAACCCCAAACTGGTGCACCCAACCACAGAACTCTCTAGAAACTGTGCAGGTTTCTTGGCTCGGCACGGGCGCACTTCCCAAGTGCGCCAGTCTATTTTTGTACTGGCGCACTTCACAAGTGCGCCAGTGCATTTTTGTTCTGGCGCACTTCACAAGTGCGCCAGTGCATTTCTGGCCTGTTCCGGGTTCTTCTGCCTAACTTCGTTCGTCCATATCTCTTTCATACGGACTCCGATTCTCGAAAACTCGGACTCTATTTCGCCTATTTTTCCGAGACGAACGCAATGACGCAGCCCGTTTCCCTTGATTCCCACATCTGGGATTAGTTATTCTTTAATTTTTGAATTTTAGTATTAACCGAGATTCGGGGTGTTACATTCTCCCCTCCTTAAAGGATTTCGTCCCCGAAATCTCTAAGCTAAGGAGAATGCATATCCTACCATCCAAACAACCATCTACTCAATCCATCAAACACGGGCATCCATTGTCCTTAAACAATTTCTAATGATGTATGAGCATATGCGAAAAGTGTGTGTATATGTTCCCTATCTAATGTACGAACATATGCAAACCATGATAGTGCCATGCATCCAATATGTATGCGAGATAACCCTATCGACACATACCGTATCTATATGAGTGCACAATCATTCACCAAAATGCATCATCCATATGATAACACAATCATTATACATCCATCAATATAGCTAACTACACACAATTTTATGCAATATGCAATATGAAGTGATTGAGCCGATCTAGTGCCTAGAGTGTGTATATATGCATCCACGAGCAACCACTAGCAAACACTTGCATCCACTTGCATCCATCAACCATAACATGTCTCAAACACATGTTTCAACCATAGGTTTTCCCTATCTAAAGGTCAAACAGCACTAATCGAGAGAACATACTAAAGATAAGGTAAGTACTAGGCAGGCGATAAAGGAGAAGTTAAAAGACATACTCTCCAAAAAGAAATGGATACAAAGAACGCATCTTCGCTTCCGTCTCCCAAGTAGCATTTCTTTCGTCATCTCCCCATTGCACTCTAGCTAGCTGAACTTCTCTGTTCCTCAACTTCCTAGTCTCTGACCCAATGATGCGAGTAGGAGCTCGTCGAATCGTCTCATCGCGCTCTAACTCTGCTTCTTTAAGCAAACTCGGCTCTACCACCTCAGCGGTCTCATGTAAGCACTTCCTCAAATGGGACACATGAAATACATCACGTATACTACTAAGTCTGTCAGGCAACTCCACTCTATATGCCATCCGTCAAATTCTTTCCTTAATGGGAAATGGCCCTACAAACCTTGGTACTCACTTCCTAACAGATCCAAAGTGAACCACATTCCGTAACGGAGACACCTTGATAAAAAGCATGTCCTAATATCAAACTCAAGCTCTGTTCTCCTCTTGTCCGCATAAGATTCCGCCGCTTTCATCCTTCTTCGAATCCAACCCATCTTCTCTGAAGTCTCTCTAACCATATCTGGCCCAAGCAAGATCTTATCCGTAGATTCCCACCAACATGTAGGAGATCGACAAGGCCTTCCATAAAGAGCTTTGAAAGGAGCCATACCAATACTGGACTGAAAGCTGCTATTATATGCGAACTCCACCAACGGAAGATGCTCTTCCCATGTACCTCCAAAATCCAAAATACATAACCTCAAAAGATGTTCTAGATACGGTTCACCCTCTTGGTCTGACCGTCCGTCTGAGGATGAGATGCGGTGCTCAAACACAACTGAGTCCCTACCGCCTCTTGCAAACTCCTCCAAAACTCACTAGTGAAGATAGGATCTCGATCGCTCACTATACTGGGAGGTACACCATGCAATCTAATAATCCCTTGAAGGTAAACTGAAGCTAGTCATGGAATAGTCCTCTTGCTCTTCACGGGTATGAAATGGGCACACTTAGTAAGTCTATCTACCATAAGCCCAATCCCCGTATTACCCTTCCTTGATTTCGGTTATTCAACGAGGCACTATCCTACTTCCTATTTCGGAACTTCCAACGGGTGAAGCAACCCTCCGGGTTTCTTCTGTTCCACTTTCACTTGTTAGCATACCAAGCATCTAGCGACATACTTGGCCGCGTCTTTCTTCATATTGGCCAAAAAGAAAACTCGCCTCATGTCTTGGTACATCTTGTCCCTACCGGGATGAATGGTCATCTTCGACCGATGTGTATCATCAAGTATAGCCTTCCTTAAATTCTCGTCTTTCGGTACACCAAGTCTACCGTCTCTACGCCACCACCCCTTTCCATCTAGGGTGTACCTACTCAAATGGCTGGACGACTCCCCCCTTATGAGCTTCCCCACCAACTCAACCAACTGTGGGTCGTCCCTCTGCGCTTCTCCAATCCGCCCCAAAAGAGTAGGTCTAACCTCCAAAGAGGCTAGCAAACCGGGTGCAAAGTCAACGGAAGGTCTAAAGTCAAACATAGGAATAAACTCTAAACTCTATAGTTCAACGAACAATGATCTCAAGGACAACTTTTTTTTCTTCTTAAGGCGTCTGCTACCATGTTTCCCTTGTCAGGGGTATACGCTATCTCAAACTCATAAGATGCTAAAAATCCTATCCAAAATCGTCACAACTGTCCATCTCTCACGCAGACCACCCTAGTCGAATTCGACATCCCCCAAATGCAAGCCCCAAAGGCCGAAACCAATATCAGACAAACACCCAAGGGACATCTCCTTCGAGTTCAGGCAACCTACGTGAGATGATACTAAAAATAATAATAATAATGGCTAAACAATTAAGCCTTTGACCAACTTTGGATGTCCTCGCCAGTCTCGCTCCAAAACCACCGTTTATCCTATAACTGGCTTTGCTCACCCTATTGAGCACATACGAAAACTTATTACGCTCCTTGGAAAGACCAAGATGTCATTTACAAAGGCCATCACAAACTTATTTAGGTACTCCCTGAACACCCTTCTCTTCCAATCAACAAAGTATGCGGGGGCGTTCGTCAAACCAAATAGCATCACCAGCCACTCATAAAACCATCCGGAGTCCTAAAGGCAATCTTCTCTATACTATCGTCAGCCACTCTCAACTGACGAAACCATGTGGCTTAGTCCAACTGCGAAAATACTGAGGCGCCAACCAACTGATCAAAGAGATCATCAATCTTTGGCAATGGGTGTCTATTCTTCTTTGTGAGTTTATTTAGTTCTCTTTAGCCTACACAAAGTCTGAGGGACCCATCCGCCTTCATGGCAAAAACTACTGGAGCGCCCCACTCCGATATACTTCTTCTTATGAACCCCTTCTCAAGCAATCGCCTACTTACTTATGGAGTTCCCTCCTCTCACGAGGAGCCTTGTGGCACACTGGCCAAGTCACTGGTTTGGCATTGTTTACCAGATATATTCGGAAGTCAATCTCCCGCTCCGGAGGTAAGCCCCTCACCTTCTCAAACACATCCGAGTATTCCCGGACCACTCTAACAGATCGCAAACTCTCGACCGACGTGTCAAGCGATTCTAGGTAACTTAGCAAAACAGATTCCATGGGATTACAAAAGATCGCGAGAGTGTTACCCAAGCGGGTCATAAGCCTAACAACTCTCCCTTCAAAATCAAGAACGGCACCCCTACTGGATAACCAGTTCATGCCCAAAACTAACCCATAGTCCGTGAAGCCCAACAAGCATCACATCCAAACTCAATGCTAAGTATAGAGACTTTCAAACCCAAACACATCATGGAGCCCAATTGGGTTTGAAACAACTAAGGGATCATCTACTAAACTGGTGTCTAAGTGCAGTGACTCACTAACAATGATGAGATAAACGAACTTAATGCGTCCAAATCAAATAAAGTTCGAATCGGATAATAAAGAAATCCAAATTCCAACCTAGACGGTCTTATCCCCATCCGGCACCCTAGTCGTGAGGAAATACAACTATCCTCCAGAAGATTCCATACCTTGCCCTTGCTTCTTTGGACGATCCTAATAAGGTGTCCTATTCCTCCCCAAAAGGATAACTACTAGCCTTCTCCTTCCCATTCTCCACTCGTAACCTCCCATCAATGAGGTTTCGTCCTTCATTAACAAAACAACTATTAGAGCCTTCCTCCCATCGTCCATCCAATAAGTACTTACTAGTTCTCCTCCTTCTTGAACCAACTTCTAATCTAATTAACGTCTAATTCCCTTGAAGCGGTTTTCCATTCTTATCTATCTTAGAAAAATCATCTACACACGGAGGGGAAACTCAAAACGAGAGAGAAAGAGATTCAAAACGGAGAATTCGAAAGATATAGATATGGCTATTGGGGATTATGCTTTTCTTTCAAAAACTTTTCTCTTAAAAGACATGTTTTTGAAAATACTCCTTTCAAAAATATTCTTAGAAAATATTTTTTCTAAAAATTTTATCTGTTCTGGTAACCTTAAGCTCTGATACCACGTGTAACACCCCACGTCCGCTAGGGTCACTCATACCAGGGGAATGCCTTAGTTTCGGTGAAGTATTTTAAGTGAATATAGAACAGTAAGATTACAACAAGACAGATATAAGTAATACTTGAAAATTTAAAACATCATTTCATTGCAGCGGAAAGTAATACATGTTTGGTTACATCACAAAACCATAAACCAAAGTCAAGTACATAATATCCATATTGATAAAATAGAAGTACATAATCCCACTACATAACTAATAGCCATAAAAGGAAAGATAAGCTCGGCTTCACTTCAGAGGTCCAAGCTCCATAGGATAGATACAGCAATCGGATCAAAGCCCACTAGCACCAGGCCCACTCTAATAACCTGGGGTTGGGGGAAAAAGATAAAAACAACGGGGTCAGACATAAGTCTGAGTGAGTCCTATAACCCTAATAATATAATCATTAAAATAACCAGAGAAGACATAAGTTGATATACGGTAACGACTGGGGATGAGTGGCTACACTAAGCAGCTTGGTAAACTTAGGATAAACTAAGATAACCGTAAAGACGCATTTATCCACCCAAGGATAATTACTAGATTACACCGCCCCAGACTTATCCACCTAAGAGTAATTCCTACACTGCACCACACCAGTTTTACCTACCTAAGATTAATTCCTACTTAAAGGTTGATCCCACTAAATGTACTTAGTAATTTTTACCCAGTAGTTTCTAGTACCCCTACATAGGTGCCGTCTGCCCCTATCATTACTAGGTGTAACCACTACTCCCAAGCGATCGGCTCCCTAACGTAGATACCCGTGCTGGTCCCACAATGGGGTGTATCATTTCCCCAAAGTGGCAACCAGATAATATCAACGGTGCACGGCTTTATATCTACACGATGTAACAACGATTTACTAACCAGCCCGGGTCCACACACGCATATGAAACCCGTTGGTCCTACGTTGCCACCGCTAACCCGTTTTTGGCCTCTTATAGTCAAGCCCAATATGCGTGTCCCGTCACCCGACTTGGGTCGAGCCCACAAAGATACGTTTGGGATATTGGTTGAGATGGGCCCCCACAAGCTACCACTTAAGCTTGTTATTTTGTCTAGTGTATCCCACTTAACCGCTTTAACCATGTTCACTTACATGTTATAAATACTTTGGTTAAGTCATTAATCATATTTTAATTACCACTCAAGGCACCCACTAGATTTCCACATGACACCCAAGTCCTTTACTTAATTCCCACATGCCACCCGAGGCACTTACTTAACCCCTTAATCATGTTTAATTACATGTTCCACTTTGGTTAAGTATTCTAATCGTGTTTTCTATTGCCACCCAAGGCAACCCACTAGTTTCCTCATGCCACCCCAGGCACCCACTTAACCTCTCATGTCCCTCTACATGCTAATGTGGTTAAGTGTTTCTTAATTAATTAATTAAGATCGTAACCTTTGTAAAGACCTCTCACATTAGACTGTCTTTTATGACCGCTGGTTAAGCCGGTTGGGTCCGGGCAGCCTTATGTCATAACCGAGTCTAACCTCGTGTCTTTACATTAATCACGTATTTAGTTTGTGCCTAAGACCTCTCACATTGGGCTAACATTTGTAGCAACTGGTTAAGCCGGTTGGGTCTGGGCAGTTTTACGCTACAACTGAGTCCAACCTCGTGTCTTAGTCAATTAATTACACCTAATTAATCACCCTCATAATTTAAATTAATTATCCCTAATTAATATTAAGCTTTTCATAACATGGGTAGACCTAACTCAATAGGTAAATTCCCATGGGGTAGACCTAACTCAATAGGTAAATTCCCAACACATAGTATGGGTACACCTAACTTAATAGGCAAATTCCCATACTATGTTCCTTTATTTTATGTTATGCATAATCATATTAATTTCACACAATCTTATTAACTTATGCATTTAATTAACCCCATCGTTCCCACGTAATTTCGTTCTCATGACATAATACATATAAAAGGTGCCAACTTGCATATGAATGAACATGTTTCAAAGGTGCCATCTTGCATATTAACAAACACATAACTTGCATATAAACTTGCATAATATGTCACATAACTTGCATATAATCTTGTATAACATGTCACATAACTTGCATATAATATGTCACATAACTTGCATATAATCTTGTATAACATGTCACATAACTTGCATATAATATGTCACATAACTTACATATTCACTTTGCATAATATACTTGCATATTAACCCATAGACTTGCATAATGTGTCATCATGAACTTGCATATTAACAAACATGTAACTTGCATATTAACAAACATGTAACTTGCATAGCATATCTTGCATATTAACATACATGTAACTTGCATATTAACGAACATGTAACTTGCATAGCATATCTTGCATATTAACATACATGTAACTTGCATAGCATATCACCAAGAACTTGCATATTAACAAACATGTAACTTGCATAGCATATCTTGCATATTAACATACATGTAACTTGCATATTAACGAACATGTAACTTTCATAGCATATCTTGCATATTAACATACATGTAACTTGCATATGAACTTGTTAAACATGCATAAACCCACTTGTTAAATATGCATAAAACAACTTATTAATCATGCATATTATCACATACTTAGCATGCATAGAATCACATACTAAACTTGCATAATATCATATACTTAGCATGCATAGAATCACATACTAAACTTGCATAATATCATATACTTAGCATGCATAGAATCACATACTCATCATGCATAATATCACCTACTTAACTTGCATAAAATCAATTACTTATTATGCATAAACCCACATATCCAACTTGCATAAACTCTCATATTCAACTTAGGATTAATATTATACATAGATTAGCATATCATTACAAATGATTCAAACTCACAAATCCGCATTCAAGACCATAAATCTCATTACACCTAATCTACTTATCTTAACAATTGATCATCAAAGTGATAGAAACTCACCACTAGCAATTTGCACTCCAAATGAAGAAGATTAAGATGCTTAGAATGGATTAGAAGTTGATTAGAGAGGTTGATTAGCTTGCTTTCCTCTTCATTGATTTGTGGAGGCCATGATCAAGTTTCATTTTGCCATAGTTTAGTTACTAGGTTTAATTATGAATGAATTAGGGTAGGGTTGTGGTCTTATTTATAGGATTAGGTTGCATTTTAGACCCTTAGATTAACCCTAGATTAGTTTAGGACCCTTAGATCTCGGAACTCTCCAGAAATCAGCCCTAAGACCAAGCCCAAACCCCAAACTGGTGCACCCAACCACAGAACTCTCTAGAAACTGTGCAGGTTTCTTGGCTCGGCACGGGCGCACTTCCCAAGTGCGCCAGTCTATTTTTGTACTGGCGCACTTCACAAGTGCGCCAGTGCATTTTTGTTCTGGCGCACTTCACAAGTGCGCCAGTGCATTTCTGGCCTGTTCCGGGTTCTTCTGCCTAACTTCGTTCGTCCATATCTCTTTCATACGGACTCCGATTCTCGAAAACTCGGACTCTATTTCGCGTATTTTTCCGAGACGAACGCAATGACGCAGCCCGTTTCCCTTGATTCCCACATCTGGGATTAGTTATTCTTTAATTTGTGAATTTTAGTATTAACCGAGATTCGGGGTGTTACATGTATCAATCCTTATGATAGCGACCCGACATGATTCAAGATGCACAGTGTATAACTACTAGTACTCAGTGCCTGCTTTTTCCCACTCCGGAGTACGTGCATGCTCGTAAACCGTCGGAACCTACACTGACGTACCCCCTACCGCTGTTTTGACGGCTTATAATCAGCCCGGTAATCGTACCCCCACCCTGCCTAGTTCAGGGTACCATGATAAATCTATGTGGGTTACTGCTGAAATGGGTCCCTGTTACTAGGGTTTCCTTATTGGTTAAATTTGTGGGCCTATATTTACTAATATTACCCACCAACCTGATAAGTACTTAACCCTCCAACTGATTCAAGCATGTTTATTTAACGGTTAAGTTTTTGGGCCTATATGTACTAATATTACCCACCTACACGAGATGTACTTAACCCTCCCCTTGATTCAAGCATGTTTATTAAAAGGTTAAGTTTTGTGGGCCTACATTACCTACCTACACGAGATATACTTAACCCTCCCCTTTGATTCAAGCATGTTTATTAAACGGTTAATTTTTGTGGGCCTATATCTACTAGTATTACCCATCAACCCGATACGTACTTAACCCTCCCATTCATCGTGTCATGTTGGTTAAGTGTTCCTTATTTACTTAACCCCTTCCGTTCATCAAGTTATATTGGTTAAGTGTTTTCTTGTTAAGTTAACCCCACGTGTCCATCATGTTGTATTGGTTAAATGTCATCAATCAATTCAAGTTAACTTAACCCCACGTGTTCATCATGTTCTATTGGTTAAGTGTCATCAATCAATTCAAGTTAACTTAACTCGCCTACTTATCATGTTACTTTGGTTAAGTGTTGCCTTCTTGTGTTAACCTAACCCCACCACAAATCAAGTTATGCTGGTTAAGTGTTGCCCTCTTGTTTTAACTTAACCTTACCACAAGTCAAGTTATATTGGTTAAGTGTTGCCCTCTTGTTTTAACTTAACCTTACCACAAATCAAGTTATATTGGTCAAGTGTTGCCCTCTTGTTTTAACTTAACCTTACCACAAATCAAGTTATATTGGTTAAGTGTTTCTTATTACTTAATCCTACCCATTCATCATGCTATACTGGTTAAGTGTTTCCTATTAACTAAACCCTAGTCATTCATCTTGTTATATTGGTTAAGTGTTACCTTAATTAACTTTCCTGTCTTAACTTTAATTCATTCATTAAAGCACCAACCACTCACATTAGACAGGTATTGTTGCGGTTACTGGATGTGCCGGGCGGTTCCGGGCAGTTTTACACCGCAACTCAGTCTAACCTCGGGTTCTTTTGGGCTTAATGCACTAACCTCTCACATTAGATATATATTGTTACGGTTGTTGGATGTGCCGGGCGGTTCCGAGCAGTCTTACATCGTAACTCAATCTAACCTCGGGTTAGGCATATTTGTCTTTTCTAAATTTACATATTTACCTTCTATATTTATATGTAAATCATTATCATTCAAGTCATGCCCAATTTCTCTCTAAAACATGTTCATAATTTTAGGTATATAAATTATACCATTTCAATGCCACTAGTCATTTTAAAATATGCCAATAACATGTAACTTCATGTTTTTTCCAACGTTACCCCCGCTAAACGTTCGCATAAATTTCATAGAATGTTAGGCTTTGCAATTTAGCCTAACTCAAAATCAAGAGGGGAAAAGGAAGAGACACGTAGCATTCAAGACAAGCATAATATGGATCCAGCATATGTCACATAAATTTGGCATAGAATAAATATATGTTTAATTATGAACTTGCAATTTTGAACCTAATCAACATGAACCATAAGCATATGGATGGGAGTTTACATAGAACTACACGATTCCAATTAGTCATATAAAGGTGAACTTGCATTTTTGGATTTAATTAACATGGGTCTTAAACATATGAAATTACCCAAATCCAACTAGGCATGTAAATGCAAACTTTTATTTTGGATCCAATGAACATAAACCTTAAACATATAGAATTGCACAAGTTCAACTAGACATGTGAATGTAAACTTTAATTTTTGATCCACTTTTCATAGATCTAAATGTGAACCTAATCATAATACATGTCTTAGCCTAACAACTTGCATGATTCAATAAGCATAGATCTAAATGTAGATCTAAACATAATACATGTCTTAGCCTAATAACTTGCATGATTTAATAAACATAGATCTAAATGTAGATCTAAACAACTTGAATGATTCAATAAACATAGATCTAAACAACTTGCATGATTCAATAAACATAGATCTAAATGTAGATCTAAACAACTTGCATGATTCAACAAACATAGATCTAAACAACTTGCATGATTCAATAAACATAGATCTAAACAACTTGCATGATTCAATCAACATAGATCTAAATGTAGATCTAAACAACTTGCATTATACATAACATGAAAAAGTCACCATATTTACATAATATACGATTGGTTTAACATCAACATATAACCACAATAATCTCACAAGCATATATGATAGAATCGTTACAAGAATAGGCATAAATCAGCATCGTCGTTATCTTACAACTAGGAATTACTCTAGTTTTCATTTTATTACAAATCACAACTTTAGTTCATTCACATCTAAATAATAACAGGACTTACAAACAGAAGAAAGTCTTGTTTTTCTGGGATCTGTATTCTGAAATTGAATAGCTCTCCTTTGTTGTAGACGTTAGTAGAATTAGATTTGATTTGTAATTCCTAACTTGCTTCCTAGTTGAATGATAACGGCGGCTAATCTAGATTGAGTGTTGACAGCATGATGGCCTTAGGAATATTTTTTGTGTGGCTTAGGGTTTAGATTTAGGTTTCTTATATAGAAGTTTGATTTAATAGGAGTCGTCAGATTAACCTAGAGAAAATCAAAGCCATTCAAACCAAAGAGATCCAACCAGAACTTGCCACACAAGCCCTAATGACACAACAGACCGTCACACAAAGAAAAACATCACATTTCAGATCTGACCCGAGGGGGAGGTCGACCCCCAGGTCAACCTGTATATAGGGAGGTCGACCCCCTGGTCGTCCTGGCCTGGGGTAGGTCGACCTGCCTTGGTATTTAATTTTCTAGATTGTTTTATATAAATTTCTGAAAGTTCCGAGGGCCATAACTTCTTCATACGAAGTCTGATTTTCGAAAACTTGGACTCTGTTCCAAGCATAATTTCGAGACGAACGCAATGGCGTAACCCATTTCACCTATTTCTCACATTTATAATTAATTATTCTTTAATTCCTTACTTTAATTTTATCAGAAAATATGGGGTGTTACATTCTCCCCTCCTTAAAGGATTTCGTCCCCGGAATCTTCAAATCAAGGATAACGTATATCCTACCATCCAATCGTCCATCTACTCATCCATAAAACACAGGCATCCATTATCGTTAAACAGATTTCTAATGCCTTCATGATCATATGCATAATTTGTGTACATGTCCTTATCTAATGCAAAATCAGGCGGTCTACTGATTCAGTTGACCTCCTTAATGCGAATTATGTCAGTGCCATAAGTCCATCATGTATGCAATTATTCCTAATCGTACTTTATAACTTCTACGTGAGTGCACAATCATTCATACAAATGCAACATCCATATGATAACACATCAAGTTTCAGTTCATATGTATAAAAATTCACTCATGCATATGCAATATGAAAGTGACTGAGCCGATCTAGTGCCTAATGTGTGTATATGCATCCACGAGCAACCACTAGCAAACACTTGCAACCACTTGCATCCACCAAACATAACATGTCTCAAATACATGTTTACATCCATTGGCTTCTACCTAAGGATCGAGAATAGGACCGAGAGGATATACCTAAAAGATAAAGACTAGCATGCAAATAAATATTACAGAAAAAGTGGAATCAAGGATATACCCTCAAAAAGGGTATGATGCGCGTATCAAATCTTCAGTCTTCTAAGTTGCATCTTCTTGAGCTTCACTCCACCGTACCTTAACTAATTTAACTTCACGATTACGAAGCTTCTTGACCTCCATTTCCAAAACTTACTAGTAAAGATAGGACCTCGATCACTTACTGTGCTAGAGGGTATCCAATGTAGTCGAACTATCTTTCCAAGATAAACAGATGTTAACCATGATACCAAGTGTATATACTAAGATGATTAGAGGTCTCTCTTATACTTAGCTTATCCATCATGTCACAAATCTGAGGGTCAATATCTCTCATGCAAACCATCCTAGTCGAACTTGGCGTCCCTCAAGTACAAGTCCCAAAGGCCAAAACCAATATCAGATAAGAACCCAAGGAATACCTCCCCCGAATTTGGACGATTTATATGAGATGATACTAGCAAAAAAACCAAACAATTGAGCACTTAACCGACTCTGGCTATCCTCGCCAATCTTGTTCCAAAACTATCGTTGATCGCATAACTGGCTTTGCATTGTCAACTAGATATACATGGAAGTCTGTCTCGAGCTTTAGGGGGAAAACCCTACCCTAATCAAAACATCTTGCGCACTCATGGACTATTCCAACGAATCGAAAATCATCGATAGATACATAAAGTGATTCTAAATAGCTAAGACAAACTGATCCCTTAGGATCGCACAAAATCTCGAGGGTATTCCCGAGGCAAGTCGAAAGTCTAACTACCCTCCTTTCACAATTACTAGCTAACCAATCCATGCCTAGAATCAACCCATAGCCCATGAAACCCGAAAACATAAGTATTACACTTAACATAGCTATTCTCAAATCCTAACAAACCAAAGATAAATGAGCCGAACCACCAACCGGATTTGAGACAACAATGGAATCTTCTTAGTATACTAGTACTAAGGTGTAGAGACTCGACTACGGAAGCAGATATAAACGAATATGAAGCGCTAAAATCAAAAGAGTACTAACAGGAGGATCAAAAAGGAAAAAAAACTAAACTCTTTCAACAAAAACCTTACTACCTCTCTCTCAGGTACGCTGGCGGTGCGAGCATGCATTTGCCCTCTTGAAAATCCTGTCATTTGTTCTCGCCCTTGCCCTTAATTATACGACCCGTTATACCATAATAAAGATACTTCCTCTTGTTTTAGGTTTTACTATTCTTTCCTCCCCTCCTTTGTGAACCAAGTCTATATCCATGAGTTCTTCATCCTTGGGTTGTGCTCCTTAACCAAACTCCCTCATTCTCATCTTTGCCATCCTTGTGTAACTAGCTGACAGATCTCTTGAAAGCTGCCTCCATCGCATGGAAAATCCTACAAATCTCGAAAGAAAATTAGCCGCAGGTGAAACTAGAGCGGCTATAGATGGAAGTTGGGCACTTCTTCTCCCTTTGACAGATATCGTAGTCTTATCAAGCCTACGGAACCATGCCGCGATGAGGGTACCTCCGAGAAAGCCAGGAGCCCCGGAGACTCAGGAAGATGGAAACAAGGATTCAAACAGAGGATCAAAAGATAGTGCATATGGCTTTGGGGAATATGCCTTTAAAACAAAACTTTTCTTTTGAAAATGCTTCTTTTAAAACCGTTTTGAAAATAATTTTTCAAATCTTTTATCCGATCCAGTAACCTTCAGCTCTGATACCAAGTGAAACACCCCGCCTCCGTTAAGGTCACTCACAAAGGGAATGCCTTAACTTTGGTGGAGCATTATAAGTAAAAGATGCAGATAAATTACAAGATAAAAAAATGAAGCAGCGAAAAATAAAGTCATTTTATTAACAACTTAATTCAGTCAAGCTTTTACAACAATTTTCTCAATCATAATTAAAGGTAATACATAGAAATTCTGTCTTGATTCAAAAACTTCCAAATATAAAATAAGCATAAAAAACAATGATATTCCCCAGTAAAGCGTGAACCAGCCATAGCAGTGGAAGAGAGGGTCCAAAGCTATACATCTACTTTCTTCAAGCTAGAAATGCTCCGATCTAAGCTGAAGTATTCCCTCCCTGCGGACTGGGGGGGAGGGGGGAAAGGGAGGAAACGGAAGAAAAGATGGTGAAAGAAAATGGGTCAGACATGAGTCTGGTAAGTCCAGTGACTATTTAGCATGTAAACAAAAAAGGGTCATGACATGAATAAACTGAATCTAGGACATCACCCTAGAAATAAGATAATAAGGCTGAATATGCAACCCGTATTACTTCTCTGCACCACCTAACTTGTATCCCAACTAGTAATCTGTATAAAATGATAATGTGATCCCACCTCGTAATTGTGGTAGCCTTCAGGTGTACATCTATCGTGAGGATTACACCTCAATCAGCCTAATTGCCATGAACATGTAAGATGTACCCTTACTACCCTATCGATCGGCTCCTTACTTGCATTAATGTTCAATGTGTCTGTGTCAATCGGCCCTCTCTTGCATGTAGATACCCTGTGTTGGTCCCACCATAAGGTGTATCAATCCTTATGATAGCGACCCGACACGATTCAAGATGCACAGTGTATAACTACTGGTACTCAGTGTCTGCTTTTTCCCACTCCGGAGTACGTGCAAGCCCGTAAACCGTCGGAACCTACACTGACGTACCCCCTGCCGCTGTTTTGACCGCTTATAATCAGCCCAGTAATCGTGTCCCACCCTTCCTAATTCAGGGTACCGTGATACATCTATGTGGGTTACTGCTGAAATGGGCCCCCGTTACTAGGGTTTCCTTTTTGATTAAGTTTGTGGGCCTATATTTACTAATATTACCCACCAACCCGATATGTACTTAACCCTCCCACTGACTCAAGCATGTTTATTTAACGGTTAAGTTTATGGGCCTATATGTACTAATATTACCCACCTTCACGAGATATACTTAACCCTCCCTTTGATTCAAGCATGTTTATTAAACGGTTAAGTTTTGTGGGCCTATATTACCCACCTACACGAGATGTACTTAACCCTCCCCTTCGATTCAAGCACGTTTATTAAACGGTTAAGTTTTGTGGGCCTATATTTACTAATATTACCCACCAACCCGATATGTACTTAACCCTCCCATTCATCGTGTCATGTTGGTTAAGTGTTCCTTATTTACTTAACCCCTTTCGTTCATCAAGTTATATTGGTTAAGTGTTTTCTTGTTAACTTAACCCCACATGTTCATCATGTTGTATTGGTTAAGTGTCATCAATCAATTCAAGTTAACTTAACCCCATGTGTTCATCATGTTCTATTGGTTAAGTGTCATCAATCAATTCAAGTTAACTTAACCTGCCTATTTGTCATGTTACTTTGGTAAGTGTTGCCTTCTTGTGTTAACTTAACCCCACCACAAATCAAGTTATATTGGTTAAGTGTTGCCCTCTGATTTAGCTTAACCTTACCACAAGTCAAGTTATATTGGTTAAGTGTTGCCCTCTTGTTTTAAGTTAACCTTACCACAAATCAATTTATATTGGTTAAGTGTTGCCATCTTGTTTTAATTTAACCTTACCACAAATCAAGTTATATTGGTTAAGTGTTTCCCTCTTGTTTTAACTTAACCGTACCACAAATTAAGTTATATTGGTTAAGTGTTTCCTATTAACTTAACTCTAGTCATTCATCTTGTTATATTAGTTAAGTGTTACCTTAATTAACTTAACCCTACCATTCCTGTCTTATCTTTAATTCATTCATTAATGCACCAACCACTCACATTAGACAGGTATTGTTGCGGTTACTGGATGTGCCGGGCGGTTCTGGGCAGTTTTACACCGCAACTCAGTCTAACCTCAGGTTCTTTTGGGCTTGATGCACTAACCTCTCACATTAGATATATATTGTTACGGTTGTTGGATGTGCCGGGCGGTTCCGGGCAGTCTTACACCGTAACTCAATCTAACATCGGGTTAGGCATATTTATCTTTTCTAAATTTTCATATTTACCTTCTATATTTATATGTAAATTTTTTTCATTCAAGTCATGCCCAATTTCTCTCTTAAACATGTTCATAATTTTAGGTATATAAATTATACCATTCCAATGCCACTAATCATTTTAAAATATGCCAATAACATGTAGCTTCATGTTTTTTCCAACGTTACCCCCGCAAAACGTTTGCATAAATTTCATAGAATGTTAGGCTTCGCAATTTAGCCTAACTCAAAATCAAGAGGGGAAAAGGAAGAGACACGTAGCATTCAAGACAAACATAATATGGATCCAACGTATGTCACATAAATTTGGCATACAATAAATATATGTTTAATTATGAACCTGCAAATTTGAACCTAATCAACATGAACCATAAGCATATGAATGGGAGTTTACATAAAACTACACAATTCCAACTAGTCATATAAAGGTGAACTTGCATTTTTGGATCTAATTAACATGGGTCTTAAACATACGAAATTACCCAAATCCAACTAGGCATGTAAATGCAAACTTTTATTTTGGATCCGATGAACATAAACCTTAAGCATATAGAATTGCACAAGTTCAACTAGACATGTGAATGTAAACTTTAATTTTTGATCCACTTTTCATAGATCTAAATGTGAACCTAATCATAATACATGTCTTAGCCTAATAACTTGCATGATTCAGTAAGCATAGATCTAAACATAATACACGTCTTAGCCTTATAACTTGCATGATTTAATAAACATATATCTAAATGTAGATCTAAACAACTTGCATGATTCAATAAACATAGATCTAAACAACTTGCATGATTAAATAAACATAGATCTAAACGTAGATCTAAACAACTTGCATGATTCAATAAACATAGATCTAAACAACTTGTATGATTCAATAAACATAGATCTAAACAACTTGCATGATTCAATAAACATAGATCTAAATGTAGATCTAAACAACTTGCATGATACATAACATGAAAAAGTTACCATATTTACATAATATACGATTGGTTTAACAACAACATATAACCACAATAATCTCTCAAGCATATACGATAAAATTGTTACAAGAATAGGCATAAAACAACAACGTCAATATCTTACAACTAGGAATTACTCTAGTTTTCATTTTATTAAAAATCACAACTTTTAATCGTTCATATCTAAATAATAACAGGACTTACAAACAAAAGAAAGTCTTGTTTTTCTGGTATCTGTATTCTGAAATTGAATATCTCTCCATTGTTGTAGACGTTAGTTGAATTAGATTTGATTTTTAATTCCTAACTTGCTTCCTAGTTGAATGAGAATGGTAGCTACTCTAGATTGAGTGTTGACAGCATGACGGTCTTAGGAATATTTTTTGTGTGGCTTAGGTTTTAGATTTAGGTTGCTTATATAGAAGTTCGATTTAATACGAGCCGTCAGATTTACCTAGAGCAAATCAAAGCCATTCAAACCTAAGATAACCAACCAGAACTTGCCACACAAGCCCAAATGACACAACAGATCGTCACACAAAGAAAAACGTCACATTTTAGATCTGACCCGAGGGGGAGGTCGACCCACCCAGGTCGACCCCCAGGTCGACACCCAGGTTGACCCCCAGGTCGACACCCAGGTCGACCTGTATATAGGGAGGTCGACCCCCTAGTCGACCTGGCCTGGGGTAGGTCGACCCCCAGGTCGACCTGCCTTGGTATTTAATTTTCTGAATTGTTTTATATAAATTTCTGAAAGTTCTGAGGGCCATAACTTCTTCATACGAAGTCTGATTTTTGAAAACTTGGACTCTATTCCAAGTAGAATTTCGAGACGAACGCAATGGCGTAACTCGTTTCACCTTTTTCTCACATTTGTAATTAATTATTCTTTAATTCATTACTTTAATATTCTCAGAAAATACGGGGTGTTACTCACAATCCAAACTAAGAAGATCATCAAACAACTAAACATAACCAAGCTAATAGTTTCATAAGAAAAATAAGAGCATTATTACCCAACCAAAATAAGACTTTTAAAATGATACTAAAGCATATAAATCTCACAACTTCATACTTAAGCTTCATCAGATTCAGTTTCTTCAGAAGAGGTCCAGTTAAGAGGTGAAATTGGTCGCTTTTCTGGATCTGTTAAGTGGCCAATTGCCGCAAGAGAACATGAGATAGATTTCCACATCCCTCCTAGAAAATCTTTAATCTTATCAAACTTTTTGTCATTCTTCTTATCCATTCATTTGAGCCTTGCTTCCAGGAGGAGTTTATTGCGTGCAACTATATCAATAGCTTGCATTGCTGTTTGATTTGGTTCCGTGAGACGAATATCTTCCGGATTAGCTCGAATGGTACTCGATGGTGGATGATCCGAATTTCTATTTCTCCATTCCTCTAAACTCATAATGCAGACTTATGGAGGAGGCATGTGCGTTTGCTTTAAATTCTTTTTGTCTAGAAATTTTATTTCAATCATTTCTGAGTTCGGTTTTGGAATCTTTGCACTCTCAAAAATTCTCCTCAAATATTTTCCATAATAAAAATATGTGGTGATTCCTTGTGTATACAGGAGAAGATGATCCATAATAGCTTGCATCCAATTAACCTTAATATTTCCAAATGTTGCATATAAAGCCCGGAAATGTCCGAGTATACAAGGTCATGAGTTTCAGACCTAGGAAGTATTGTTCGAGTAAGAACATGATGGAGTACTCTCGCATTAGGTCGTAATCGCTTAGTTTTAGTTCCATCCGAGTCATCATACATAAAGAGTTGACTAATTTCATCCCGTACTCCATATTCCCAAGTTAATTCGGATAATGCAATTCCATCCGTTGGTGAATTCAACACTTCTCCAAGTCTATCAATGGTTATGAAAACAGGTTTTCCGCACACAAGACTCCACACATAATTATGTGAATTACTAGGTGTGACGGCCCGCCCCGCACCAGCCTGCATTTCCTTCGAAAGTGCGCTGTACACATGCCCAACTAGCACGGGACGATCGTCAGAAGAAAGGGAAGAAGGGAATTAACTAACGATGAACCTGTAGAATGTCTCATAGCGCATGGGATAAAATATATAATAATAACATACTTGACATAAAACAGGTGAGACAGCGCATAAGCTGATAACTAAAATCAACATCAACATCAGAGCAGCGGAAATCCAAATACAGCTTATTACAACTTTCCAAATTTACTGTCTCTAAACAAAAGAAAGCTAAAGTAGAAGATGCACCACTAATGCCCAAGCAGTGATCTTCAACAACACAGGGAGAATACTATATATATATTACGTGGAAGCCTCCTGCTCGTCTCCGGATCATCTACCCGTGCATCACCAGCTAACCTGTCTCTAGTCTGCTCGTGTGAGCACCCAGAGTAATAAGAGGAGACATAAAACTCTGGGTCAGACATAAAGCCTGGTATGAGCAATAAGCATCTAAACAGAATAATAGCAGGTATACTAAACCATACCTGAACCTGGACCTGCAACCAAAGAGTTAGTACCACATACCGTACAATACTCTAAGGTGCCATAATAAATAGTGTAAGAATACGGGGGTGGGGTGTGCACGTCATAACGATAGCAAACAAATCAACCATAGCAACCATCCTCACATCTCTCACTCAGTGCGTAAAGCATACGATGTCCACCATTGTCAATCACTAGACCCATCGAAGTAGTGACGGAGTTCAACTTGTACAACTACTGCTACTACCAAGCTTACCACATGGAGTCATGACCAAATCTTTACAAATGAACCCACTTCATTGGTTTATAGCCCTTTAGTCGTACCTAGGCCATTGCAGCCCTGAACCCGTTCACGTACCTCCCATACATAGTGATCCAAAGTCATAGACATCGACTGCCCCTTGGCACACGTTCCGCAGCAAAGCCCAATCATGAAGTGAACTCATCGGTTCCCAACCGGATCATGAGCTCTAACTTCCCATATTGGACTACCTTTGCATCTCGGGTTATTGATCAATACTGGGTCGGGTCGGGTTCCTTTCAAGCCATCGATTCGGGTCGGGTCCACTGCGTTGCGTTGATGCATGGTCTTCCTCTGATAGCGGTTCGGTTCGGGTCCACTCCATAGCGTCGGTTCGGGTCGGGTGTCCCCCCTTCGGGTCGGGTCGGGTGCCATCTCCCTTCTAGTTCGTGCTTCCGCTCCGATCCGCTCCCTCGTTCTTCACGTGCCCCGATCTGATCCCTTCTTCTTTATCCGATCCGATCCCAGTTCTATTAGCGTGGCCTTTCTTCTTGCCAGTTCTCCCAAGTGTCAAGTTCCGATCCGAGCCCTTCGTCCCTAAGTCGATCCGATCCCCAGCTCAACCAACATGGCCTTCCTTTTTGCCAAGCCTCTTTTGTTCCAGACTCCAGTTCGGGTCGGGTTCCTTACCCAGATCTCCAATCTGATCCGAGCCCATATCCGATCCGATCCGAAACCCTGCACAACTTTCTGCAACTTTTTCCAGCAACTTGTTTACGTCATTCGACGACGTTTTCGACAAATCTAACTATACTAATCAATCACAAATCATCCCAAACAGTCATAGCAACATAGCAAACTAACCACAAACACCAAAACAATGAATTTACATGTCAAAATGGATCAAATATACCCAAACCCCCATATTTTCCCTTAAACATGTTTAAGCAAAACTAATCATAGGGTTAACAAAACTTAATCAAATTAAACCAAATTTCTACCAAGGCATAAAATATTATTTTCGAATTTATAGATATTTTTCCAGAATTTATCAGTGTATAAATTCGCTAATCTTCACTAATTACCCTTAATTAACTGTAATTAGTGTCAAAACGATGCTAATCACTCACCTTGGCTACAAATAAAATTCTTAGAATTGAAACCTCGCTGATTTGGGTGAATACTGATGTCTAACAGCAACTCTAGCCTTGCTTTCGTGTTTTCTCTCCTTAATTTAATGTAGATTAAGCCAAAACTTGATTAGAAAGTGATTAGAAGGTGATTTAGGTGTTGGAGGCCATTGCTAGGGTTGCAAGAAAGAAAGTAGCGACTGGGAAATGAGGATAAGATCGTTCTCTAACTAATTTCAGCCTCCTCCTTACCCTAATCCCGAATTCCCTTATTGTGCCTAGCTGTTAATCACCCGGTTAAGCCCAATTAAGCTGTTTTTCACCATCTGAAACTTGTTTCAGCCATATCTCCCAAACGGTGAGTCCGTTTGGCTAATGTGACCACTCTACGGAATTTTAAACCATCATCCGAAGCCAATGGAAGTGGTTTCAGGTCAAAATTCCTTTCCAGTCAAAAGTTATGGCCAAAACAGTACCAACTAGGGGTAAAATGGTCATTTAAAAATCGACAAAAATCATGAACATGGGAAATGACCCCAATAGTCGTCTCCCAAAGTTACATGACCATACGACTTCGTATGTGAAAGAAATAAATATTCTACGATCCTATGATGCGTAGAATACGGGTCGTTACACTCTCCCCCCCCCCCCTTAAGAAATTTCATCCCCGAAATTCTTTAACCCAAAACATACAAAAGATCCTGCATGCCTAACAGCCACATACAACAATCAAACATGCAAAACAAGCAAACAAGTCCATCCTAGCATGCAGAAAACTAAATCGAAGACAAAATCTTACCAGGCAAAGAGTTCTGGATATGTCTTCCTAATGTTCTCCTCTGTCTCCCAAGTACAATCATTCTCGTCCTCGCTCCACTGAACCTTGACTAGCTTCACCACCTTCCTTCGAAGTTGCTTCATGTCGTGCTCGACAATACGGCCCGGCTTGCGGTTCCTAACCGCCTCGGGTTCTTCTTCGAAGTCCTCTAACTGATCAGGTGAAATAGTCATATCTGGGTCGTGAACGAACTTCCTTAGTTGGGAAACATGAAATACATTGTGAACTCCCGCCATCTTCTCTGGTAAGCCAACTCTATATGCCAAATTCCCGACTAGTTCAAGAACAGGGAATGGGCCAACAAATCTTGGTGCTAACTTGCCTTTCCTGCCAAATCGTATTACGCTCTTCAACGGAGAAACAGAGAATTTTAAGTCTCTTCTCCTCTTGTCAGCATAACTCTTCTGCCTATCTTGGGCAGCCTTCATTCGTTGTTGAATGATCTTGATCTTATCTGAAGTTTCCCTCACCACATCTGGTCCAAGCATAAACTTCTCGCCAGTCTCTATCCAACATGATGGTGAGTTGCACGGTCTTCCGTACAAAGCTTCAAACGGAGCCATACTGATACTGGATTGGTAGCTATTATTATATGCAAACTCTGCTAGATGCAAATGGTCATCCCATGATCCACCAAAATCCAGTACACAAGCTCTCAAAAGGTCTTCCAAAATATGATTCACCCTCTCCGTCTGACCGTCGGTCTGAGGAAGAAATGCGGTACTGAGATGTAACTCTGACCCTAAAGCCTCTTGTAAGCTCTTCCAAAACCCACTAGTGAACAACGGTTCTCGGTCACTCACAATGCTTTTAGGTACTCCATGGAATCTCAATACCCACTTCATATACAATTCTGCCAACTTGGCTGCCATTCTAGTCGATTTGACTGGTATGAATCTTGCACTCTTAGTCAATCGGTCCACGATTACCCAAATGCTATCATGTCCCGATCTAGTCCTTGGTAAACCATCGATGAAATCCATCGAGACTTGCTCCCATTTCCATTCGGGAATTTCTAATGGCTGTAACAACCCACTAGGCTTCTTTTGCTCGGCTTTAACTAGCTGGCAATTCATGCATTTGGATATAAACATCCCAACGTCTCTTTTCATCCCTTCCCAGTAGTAAGTCTGCTTCATATCTCAATACATCTTATTACCACCGGGGTGTATAGTCAGTTTTGAGTGATGACATTCTCTAAGTACTTCATCTCTCAATCCATTGACATTGGGTACGACAAGCTTTCCATTCTTTCTAAGCCATCAATCTCGATCAAGCCCATACTTGTTCATCTCCTCATCGATACCCATCTCTAACTTGGAGATGATTTCCAATAGGTTAGGATCGTCCTTCTGACTAGAGCCGATCCGCTCAATCAAAGTGGGTCTGATCGTCAAACTTGCTAACATTTCTGGATCCAATTCGCACTTTGGTCTGAAATCAAACCCCGCGATATACTCCAGTTGCTTCCATTCAATGAACATAGCCCCTAAACTGGCATGTCTTCGACTCAACACATCGGCTACCGCATTGCCCTTCCCTGGTGTATATGCGATGTCAAAATCATAGGAAGCCAAGAATTCTAACCACCTTTGTTGCCGGAGATTTAGATCCTTCTGGGAGAAGAGGTACTTCAGCGACTTATGATCTGTAAACAGCTCAAATCTTTCTCCCAAGAGATAGTGTCTCCACATATTTAACGCGAACATGATCGCTGCCAATTCCAAATCATGTGTAGGGTATCTTCTCTCGTGCGGTTTCAATTGCCGACTTGCATAGGCTACAACCCTACCACCTTGCATCAATACAGCACCCAGTCTGTTACCACAAGCATCCGTGTATACCATCATCTCTTCATTCCCCTTAGGAATGACTAACACTAGTGCGCTTGTCAACTTGTCCTTTAGACTCTTGAATGCATTCTCGCACCCTTCATCCCAGACAAAAGCTTGATTCTTCTTGGTCAACTGGGTCAATGGTGCTGCTATCTTGGAGAAACCTTGGATAAACTTACGATAATATCCAGCTAACCCCAAGAAACTTCTTACATCCGTTGCATTCTTGGGCGTAGGCCAATCCTGTACCGTAGCCACCTTCGCCGGGTCCACGGCAATACCATTCTCTGATACAACATGGCCCAAGAACCTTACTTCCCTACTCCAGAAGTGACACTTAGAAAACTTTGCTTTCAATTGGTGTTTTCTCAACACCTCCATCACTATTCTTAAATGTTCCTTGTGTTCTTCCTCTGTCCTTGAGTAGACCAAAATATCATCAACGAACACAAGGACAAACTTATTCAACTGATCTCTGAATACCCTATTCATAAGATCCACAAAATATGCTGGGGCATTGGTCAGCCCGAATGGCATGACCAACCACTCATAAAATCCAGACGGCGTCCGAAATGCCGTTTTAGCTATACTCTCAGCTTCCACTCTAAGCTAATGAAAACCTGTCGCGAGATCCAACTGAGAAAATACTCTCGTGCCACCCAACTGATCGAACAAATCATCTATCCACGGTAGAGGATACTTTTTCTTCCTCGTCACTTTATTCAACTCGCGGTAGTCTACACACAACCGAAGGGAACCATCCGCCTTGGTAGCAAACACAACTGGTGCTCCCCATTCAGAAACACTCCTTCTGATAAATACCTTCTTCAAAAGATCGCTGACTTGCACCTCGAGCTCTCGCTGCTCCCTTGGTGCCATACGACGAAGTGGCATCACTATAGGTCTGGCATCTTTTACCAAATCAATACGGAACTCAATCTCTCGGTGTGGTGGAAGCCCGGTCACTTCTTCGAAAACATCCGCATACTGGCCAACCACGGGCAAACCTGACAACTTTCTATGCGGAATGTCGAGGGAGTTTAGAAAACTAGCCAATACCCCCTCACTGGGTAGACCACCAAACACTATCCTCCGTCCATCATCCACTCTAGCTGTCACCAAAAAGCCCTCACAGTCTACCACCACCCCGTATCTTCGGAGCCAATCTACTCCCAAAATAATGCCAAACCCAGTAAAGCCCAAAACAAAGCAATCACAAACAAACATGCATCCATGACTCGATAAGACCACATTACGACAAATCATGCTAAGGCTAGTCGAACCACCAATCGGGTTCGTCACTACTAAAGGTCTATCGACAATCTCGGGCTCCAATCCCAACCTATCTACCAGGTCACTAGATATGAAAGAACTGGAAGCTCCGGTATCAAACAAAACTCTAACAGGAACATCATAAACAAAAAGCATACCTTGAATGACGACATTCTTTCCCTTCTCCGCCGCAGTTGGGGCATTCGACGAAGAAGGAATAGCATTAAGAGCATATGCTTTCACCAATTGCTTTTCTTTAGGGGGCTGTGGACACTTGTCCTTGTGATGTCCCATTTGACCACAGCTGAAGCACTTCCTATCCGCTGGCTTGGCCCGACAATTACTAGCATAATGGCCCTTCTTACCACAGCTGAAGCACTCAACATCTTGCTTATTCTTTTTCTTCTGGCCATCCTTAGTCTGATTCTGCTTTCTCTTATTCTGGGAACCACCCTTGCCTCCACCACTTGATTGTGGTTTTGGCTCTTCTGCGGATGCAACCTCAGTCTTCAGCTTAGGGTAGAGACTTTCTGATCTCAATGCTTTCCCCACAATCGATTCAAACGTCTCATCGATGTGGTTAATAAGCCTTTCCCCCAAGTACTGATCCAAACAGTTATGAATTTCTCATTCTTCTTCTCGGCAGTATCAACAAGAGATAACCCATACTTCGACAAAGTGTCGAATTCAGCAATATACTCCGAGACAGCCCTGCCATTCTGCTTGAGCTCCAAGAATTTCTTAAACAGCACTGACTTCTGAGCAGCTGGAATGAACTTCTCGCTAAAGCAAACCTTAAACTGCTCCCAAGTAATCTAATCTTCGGGAGTAGCTGCCTTTATAGCATTCCACCAATTCATTACCCGCCCTTGCAGCTGACGGGACGCTAGCTTTCTCTTCATCGCATCCTCGATACCCAAATCCTCGAAGATACGTTCGCAACTATCCAACCAATCCTGAACATCCGTAGCTGACTCCGTTCCGTGAAACGGCTTCCCACCAAGACTAGTGTAATTCTTGTTCAGCTTGGCAAAGTCGACCCTCGGTGCCTGCACTATTGGACCACCACCATTTCCACCATTGGGAGCTGCCCTCTGCACGTCCCTAAGAATCTCTCTCATGAGGTCAGTAAACATCGTCCTCATGTCAGCAGCATTCCCATTATTGGCCCCTCTACCGGTACCTCTAACATATCGGCTCATCGTCAATCTGAAAAAGGAAACGATTAACGACCCCATAGTGGTGCTAGTGCAGTACGACTTCATCCTTATACTAGTAATAGTATATATATATATAGCTTTTGAAAACCAAAGTAATCACAAATACTCTCTCTCGTATACGCATACTATCCCTCCCTGATAACTTCCCTAGGTTAACTACGCAACCTAGAGCTCTGATACCAAGTGTGACGGCCCGCCCCGCACCAGCCTGCATTTCCTTCGAAAGTGCGCTGTACACATGCCCAACTAGCACGAGACGGTCGTCAGAAGAAAGGGAAGAAGGGAATTAACTAACGAGTAACCTGTAGAATGTCTCACATCGCATGGGATAAAATATATAATAATAACATACTTGACATAAAACAGGTGAGACAGCGCATAAGCTGATAACTAAAATCAACATCAACATCAGAGCAGCGGAAATCCAAATACAGCTTATTACAACTTTCCAAATTTACTGTCTCTAAACAAAAGAAAGCTAAAGTAGAAGATGCACCACTAATGCCCAAGCAGTGATCTTCAACAACACAGGGAGAATACTATATATATATATATTACGTGGAAGCCTCCTGCTCGTCTCCGGATCATCTACCCGTGCATCACCAGCTAACCTGTCTCTAGTCTGCTCGTGTGAGCACCCAAAGTAATAAGAGGAGACATAAAACTCTGGGTCAGACATAAAGCCTGGTATGAGTGATAAGCATCTAAACAGAATAATAACAGGTATACTAAACCATACCTGAACCTGGACCTGCAACCAAAGAGTTAGTACCACATACCGTACAATACTCTAAGGTGCCATAATAAATAGTGTAAGAATACGGGGGTGGGGTGTGCATGTCATAATGATAGCAAACAAATCAACCATAGCAACCATCCTCACATCTCTCACTCAGTGCGTAAAGCATACGATGTCCACCACTGTCAATCACTAGACCCATCGAAGTAGTGACGGAGTTCAACTTGTACAACTACTGCTACTACCAAGCTTACCACATGGAGTCATGACCAAATCTTGACAAATGACCCCACTTCATTGGTTTATAGCCCTTTAGTCGTACCTAGGCCATTGCAGCCCTGAACTCGTTCACGTACCTCCCATACATAGTGATCCAAAGTCATAGACATCGACTGCCCCTTGGCACACGTCCCGCAGCAAAGCCCAATCATGAAGTGAACTCATCGGTTCCCAACCGGATCCTGAGCTCTAACTTCCCATATTGGACTACCTTTGCATCTCGGGTTATTGGTCAATACTGGGTCGGGTTCCTTTCAAGCCATCGGTTCGGGTCGGGTCCACTGCGTTGCGTTGATGCATGGTCTTCCTCGGATAGCGGTTCGGTTCGAGTCCACTCCATCGCGTCGGTTCAGGTCGGGTGTCCCCCCTTCGGGTCGGGTCAGGTGCCATCTCCCTTCCAGTTCGTGCTTCTGCTCCGATCCGCTCCCTCGTTCTTCACGTGCCCCGATCCGATCCCTCCTTCTTTATCCGATCCGATCCCAGTTCTATTAGCGTGGCCTTTCTTCTTGCCAGTTCTCACAAGTGTCAAGTTCTGATCCGAGCCCTTCGTCCCTAAGTCGATCCGATCCCCAGCTCAACCAACATGGCCTTCCTTTTTGCCAAGCCTCTTTTGTGCCAGACTCCAGTTCGGGTCGAGTTCCTTACCCAAATCTCCAATCCGATCCGAGCCCATATCCGATCCGAAACCCTGCACAACTTTCTGCAACTTTTTCCAGCAACTTGTTTACGCCATTCGACGACGTTTTCGACAAATCTAACTATACTAATCAATCACAAATCATCCCAAACAGTCATAGCAACATAGCAAACTAACCACAAACACCAAAACAATGAATTTACATGTCAAAATGGATCAAATATACCCAAACCCCCATATTTTCCCTTAAACATGTTTAAGAAAAACTAATCATAGGGTTAACAAAACTTAATCAAATTAAACCAAATTTCTACCAGAGGCATAAAATATTATTTTCGAATTTATAGATATTTTTCCAGAATTTATCAGTGTATAAATTCGCTAATCTTCACTAATTACCCTTAATTAACTGTAATTAGTGTCAAAACGTTGTTAATCACTCACCTTGGCTACAAATAAAATTCTCAGAACTGAAACCTCGCTGATTAGGGTGAATACTGATGTCTAACAGCAGCTCTAGCCTTGCTTTCGTGTTTCCTCTCCTTAATTTGATGTAGATTAAGCCAAAACTTGATTAGAAAGTGATTAGAAGGTGATTTGGGTGTTGGAGGCCATTGCTAGGGTTGCAAGAAAGAAAGTGGCGGTTGGGAAATGAGGATAAGATCGTTCTCTAACTGATTTCAGCCTCCTCCTTACCCTAATCCCGAAATCCCCCACCCGGTTAAGCCCAATTAAGCTGTTTTTCACCATCTGAAACTTGTTTCAGCCATATATCTCAAAAGGTGAGTCCGTTTGGCAAATGTGACCACTCTACGGAATTGTAAACCATCATCCGGAGCCAATGGAAGTGGTTTCAGGTCAAAATTCCTTTCCAGTCAAAAGTTATGGCCAAAACAGTACCAACTAGGGGTAAAATGGTCATTTAAAAATCGACAAAAATCATGAACATGGGAAATGACCCCAATAGTCGTCTCCCAAAGTTACATGACCATACGACTTCGTATGTGAAAGAAATAAATATTCTACGATCCTATGATGCGTAGAATATGGGTCGTTACACTAGGACTTTGGTGATCTAAGTTTAAATTGGCTAGGAATAGTTTAACCATAGTGACATTAATTTTAACGTTATTTTGATTATAATCCAAGAGAGTTTCAAGTCTACCTTGATTTGCTAATTGTTGTAGACCATAGGTGTTAAAATCTTCAAACTTCGCAAAAGGGCCAGCCATAAATTTCAGTTGAGATAGAATTTTCCATCTCTTCTTAGCCAAATCATTCCAAAGCCATTGACTTATCTGAGATTCTTCTGCTTACTTCGATCTAGTTCTTGAGGAAGATCCTGTATCTAATTGAATTTAAGGAGCCATGAGAGGATTTCGAAATTTTCTAGGGTTTTAGATATTTTAGAATGGTTAGGAAATAATAGAAAAAGGGAGTATAGGATTAAAAATAGGACGTGCAGACCTGGAACCATATATTCGGGTTCCAGGTAACCAGTCGACTGGTGGAAATTATACCAGTCAACTGGTTACTGCTATTTTGTACAGTAACCCTTATTTTTTATTTCTGAGTTTTATGAGTGTTTATTTTTTAAACTTATTTAATGAAAGTAGAAGCCAAATATATTTATTAATAACTCAGATAATACATTATAACTATGTTAATCAAAATATCGGAAGTAATTTGCATTGTCGATCAATGCAAGTCTTATTGGACGTAAAGAGGTATTCCTACTTATTTTTCTTCCGATGAAGTTGATTTTCTTGGTGTCTTAGCTCCTTCATTTTCCTGATAATTTTTCTCCCAAGAGTTTGAACTTTCCTTTTTGCTTTTCGGAGATCTCCTCCACGGATTCCATGATTTCGAAGGTCTTGGTGATTCGGGAGCCGAAGAGAAGGAGTAATGTCTTGGCTCAACTACGGTTGATCTGCCACATACTCTAAGTGCAACAGTTTCCAAAAATGTTAACCTGTCTGATGTTTGCTTTTGCTCGTAGAATATTTCTATTTGAAGTTTCATTTGTTCGTATTGATAGTGTCGAATATCATCTATTTTTTCTTTTATTGAAGGAGATATTGCGACTTCTCTTCTTTTCTTTATATCCAGAGTATATTCGGTTTGATAACTTTGCCATTGGTGCCTCAGTTCTTCACTTGAAGTTGGAGATGTTATGATGTTAATCGAATCCGATGATGTTTTGTTTGATGATTATGGTGTTGTTGGAGATTTATCTTTCTTTTTCATTATATATAATTTCTGATTATCATATTGTTTTGAAAACAAAAGCTCTTTTCTATTTATATAAACATATAAGCTAAATATAGCAACTTGAAATGAATGGCAAGACTTTTATTTACCATTATTTTAAAATCCGAAACATAATTTGCTGAAAATAGTGTACTAAACGAATGGTTATGTAAAAATTAACAATTCATTAAGAACTAAAATAGATTTTACTAAACACTAGAATAAATTGTATGATAGAACAATGCTTAAATATAGTATGTTTCAGTAACAAACTATATATATAGTATAAAAAGAAATTTAGTTTTAAATACTTACTTAAAGAGGAACAATGAGCTCCTTTACTTTCTAACTGATTGTCATGAATTTTTGCATAATATTTATGCAAAAATTTGATAGTAATTATTTGTATTTGGAGCTAATCTTTTAGTATATGTATTTTAAAGAAAGACTATATTTAAGTTAAACTGAAGATATGAACAATATAAATTTCAACTAAATTACTTACAGCAATAAGTATCCGAGAAATCCTTTTTAGATAAACTAATTACAACCATAAATTCCAGTGGTACCTGCAAAACAAAGAAATAGATATGGTACTCACTTCCTCCGTCAGGGTCCTAAGGGTTAAGTCTTAGGAAGCCAAACCCAAGAGGGCTTAGGTTGCCTTTTAAAAAAAATAATTACTGTTAAAATGAACAGAATCTAAAAAGCTTTTAATATATTTATTCCTAATATGAATATTATTTGTTTTGGAATCCATATATTAATATTATCCGAAAAATTCTTCTTAGTAGAAGTATATATTTTATTTCTAGAAATTTTCGGTTTAATATTAGAACCTTTTGAATTTGGTTTCCTTTTTGAATTTATTTTATTTTTATATCCAAGTCCTTTTTTATTAAAAACGGATTGAGAATTTTCTAAAATCTTAAATAAATTGTCTCTACCCTTATTAAAATTATTTACATTCTTAGAAATATTTTCTAACTTAATTTTCAAACTAGAGTTTTCTAACTCTATAATTTTAACTTTATTATTTAAATTATGATTTTCAGAAACTAATAAATCATTTTGATTCTTTTGAATTTCTAATTCTTGACTTAACAAAGAAATTTGAGAATTTGCATTTGAAAGAGAATCTTGTAATTTTCTAGTTTCTTCTTCTAAGATTTCTTTTTCATCTTTCAAAAGGTCTCTCTCAAATTCGGCTTTGTTTTTGTCTTCGTTAGCTTGTTTAAATTTTCTTTTAAAGATTTTCCTAGATTCTAAAATTTCAGTGTTTATTTCTACTAATTCATCAAAAGTAAAATCACTTACATCGTTGTCCTTAGCCATAAAGCGCACATTTGCTTGCTCATTATCGTTGTCGCTATCACTTTCAGAAAATGAGTCCGAGTTGTCCCAAGTGACTGAAAAAGCTCGTTTCTTTGATTTATTTTTGCAATTTATTTTTAGCTTTAGATAGCTCTTTTGGTAGTGTCCGGTCCTGTGACAGTTGAAACATTCTATTAAAGCCGGATCAGGTTCTTTTGATGAATTTTTCTTTATACTCTTGCTTTGACTCTTTCAGTAATTTAGAAATTTTCTAAAATTCTTAGCAACAAATGTTATATCTTCTTCATCTGGATCAGAATCTTCTTTTTCTTATCTTGTACTTGTACTTTCTTTGCTTGCAAATTCAATTCATAAGACATTAGATTACCAATCAATTCTTCCGGTTTCATGGCAGAGAGATCATTAGCTTCTTCGATCGTTAATACTTTTCTCTCCCATTAATCGATTAAAGAATTCAAGATTTTTGGAACTATATCAAAGTCGGAATATTTTTCTCTTAGTTCTAATAATGAATGATAAATATTTTGAAAACGTGAATACATATCATTTATGGATTCGTTCTCATTCATCTTAAAATTTTGAAACTGTTTTTTGAGCATAGAAATTTTACTTTATTTAACTTTGTTAGTGCCTTCATGACAATCTTAAGTGTTCTCCAGATTTAATATGCAGTGTTGCACATACAAATCCGATTGAACTCATTTCTATCTAGTGCACAATATAGCATGTTCATGGCCTTAGCATTTGCAGTAGCTTTATTTTTCTTAGTGTTTAACCATTCATTGTATGCAGTAGTAGGTGATATATATTCTTTTTGAGTAACATTTCATACATCATAGCTATTTGCTTGCATGTATATTCTCATTCTAGTAGCCCTGTAACTATAATTCATGCCATTAAAGAAGGGTGGTTTAGCAGTTGATTGGCCTTCTGAATATTCGGTGTTATTGCTAATGCTAGTGTTACTATCCATAATGTCTATGTATCAAATAACGGTTTTACGGTTATATGATAGCCTTGCTCTGATACCAATTGAAAAGAAGTCGATGTGTACGACTTAAAGGATCTATATGGATAATACAGAAATATATGTGATATACTAGCTAAATAATGTGCACTAGTTTATGAAACTAAAGTCTAAGTTACCGAGATATATAGCAAGTAAATAAAAGCGGTAAGTAAAGTAAAAGAGACACCAGGAGTTTTTATATTGGTTCGGCTTCCCGCCCTACGTCCAATCCCGAAGCTCCTCTTTGGAATTCATTGACAACGCCCTCTCTTAACCCGGAGGAATAGGTCAGTACACCCGTGCCCCAACAAGGCCTCTCACCTGAGCAACTACACATGTCTTCAACACTTACAAAGAGTTTGACTTCTGATCTGTTCTTGAAACAACACGGATAGCCAATGTTTTAAGTAGAACCTTCCTATAATCTGATCCTCAAGTATATACTTTGAATGCGAAGATTTAAGGAAGAATATATCTCGTTGAATCAAATAATGTTGAACTGATTCACGGACTCAACAAGTATTTGAAATGGAGAGCATTTTAATAGCTAAGATTGTAAATGGAGAGAGTAGAATGATGATCAGAAAATCACTAAAATTTTGAAGAGATTAGGTGTTTGTAAAACATGATTAAACTTGTTTATATAGTAGTAGCATAAGAGTAGCAATCATTCATGAAGAGTTTCCATAAAAAGATATGTCCATTTCCATTGATTAATGAAGAGGAATCTCTTCATGAATGGAAGCAACTCTTCAGAAAATAAATTCTGGGTCGAATCAGTCGATTGGTTAAAAATCATTAGTTGACTGGTAAAAATAATTTAATTATATAAAACTTTTAAAACTAGCCGTTATGTGCAGAGATTGCTTGATCAGTCGACTAGTGATTTCCTACCAGTCGACTAGTATGAAATTTCCTGCACAGTCTAGCTTTTTGAAGGTTTTAAATTATATATATAAACTTGATTAGCACATTCGTGTATACTTGAGGATAGATTTTAACATAATTCTAACATGACTCAATGTATATATAACCTTATCTTTGTGATTCGATTCCCATAGTAGCTTTATTCATTGACATCAATCAAAATCTCATTATTCAACAGCAAGGTTAAGACTGGGGCTATTGTCAGAGCCCTCTTCAGTCCTTGGAAAGCAATAACACAATCTATATCCCATGAAAATGCCAAGTTCTTCTTTGTCAGCCTGGTGAGTGGGGCTGGTATCTTTGCGAAGTACTTAATGAACTTCCTATAATAACCTGCCAACCCAAGAAAGCTTCTCACCTCGGTTGCATTTTTAGGAATCTGCCAATCTTGCACTACAACAACCTTTGTGGGACCTACAGCTATCCCTTCTTTGGAGACCACATGCCCTAAGAATCTCACCTCTTTTCTCCAAAAATGGCATTTGGAGAACTTCGCCTTAAGCTGATGTGTATGGAGAGTCTTCAAGACTTCTCTCAAATGTTGGGCATGCTCTTCTTCGCTTTTGGAGAAGATAAAGATATCATCAACAAAGACCATGACAAATTTGTTTAGAAACTTCTAAAACACCTTACTCATCAACTCAACAAAATAGGCGGGTGCATTCGTCAACCCAAATGGCATAACTAGCCATTCGAAGAAACCATCCGGAGTTCTAAAAGCGGTTTTATCTATGTTGTCCTCGTCCACCCTCAGCTGATGGAACCCCGTAGCCAAGTCTAGCTGAGAAAATACCGAGGCACCAACAAGATGGTCAAATAAATCGTCAGTCCTCAGGAGCAGGTGCCTATTCTTCTTAGTGAGTTTATTTAACTCTTTATAGTCAACACACAAACCAAGAGAACCATCCGCCTTAGTTGCGAATACAACTAGAGCACCCCATTCATATATGCTTTGTCCGATAAACCCCCTCTCAAGTAGCTCCCCTACTTGCTTACTCAGCTCCCTCCTTTCCCTTGGAGCCATATGGCGCACTGGTCATCCAACTGGCTTTGCATTTTCCACCAGATATATACGGAAATCAATCTCGCGTGTCTGAGGTAAGCCTCATACCTCATCAAAAACATCAGAATAATCCCGGACTACAGGAACATATTGCAGATCATCGATAGATGCATCAATAGACTCAAGGAAACTAAGCATAACCGACCCTTGTGGGTCACAAGAAATCTCGAGGGTCCTTCCATGACAAGTCAGAAGTCTAACGACCCTCCTCTCAGAATCTAGAATGGCACCATACATGGTAAACCAATCCATTCCTAGAATCAACCCATAGCCCATAAACCCGAGCACATACGCATTACATTCAAACTCGACGCCTAACACAAATATTTTCAAACCCCGAAAAATCATAGATAAATGAGTTGAACCACCAATGGGTTTGAAACAACTACGGGATGCACTACCATACTAGTAACTAAGTGCAGAGATTCAACCAAAGAACTAGATATAAATGAGTGTGAAGCGCCAAAATCAAAAATGTTCTAATTGGATGGGTTGAAAGAGAAATTAAACCTTCCACGGAAATTTTTCTACCTCTATTAGGAGCACTGATCGTGAGAGAATGCACCTGCTCTCCAGAAGTTCATGTCCTTTGACCTTGTCCCTACGATCCCTGTTTCTTCGGGCACTCCCTGGCAAAGTGTACGACTTCTCCACAGTGGTAGCAAGAGTTCTTCCTTCACTTACAGTCTTTGAGCAAGTGTCCCTCTTTCCCACAATTGTGACATTTTCTCTTATCCTTGCCTTTGTCATTCTTTCCACCTTTCTTCTGTTGTTGTTGTTGTTGCTGTTGTCCCTTCTTGGGCCACAACTTTTTATTTTGCGTTGTTTCCTTAGCTTTTACTTCCTTTTTCTCCCTTGTCTTCCTCATGCATTAGGGTCATATCGACACGTTTTTCAAAAAATGGCCCCCATTAAAATATGGGACATGGATAACCCATGAAGGGGTTCATTCAGCCCTTTAGCAGATCGCAAAGCCTTTTTGTGCGGCGTATCCACTAGCTCTAACCCGAACCTTGCTAGCTGGTTGAATTTGTTCATATATTCTTTCACCGTCAAGTTCCCTTGCCTGAGTGCCAAGAACCTCTCCATCTGCATGCTTTTCTCGGCTTAGGAAAGAAACTTTATTTCAAATCTTTATCTAAAATCTTCCCAAGTTTCCACCGGACATCCAGCCTGGGTAACTTCCCACCAAAATAAGGCTTCGTCTTTCAGTAGCTAGGCGGCTAACTGAACCTTCCTTCTGTCCTCTACTTCAAAGATTACGAACAAGTCCTCGGTCTCCTTGAGCCAATTCCGCGCTTCTACAAATGTGTCGTTCCCATGGAACGGCTTCCCTCCCATAGCACGGAAGTCTTTGCAGATCATAGCGAAATTATCTGCTTTTGGAGGGGGAGGAGGAGGAATGACTGGTGCAGCTGGGGGAGGAACGTTTCCTTGGCCTTTGGTAGGGCCGTGGCCTCCAAATACCTATGGAACCATCTGGGTATCGTGATGCCCTCTGGGACATTAGGAATGTTTTGTTACCTAAATATGCTGAAAATGGAAAAGGAAGAGATTTAGACAAAGGACCGATGGATATTACATATGGCTTTTTGGGGAATGTTTTTCAAAACAGACTTTTCTTTTTGAAAATGCTTTCTTTTAAGACCTTTCTGAAAATAATTTTAAAAAACTTTTATCTAATCTAGTAACCTTCAGCTCTAATACCAAGTGTGACACCCCACGCCCGTTAATGTCACTCACAAAGGGAATGCATTAAGTTTCGTGAAGCGTTATAGGTAAACAGACACAGAATATTACAAGACAGATATAATTAAGATAACAACGGAAATTCAAATTTTTATTTCAAACACAAATCATACATCGTGGTCCAAAATACCATAAGTCATAAAAACCATTACAATAATATAACTTCTGTCTTTTACCATCAGATTACATAAATACTTAAAAGAAAACATAATTCCCCATAAAAGAGACAAATCCATAGTAGAGATAAGAAATTGAGCCATACTTCGAAAGCAGCTCTAGCAAGATGATATCGGAGTCCTGACTAAGCCTGAGTGTTTCCTCCCTGAGAACCTGAGGGTGTGCTGGGGGGGGGGGGGCGGAAGAAAGAAGAGGAAAAAAAAGGGTCAGACATGAAGTCTGGCAAGTCTAGTTACTTTTTAACAAGTAAATAAATAAAAGTAGCATGACAGGCATATAAAGTGGATAAGAGAGATCACTACATAAATGGTAGGTATGACAAGGTAGACAAGAAAAGGTGTATAAGCCTCTCTAATGATTACTCTGCACTATTACTAGTATAACTAGAATGAGATGATCCTTTCCACTATAAGGTGGTAGACTTAGGCATACATCCAAATGTACCCTAACTACTACCCTAATTGATCGACTCCCTACTCCGTAGATACTCTGTGTCGGCCCCACAGTAGGATGTATCACATCCTAAAGTGGCAACCCCTCGCTAATATGCACAGCCCCATATCTATAGGTGTCACAGTTGTCTTATCCCCTTCTGCCCAGCTCATGCACGCACATGGCCCGGTCGGTTTGCGTCGCCCACACCGTCCTCCACGTTTGGATCTCTTACAATCAGTCCAGTAAGCGTGCCCCTTCTCCGACCTAATACGGAGTACATGTTTTGATACCTACTCCGGGTTACTGGATGAAATGGATCCCACACAATATGATACAAGCTCTCCCCTTTGTCGTGTATCCCCCACAGGTTTTCTTTGGCTATGTATACCACTAGATGTCTTTATTTACATAACCCTATCATTTCTACAAGTTACATTTACCCTAAAAGGTGTCTTTAATTACATAACTTTATTATTCCAACCGGTCATGTATACCACTAGGTGTCTTTAATTACATAACCTTATCAGGTTAAGTTTGTGGGCCTATATGTAAGTATTATCGACCCCCTCCAGATTTTCTTAACCCATCCACTATCCAACCAATTTTACTTAACCCTAACTTTAGTTCATAATAATACAATCCCTATGGATTAGATTGGGTTAAGTAGTCCAATTTATTGCTATGTCCATTTATGGTTTATAATGGGCTAGCCTCCAGCATTAGGACTACAACTTGTGGATGATGGATGTGCGGGTCGAGTCCGGGCAGTCTTATTCCACAAGTTGGGCCTAACCTCGTGTCATCGCCCAATTCGTATTTGCGCACTTAGACCTCTCACATTAGGTTCAACATTAGTGGTTGCTGGATATGCTGGTCGGGTCCGGGCAGACTTCCACCACTAATGCAACCTAACCTCGTGTCATAAGTGCCATTACCATTTCTAATCGTAATCCTAGGCATTCATTATTAATTAATCAATTAATTAAACCTTTGCCTTTATATGTGTTAATGCCCATTTACCCAATAATTTGAATTATATGTCCAATGATGTTTATAATTCAAATTATGCCAATAATAACCTTTTTCCCTTGTTCCTTAACTAGCGCACTCACTAAACTGGCAGCATGCCTAGGCTGGATAATAGCTTAGTCATAAACGATAAAAGGGAAAAATAATAGGAATATAACCAAAGTGATTGTTTTAACATAACTTGGCATAAACATAAAATCGCATGGTGATAAGGTGGACATATGAGCATAAATCTGATGAACTTGTAGAAATTACTAGTTCTAACATAACTATGATGTCATAGTGAGAATAATAAGATCTAAATTAACCATTTAGATGTCCAACTATTCAGATCTAACATAATAGGCACAAGATGATATTCTAGATCTGATTAACAAATTAAATGTCCACATGTAACGACCCAGAAAATCTGAACCAATTTAAAATTTTTAAATTGGATAAAATAATGGATTTTAAATATTTAAAATAAATATTTTAAATAATGGCGATAGAAACTGAGTTTGAATCGACATTTGAAAACGAATATAATTAATTATAATTATATATAAAATTGAAAATGGCGCGGTAGTTCGATAATTCGATTTCAAACTTCAATTGAATGTACCGGATGCAAAACAATCCGGATTTTAGTGAAACCAAAAATAATGGAATCTAATTGATAATATCTTTCCAATGAATCTGACAAATCGAAATTTGATAGCGGGAATCAAAAGATATGCCCAGTTGAAAATTCTGAATAGTCGCTATGGAATTCAGGCCCTTAAAAATGGACATTTTGCAAATGACCTCGGATTTCGACGAAACCACTTTTGTTAGATCCATAGTGTCAAGTTATTGTTAGGTTTCAAATTTCATAATTTTTCGAATCAATATTTGAGCGTGGCAAAGGAAAACGCGTTTGACCAGTTTCTGTTGATTTTAATCGAATGGAAATTGGCCATTTTACAAACGGTCTCAGAATTCGACGAAACTAGTTTTGTTAGGACCGTATCGTCAATACGAAGCTAGAAAATATTTTTCTGGAATTTTTCTAGTTAGTATGTGAACCCGGTAATTTGAAATGTGCGTTTAAAATTCAATATAATGATTTAAATGAAAATTCAAAAGGAAACTGATTATAACGATCAAATCAACTTGCGATACATATCCCATTGTGTTCGGAATGGGGGTAAAACGCTATAGGCGACAGGCGGTGGGCCTCGTTTCGAGGTCGTATGTAAAAGTCAACCTTTTTGCAAAAATTTAATAATTAAATAATAAAAAAAAATATAATTTCCCTCCCCCCCCCCTTTTATCCTCGTTCTGGCCCCCCTTTTCACTTTTATTTCAGTTAACAGAAATTAAAAAAAAAAAAAAAGAAGGAAAACCCTCGTCGAAGACCGACCGACCAACCGCCTTACCTCGAACCCATCGCGTCCGCCCTGAAGACATCGACGCCTGTCACCACCGTTCGAATCGAAGCCGCCGCCCTCGAGAAGCCTCCGACGAACGGCAGAAACCCCGCAGCCTCCGCCTTACCTCGAAGCCGCCGACCCTGACATCGAGCAGCCCCCCCCCGACGCGACGCCTCCCCGACTGCCGCCAAGAGCAGCAGCAGCCCTCCCCTCGCCGTAAGTTTTTTTATTATTATTTTATTCGTATTTTATATAAACTGATTTTAAAGAAATTTAAAAACTGATTTTATTTTAGAAATTAAAACTGATTTGGTTTTTAAAGAAATTTAAAAACTGATTTTATAAAAAGAAATTTAAAACTGATTTTATTTTAGAAATTAAAACTGATTTGGTTTTTAAAGAAATTTAAAAACTGATTTTATAAAAAGAAATTTAAACTGATTTTATTTTAGATAAGTAAAAACTGATTTGGTTAAAAAAAGTTAAAAACTGATTTTGTTGAATATTAAAAACTGATTTTGTAAAAAGAGTAAAAACTGATTTTTAAAAGGTATTGAAAACTGATTTCTTTAAAAAGAAAAATCATATCTTTATATATCGAAAGTCAAAAGAAAAATCATATCTTTATATATCGAAAGTCAAAAGAAAAATCATATCTTTATATATCGAAAGTCAAAAGAAAAATCATATCTTTATATATCGAAAGTCAAAAGAAAAATCATATCTTTATATATCGAAAGTCAAAAGAAAAATCATATCTTTATATATCGAAAGTCAAAAGAAAAATCATATCTTTATATATCGAAAGTCAAAAGAAAAATCATATCTTTATATATCGAAAGTCGAAAGAAAAATCAGATTTTTATATATTGATAGTCGAAGTAAAAATCAGATTTTTATATATTGAATAGCGAAGCAAAATTCGATTTTTATATATTGAATAACATAGTAAAAATTCGATTTTTACATGTGTAGTGAATACGGGCGAAAGCGACAAAAGGCGAAGATTTCTATAAAGGAAGTGTCGTGCAGTTGGATAGCTATTGGTGAGATTTCTGATTTTAAAATATTATGTATGTGTGAAAATGAAAGTGAATTGCTATATATAAATATCTCTCTCTCTCTCTCTCTCTCTATATATATATATATATATATATATATATATATATATATACGCCCCTCGTCCACAAACCATGGACGTTATTTATTGATTGAAATTGTTGTGATAATTGGTTGATAGCGAATGATTGTTAGGGATTGTTTGTGATTGATATTGGTTGATTGTGGTTGAAAAATACCCATTTGTGGTTGAGAAATATTTGGTTGAAACCACATAGGATTAGTTTGTGGAAATGAAATAAATATATACATGCCGCATGCGTGCGAACTAGATGCATGATCACCATTGTCAAAAACCGCGAGGTTTTAAGGTAGAGCGAGGAGCCGTACTAGGGACGGTGCCGGTGTAACTACCCTGCCGTTATGCTGCCGAAATTTTGAATAATATTTGTGTGTTTGAATTATTTTCATATGCTTAAACTATATTTATTCATTGTATAGAAAACATTCATGTGTTGAATTGATATTCATTCGTTGTTTAGAAATTCATGTGTTGAATGGTATTCATATTTTGAAATAAATTGTTCGATAACAAAATCACATTTTTATCTATATATAAAAACCATAGAAAACATTCATGTGTTGAATTGATATTCATTCGTTGTTTAGAAATTCATGTGTTGAATGGTATTCATATTTTGAAATAAATTGTTCGATAACAAAATCACATTTTTATCTATATATAAAAACCATAGAAAACATTCATGTGTTGAATTGATATTCATTCGTTGTTTAGAAATTCATGTGTTGAATGGTATTCATATTTTGAAATAAATTGTTTGATAATAAAAATCACCTTTTATCGACTATATGAACTATATAGAAAAATAGTGTTTTGAAATGAATCGTTTTACAATAAAAATCACATTTTTATTGTATGCATAAATCGTTGAAATGTGAAGTGTTAAAAATAGCCACTTGTTCAAAATAAACATATATGAGTTGAAATATTCATTAATTAGCTAATGAAATGATTTGCACCTATTTATGTAACATTAGAATGAATGGAGTTTTTAAACCAAATAGAAATCAAATATGAAGTCGAATAGAAATTGATAAATGATAAGTACTGTATATATATGTACATGCAATATTCATTGAACAGGTTATAGCAAAGGGGCTAGAGAAGAGGAATAAAATTTTGTGCCCGACAAATAGGTACACATTTACTGATTTGTTTGGGTGATGATTTTGAGCCTGTTGGCTAGCCGCTTGGCTTCTTCTTTTTCTTTTTGAGATTAGAAGGACCGAGAACGCTATTTGCGATTTCCCGATGCTCCCGGTGCAGGGGAGGTTATGGCGAAATTTTTCCAAAATTTAAGGCGTTAGAAAAATATTTGAAGTGAAAACGATATTGAAATTGTTGAATGAACTATATTTATATAAATATATAAATATAAATAAAATTAAAAAGAAACGAGGCCGTGCAGTTCGTATTTTGAAACCGTGATTTCAAACAACTAGTGCGGGAAATCCGACCATTGGATTTTCCCGAAACCTCAACCGTCGGGTACGCCTTGGAAATATCTTCCCAACGGCACCAACTTTGTAGAAATCCAACGGTTGGATTGTCTGGAATGTTTAATTCAAATCTGAAGAAAAACAGCGCCAGAAACGATTATATTTATTTATATATATAAATATAATTATATTTAATCGAATAACGACGCTGCAGTTCGTATTTTGAAATCGAAATTTCAAACGATTGTACCGGAAGATCCGACCGTCGGATTTTCCCGAAACTGGAACCGTTGGGTTCATTTAGAAAAGACCTATCTAATGATGTAAATTTTGTGAAAATCCAACGGTTAGATTTTCAAATATGTGTAAATCAAATCTGAAGAAAAACAGCGCCACGGCCGCCTTATGGCCCGAAGCGTCGTTTTGAATGAATGGGCTATTTTAAAATAAATAAAAATAGCGATAAATCATTATAAAATATCATAAGCGATATGGAATGGAAATAAACTGAATTTGCTCGATTTATGTTGTATTTGATGGTTGAATGTGTTTGGTGTGAAAATTACATTAAAGAACAATATTGGTGTTGTCGAATAATTTAACCATTGAAATAAATCGATTTGAAATTCTAAATATACGTGAATTATTTGGAAAGGCCGAGTTAATTCTCATTTCGAATAATCGACCGACGATTGAAATTCGAAGATGAAGACGATGGTCGAAGACCGGAGATCTTCACCTCGTTTGGATGGTAACCGAGGTCCTGATTGGGAGGCATCCCGAAATATGGATAATGAGTGGTGATCGTCCGGACGTACGTGTTGGTCGATGGGTTTGCGAGGTATTTAGTGCCACCGGTTTCGTTCAGACCCAGAACGGACTTGTAAATGGACTGTGTGTCCGACATGGGAATTTGTTCTGTGTGATTGATAGCCATCAGTTGCACGATGTGAATTGCCTGTGTGGCATGCTAAGATGCAGTGATCAGGGCTTCTGTTGAAAAGCAAAGTCTTGTGGTGATGATCAAAGCACCGCCTGTGTGGCGTAGCTTTGTATATAACGTAAATTCGCGAGCCTCACACCCCGGTATGAACCTAAAACGGGAGGAAGGACCTCAGGGAGGACATGCGTTTCTTTCTAGCTAGGGTGGTGTCAGTGACCTACCAGCCCTGACATTTATATACTTTTCACCTATGTGGTTGTTGCTGTTGCGAGGCGCCTCGGTTTGATCGGACGATCCGGGTCCGATGGAGTCATTCGTTGGCTCGTTTACGCCCCAAAGGGCGGGGAAACGTATTGTTCAGGAATTTTAATCCACATCGGTGGACCGGCCCTGTCGCTCCTAGGGTCACTCGAGCTCTGATCCTGAGACATGGGCTAGATTGTCTCAAATTCGGTAAGGACTATCTTTTGCCTTGGTTCATGACGGAAATCCAATTTCCAAATACGACATCGAGCGGTTTTGATTGTATATATATATGGCGACATGATATATGGTACCCATGCCGTCTATGATTGATAGTTATGATTTGAAATTGTTTTCAAAACATATAAACACTAGCAATAATATCAATTGCCTTTGTTTTATTCGTATCAATCATATTTTGGCCATTATAAGGTAAAACTCTATCCTCCGGCTTGCGTTGCATTGTGTGATGGGAACTGAGTCTTATAATGGCTTCATTTTTATAAAAAGCATAGCGATGTTTAAAAGAAATATTTGTTTTAAAGCACTGGCAATCCAATGGAGTAAACCCGTTCCACGAAAGTGGCGTGGTCCTGTGATTAGCCAATTATATATGTGTTGAGTAGATTTCTCATACCAGTCCCATGACTGACTCGTAGTTTGTTTCACTCTCAAACTCGGGTGCCCCTTTTTCTACACGGGCAGCCTTATATTCAGGTTTAGCTGGTTCTTTCTGGATAGCTGGAGCTGAAGATGGATTCTATCATTTATTTCTTTTTATGTTGTTCAGCTCCTCTTGTACATATTTTGTTTATTTCCGCTGTAGACATTTATGTATAGCTGAACTGTATTTGTACTAAGTAAGATCCTGTATACTGTGTAACTCTGATGATTACTTTTATCCAGTATATTTTGTTGTTCATTCTGGTGTATTTATTTAATTCCGTTCTGCTATTATATGTTTCTGTGTTATATTCCAAAGATAACCTTGTTTCCGTGAGAACGGGAAATCGGGTCGTCTCATCGTGGTATCAGAGCTTTGGTTAAGCTTAGTTCTGGAATATAACATTTGAACGAACTCGTCAGAAATAGAACCAGTAGTGTTCTAGGACGGGCAACTCTATACAGATAGGATCAGTAATATCCTAGTATGAGTAAAGCAGAATGAAATTACACCTTGATAGACACATTTACATTTGAAGTATGTGTTTCTATATTTTAAAATACCTTTTCTGTGACCTGACACTTGATCTGCCATTTGCAGAAGTACTAGAAAAATGAGTGTCAGAAATAGAAAGAATGCAGAACCGGATATTGAGGCCCTATTAATCAAATATCGAAATATGGGTGGAATACCGTTCTCTGGTGAAGAATCTATTATGAAGACACAAGCTTGGATTCGTTCGGCTGAGAAAATCTTCGAAGCATTAAAGCTGAGGGATGACCAGAAAAGATTACTGGCCTCCTGGGCACTCAAAGATGAAGCTTTGTTCTGGTGGGATTCAGTTATTGAAAATAATCCAGAAGGTGATATCACCTGTGACAGATTCAAAGTAATTTTCTTAGAAAGATTTACTCCTCCCGAAGTGACCGAACGGCTATGCGATGAATTTTCTTATCTAATACAAGGAGACATGACGATTCCCGAATATCATAAGAAATTCAATGAACTTTCTCACTTTGCTCCTCATCTAATTCAAAACCCAAAGAGGAAGAATCTTAGATTTATCCATGGCCTTCAAAGGAAATACCAGAATAAAGTATTGGGGCATGTGAAGCTTCCTTTCTCAGAAATGATTTATATGGCTTATCAGTATGAAGATCTCCATAAGAAAGGAATGTTATGCGACGAAGAAGAAGTTAGTTCTAGTGACATAGCAGAGTCGGAAATTGATATTCCTGAGGCAAGTTCAATGTCTGAAGTCGGTAAGGAGCCCGAAGTAAATCGAAAAAGGGCCAGATCCGAAAAAGAACTAGTAACGACTGCCATATGCAATAACTGCCATAAGCCGGGGAATTTTCAGGGAAATTGCAAACCCTCGAAAAAACGAGCAAAGAGTGGATCTAAATCCGGTAAGAAGTTCCAGGAGAATAGAAAGTGCAGTCAATGCCATCAGTCCGGTCATCTTTCAAAGGCCTGCCCGCTATTCAGAAAACCTAAAGCAATACATGTAAATGAAGTGGTAGAAGTACCTGCCTCCTCGTCTGCTCAGGAAAGGTCTGATATTTTAGAAGGCACGCTCAATGTCAAAAACATTCCAGTTAAAGTACTGTTTGACACAGGCGCGTCGCGAAGCTTTATTGCAAAGAGTGCAGTCAAGAAACTGGATTAGAATTTGAAGAAGCTCAAAGAGCCAATGACTGTCCAAAATCCAGTGGGAGGTTCCATCAATCTCAGTTGGATTTGTGCAGTACCTGTCTCTTTTTCTTGCTATAAATTCCCTATTATCTCTATCATCATGAATTTTAATGAATTCGATCTTATTCTGGGATTGGATTGGTTAACTAGATATGAAGCTGAAGTTAAATGCGCCGAGAGAGTGGTTAAAGCAAAGGCCCAATCGGGGAATTATATAACCATACCATGTGAAGGCCCGACTTCAAATAGAAAAGATTTCTGGTCAGCTTTGGATGTTTCTCCAGCCCAAATTGAAAATGTCCCTGAAGCCATAGAGAATATTCCTGACCTCATCAAAGACATTCCAGTCGTCAAAAACTATGCGGATGTGTTCGAAGAAGTTGTTCGCTTACCTCCGCAAAGAGAAATAGATTTCAAGATTGATTTAATTCCCAATGCAAGGCCGGTAGTTCACGCTATTCGAAGAATGTCCTTGAAAGAGAAGGAAGAATTAGACAATCAAACACGACAGCTAGTATGGAAGGGTCTAATCAGACCTAGTTTCTCTGATTGGGGTGCAGCAGTGGTATTTGTCCCAAAATCTGACGGTACTCTACGACTATGTGTGGATTATCGTGATCTGAATAAACAGACAATAAAGAACAAGTATCCATTGCCGCGGATTGATGATTTGTTGGATCGATTAAATGGAGCACAAGTATTTTCAAGAATGGTCCTAGCTACAGGTTTCCATCAACTTCGAATTGCCGAGGAGTGTGTTCCAATGACAGCATTCAGAGGCCCCGACTTATTCTACGAGTGGTTAGTAATGCCGTTCGGCTTATGTAACGCTCCCGCTTACTTCGTCGATCTGATGAACAGAGTATTCAGAGGAGTATTGAATAAATTTGTTCTGGTTTTTATTGACGATATTCTAATCTTCTCTAAATCAAAGGCCGAACATGAGAAACATTTGGAACAAGTGTTAGAAATTCTCAGAAGGAATGTATTGAAAGCCAAGTTTTCCAAATGTATATTCTGGCAAGATGAAGTGAAATTTCTGGGCCACGTTGTATCTAAAGAAGGAATCGCTGTGGATCCAAGTAAAATCACAGCTATTCGGAATTGGAAACAGCCCAGTACTCCCACTGAAGTCCGCAGTTTTCTCGGATTGGCTAGCTATTACCGGAAGTTCGTTAAAGACTTTTCGAAGATATCTGGTCACTTAATGAAGCTTACAAAGAAGCATTCTAAGTTCAAATGGACTCAAGAGAGTGAGGAGGCTTTTGAGGAGCTAAAGTTAAGGTTGACAACTGCTCCAGTGTTAACCATCATCGATGGCAACCAAGATTTAAAAGTCTGGACTGATGCTTCTAGAGAAGGCCTTGGCGCAGTGTTAATGCAAAGAGGCCAAGTGATTGCTTATGCTAGCCGTCAACTGAAGCCGCACGAGAAAAACTATGTAACTCATGATCTTGAGTTATTGGCTATCATATTCTCTTTGAAAATCTGGAGACACTATCTTCTGGGCGAGAGATTTGAATTGTTTACAGATCACCAGTCGTTAAAGTATCTGTTCACTCAGAAAGACTTGAACTTGAGGCAGCAACATTGGCTGGAGTTTCTTGCAGCATATGACTTTGAAATTATATATACTCCAGGAAAAGCCAATGTCGTGGCCGATGCATTAAGCCGAAAGAATGAAATGATCGCCAGTTTTATTATCACTACTTCATTGCTAGATAAGATATCTGCTCTTCAGGAGGATGATCACTTCATTCAGAAGATCAGAGAGATAATTCAACAGGGCGAACCCTCGAGTTTTCAAGTAGACAATGAAGGGATTTTAAGGCTCAAAGGTCGAATCTGTGTCCCTAACATTCCTGAGCTTCGAAAAGAAGTTCTGGATGAATGCCACAAGTCAAAACTCAGTATCCACCCGGGAGTAAGCAAAATGTATAATGACATCAAACGCACTTTCTGGTGGAAGTCGATGAAAAGGGACATTTCTTTATATGTAAGCCGATGCCCCACCTGCCAGCTAGTCAAAAGTGATCAACAGAAATTGGCTGGATTGTTGCAACCGCTAGAAGTTCCTGGTTGGAAGTGGGAGCATATTTCTATGGATTTCATTGATGGTTTGCCCAGAACCAGAAAAGGAAATGACAGTATTTGGGTGATCGTAGATCGTTTCACGAAGACCGCCCATTTCATACCTGTCAGATCAAATAGAACCGCTCAGAGTCTGGCGCAGATATACTTCAGGGAAATAGTTAGACTACATGGAGTGCCGCTCAGTATAGTCAGTGATAGAGATACAATATTCACTAGCAAATTCTGGGAAGCATTTCAAGTCGAGCTGGGAACGAAGTTAAACATGAGCACCGCTTATCATCCTCAGACAGACGGTCAGACTGAGAGGGTGAATCGCATTTTAGAAGATCTATTGCGGGCTTGTATTCTAGATTTCGGTGGATCATGGGAAGACCATCTGCATTTGGCCGAATTCTCTTATAACAACAGCTACCAGGCGAGCCTGACAATGTCGCCATTCGAAGCATTGTATGGTAGACCTTGCAGATCTCCTACTTGTTGGGTCGAGCCCGGAAATAGACTTGTGTTGGGTCCTGATATGATTCGAGAAGCTGCCGACAAAGTCGATTTTATTAAGAAGCGATTACTCGCCGCTCAAAGCCGACAAAAGAGCTATGCCGATAGAAGAAGAAGAGATATATCCTTTGAAGTTGGCGACTATGTATATTTGAAAGTATCGCCGATGAGAGGAGTTATCAGGTTCGGTAAAACTGGAAAGTTAGCGCCTAAATTTATTGGTCCGTTTCCTATTCTGGAACGGATTGGAACTCTCGCTTACAGGGTCAAACTGCCTGACTGGTTGCCTGGAGTTCATGATGTATTTCATATATCTCAACTTCGAAAGCACGTTCATGATCCAGACTTGATCGTGGAAGAAGCAGCTCAGCAGGACATTGAAATTACTCCGGAATTAGCCGTGAGGCGTGAGCCGCTAAAGATTATCGGCAAAGAAACCAAAGAGCTGAGGAACAAGAAAGTTCACTTAGTCAAAGTGCAATGGAGTGGAGATCCGAGAGATTGTACTTAGGAAACCGAGGAGAGCATTCAGAAAGCTTATCCCAGATGCCGAGTAGATATCTCTGATTGACTCCGGTGCAAGGTATATTTACCATACTTTACCTCACCATTTAATTCTCTATTCTATTATAATTGTTTGAATGATTTTAGAAGAAAAATAGGAATTAATTTGTATGGCTTTGAAAGGTTAAAAACAATTGGATTGGTTGTTGTGTTGTGTGATTGTAGATTTATCAAACCACTTTCGACTTTGTTCCTTTTCGGGGACGAAAAGTTTTAAGTGGGGGAGATTGTAACGACCCAGAAAATCTGAACCAATTTAAAATTTTTAAATTGGATAAAATAATGGATTTTAAATATTTAAAATAAATATTTTAAATAATGGCGATAAAAACTGAGTTTGAATCGACATTTGAAAACGAATATAATTAATTATAATTATATATAAAATTGAAAATGGCGCGGTAGTTCGATAATTCGATTTCAAACTTCAATTGAATGTACTGGATGCAAAACAATCTGGATTTTAGTGAAACCAAAAATAATGGAATCTAATTGATAATATCTTTCCAACGAATCTGACAAATCAAAATTTGATAGCGGGAATCAAAAGATATGTCCAGTTGAAAATTCTGAATAGTCGCTATGGAATTCAGGCCCTTAAAAATGGACATTTTGCAAATGACCTCGGATTTCGACGAAACCACTTTTGTTAGATCCGTAGTGTCAAGTTATTGTTAGGTTTCAAATTTCATAATTTTTCGAATCAATATGTGAGCGTGGCAAAGGAAAACGCGTTTGACCAGTTTCTGTTGATTTTAATCGAATGGAAATTGGCCATTTTACAAACGGTCTCAGAATTCGACGAAACTAGTTTTGTTAGGACCGTATCGTCAATACGAAGCTAGAAAATATTTTTCTGGAATTTTTCTAGTTAGTATGTGAACCCGGTAATTTGAAATGTGCGTTTAAAATTCAATATAGTGATTTAAATGAAAATTCAAAAGGAAACTGATTATAACGATCAAATCAGCTTGCGATACATATCCCATTGTGTTCGGAATGGGGGTAAAACGCTATGGGCGACAGGCGGTGGGCCTCGTTTCGAGGTCGTATGTAAAAGTCAACCTTTTTGCAAAAATTTAATAATTAAATAATAAAAAAATATATAATTTCCCTCCCCCCTTTTATCCTCGTTCTGCCCCCCCCCTTTCACTTTTATTTCAGTTAACAGAAATTAAAAAAAAAAAAAAAAGAAGGAAAACCCTCGTCGAAGACCGACCGACCAACCGCCTTACCTCGAACCCATCGCGTCCGCCCTGAAGACATCGACGCCTGTCACCACCGTTCGAATCGAAGCCGCCGCCCTCGAGAAGCCTCCGACGAACGGCAGAAACCCCGCAGCCTCCGCCCTACCTCGAAGCCGCCGACCCTGACATCGAGCAGCCCCCCCCCGACGCGACGCCTCCCCGACTGCCGCCAAGAGCAGCAGCAGCCCTCCCCTCGCCGTAAGTTTTTTTTTATTATTTTATTCGTATTTTATATAAACTGATTTTAAAGAAATTTAAAAACTGATTTTATTTTAGAAATTAAAACTGATTTGGTTTTTAAAGAAATTTAAAAACTGATTTTATAAAAAGAAATTTAAAACTGATTTTATTTTAGAAATTAAAACTGATTTGGTTTTTAAAGAAATTTAAAAACTGATTTTATAAAAAGAAATTTAAACTGATTTTATTTTAGATAAGTAAAAACTGATTTGGTTAAAAAAAGTTAAAAACTGATTTTGTTGAATATTAAAAACTGATTTTGTAAAAAAAGTAAAAACTGATTTTTAAAAGGTATTGAAAACTGATTTCTTTAAAAAGAAAAATCATATCTTTATATATCGAAAGTCAAAAGAAAAATCATATCTTTATATATCGAAAGTCAAAAGAAAAATCATATCTTTATATATCGAAAGTCAAAAGAAAAATCATATCTTTATATATCGAAAGTCAAAAGAAAAATCATATCTTTATATATCGAAAGTCAAAAGAAAAATCATATCTTTATATATCGAAAGTCAAAAGAAAAATCATATCTTTATATATCGAAAGTCAAAAGAAAAATCATATCTTTATATATCGAAAGTCGAAAGAAAAATCAGATTTTTATATATTGATAGTCGAAGTAAAAATCAGATTTTTATATATTGAATAGCGAAGCAAAATTCTATTTTTATATATTGAATAACATAGTAAAAATTCGATTTTTACATGTGTAGTGAATACGGGCGAAAGCGACAAAAGGCGAAGATTTCTATAAAGGAAGTGTCGTGCAGTTGGATAGCTATTGGTGAGATTTCTGATTTTAAAATATTATGTGTGAAAATGAAAGTGAATTGCTATATATAAATATCTCTATATATATATATATATATACGCCCCTCGTCCACAAACCATGGACGATATTTATTGATTGAAATTGTTGTGATAATTGGTTGATAGCGAATGATTGTTAGGGATTGTTTGTGATTGATATTGGTTGATTGTGGTTGAAAAATACCCATTTGTGGTTGAGAAATATTTGGTTGAAACCACATAGGATTAGTTTGTGGAAATGAAATAAATATATACATGCCGCCTGCGTGCGAACTAGATGCATGATCACCATTGTCAAAAACCGCGAGGTTTTAAGGTAGAGCGAGGAGCCGTACTAGGGACGGTGCCGGTGTAACTACCCTGCCGTTATGCTGCCGAAATTTTGAATAATATTTGTGTGTTTGAATTATTTTCATATGCTTAAACTATATTTATTCATTGTATAGAAAACATTCATGTGTTGAATTGATATTCATTCGTTGTTTAGAAATTCATGTGTTGAATGGTATTCATATTTTGAAATAAATTGTTCGATAACAAAATCACATTTTTATCTATATATAAAAACCATAGAAAACATTCATGTGTTGAATTGATATTCATTCGTTGTTTAGAAATTCATGTGTTGAATGGTATTCATATTTTGAAATAAATTGTTCGATAACAAAATCACATTTTTATCTATATATAAAAACCATAGAAAACATTCATGTGTTGAATTGATATTCATTCGTTGTTTAGAAATTCATGTGTTGAATGGTATTCATATTTTGAAATAAATTGTTTGATAATAAAAATCACCTTTTATCGACTATATGAACTATATAGAAAAATAGTGTTTTGAAATGAATCGTTTTACAATAAAAATCACATTTTTATTGTATGCATAAATCGTTGAAATGTGAAGTGTTAAAAATAGCCACTTGTTCAAAATAAACATATATGAGTTGAAATATTCATTAATTAGCTAATGAAATGATTTGCACCTATTTATGTAACATTAGAATGAATGGAGTTTTTAAACCAAATAGAAATCAAATATGAAGTCGAATAGAAATTGATAAATGATAAGTACTGTATATATATGTACATGCAATATTCATTGAACAGGTTATAGCAAAGGGGCTAGAGAAGAGGAATAAAATTTTGTGCCCGACAAATAGGTACACATTTACTGATTTGTTTGGGTGATGATTTTGAGCCTGTTGGCTAGCCGCTTGGCTTCTTCTTTTTCTTTTTGAGATTAGAAGGACCGGGAACGCTATTTGCGATTTCCCGATGCTCCCGGTGCAGGGGAGGTTATGGCGAAATTTTTCCAAAATTTAAGGCGTTAGAAAAATATTTGAAGTGAAAACGATATTGAAGTTGTTGAATGAACTATATTTATATAAATATATAAATATAAATAAAATTAAAACGAAACGAGGCCGTGCAGTTCGTATTTTGAAACCGTGATTTCAAACGACTAGTGCGGGAAATCCGACCATTGGATTTTCTCGAAACCTCAACCGTCGGGTACGCCTTGGAAATATCTTCCCAACGGCACCAACTTTGTAGAAATCCAACGGTTGGATTGTCTGGAATGTTTAATTCAAATCTGAAGAAAAACAGCGCCAGAAACGATTATATTTATTTATATATATAAATATAATTATATTTAATCGAATAACGACGCTGCAGTTCGTATTTTGAAATCGAAATTTCAAACGATTGTACCGGAAGATCCGACCGTCGGATTTTCCCGAAACTGGAACCGTTGGGTTCGTTTTGAAAAGACCTATCTAATGATGTAAATTTTGTGAAGATCCAACGGTTAGATTTTCAAATATGTGTAAATCAAATCTGAAGAAAAACAGCGCCACGGCCGCCTTATGGCCCGAAGCGTCGTTTTGAATGAATGGGCTATTTTAAAATAAATAAAAATAGCGATAAATCATTATAAAATATCATAAGCGATATGGAATGGAAATAAACTGAATTTGCTCGATTTATGTTGTATTTGATGGTTGAATGTGTTTGGTGTGAAAATTACATTAAAGAACAATATTGGTGTTGTCGAATAATTTAACCATTGAAATAAATCGATTTGAAATTCTAAATATACGTGAATTATTTGGAAAGGCCGAGTTAATTCTCATTTCGAATAATCGACCGACGATTGAAATTCGAAGATGAAGACGATGGTCGAAGACCGGAGATCTTCACCTCGTTTGGATGGTAACCGAGGTCCTGATTGGGAGGCATCCCGAAATATGGATAATGAGTGGTGATCGTCCGGACGTACGTGTTGGTCGATGGGTTTGCGAGGTATTTAGTGCCTCCGGTTTCGTTCAGACCCAGAACGGACTTGTAAATGGACTGTGTGTCCGACATGGGAATTTGTTCTGTGTGATTGATAGCCATCAGTTGCACGGTGTGAATTGCCTGTGTGGCATGCTAAAATGCAGTGATCAGGGCTTCTGTTGAAAAGCAAAGTCTTGTGGTGATGATCAAAGCACCGCCTGTGTGGCGTAGCTTTGTATATAACGTAAATTCGCGAGCCTCACACCCCGGTATGAACCTAAAACGGGAGGAAGGACCTCAGGGAGGACATGCGTTTCTTTCTAGCTAGGGTGGTGTCAGTGACCTACCAGCCCTGACATTTATATACTTTTCACCTATGTGGTTGTTGCTGTTGCGAGGCGCCTCGGTTTGATCGGACGATCCGGGTCCGATGGATTCATTCGTTGGCTCGTTTACGCCCCAAAGGGCGGGGAAATGTATTGTTCAGGAATTTTAATCCACATCGGTGGACCGGCCCTGTCGCTCCTAGGGTCACTCGAGCTCTGATCCTGAGACATGGGCTAGATTGTCTCGAATTCGGTAAGGACTATCTTTTGCCTTGGTTCATGACGGAAATCCAATTTCCAAATACGACATCGAGCGGTTTTGATTGTATATATATATGGCGACATGATATATGGTACCCATGCCGTCTATGATTGATAGTTATGATTTGAAATTGTTTTCAAAACATATAAACACTAGCAATAATATCAATTGCCTTTGTTTTATTCGTATCAATCATATTTTGGCCATTATAAGGTAAAACTCTATCCTCCGGCTTGCGTTGCATTGTGTGATGGGAACTGAGTCTTATAATGGCTTCATTTTTATAAAAAGCATAGCGATGTTTAAAAGAAATATTTGTTTTAAAGCACTGGCAATCCAATGGAGTAAACCCGTTCCACGAAAGTGGCGTGGTCCTGTGATTAGCCAATTATATATGTGTTGAGTAGATTTCTCATACCAGTCCCATGACTGACTCGTAGTTTGTTTCACTCTCAAACTCGGGTGCCCCTTTTTCTACACGGGCAGCCTTGTATTCAGGTTTAGCTGGTTCTTTCTGGATAGCTGGAGCTGAAGATGGATTCTATCATTTATTTCTTTTTATGCTGTTCAGCTCCTCTTGTACATATTTTGTTTATTTCCGCTGTAGACATTTATGTATAGCTGAACTGTATTTGTACTAAGTAAGATCCTGTATACTGTGTAACTCTGATGATTACTTTTATCCAGTATATTTTGTTGTTCATTCTGGTGTATTTATTTAATTCCGTTCTGCTATTATATGTTTCTGTGTTATATTCCAAAGATAACCTTGTTTCCGTGAGAACGGGAAATCGGGTCGTCTCACCACACAATTTAGATACAATAGTTTAAATATGGATCTACAAATAAGGTTTAAGATTCACATCATGGCATGTCATAGAAGTTATAATAGATCCGACTAGATAGAGATTTAGATCCAAATCCTAACCAATCCAGAATGTCATATAATCACAATTTACAATGGATCTGATATAATCTAGGCATATGAACAAATCCAAGTCATGGTCGTGTCATATTTACTTTTAAATATTCAATTCTAAAAGCAACTAGAAACTCATGGAGTTTAGATAAGAAGATAGAACTAGAAAAGATTGGATCTTGAATCTCCAATTGGTTTGCTTTAGTTGAAGAAGATAACGGATCCAGATCACTTAAGATACTGATAGAGTTTGGCCACCATGAATTCTCAACGAAGAAAACAAGAGAAATGACCATGTATATATAACTTCCAGGCCCTCTGAAACCGACTGCCACGTCAGCCCTAGGGGTGCCGACACCCCTATGGTAGGGTCGACCCTGGTGTCGACACCACTTAAGTAGGTCGACCCCCTAGATCGGGAAATCTAGCACCACTTTTTTTAGTTTTCAAATTCAAACTGTTTTGGATAAGATTCTGACTCATCTCTGACTCATGTGTATATATATAATCTTTCTATGCGTATACAAACTTATAACCCTTATAACTTCTTCATACGGTGTTCGTTTTACGCAAACCAAATGTCTACCTTGACCAGAACTTCGAGACGGACGCAATGGCATAGTCCATTTTCCTTAATTCTGAATATTAAATTAATTATTATTTAATTTATCCTCCTTCAGTGTCGTTAGAAATTCAGGGTGTTACAGCCTTGGAATTCAAAAAGCCTGAAATAGACAATAAAATTCAAAAATCTGAAAAGCATTCCAGATCTTATGTTATTTCTTGAATAGGATTTATGAACTGGCGTAATTTTATATACCAAAATATGCATTTTAGTTGCCAAAAGTCATTTTAGAACTTATATTAGTTCCAAAAGAGGATTTTTGGACTTCTCTTGTTTTGAATACTCGAATCTGGGTTTCGGGCCCTCTATTGCCAAAAGTGGTTCTATAACACCCCATATTTTTAAGATAATAAAATAAGAATAACTTAATTAAATATTCAGAATTAAGTAAAAAAGGACTGTGCCATTGCGTCCGTCTTGAAATTCTGGTCAAGATAGACACCTGGTTTGTGTAAAACGGACATCGTATGAAGAAGTTATGAGCATTAGAAGTTTGTATACATATAAGGAGCTTATATGTATATATATTAGATAAATATATCCAGAAAATTCAAAAAATAAGTTCAAAAATCAAAATCGTAGGCGGGAAAGTTCGGAGGGAAAATGGACCGTTGGGGGTCGACCCACCAACGGGGGGGTCGACCTAAGGATTGACCCACTTGCGAATCTAGAACCTTCTTTTCTAACATGGACGATTCTGGTGTTTTAGATTTTGATCTGAGGGTCCTGGTTCCTCCGCTACTCCTATAAATAAGACCTTAGACCTAACCCTAAACATCATAATTCGGCGGCTACGCTGGAGCTCTGCCATGGCTCTCTCTCTCTCTCTCTTCTCAATTCTATTCTGAAATTAAAATGTTAGCCTAGGAGAATTATGGATTCAGATCTAGAAGAGGGAATCAACGGTAATAAAAAGATTATTGAATCATGAAAGCAAGGTAAACTTCGTGATCCAGTCTATTCAATTCTTCCTATTTCTTTCCCTTCTCTTTTAATGAAAATAGTTGATCCACGTTATTAGGTTTCAAATCAAATTAAAGGGAAAAAAGGAAATGATGGATGATAGAACAGATCAGATCCAAAATTTGGGGAAAGCATGAAAGGTGAGTGGGTTTAAAATATACTTTTTGAATAATAGTACCTCTATCGTTTAGCATTCCCCTTTTAATAAATTGTGAAATTGCCAGTTTAATTATAAATTGCTGTTATAACAAGTTGAGATGTTAATATGAATAGATCAGGAAATTCATATGTTGAATCTATTAAATTGGGCGAATGATTAGCATGATATAACGTCAAATTATTAATATGAATAATTCATACATTGAATCAGTTGAAATGTTGGAATGTTTACATGTTAAAATATTAATTTGAACATGTGGGAAAAATTCATATATTGGATTTGTTGGAGTGCTAAAAAGTTTACATGTAAATTTGTCCCAATTATATACAGGGAATAATTGGAGTAAGTATATGACTATATGGATTCAGGTTAACATAGAATCGAATAAATATGGGTTTGGGGCATCGACCAAATCATATTTAAAGATCTTAAATTGGATCATAAGTATAGAAAAATGTTTAGGATGCAAATGGGATCATATGTAAAATATGAATTGGCATAATTCGAGTAATATGAATTTAGACATATAATCCATCATGAATATAATTGGGTAAATGGGCATTAACACCTACAAAGGCATAGGTTTAATTAATTGATTAATAATGAATGCCTAGGATTACAATTAGAAAATGTAATTACACTTATAACACGGGGTTAGGTTGCATTAGTGGTGGAAGTCTGCCCGGACCCGACCGACATATCCAGCAGCCACTAATGTTGAACCCTGATGTGAGAGTTCTAAGTGTGTAAATACGAGAAGGGCTATGACACGAGGTTAAGCCCAACTTGTGGAAGAAGTCTGCTCGGACCCGACCGGCATATCCAGCATCCACAAGTTGTAGGCCTAATGTGGGAGGTCTAGCCCATTATAAACCATAAACGGACATGGTAATGAATTGGACTACTTAACCTAATCTAATCCATAGGGATTGTATGAATATGAACTAAAGTTAGGGTTAAGTAAAATTGCTTGGACAGTGGGTGGTCTACGCAAATCTAATAAGGTGGGTAATATTTACATATAGGCCCACAAACTTAGCCCGATAAGGTTATGTAATTAAAGACACCTAGTGGTATACATAACCAGTAGAAATAATAAAATTATGTAATTAAAGACACCTTTTAGGGTAAGCATAACTTGTAGAAATGATAATCACCTATTACAAATAAGTAACATTAGTGAAAACGTTGTATAATAGGTGATTATAACTTCAGTTATAATAAACTAATAGGGAAATTGGATAACTGGTGAAATGAGTTAAGGGACACTTAATTGTAAATTAATTAAGTAGTGAATGGGGAAACCCGAAAACCAGTTGAGAAAATGGGGTAAATATTTTGTACTTAATTATAAATTAAGTAATCTGTAAGCTTGGAAGTCTGAAACCCGTGGATAAGAATATTTAAGCTTGTCCTAGGTACGAGAGAAAATTATAACATAGGTTATAATAAACGGGTAGAGAAACTTATTAATAGGCCTTAGTTAATAGAACTAAGTTAATAAGTAAACAACGATAAGTTGTATTGACTATGTAAAATGGAATTATGATTAAATGGGAAAGAATGAGGAAAACTTATAAAATGAAATAAGTTATATTTAATCAGAAATGGTAACTGACGTGTTAATTAGAAAACATGTGAATTGGATATACTTAATTACATATTAAGTAAAACATGTTGTTGTAATAATGAAATCAACAAGAAGATAAAAAGGGGCTGTGGATTACAGACCTTGGGCCACAATCTAGAGAATAACATGTTGTGGGCTTATTAATAAACTTAAATGGATTAAGTTGTATTGTATGACTGAAATTACTAAGCTAGAGAACTTGATAATTTGAATAAGAATTCAATATGAATTGGAATAACCAATTAACTGGAAACTTGATGAGGTGAGACAAGCGCATAAAAGAATGTTTAGACATAGGGTCTAACGACATGCTAAAGTAAGGCGTGCACTACAAGAAAACTTATTTATAGTTACATTGTATGGCGGCATTTGAAGCTAAGTGTAACCGTTAGCATTGTCAAATGAGAAAGGAAACGAGAGAAAACGCGGCTGAAGACTGAAAAAACGAGGCGGGAAAACAAAAATGACGCGGGGATTATAATTCACAAAATTCACAAAAAATCCACTTTTCCTGAATTCCTCTTTCCTACCGCAATCCATTTCTTACTTAATTCCCTTTTTCTCCCTTTCCAGGCTTTCCTACTTTTTCTCCTTATTCACTTAAACTTGCATCCCAACATTCATGTTGGTGCCTCCAAGTTCTCCCCTATGATTCCTTCGTGATGCCTCTTTCTCCAGCGTGCCTCTTCTTCCTTCGAATCTGATAGATCTTCTGGAAATTAGTTTGTGGCGAAGTGTTTGGATAAGGGCTAAAACATCTATAAATGCGAGGTTAAGAGAAAAAAGTTAGTACATAAGTCGTATCTAATGATTGGTGAAGATCTATCCAAATCAATTCATTATAAAGTTCAGTTCGAAACTAATGTATGATTTTTTTTACTTTTCCTCGGTTTTGCATAATTTCATTTATATTGTCATAATTTCATTGGATTACTGATTTTATAACAAAAATTTTGTAGTCAAATTTGCGTTTTTGGAAAACTAATTTCTAGGTTTCCGCATGTTTTCTGGTTTAGGTATGCTTGTATGATTCTTTTTAGCTTTAAGAAATTCATTGTTTACTATTAGATATTTTCAGGTTGGGTACGTTTTTGAACCTAGTTTGGATATGGCTAAGTCTTAGGAAAACTAAAGTAGGAGAAAAAGTCAGATATGATTGAAAAATAGTGAATCTGCGAGCTTACTAAGTCTTCAGAAATCCTACTGGGTGTCTCTGGTATAAAGTGTGATAAATTTGTGCCTAAATTTTTTGTTACATTTTCTTTACCTGAAGTACAACAATGTACTCTTAGAAATAAATGGTTTAAGGTCTGCATGACTAACTAGGAGTGAAAAATACAATTCATATACATTACAAGAAGCATAGTTCTTGAGTAGTTCCCATGTATTTGGTATTTTATCCTAATTTTTATGTATGCTTTTCATTTGATTATAATAAGCTGATAAAATCTACTTTACCTCATTATAGTTCAGTTGTTGAAAGTGACGTGTGAAGAGCTATAGAGAGGCTATCATATGTAGTGGATATCCTTGATGAATAAACCGCACATCGAGGTAAAGCAGAATAACAACTAGGTGCACCTGAACAAGTAAATTTTTCTGTGCATATATCATCTACTTGTTTAATGTCCATCTTTTGATATCCCGATGTATATCTAGAATTTCATTTGGATTTTAATCTAATTGACGAGAAGCATGCATTGATTTATCTATAAATACCATTCATTTTGATTCATCAAGAGTGCTTGTAGGAATGCTTTTCTACACAAAGAAAGAATATATTGCTAAGTATGCATCACTTCTCTAATGTTGCAATTTCCTTGGTTAGCTCCTTTGTTGGCTATAGTTATGATAGAACAAAACATTGTTTAGCATTGGTGTAGATATAGGCTTACTTAAGTAAAAAATAAGTAGTTATTCTAAATGAAAATACCTTAAGCGTAGACCTTTCACCCAAAGAGTCTTTGCTAAATGAATTATGCCCTAATGCTTTTTCAAGCATGTCATTCACCTGTACTTGATCCTTTAGATGTCTAATTATACTATTGTTTTGTTGGTAGTGTTTTAAATATAATACGAGTATGGTAAGCTTAATATAATATGATAATTTTTGTAATGCAGATGATCTAAAGTTTTGTTTTGTAATACATATATGATATATAAAATGAGTATAGAAATGTAAAAAAGTTCCTTTACAAATAAAAAAACACTTTTATGTTCATTCATGTAAATAACAAATATTCAAACTATTTTCTAGTATGTATGCCTTTATAGCCTCACTTACAAAAGAAGATCAAAAGTTATGCATAAATTATGAGTGCTGCTAAAAGCACCCAAATTTGTTCTTCTTAATACCATGAATGGTATTAGGAAGTGTAAAACTGGGTGCTTTTAGTATCACATGGCGGTGTAACGCTAAAAGCACCCAGTTTTACACTTCCTAATACCACTTATGGTATTAGGAATAAGTTATTTGGGTGCTTTTAGCAATACACTAAATGGTGTTGTTGAAATTTTATGTGATCTTGAGCAGTCATTTGATCTTTATCAGATTTTTTTTCCTATAAGTCTTTAATTAGTAAGACCTGATCCATTAGCTAATGATATATTGGATGAAATTCGTAAGCCAAATCCATTAGCAGGTACATGACCAAATTTGGATTTTATCGGAAATATGATAAGAATGTATTTAGGATTAACCTGGGTTTCGTGGTGGAAGTATATATTTATCATAATCTTTATTAGAACCCCATGATTGATGTCAAATGAGTTTAAAATGATGAATTTGCACTCAACTAAGTTTAAAAACTTTTTTCAAAATGGTAAATATATACTTAGCAAAATATTGTATTCTGAGACCATATAGTTCATTTTGTTCAACTGACAAACACAAATAGAATGATTCATTGATCAGTTACAAATTTACATTAATGCAAAGTTCACAAGATAAAGTATTAAGTTAATTATGGAACAACTTACTTTTGGGAGATTGATTTCTAACTTCCATACATCTAAAATTTCAGTAGTAACTGAGGTTAAATACTCCTCCATTGCGCCTCTTGGCTCAACTCAGTCCTAGGTTCATAGCTTAGTTGCTAAACAACAATATACATAAAGGCATCACTCTATTAACACTTACTAACACCATAGAAAATATAGATTCAGTTTAAAATTTGTCTTTCTAGATAGATGTTTTCATATTTTATAAATACATTATAGGTACTTAGTTCAATGATAAATTATTGTCAAAATCTCTCAATATTTGGTTAAACTTTCTTATGGCATTTATGTAGCTAGAGCATACTAGTTTACACAGTAATAAATCACTGTTAAATCAAACATATTGCATCACAGTGATTCTGGTGTTAAGAAATACAATTGGGGTTTATATAGTATTTTCTAGAACTGTCAATGCTAACTGTAAGTTCAAATGCCTATAGTGCTCTTTATATATGTTTGCGAATGCTTATATCAATCCTATTTGGTAGAGCTAACTTTTAATCACATATTTGGTGATTAAATATCTTTTGTAGCGGAAAACCAATGTAACAAGATAAGAAGCAATAGTGGACGTAGATCTTTTTTTGATCAAACCACTCTACATTTCATGTCACCTAGTTCACATGCTCTGTATTCTACTCTCATTTTAATTCTTTAACAACTAATTTAGCAAGTAACATTCTTTAAAAACCTGTAGTATTTACCACTATGTGGTTGAATATGAATATGTTGGACACTGTTATTTCAAATATTTGATACAATCAAATTCTGAAGCATTCTAATACTTGAAACTAACAACCTAAGTATTGGTGAAACCGAATGAAATATGTCAGAATAGTTAAAGCCTGGTCATTGCAATAAAACTACGTGGACAGACTGAATCGTTGACTATAGTGTAATGGCAATTATGACTGAACAGTGTGGTATTGAGTAGAAAATGAGTGGTAGAGCCGAAGTAGGATAAGGGTTGAGTCACTTCCGGTCCATTTGAATCGATTTAAATAAGTTTTTTATTTATTCCTATAAATTTATTTATTTTGGTTTTTAAAAAGCTTAAAATTTGTAATTTAAATTGATCACTTTGTGAGCTACATAGCTTGTGCAGGTCGCTATTGAAGTACTGACCTTGCACTATATAAGTACTAAAGCACTAAATTAAACCACAGAAGTACATACAAGTACTAGAGGAAACTTTTAACATGAGATCACTGAAGCATGTTGTTGACTGCTTGCAAAGACTTTAACAATTTGACTCAGCTGCAACAACTTCGAGACAAATTCAAGAAAATGGATGTGCTTATTAACAATCTTTGCTCTTTTCATGTTCTGGTTTCATTGGGCACGTCTAGCATATGTAAACTGCAGTTTTTTCTTTCTTTCTTTGGTTGCATCCATGTTTCTTTCAAACTGCTTATCTCATAATATAAAAATGTTAGCCTCTCCATTGTACAGGATATTTATAGGTTTAATATAAAAAATATAGATATATATGGAATTTTAAGGGTAATTTATAGAATTCAATTAGGGTAGATTCAATTGAACGGACTTGAATTTCACTTATCTAATTATACAAAGTCCATTGTGAACTCTGCCACAAATCCAGCCCAAAAGCAGTTCATCAAACATAAAAAACGAAGCAGCCTTGTTTTATACATAGGCATCCTACATGTGAACATGATTCAATCGAGAATGGGAAGAAAAGCAAAGTGATTCCTCCATTCATGTTTTTATTTTTGCTATCATTTTGGAAGCAGTGCCAGCTGCATAGCATTTCATATAAGAGCGAATATATAACTTCATTTATTTACATTCACCGGAGTTGCAATGATAAAGAACAATATTTGTTGCCTTTCGAGTCGGGCCCTAATTAATATTTAGACTTAATGCTGGAGACCAGTCTTCATTTTATTTTTAGTTGGGTTTATTCTCTTGTTTTCATTTTAAAATAGAACTTATGCTATTTTCAGTTCGTTTTTTATTTTAAAAAGTTAGGGGCTTGGAACGTAAAAATGTGGACGTAATCAAGAATGAGCATCTGATTATTATTTCCACTTCTACATATGTGCATGTAGCAATCGAACTGCACCGTAAACGAGATGTATTAATTCCCAATGCATGCCTTTTTTTATAGTATTAAAATTAAAATTAAAATATTACTTTGGTTAGTAAGCACCATCATTCGTGTATATTTTCTTACAAAGCGAGATTAACATGCGTTTAAAGGCATATTTTAGCATCTAAACTTTAAAACATGATAATGAGACAATATTGCAGCTTTGGATATCTTTGTGCGTATGTTTGATAGTCATTCCCATGATTTTTGTTTACGATACTCATCTCAAAGACTGTTTGACTACAGTAGTAAAACAACGAAGGCCATCTTAAGGAGGATTTCAAGCTAAAGTGTTTTGTTAGTAATTTCTTATGATTTTTCCAACTAAATGTCACATTCCCACGGGTTTTATTTGACAGGAATGAGAGTGGGTATGCTGATTGTTGCTTTTGGATTTAGTGGAACGGAAGGTGCTGCTCTTTGCAGCCACGTGAACAAGGTACATTGTTTTATTCTAGTAACCTACTATATTACATAACATTCAAGTAGGATTATGTATTGTAGACATTCTATTATGAACAAGGTGGTTCAGTCAAGCTAGAACATCCATTTTTTTCCTGATCATACTTAATATTAGTATTTGATCTTAGAATGATTTCGTAAAAGATGAAATTCTTTATTGAAGAATGTTTTGATTCAATGCAATACAGAGAAGAAATAAATACAAACCAATTGCATTGCTATATAATCACTTTCTTAGTCATATTTTAATATCAAACAGTGTCTGTTAAGACACCGCACCTTCAATCCGATTCTCGCCTTCTTTTCTTTCTATTAACTATTAACACTTCTTCTACTATTTGCGATATAAGTGATATGCTCAATCGTATACTGGATTATCTGTGCACAAGGGGAAGCAGCTCCACTAAGACACTTTCTTAATTTTTTTGCCAGGGTGGCGCTACCGTTGCCTTAAAAAAACATGTTGAAAAGAAAGCTCAAGAGCTAAGTGGAGGAGCTTTCTCTTGTTTTATGGACCAATTATATGATCGTATCTCCTCCCTGTTAGAAAATAGTGAAATTGCAGAGAATATGGGAGATTTACGTGCTATTGCTGTGTTGATAGATGTTGATCTTAGGGAAAGTGCATCCAAGGTTTCAAGATTTTCCACCTACATGCGAACTGTATTTGAATTAAAACGCGATCCTGAGTTGTTGATTCTTGCGAGTAACGTGCCGGGTCATTTGGCTAGAGCTGGTGGACCTATGACAGGTGATGACGTGGAACAACAGATTAAAAAAGTTTTGGATTGGCTTCACGCCGAGAGAATAGAGTACTGTCGCTTTGCAACTGTTCTTATTTTGAAGGAAATGGCTGAAAATGCTTCTATAGTCTTCAACGTATGTGTGCCTGAATTTGTCGAGGAATATAATGTCATCCTTGAAGATGTGAACGAAGAACTGGAAAATATGATGAGTTGGTGCTGCTGTATAAAGAGGCATATAAATCTCCTACAAATTCATTCTTATCAGCATGTCCATTTGCATGCTTTGCATGCAAGATATCTAGTTTAGGTGGATAAAGTACTAAATAAATTGTCATGCTCCCAAGTAAACATTTGGAACATATTTTGGAAGGTTGATAATGTAGTTGTAGATTGACACATTAACTTTTACTGCATATTTTTCATTCCAGAAATTAATATTTCCTTTGCATATGTAGGCAACTTGGAGAAAATTGTGATTCCATGTCCCAGTCGTAACAGTGACAACCGGTGGAGCTCTGGACAGAGAAACAATTATTCAGTATTCTTATATGGTCAAATGCTCAAATAAGAGTAATCATGAATCTTGTCGGTAAGGAAAAAATATATGAGAAAAATGAAGCAATCTGCCCTCGCGATGGGTACGTCTATTTTCGAAACAGTGAACTCATTTGCTGACAGCTCGGGAAGGTTAATGTAGGTAATATGTTTTTTCCTTCAAATTATGTTGGTTTATACCAATTCATCATCATATTTATTTGGCAACAGTTCTTGAATTTAATCTTGATTTAGGTTCTTGTTTACCGTTTAAAATTATGTTGTGTGATGCTAGACGCTTGCCAAATTTGAAACAAACCCATTAATAACTGATGCACTCTTGCACTTGGCATTAATACTTGAATGCAACCAGAATTTTGATGCTGAGTAAGGGGTTTACTTTGTTTAAAGCTACCATAAAATTTACATGTTCCACTTTATATGTAGGTATTTTATGTATTAATATTTTCTGAGGATCGTACAAAATCTTTAAGTTTCAGCAATTCATAGATATCTAATAGTTTGGTTATTGAATATGTATTCGAACAGTTTTGTAAGTGAGTACAATCCACTACCTTAGCAAAGTTTCTGCAATTAATACATCCTCCTTTATCCTTCAATTTTCATTCATTTGCATATTTACTTTCCTATATATTATTGATTCATAAATCATTGAATAAAGGTTCAGTAAAGTTTGAAGCAAGTCATATGCATGTACTTATTGAACTAGGGCAAATTCTTATTGTTGATTATTAACCTTGTCAACAGGTAATTAGCTTATTTTGGAGTGAAGACCATCAACAACAATGGACACGACTTTAATGGTTATATGTATTATGATATTTGTTTGTATTTATTGTTCAAGCTTGTTTATGAATGCTTGCAGTTTGTGAATTTGCTGATTTTGTCAAATAACTATTATCTAAATGGTTATGTAAAATACTTATCTAACTAATATGTTCTCAGTTATTTGAGTAATGATTATGTAACTGATTGATTATTGATATAAATCAGACTTTTATATGATTATTGCTCATTTTAATATGACTATTTGTTGAAATAATATAAGCTAATAACAGTACAAAGTAGCGTTTAAAATATGTTACAAAACAATCAACATGTTTTAGTAGCGTTTAAGAAATGCCACGGAAATAAATGTAACACCATCTGAATTTTTAGTAGCATAGAATGAATGCAGCAAAACATTTCTAGTCGCACAAAACAAATGCTATGGAAAAGCAAAAAATGACCCACATACAAATCTTCGGTAGCGTTTGGAAAATGCAACTGTTCAAAAATTTTGGCAGCGTTTATCAAAATGCAACCAAAAAACAAGACTTTTAGTTGCGGGACCTGTAGTAGCGTTCTTTAAAACGCTACCAAAAGGTTTTGGTAGCGTTTTTCAAACGCTGCTAAAGGCCTTTTCTGGTGTAGTGGCGCGCTTAGACCAGTCTGTACGGTTGAGGGTGAATAACTCAATGGGGTAGATCATCGAGGTGTTATAAGGCATGAGGGGAGCGCACAATTATCTGATTGTTCTGACGGCTCCAAAGGACTGGAAAGGAAGAACACAGCTTCCTGAGGTACGTAAGGTGCTCCTTGTAGTCCTCTGTGCGGCGGCAGATGTCTTAGGCTGTGTCCGCAGAGGATGGGTCTGCGCGTAACTACTAGGTGAGTGGGCCTTGACTGCAGATTTAGCTACGTAGTTAGAATGCTATGACGAGGTGACACCAGGGTGGTTTGGCGGTTGCCTCACAAGGAGGTAGAGGGTCAGGACCAACAAGGATAGTAGATCGTCGGACACCCGTCATCGGCAACCAGTGGGATGCGGAAAGACTCGAGCTAAACCCAAGATATCATTTCACCCTTTACTATCGGGGTAAGGGGTTGAGGGGAGATGCCACATGGATGTTTAGATCGTTTGCGTAAGGGAAGTCGCTAAGCTCTGGTAGTCTTTACTAGTTGAGGGAGGGGCCGAGGTGGTGCCATAGCCACCACGAAAACAGACCCTAGGTATATCTGTGTATAAAGGCTCTTTAAAAACGGGCCTGTACATATATGGAAAAGCTCCGGACCGAGTTCCGTGCTTCTTGTATCGCCCTGCAATGAAACTCGGTGCACATTAGAGGACGTGCGATTGAGGCATCGAACGACAATTGAAGATACATATAGTGGACAGTCTAGATACATGCATGTCGGCTCTGGGTGGTGTATCGTAGACTTGAGGGCATTACTCCGGTATGGAGTCTGATTCGAATAAAGGTGGAAGTCAGTATGTTTACGTAGCATAGTAATGATAGATATATGTGGAACGTAATATTGATATCCGTACGTCACTATGACATAGGATCAGGGACTGCGTATATTTCAATGGTGTTACGGTGGAGACCGTGCGAGTGGGGTACCATGGGGTGTACCTCAATATTAGTGTAGCTATATATATACTGTATTAGGTTAATCAACTGAGGAGTAAATGGGTGCGACGTGTGTGTAAGCCTTGAGTGTTGTTAACCCAAGTAACCTAATAAATAAGAAAATATGATTAAATGGTATATGTAGGATTATCCAAAGTGTATAGTCTAAATCCAGTCACCAGAACTTTGTTCTGACCCCCTCCTCATAACATACTCGCAGGTTTGATTTGTGGCAGAGACATGAGACATTATAACTTTGGATACTGGTTAGGCAGTATTATTAATACGGTAAGGCCATACTTTGATTTATATTATATTTTATCCATTCCGCTGTGAGATATTTTCTGTGCTCTGACATATTTTATGTCTTTGCCTTTTCAGCAGGTACCAGAGCAAACCAATCCTAGTTTCGATAGATTGGAATTTTGAAAAAAATTCGGTTTGTCGGATTTTGGGTTGTCACAGGTTCCATATCTTATATTATTTCCAAAAGGGTATTTCTGAACATCTACTATTTTAACTACTCAAATCTTGGTTTTTGGTCTTTTATTGCCGAAAGTTGTTTCAGATCTTATATTATTTCCAGAAAAGAATTTCTAGACTTCTATTATTTTGAATTCCCAGATTTGGGCTTCCCATATTGCCATAAGTAGAGGGTTTCTAAACTTATATTATTTTATGTACCCGATCTGGGTTTCAAATCTTCTATTGACAAAAGTGGTTTCGGGTCCTATAATATTTTAAAAAGATGATTTTTGGAATTTTATTATTTTAAACACCCAAATTTGGGTTTCGGTCCTCTATTTCCAAAAGTGGTTTCAAATTTATATGATTTCCAAAAGGGGACTTTTATACTTATGTTATTTTAAATATACGAACCTAGATTTTGGATCCTCTATTGTTGAAAGTGGTTTCTGGTCTTATCTTATTCCAATAGAGGAATTCTAGAGTTCTAGTACTTTAAATACTTGAATCTAGGTTTCGAGTCCTCTATTGTTGGTTTCAAATCTTATATTATTTGTAGAAGAGGATTTTAAGACTTCTATTATTTTAAGTACACGAATCGGGGTTTCGGGTACTCTATTGCCAAAAGTGGTTTCATACCACATAATATTTCTAGAAGAGGATTTCTGCACTTTTATTATATTAAATATGTGAATATAGGTTTCAGGTCCTCTATTGCCGAAAGTGGTTTTAGATCTTTTATTATTCCTAAAAATGGATTTCTGGACATCTATTTTTTAAAATATTAGTTTTCGGTCTTCTATTGCCGAAAGTAGATTCAGATCATCTATCATTTTGAGAAATGGATTTCTGGACTTCTATCGTTTAAAATTGCAGAATCGAGGCTTTAGAACTGCTAAAGCCTTAAAGGTTCCTTCCCTATAATTTTTGGAAAAGAGGAATTTCCATATGTACAATGTCTTAAAATGTCTAAATGTAGGTATCGGGCTTTATAATTCTAGAAAAAATGACGAACTTCTATTATGTCCATAAAAGGGTTTCTAACCTTAACAGATATAACCAAATTGAAATTTAGTTTTTTTCAATCATATTAAAAATATTTCAAAACTTGTAACCATCATTATAAAAGTTTGCAAGATTCTTGTAGTCACAAAGGACTTCTAAAACTTTTGGCATTAAAGCAGGCACTGACAACAAGTATAGAACAATTAACTAAGTAATAAGGCATAATATTTTGGCGTGATAATGGATATGCTCCCTTAGATAAAAAAATTCAAATACTTTAACTAAAAAAGTTATTGAGAAAAATAACAAGTTTATATGATGGAAAAATACACTCAGGCTATTTAACAATCAACAAAGGGACTTTTAAGTCGCTTACTATTGCTCATAGCTCTCACAAGGAAGAAAAGCACATAGTCTTTTTCCCAAAAAAAACTTCTTCCATACTTGGTCCGGGGGAGGGGGAAGGCCTAAAATATTCCTAAAAAATAATGACATGAAAGAGGGTTGATGGAATCTAAAAAAGGTGGTTTTCAAGAAAAAGGTCATTTAAATCTCAAGAAAGAAGTCTTCTGAAATCAATGTCAAAGCTATTAGAAATAAATGAAGAGGGAAGAATGCTTTCAAAGCATACAAGGAATAAGGAACACCAACTTATGAGGATAAGCCCCTTTGGGAGAGTCGAAGTTCATAATCCCTCTTAGAATAAGCGATAATCTTTGCGAAAAGATGAGCTAATCCATGCCACTCAGGCCTAAAATCACCATTCGGTTTAACCAAAGGGGGGCCTATTAACACAAGAACCAAAGGGGAATTTCCACCGCACGAGAAATGGCATTTGTTATCCTGCTTTGTGACCAGGCTACCCAAAGCAACGAATTTGAGTATAAGCATGCATTGATCATCAATCGCTTGGATGAAGTGGCGGAATATGGAAAAACCTGGATTTTGGTATTTTTGAAGATCGGATCGTGAGAACCCCTGGGGGCGGTTCGTGACCACCCCCTATGGTCGGTTCGTGATCACCCCCTGAGGGCGGTCCGTGACCATTACCCGGCCTGGCCATCACCATCACGACCATCACCAGCTCACCACCCCGGCTCATGAACCATGACCACGAACCACGACCAGGACCTTCTACTACACATGCAGATCTTGATCTATTCTTGAGGCTATGACCGCTCCTACTTTCCCAGATCGGGTGCCACGTGTCCTACCACGACCCGATCACCATATGGGCTCTCCTACAGCTATAAATACACCATCTGAAGGATTTTAACGGGTTTTTTGGAATCTCCTTGTCCATGGCTGTCATAGCCAACACTTCTCTATGAATAACCACCATCTTTCTCAATAAAATCAATGAATTCAGAGTGAATTATTCATTGAATTCGAGTGAGAGAGAGACAATATTCATTGTAATTGTAATCCGTGAATGAAGTGAGAAAATATGAAGTGGACATAGGCTCATTAACGCCGAACCACTATAAGAATCCTGTTGTCTTCCTTTTTCTCATATTTTTTAGTTATTTCTTCGTATGCTATGCTCTAAATATGATAATTTCGGTGTTATCACCATTTTTGGTCTAACATTTTGGTGATTTCACTGAGAATTGAGTTGTCAGCCTATCGGATTGCCATTCTACTGTTTGGATTTGATGTCCGAAGAAAAGAGTCTGCGTTTCTACTAATCTGAAGATTCCGTTGGTTTGAACATGAACATTACGTGAGACAACATGATGTATTTTGTGTTAACTGCAGTAATCGGTCAGTATAATGTGGAATAACATTAGGTTTGCAAAGCTAAAGTGTAGAACGAGACTGAGGACTGAAGACCAGAGGTTACGAAGACCACTCGTGACCATATTTTTCTTGTCACCATCGGAGCTCCTTAGTATGCTTGCGGAGAGTGAAACTCAAACGCGAAGTCACGAGATTGGATACATATGGAGGATCCTCGTTGGTATGTCAGCTTCATACTCCACTAGTGTGATTGAAAGAGGTGCTCACGAGTGGTGGAATAATACATGCATATTGGAATGGTGGGCTTACGTGTCACGAACCTGATTAAATGGAGGACAAGCTTTTAATGTTTACTCGTGAGATTCATGCAACCATTTCAGTTTGCGTTAGTAACATTATATCAGTGGGTCATAAGTTCCGCTCGTGAAGATAGTTCTTGCATGTGCTCACGAGTGGGTCATCCATTCTACAGGAAGTGAATTTTGAAACTGGAATGGAATGCATTCACGAATGGGACCCCTGCATAAATGATGGAGTCAAGCGAACTGTCCACGAGCCAATTTCGTATATCCAGGCACCCCTTTTCACGAGTTGACCTTTTCAGTACGGTATATATGCCCCACATTCACGAGTGGGATGATCGAAATTCATGTGCATACATTCATTCACATTGAAATCACGAATCAATGAAGATCAGATAACCGAGATCTAGAGAAATACATGAATCACGACCCGCAGCTCCCAAAAGGGCGCATTTAAACCATGAACCGACTCGAGGCTAAAGAGCCATCACGAACCGAAGGGGATATCCAAATTGAATCTATAATCCAAACCGCGAACCGGAGGATAGTAGCGAACCGCGACCCAGAAAAGTGATGACGAACAAGGGTCACCATCCGACCCGAAAAAGAGACAGTTTTTGGAAAAGATGCATTTTGCGGATCATTTCAGAAAAGGCTGCCGGGACTGTGGGTCCCCGAACCCCCACCGGCGCTGCGCCCGGACCCGTTGACGGCCTTGCCTTCGGCTCGAAGCACGACTCGCCATCGGCTCAAAGCACGACTCGCCTTCGGCTCGAAGCACGATTCGCCTTCGGCTCGGAGTACGTTCTGTCCTACAATAATCATTAAGGCTTGTAAATCGAGATTTAGTAAATAGTCTGAGGGTATCGCAACAAATTGGCAATGACTGGAGACATAACACCTATTTACTGATGTTAATCAATGTGAGGATCTATTGAAAAGACTCGGCATGTTGACTATGACGATATACGAGATAGTGATTGTCTCATAATAGCCTCCTCTTCTGAATCTCCGACGGTGTATGGATTTCACCAATGTAACTGATGATTGCACTCAAACGAGTAGTGACCACCTGATTTGCGCAACTTAGACCTGTCCAATTGGCGGGGTTTCGAATGACGATTATATGGAACAGTCCGGGCATTGCTTCGGAGATAATTCATATAATCCTAGCAATCATGATTATCAATGATGGGACATCAGAAGGAAACTGAAGATCCTAGTACGACGAAGCTACACCTCACTTGAATGACGTGGTGAAAGACATGTCATGTGATTCACTCCATAAAAAGCTTAGCTAACCTTTGCAATGCCTATTTGCCGTCAACCGCATCGAGATAGATTGATCTCCACATGTCCAAGGGTTAGATAAATGTACTTTGGTTCCCAGAGTTAGGTACCAATCGAACCACCGCAGGCCGTGATTGGACATATGGATCATTGCTCGGATGATAACAACTTGACTGCTCACCAGCCACCATATGACCTTGATCAAGAAATGAGAGTTCGAGATCAAAGTAAATATGAATCAACCATTAGCTCTCCACTTCATACAACAAGTTGTGAAAGAATGTGTGAACATTACTTGAGTCCTTGCAAGCCGCAGTATTGTATTTAATCTTATATAATCAAGGTCTCAACCGACAAGCTTTAGCGAAATTCAGGGCTTACATAACACCTTGGTGTTTACTGTTAGATATCTCAACCGAAGATGGAGTGGGAATGGTTTATGGTGACCAAGTTATTGGAGAAGCCGACTATTTGGCTGGATGGAATATGCTACGTAACACAGATGGCGTGGAACCCAAAGACGCTTCCCCTTAGATGAAATGGAGTGTGAAGGATGCGTTAATATTGCGAATAAAGGGAACATCACAAATGGAATCGCCCGATGATCTGCCCGAAGACATAGATCCCAGAAAGGATGGTGATTCGGAATGTAGAAGGGTGACATCTAACGAAGCAACTACCCAAAGATTGAAAAGCTTGCGTACAGCTTACTGATTACTTCAAGAAAAATCCACCACTATTTCCATGTTCATCTAATTTTGAGACACACCAATTAGCCACTACGACAGGTCCTGCAGCGACCTGAGACATCTGGAGGATTACTCGAATGGAACCCCGAGCTGAATCAGTTTGATCTCGATTCCCTGTTTAAAGAAGTCCACATGGAGGCAAGCATTAGTAAATTTCATCGCTAAATTCACCATTCCCAAAGAGGATGTGTTGGACGCTGAAGATGATCTCTCGAAAGGAAAGATGAAATCGAGCATCTGGGAATGGTATACAGACGGTGCAAGAAATGATTGATGGCCCAACGCCAGAGTTTTGCAGATAACCCCTGAAGGATGGAAAATTTAACGTGCCTTATGATTAAAATCATTCACTACTAACAACGATTCCGAGTATGGGGTCCTGATCGCTAGGTTGAACCTTGTTAAGGGATTAGGAGTAGTGGCGTCGATATTTTATGACTCTTAGATTGTCATTTGCCAGACTCAAAAGGAATTCCAAGCAAAGGAACCACAACTTTCAGCTCACCTAGAACATGTAGAAGAGTTGTTGGTTTGATGAAAATATTACAACACGTCCCATATTCTGCATACATAGAATCAGATGGAAGTTGATCCAACGTTGAAGACCTAACTCGGAAAAGAGCCATGGACAACTCCATGATAAGCTTCTTGCAGCACGTAATGCATCCAACAAGGAGAAGTGAAAGGCATGTCATCGTTCTTTATGCAAGTCGACATTGCTTATTTTCCCCTGGAAGGTTGTTCCAAGACAAACACCAACGAGTCCAATTACTGAGTTCATCGCCCTGAATGATTCGAAAAAATCACTAATTAACTTGCCGCTCGAAGGGAGATATAGGCGAATAAAACATCTAATGAGTGATATTTTGAAATTAGAAAGTGAAGATTCACACTCCACTCCTTTCATCAATTATCTGCCAAGTGAATCATTCCCCAGACGCTGAGGGCAGTTGGAAATTTGAGCATGAATCGCTCGAGATTACATCATCTAATTCAAACCTAATGCTTGAGGAGTTTGCATGGCCGATTTTTTTAGTCTTGCCTAAAGGTTAGCGAGTTGAAGTTTTAGAATACTTACGACTGAATGTTGATTGACTGTCTATGCAACAACCATTGTCCCCGATATGGGATCAAAGGCATATCAGCAAGTTTATGAGATAAGACTATCCCACCAACAACAATATCCTATTTCCTACCCTAGAAAGTGCAAAGCGGTGCAGTTATGACTTCCTGACACTCTATCCTTACCCTCGACATAGGGGCAAAAAGGTGATTCAAAGGAGATGCGACCTCATCACTCGCTTATAGTACATACCTAACCGCCTTTGCCATTTCAAGACCTCGATCAAGGTCTGTTCATTCATGGGACTGCCACCCCAAGATAGTTTGAAAAGATATCCTTCATCGGCTAAAAGACTTTGGCAGCTCTTCAATGGCAGAGATAGGATGAAGCAAAATGGGCCTGCAATGAACATGCAATGCCATTTTCGCTCAGAATGATACTCATTCCTTCAACAGGGTACCCCGGATTTGATACCGACCAGATTTCTGATACTCGCATATGGAGTTATGGAACAAAACCATAATGAGCTCGATTAAACTTCTCGTCTACAAGACCAACCCTCCGTCTAAAGAAAGTTGTATAGCTCAAGGTGGACCCAAGATAACCGTCCAATCCTTGGCCAACACGTAGCAAACCACAAGACAATTGTACATAAATATTTGAATTGCAAAGTTGGAGTCCGACTCCAGATGGACACAATGTGACCATCTATATGGCTCGATACTATCTTCGATGCCCCCAGATTACATGATTCCTGATAGAGGGGGGAGCAACACCCATCGAAATCCTTATTTTTCAATCATGCAATTTACTTTCTTATTCTTCTGAATTATTGACATGGCTAACTCATGTGATATGAATAACGCAGGTACTCGAGGATCGATGCCAACCACTCGTCCCATAGATCGATCGAAGGAATGCAAAGCTTTGGCAAACGTCTTTCGAATATTTGCCCAACTGACTCTAATCCTCAGAGCTTGGATGGAAGTACAGACCTAGGACGAGTGTGATGGGCATGCCATGATTAAAGGCCACTCGATCCTTAACTCTAACTCTCATGATTTGAGAGAGAGTATAAAGGATGATCCTATAACATCCGCCCAAACTCCATCCCACGAGTCGACGAGATGAGAAAGACGCGAGGATTGCAAAATGGCCACCTCTACCCATGAATCGGAGATTAGGGGGTAGCGCCTCAGCGAGTGTGATTTGACCGCTTGCCCGAAAATCTCCATCTACCAGAGTAAAGTGTGGAGTAAAGACTAGAACCGAGTTTGAGAATGAAACTCTAGACGATAGAATCCCACTCTTTGAATTAGAGTGTAGAAGGAATGCCGGGGAGAATGATACGACCGTTCGCTTGCACAACTCTAAATCTCATGATTCGAGAGAGAGTATAAAGGACAGGAAGATAATGACCACCACTCTAACTCTCATGATCTGAGAGAGAGTATAAAGGACGGGAAGATATCGTCCATAAGGCGTGAGGGTGCACCACGATTGAAGACCGCCTTGATTCCACTCTACCCTTGGTATTCGATGGGAGAGTATAAAGGTGCCAGGGACTGGCGCCACAAGAACTCCTACCCTGCTGAAGGATCGGGGAGCAGACTGAAAGCTGAGTTCGAACTCTATCCTGGGCATACGACAGGAGAGTATAAAGGCATATTGACTAAATACCATAAAAGGGCTCTTACCCCGCTGTAGTATCGGGGACAAGAGTGAAAGCTGAGCCCGAACCCTTCATGTCCGGACATAGGGGGCAATGTACTGTCGATCCTAATCAATCCCAAACAAGCCCTAGCCAGGCATTTTATTCACTATTGATTGGCGGCAACACACACATCATACCCCTACGATAGCTAAAATATGATATGTTATTCATATGCAGGAATTTTGATTTGCTATGATACTGAACTGGTTTGTAATGTGATTTATTACTTACTACTTAATGTAGTAACACTCTGACTACAAATATATTCAATTGAAATATATAAAAAACTTGCAAATGTATGAAATTGCAGGAATACCACTACTGAATGTAGATTTACAAAGGATAACTGGTCAAGAACGCAAGGCCCGCACTCGCAGCAACAGCAGGCCAGCAGAAAACAAATAAAGGGCCATGTCCAGGAGGCTGACATTGATGCCCAATGATAAGCATCCTGCGTGACTCAAGGCAATGACCCAAAATAGGCCTTGAGAGTGAATTATTTAATGACATGTCATGCGACTTAATAGTTGCGGCTGGGAAGGACCCGGCGAAGCACTGGGATACTTGGGTTTCTATTCGGCCTTAATACGATCTTGAGCGAACTTCGATTCTGGCCTTAACATGATCCAATGCGATCGTGACATTCAGTATTTTTATGAATTGAAGATTTCTCGGGCTATCCAGTACACGCCTCCCTTCATCTAAATTTGGAAAGGATGTGATCCGGTCGCTACCTGTCTTATGTCGTTACCCTGGACTGGGGGCATAACTATTAGAAATATTTACAGATGGCATAGCTTATATGCTTGTATTTAACTTATGTTGTGATCATGACAGGCCCCTTAAGGACGATGGAACAGATGCAAAGAGAACGCCCATTTGTTAGTTCCAACCTACTGGAAAGTTCAGACAAGTCTTGGCATATCCCATGCTACAATCAAACGTGACGTGACCACCTTATTTCTGACCTTTCCCCTGATGCAGGGGGCAAGTGGAACACTCGAGACGATCAGGATTTAACCTTTCGTTGTCTGGTGCCGATCCTCAGAGCCTAGATGGGAGGCAAGAGATTAGTATGGGCTGAGTAACAACAAATCGGTTTGCACTCAACTCTGACTCATGGTGCAAGGAATGAATATGAATCCAAAGAAGATATGAATTCGAAACATTCTACTTAACAAAACCCCCACGGATGGGGGCACGAAATATGATCCTCAAGCAGCATAGTTCAACTACTTGATGCCACCAATCACAGTTGAATGCCAGAAGCTTGATTGACGACTACTGCATGTGCAGAACCAAGAAGCCGGAGGCCGACCTTCACCTATTTCAAGACTTCGCGCTAAATCGAAAGGCCAAGCAGCAATTATCAATTAGCTGGAAATGATAAAATCAAAGTTCAAGCAGTGACGAACTTGGTTTAGTCAGATAACAACCACTAGCTCGGGTTGAACACAAATCAATCAGTAGACATGCAACATGCAGCTTTGATTCAGAACATCGTGGATGGAAACATGGACAATGGAATAGCTACTTGCAACATCCTAGATGAGAATGCAAAAATTGTAACAAACTCAGGTCATGCACGACTAGCTTTAGCTCCAACTCAAATGGATACTCGAGCGACATTTCACACTCAGCTCCAAGAAAGAACGCAACAATTCGAAGAATAGGAACCCGGTCGGGTCGAATGACTCGAACCATGACCTGGGGGCAATATCAATGCGGAAATAAGAAATCGTCAAGGACCCCCTTTTGTAATCTCAGATTCGATGCTGGGGGCACCAGCCGTGATCTTGACAATGTGCAACAATTCTTTGATGGCATCCTTCTCGCTAATTTGATTCAGCACCTCTACTTCTAAAGATGATGTGGGTAATGACAATCATAGCCTTTTCACACGGGACATTAGGATATCCTGTTATTCCCTAAGATTTCAATATTTCACCACAACGAGAATTGCTCAGAGGTTTTGATGAATTCAACCCTGAGAGAATGGAACACCTTACAACTCACTAAAATGATAAGGACAAAGGAAAAGCCCTAAAAAAGAATGATAAGTATATGCAATTTCGGAGAAACTCTATTTCACTAATCAAGCCCATGATCTCGTTTGTCAAGTTCAACGAAACCGAACATGAGAGGTAGACTACACAAGATTATGATGGCCATTCCGTACTATGCTGAAGCATAAATGGAGGGGCCCAACTAACTTCGTAACGACATTCATTTACTTGCCTTTGACAAGTTTATTTAACTTCGCAACTGATCCGATGAGAGTAACGGAGTTTGCTAATGCCCGACGAGGCAATCCTCACTATCTGACTAAAAAGAAGAGACAACATCAAAGCAAGTATAATTCGAACATTTGCATATACAACACCCACTCTTGCTGACTCGAGAGAGAGAGCAGAATGTCTTGGGTCAACTAAGATTGTTGAACCTGTAACTCTTACCCAATGCAACGACGGGAAGTATAAAATCTTGAAGATTGGATTCCCGATTGACTTAATTCAACCCCCATCGATGCTGGAGGCCTAAGCCCTGACTTCGCTTGTCCTCCGATAGCACTTAGAGAACAAGCGTCTATTCATAGACTAACTTCGAAGACGATCCTTGCTTGGAGTAAGATTCAGACATGTACATTATGCCTCTGGAGTATGACCTGGTTCGTCTTCCCCAACCAAGCGAGCCAGCTTGTGGGTTAAATGTGAAATTAAAGACTCAAACTACACCGAATGGAAAGTGTAGCAAATTCCTCCACTGCCTTACGATAGTGACGATCATACGAGCACTGGTTCACATGATTTCAACTATGTCTCTTACTGACTTGCATGTGATCATTGAATTACGAAGTGATCCAGAGTGATTGTGGATTCCTTTGACCACAATCCAGAGTGATCATAGCTTTCAGATTCCTTACCGTTACGATTCAATGCAATTTTAAGATCCTGGATCAATATCAAGATAGTTCAAACTTGAGTACAAATGACAAAGTCATATGTTGACTCTGATGTGCTTTTTCCCAACCATCCATATAACAACTCAAAACTCGAGGATTCTTGAACTACTCAATGACTTGGATGACCACTTCATGTATTGACTCATATGTAAAAGAAAGTCTAACTCGACAATACGCTTGACTTTCATAGAATTATGACATTATTTGTCAAAGACCTGTGCGTTTAGAATCGCGCTAAGGAGCCAATGGTCCATCATGATTTTTGATGAATGAATTAGATCTCTCGATTCGATGAGGTTTAAACAATTACTTGATCATCTCGAATACTCTTTCCATAAAACTTGGCCTAACTAGCTCCCATGGAAGCAATGCAGCAATAAGATAAAGCCTTCTCAAGGATAAATAACGTTCCGGAAAGATTCAGCCTGACATATTCAAAGCACATCTCATCTGTGATAAGATGTACTTTGTAGGGCAAAATGTTAGCCTGCTTTGTGACCAGGCTACCCAAAGCAAAGGATTTGAGTACGAGCATGCATTGATCATCAATCGCTTGGATGAAGTGGCAGAATATGGAAAAACCTGGATTTTGGCATTTTTGAAAACAGGTTCGTGAGCACCCCCTAGGGGCGGTTCGTGACCACCCCTGGGGTCGGTTCGTGACCACCCCCTGAAGGCGGTTCGTGACTATAACCCGGCCTAGCCACCACCATCACGACCATCACCAGCTCACCACCCCGGCTCATGAACCACGACCACAAACCGCGACCAGGACCTTCTACTATACATGTAGATCTTGACCTATTCTTGAAGCTATGACCGCTCCTACTTTCCCGGATCGGGTGTCACGTGTCCTACCACGACCCGATCACCATATGGGCTCTCCTACAGCTATAAATACACCTTTTGGAGGATTTTAAAGGGATTTTTGGCATCTCCTTGTCCATGGATGCCATGGCCAACACTTCTCCATGAATAACCACCATCTTCCTCAATATAATCAATGAATTCAGAGGAAATTATTCATTGAATTCGAGTGAGAGAGAGACAATATTCATTGTAATTGTAATCCATGAATGAAATGAGAAATTATGAAGTGGACGTAGGCTCATTAATGCCGAACCACTATAAAAATTCTCTTGTCTTCCATCTTCTCATATTTTTCAGTTATTTCTTCATATGATATGCTCTAAATATGATAATTTGGGTGTTAGGACCATTTTTTGGTCTAACAACATTATTCAAAGGAAAACATACATACTCCATCACAAAAGGCTAAGCCTTTAGAGACGATAGTCCCTAATTTATGTGTATCCTTCGTCCGGACCCAAAGTTTCCCTTCGAGAGGCATGAAGGAAAAAATGCAGACATACATCAGAAGCCTTAAAATGGATTAATAAACCACTCAATACCACATCAGAGGCACTAATGACAGGAATGTTGAAGATACTTTTGTTGAAGCCTTCAAGAACACTCCCGCATAAAACAATTCCACGAAGGGCCAGAAGTGGATAAGGCCTAATCCACGCCTATAAATACAACCCAAGGGTTCAAATTTAGGACAGTTTTTTCATTTTGAAAATTGTAATCAAATTTGCGTAGCGTAAGCCCTAAACCAGAAGTCAATCGAGCATTTCTTTTATTCGATTTAAGCAATAAGTCAAACAAAAAGGATGAATCACTTTGATTAAGAACGTTAATTCTGGAGGATAAGAGAATCGCTCATAATATCCTATTACACACGATTAGAACTTCCATCTTTTATGATTCAGTACCTAAAACAAAGGTTTGTCGTAAGGTCTTCGAAGACAAAAAGGGTTTCGGAAAATTCTTTCATCTTATCGCAATCAAAGGAGAAATTCACCGACATTGCCTAACTTGTTACTCTTAAAGAAAATAATGAAGGATTATCCTTAAAGGACATCATGCCAAAGGAGATGTCAATAAATCCTATTTTATCAGTTTCTAGTAAATTGGACTTGACAAAAGGAAAATCGAAAGCCATGCTTCCGAACTTGGCTTCTGTTAAAATTGCACTAGGTGTTACTGTTGAAGAATGGAGTTTTGATGACAACAACCTTATTTCAATATTTATTGATTATAAAATATATACTAACACTTTTATCTAGAATATATATATATATATATATATACATACATATGCAGGATTTATATATAGGAATTAATACTGAAGATTGTACAGTTTAAGGGCTTCTAGAGATTCAGATTTCAAAGATGGTTCAAGACTCATGAGTAATCAAGATTTCAAGATAAAAATAGTAATAGAGTCTACTTTATGTAAGATTCTGAATAGCACTCCTGGTTCAAATTCTAATTCTAATTCAAATTCTGATTTTAAATTCTATTTTCAAAATCTTTCTTTATCCTCTCTATTTTACTTTCTCTATTTTACATTTTATTTTAAACTCAAGCTTTATAAGTTTTATATATTTATACTTTACATACTTTATATTTATATAGTTTTAAACTTTATAATTTTATAAATATATTTATATAGTTTATACTTATGGTTCCAAATGATTTTCTACTTTATAATATTCATTTACAACACTATGTTTTAATTCAAGAGTTTCCAGAATTATATATATCAAAACACTTCAAAAATGCTCAAAATTCATTTTTTTTCACATGCTTGTTCGACATACATTTATGCCTATGTCGACATACAACTGTCATATTTTTGATTCTCAAAGGAAGTGCCTTTTCACTATTTGTAATGTTCCAGAAGCGTTGCAACCTTTCTTATAAATAGGCGCTGATTTCAAAAAAAAATTATTCTTCTTCGCCATCTTCATCTCCTTTATTTACACCATTATATTTTTCTCATTTTTATGATTTCTACACTTATACTCTACCGAATTCAACTCTATTTACATAAAACTTCTTCTCTTCTTACTCTTTGAATCAAAGTGTTATTGAAGAGTTATAGGGCTATTGTAATCATTTGGGAAGTGTTTGGGTAACAGTGTTTCATTGTAGCCGTGAAATCAAGGAACCGGAGCGGTGTTAGCCTTGTAGCTGTTAACCAAGGGGATTATACTTGATCAAGGGTGTTTGGAATTGGTGTTAACTTTGTAGTCGTGAAATCAAGGGGGTTGTACTTGGATATTGGTATAGTAATAAAACTCTGCGCAATCCAGCGTTGTGTGGGACTGAACGTAGGAGTAATCCGAACTAGTATAAAATCTGGTGTGTTCTTTCCTTTTCTGCATTTTACTTTTGTTTATCTTCGTGTTTGTGTTTGAATTTGTATCTGTGATTGTTTCTGTGGTGTGTGATTCTTATAGTAGGTCATATAAGTTTTAGATTTTGTTTAATTTAACACTATTCACCCTCCCTCTAGTGTTAGTTTGGCCTTGATGATCCGTTCCGCAATCCCTAACAATTGGTATCAGAGCAAGGTCTTTCAGAAAGTTCATAATCTGATTTTTGAAAAAAAGGCAAATTTTGAAATAATTATTAACACTAGTGTCAATTCATACATTGTACCAATGTTGAAAGAGTCTGCATATAATCGTGTCAAAAAATCAAGTGATCTACTGAAATATTGTTCAATATATGAAAAGATGTGTTTTTCTGCTTTTAAAAATTTAAAAGTTGAAAAGATGGGTAAAGTGGCTGTTGGTAATTCAAATTCCTAAATGGTGGCTATTGAAAATCCAAATTCTAAAAAGGTGGTTGTTGGAAATTCAAATTCGGAACTAGTGTGTTATATGGCTGTTGAGAGTTCAAATTCCGAAAAGCAATTGGTGGAAATCAAAAAGGATAAATGTATACTAGATAGTGGTTGTTCGAGACATATGACGGGAAATCCTTGATTACTCAATAATCTGATATATGAAGATAGTGGAATGGTGAACTTTGGAGATAACTCTAAAGGATACATTATTGGGATCAGCAACGTCGGTAATTTTGAAACTCCTACTATTTCTGATGTTTTATTAGTTAGGAATCTAAAACACAACTTGCTAAGTATAAGTCAACTTTGCGACATGGGTTATTAAATAAACTTTGAACATGATAAATGTTTTATCGAAGATAGGTATTAAAAAGTAATATTCAAAGGAGATAGAAAGAAAAATATCTATATACTGGGTATGAAAATCTCCAACGATAATCTATGTCTTATGGCCAATACAAGTGACCCCCAGATTTAGCATAAGAGATTCGGTCGTATAAATTTCAAACACATCTTTATGATTTCTAAATTAGATTCAATTAGAGGATTACCCAAAATGAAATTTAAAGTTAATAACTTATGCGATGCTTGTTAATTCAGGAAATTAAAGAGAAGTTCATTTAAATCAAAAGAGGAAATTACTACCTCGAAACCATTAGTTAATTCACATGGATTTATTTGGTCCATCTCAAACCCAATTGATAAATCATAACAGATATGTTTACGTAATAATCAACGATTTTTCTGGATTTACTTGGACTTTGTTTATTAAAAATAAAAGTGATGCTTTTGATCAATTTAAAACTTTTTCAAAAAGAATTCAAAACTTATTATCACTAAAAATCAAAACAATACATAGTGACCATGGCGAAGAATTCAAAAATGAAAATTTTGAAAATTATTGTAATAAAAGGGAATAACCCATAATTTTTCTATTCCTAGAACCCCTCAACAAAATGAAGTAGTTGAACGTAAAAATAGTATGATACAAGAATGTGTGAGGACTATGTTATCTGATAGTAATTTACCAAGAAATTTTTGGGCTGAGACAGTTGCAACAGCTTGTTATGTTTTAAATAGAATTTCAGTAAGACCCATAACTCATAAACTCCTTATGAACTTTTGTATAATAAGAAACCAAAAGTGTCATATTTTAAAATATTTGGTAGTAAATGCTTTATACTTAATACTAAAGAAAATTTAGACAAATTTGACTTGAAATTTGATAAAGGAATATTTATTTGATATTTAGAAAGAAGTAAAGCATATAGAGTTTTCAATACTCGAACCAATACCATAGAAGAAACGTTAAACGTATCGTTTGACGAAAATTATAAAAATATAACAAAAAACAATGAAGATGAATGTGAAAATGAAATTAATGTAACAAATCATAAAGATAGTCAACCAAATAAACAAATTAGATTACTTAGAGACCATCCAGTAGAAAATATCTTAGGAGATATTGAATTCGTCGTTAGAACTCGTAATCAATTAAATAATATGAGTAACACCGCATTTATTTCAACTATTGAACCTAAGAACCTAAAGGAAGCATCTTTCGATGATTCATGGATACTTGCTATGCAAGAAGAACTGAATCAGTTTACTAGGAATGATGTATAGGAACTTGTTCCTAGACTAGAGGATAAGACTATGATAGGAACTAAATGGGTTTATAAAAATAAAATGAATGAACACAGTGATGTAGTAAGAAATAAGGCACGACTAGTAGCACAGGTTATACTCAAGAAGAAGGAATAGATTACGATGAAAATTTTGCCCTGATAGCAAGATTAGAAGCCATTAGGATTTTACTAGCCTTGGCAGACCATGATATTTTCAAATTATATCAAATAGATGTCAAAAGCGCTTTTCTAAATGGATTTTTTTTAAAAAGATGTATATGTAGAGCAACCACCTCTATTTCAAGACGAAAAATTACCAAATCACGTATATAAGTTAAAGAGAGCATTATATGGATTAAAACAGGCTCCTAGGGCATGGTATGATAGATTAAGAAATTACTTTTTACAATCTAACTTTGAAATAGGAAAATTAGATAATACTTTGTTTATTATGAAGAATAATAAGGATATACAATTAATACAAATATATGTTGACGATATAATTTTCGGTTCAACAAACGATAAGATGAATAAAGAATTTTCAAATATTATGACCCAAGAATTTGAAATGAGTCATATGGGAGAACTAATGTTCTTTTTAGGCTTACAAATAAGTCAATTAAAAAAATGTAATATTTATTAATCAAGAAAAACATGCAAGAGATCTAATTAATAAATATAATCAAACAACAACTTATGGGAGACCAACACCGATGGCGACTAATATAGCATTAAGTAAGGATGTTACATCAAAAGATGTTGATCAAAAACTATATAGAGGAATGATAGGATCATTACTATATATAACCGCTAGTAGACCAGATAATGCATAGTGTATGTCTCCGTGCGAGATATCAATCGCAACCTAAGGAGACACATTTAAAAGCTATGAAGTGTATTCTATGGTATGTAAAGCATACATCAGGCTTTGGATTATTTTATCCTATGGATGATTCATTCGACTTAGTTTCTTATTGTGACGTTGATTATGCAGGACGCAAATCTGATCGTAAAAGTACTAGTTGAAGATGTCAATTCTTAGGACACTCACTAGTCTTGTAGTTTAGTAAAAAACAAAATACTGTATCTTTGTCAACAACTGAAGAAGAATATATCTTTGCTACTTTGGCTTGTTCACAAGTAATATTTATGCAACAAACTCTAAATGATTTTGAATTAAATATAAACAAATCACCAAGATACTACGATAATACGAGTGCTATAAATATTTCTAAAAATCCAACTCATCACTCAAGAACTAAATATATCGATATACGACATCATTTTCTAAGAGATAACGTAAGTAAAGAGAAAATTTGATTTGAATTTATAGAAACAAATAAACAAATAGCAGATATATTAACAAAACCATTAAATGATGCAACATTTACTAAATTTAGAAGAGAATTAGTAATTTGTTCACTAAGTGAGTTAGAATAATTAAATATATTAATATATACAAGAATAACATTCAAAATCAGAAAAATAAAATTAAAAATACAAGTATGTCGACATACATATGTCATTATGTCGACATATAACTGCCAGATTTTTAAAATTAATTCCCACCAAAAGTTAGTTGCAATAATCATTTAAACTCTCCACTTCAAATTTTCTTTTCCATTCTCATTTCCCACTTATGTAAAAACTCTAAACTAAAATAGGTAATGGCCTCCACCAATTTTAACACCTAAATCAATCCCTAATCATCCGTTGGACCATCCGAAGGGCCTTTTCAACGTTATACTCTATCATGTGTCATCAAAATTGAAATTAGAATTTAGGATTTTCTTTTGTTTTCGTTTCTTTGCCTTCATAGGATGTATCGTGTTTCTAGAAATCTGTGTATCATTGCTTGTAAAAATCAAGTTTAATATAATGCTTGTTTTTGTTTATCGTAGGTATACATTAAGTATTATAATAAGTTATACACTATTATAAATCTTAGTATAGAGTAATATATTTTAAATGAATATCGAATTTAAGGGAGCACTTTACTTTTATATAGAATTATTTAGAAAATTATAGGATTTAGAGGGAGTAGTTTTAGAATTTATTTTTGATAATGCCAAAGGGGAAGAAATTATAAAATATGGAATTAGTTTATAGGATTCATGTCGACAGGGGGAGTATTAGAAGGATCATCTTCAACAGATATGTACAGGTATGATATTTTATAAACTAAGGTTGTCATCATCAAAAAGGGGGAGATTGTTGGAGAATGGAGTTTTGATGACAACAACCTTATTTCAGTATTATTTGATTATAAAATATATACTAACACTTTTATCTAGAATATATATATATATATATATATATATATATATATATATATATACATACACACACATACAAACATATGTAGGAATTAATACTGAAGACTGTGCAGTTTAAGAGCTTCTAGAGATTCATATTTCAGAGATGATTCAAGACTCATGAGTAATCAAGATTTCGAGAGTTCAAGATAAAAATAATAATAGAGTCTAGTTTATGTAAGATTCTAAATAGAATTCCAGGTTCAAATTCAAATTCTGATTTTCAAATTCTAATTTCAAATTCTACTTTCAGATTCTTTCTTTATCCACTCTATTTTACTTTCTCTATTTTACTTTTGATTTTAAACTCAAGCTTTATAAGTTTTATATATTTATACTTTATATTTATATAGTTTTAAACTTTATAATTTTATAAATATGTAGTTTATAATTATGGTTTCAAATGATTTTCTACTTTATAATATTCATTTACAACACTATGTTTTAATTCAAGAGTTTCCAGAATTATATATATATATATGTGTGTGTGTGTGTGTGTGTGTGTGTGTAAACACTTCAAAAATGCTCAAAATTCAATTTTACACATGCTTATATCGACATATAACTGTCATATTTTTTATTTTCAAAGGAAGTGTCTTGTCACTATTTGTAACATTCCAGAAGCATTGCAACCTTTCAAATCATATTAATAGGGGCTAATTTCGAATTTTTTTTATTATTCTTCTTCTCCATCTTCATCTCCTTTCTTTACACCATTATATTTTCTCATTATTATGATTTCTATACTTATACCCTGCCAAATTCAATTCTATTTACATAACACTTCTTCTCTTCTTACTCGCTACTCATTACTCTTTGAATCAAAGTGTTGTTGAAGAGTTATAGGGCTATTGTAATCATGTGGGAAGTGTTTGACTAACGGTGTTTCCTTGTAACCATGAAATCAAGGAACCAGAGCGGTTTTAACCTTGTAGCGGTGAAATCAAGGGGAATATACTTGATCAAGAGTGTTTGTAATCGGTGTTAACCTTATAGCCGTGAAATCAAGGGGGTTGTACTTAGATATTGATATAGTAATAAAGCTCTGCGCAATCCAGCGTTGTGTGAGATTGGACGTAGGAGTAATCCGAACCAGTTTAAAATCCAGTGTGTTCTTTCCTTTTCTGCGTTTTATTTTTGTTTATCTTTGTGTTTGTGTTTGATTCTGTATCTATGATTGTTTATGTGGTGTGTGATTCATATAGTAGATCATATAAATTTAGATTTTGTTTAATTTCTCAAAAGCACTATTCACCCTCCCTCTAGTGTTAGCTTTGCCTTAACAATCCATTCCGCAATCCCTAACAGTTACCAAGTTTTATGGCTAAAAACTACTATCATCTGTGTTAATATATTTATTATCTATATTACATGATCCTTAGGGTTCTTTCAATTGGTATCGGAGTGAGGACATCTTATAACCGTAAATAAGTTATTTGAAAACATATAGTAATGTGGATAGTACTGGACCTAGTTTTGTTGACAAACTATCTACTACATGATTACCATTATTTAATGGGTCTAATTTTAAGTATTGATCGACTAGGATGAGAATTTATATGCAGGAAAATGGTTTTGACACATGTAATATCGGACAAAAGGAATGCACTATTCATGCTACTGATTTTGCGTAATGGTCTGCTAGTAATAATGCTAAGGACATGAACGTAAACATGTTATACTGTGCACTAGAACAAAATGAGCTTAATAGAGTTAGTATTTGCACTACTGAACATGATATTAGCCGTATTTTAGGGGTAACATACGAAGGTACTAATGGAACGAAACAAACAAAGGTACTAATAGAATGAGACAAACAAAGATCAATGATAAAGAATATACACTACAACAAAATGGGGCATTCATAACATTTGAAAAATCTTATTATATCTTGACACAGCATTTCAGAGAATATCATGCTATGTTAGACCTTCTATTTTAAATAGCAAAAACAAAAATGGTATGAAAATTAATTTTGTATAGAATTTTTTTTCTGCTATGAAACAAAAACGCTATAGAATGTACCATCTGATACTTAATTTCAATAGCTTTTGTGTGTATGTTTCTATAGCATTTTATTTGCATGTTTAATAGCATTTGTGTGTATGTTTCTATAGCGTTTTATTTGTATGTTTTGTAGCGTTTATTTGTATATTTCTATAGAAATTGTGAATAAAATAAGTTTTAATATCGCTTTTCTTCTGATATTTTCTCCTTAACATCAACAATGGTGGTCTTGTTAATGTCAACTAAACAGTCAAGGCGTTAGTAATTGTTATATCACACACTGACAAAGCAAAAGAATGACCTCAGCTAGATTACTCGGTAGAGCTTGTTATAAATATATGAAATCTTAAATAGTAAGTAAATGGTGGACAAAAGCTATATTACTTATGTAATCCGATCATAACAATGGAGTAGAATGACTTCAGATGAAGCTAGTTTTAAGCATGACATGTTTGTGGTATTACAACACAAATTAGGTGTCATATGACCGACACAAAACCGATTAAAATTTTGTATCAACAAATCATAACATTATCAACCAAATCTATAAAGTATCTATTAGAACTTTTGTAATTAGACAATTGTATTACAAACAGACAGCAACAACAATCAATGTTAGTCAATTATGCTACAATTGTCACATCAAACTGTGTTTACAATAATCACAAAAAGCGTAATCGATTTGTGCACAAGATTGAAGACAAACAAAAAGTATTCTGTTTTTGTAATGTCCGAGTCTAGAAATTTTCTGTTTCCTTGAAACAATATTGCCATCGTATGCACCAATCGACGTAGTTGCAATTTGTTTCCCAGGATAAAACGAACCAACTCCATTGTGTAGTGCCAGCAAATGGAGCTCTGACGAACTGAAGTTGATTACAGAAACTAGATCAGAGGATTACTTTGAAGAAGAATAAGTAATGCAAGAAGAAAAAGTGAATTTTGTCTTGTTTTGGGTAGTGTATATGTAGGCAAGGAGGAGTGCCTGTTCGCATGCATTAGTAACCATCAGAATAGGAAAGGTTGCAACCCTTTAACCACCCGGTTATTAATATGCGTACGTTGAGAATTCAAATGCTTGTACTAATTCAGCTAACAGACATTCCTTTCGAATTCTGGACTGAACGGACACACCTTTATAATTTTGAGAAAAAATATTCTCATGTCAGTGCACTAGCCCAATCAGCAACCGTCGGCCATATCCAATCAAGAGACCCCAAGAGCCCCAAGGCCTAAGGCCCTTATCTTTGACATTTTAATGTATTATTACGTCATGGCAAAGACCACATCCTCGTATCATCCCTCTCCTTTCTATTTTACATAAGCCTATTTGGCTTCTAATATATGAGGAGAGATTGTGCTAATATTTCTATGATGTGGGACTTTAGCTGTTGTTATCTCTTCTTCTTCCCACTTTCCTCTTTCTTTGCTCATTCATTTCCAACAATCCCCCACATGAATGAGTAGTCGATCTTAGTTTCATGAATCATTTATTGCATCGGTTAAAGTAGCACATGTGCCTTGGACTTTCCAAGTGATTACCTATTTGAATCACAGGCGAATCAGTAGACATAGAACAGGCAAATCAGTAGACATAGACCGTACTTGAACTGTAAGCCTTTTGTATAATTCCAAAGTAGATAACACACGATAAATGTTTCTTATAAGCCTTTGTTCTCTGTATGTGTTCGTTTTTACCTTGAAAACCTGCCTGGTCTCATAAGTGCTTAGAGAATTTGGCCTCATAATTCTCTTTAAAGTGGAACCTTCCCACTTACGTAGGCGATTCTGTAAAGGGCATTCTCTAATTCCTACAATACATACATCATTAAAAGTACTAATACTTATCCTTATTCAACATATAATGCACTAACTTATCATAGGAATGATTTGTGTATAACATGGCCATCAAGTTTCTCTTAAACTTCATTGTCCCATTGAACCTAGATCTTGGGATCTCTACTCAACTAGTTGGGGTTTCCATTTTAGAAAAACCTTTAGTCTATAGGCCATAGCCATATTCCCTTAAATAAGGTTTGAACTTTCTCTCTTGACAAGCCTTTTGTAAGTGGATCCGCTAAGTTATCTTTAGATCGTATGTAATCTATTGTGATAACCCCATTAGAGAGAAGTTGTCTTATCGTTTTATGTCTACGACGAATATGCCTAGATTTACCATTGTATAGTGTACTATTAGCTCTTCCAATAGCTGATTGACTATCACAATGTATACATATTGGAGGCATAGGTTGCTCTAATTAGGAATGTCTTCCAAGAAGCTACGAATAAACTCTGCTTCTTCAGCTGTCTTATCTAGTGCAATAAACTCTGATTTCATCGTACATCTAGCGATACAAGTCTATTTGGATGATTTCTAGGAAATTACTGCATTTCCTAATGTGAACACATATCCACGTGTAGACTTTGTATCATTTGATCCAGTGATCCAATTTGCATCACTGTACCCTCCCACTATATGTTTGTATAGTATAGACCATAACTTTATGTATACTTTAGATATCCTAGAACTTTGATTATCGCTTTCCAATGATGCTTACCAGGATTGCTGGTAAATCTACTTAGTTTTCTTACAACATATGCAATATCAGGCCTAGTACAGTTCGTAACATACATGATACTTCCTAGTATACGAGAGTATTCCAATTGGTAAATACCATCACCAGTGTTCTTTACCCAATTTTGGTTCATATCTACTAGTGATTTTGAAATAGTTACATTATATTGCTTGAATTTCCCAATTATTTGGGTGATGTAATGTGATTGGGATAATGCATATCCCTGTGGTGTTCTCAGAAATTTTACACCCAATATCACATCATCCAGTCCTAGGTCTTTCATATCGAATCTAGAGGATAAATATCCTTTGTAGATGTTATTATGGCCTTGTTATTGCCTAGGATCAATAGGTCATCAACATAAAGACAAACAATGACATATCCAATATGTGTATGTTTTATGTACACACGTTTAACTGATTCATTTATCATGAATCCATTTGATAACATAGTATTATCAAACTTCTCATGCCACTGTTTTGGAGCTTGCTTAAGGCCATAAAGTGATTTTACCAGTTTGCAAAATTTATGCTCATTTTCTTAGCTTAGAAATCCTTCAGATTGTTTCATATAGATTTCCTCCTCTTGTTCACCATTCAAGAATGTAGTTTTAACTTCCATTTGATGTATTTCCAATTCATGTATGGATGCAATTGCAATGAGCATTCTGATTGACATTATCATCCTTACAGGTGAATATGTATCGAAATAGTCTAGGCCCTCCATTTATCTAAATTTTGGACTACCAAACAAGCTTTGTACTTGTCTATTGAACCATCAGGTTTCAATTTCCTTTTAAATATCCATTTATTACCTAAGGCCCTTCATCCTTGAGGTAAATCAACCATTTCCCATGTATGATTGGATATAATGGATTCATTCTCATTGTTAATTGCCTCCTTCCAATAGGGGGCATTGCTGGAAGACATATCTTGTTTGTATGTCAATGGATCATCTTCTAACATAAATGTATAAAAGTCCGGTCCAAAGGTTTTTAAAGTCCTTGACCGTTTACTTTTTCTTGGTTCCTCCACTCGCTACTCAATACTACTTTACTGAGTGTTATTTTGTTTAGCATCCATCCTCAGTATAGTAAGGAACTTCATTTTCCCTTGGTCTCTTAGGTGCATGATTTTCAGTACCATGTTTCAAGTGAAATACAAGTTCGAAAAATCTAGCATTTCTCGATTCAATGATGGTACTTTCATGAATATCATCAATTTTAGATTTGTGTACCAAAAATCGATATGCGACACTGTTTTGTGCATATCCAATGAATACACAATCAATTATTTTTCATCCAATTTTAACCTTCTTTGGTTTTGGCACCTCTACTTTGGCAAAACACCCCCACACTTTTTGGTATTTGTAGGATGGTGGTCTGTTTTTCCAAAGTTCATGAGGAGATTTAGATATTTTCTTTCGGGGTATTTTATTTAAAATATGATTTTTTAAAAGAATGGCTTTTCCCCAAAAGTTATCTGGCAAGCCAGAGCTAATTAGTAAGGCATTCATCATTTCTTTAAAAGTTCTATTTTTCATTCGGCTATACCATTGGATCGAGGTGAATACGGGGCTGTAGTTTGATGAATAATTCCATGCTCCGCACAGAATTCCTCAAATGGATACTCTTATTCTCCTCCTCTATCACTTCTTAAAGATATTGTTTTCTTGTTGAGTTGATTCTCAACTTCTGCCTTATATTGTTTAAACATTTCGAATGCTTCATCCTTACTTCTAAGGGGATATACATGACAGTATCTGGTACAATCATCAATGGATGTAATAAAGTGCCTTTTTCCACCTCTAGTTTGACACATTTTCAAATTGCATACATCAGTATGTATTAAGTCTAGAGGTTATGTTTCTCGTTCAACATGATGAAACGAGGTTCTTGTCAATTTTGCTTCTGCACAAACTTGACATTTATAGTTGGAATCTATATTGCATTTTGGTATAGATTCTAGATTAATTAATTTTCACAATGTATTAAAGTTTACATGCCCAAATCTAGAATGCCATATGTTAGAAGATTCAACAATGTAAGCAGAAGATTCACTTTTATTCATATTAGTGCATGGTACAATAGTGGTTACATTTGCTTTAAATAAACCATCACATACATATTTCTTCCAACATACTCCATTCTTGGAAAGAACAAATTTATCAACTTCAAAGATCAATTGGAAGCCATGCTTGCTCAACAACGATCCTGAAATCAGGTTCTTGCGAATTTCTGGAACATGGAGAACATCATTTAAAGTCAGTTCCTTTCCAGAAATCGGTTTCAGCACAACTTTTCCTTTGTCTTCGACCTTTGAAGTGGAAGAATTTCCCACAAAAAGTTGTTCAGCATCAGTTGCAGTTTTATAGGTTGTAAACATCCACCTGTTAGCACATATGTGTCGAGTGGATCCGATGTCATTAACCCATTCCTTTGAGTTACCAACAAGGTTGCATTCTGATATTACTGCACATAAATCAAGATCAGAAATGCCTTTCGAAACATCAGCCATATTTGCTTCTAACTTCTTCTTTTTAGGTGCACGACATTTGGTTGCTTTGTGCCCCTTCTTTCCACAGTTGTGGCAAGAACCCAGAAATTTCTTTGACTTCTTAGGAGCATTCTCCCTTTTTCTTTTGTTAGTCTTTTTTGACTTAACAACATTTGATTTGGCAGCAATATTCTGAGAAATATTTTTCTCAGAATTTCTGTTATCTTCCTCAAGGCGTAGCCAAAATATGGGATCTTCCATTATCATTTCCTTACGATTAAGCTTAAGGTAATTTTTGAAGTCCTTCCAAGAAGGAGGCAATTTCTCAATAGTAGCAGCAACTTGAAAAGTCTCGCTAAGAGTCATCTTTTCATCTTCTAATTGACAGATGATAAGTTGCAGTTCTTGAGCTTGATTTATCGCCGTCTTTGAGTCAACCATTTTGAAGTCTAGAAATTTTCCTATAATGAATTTCTTCATGCCTGCATCTTTAGTTTTGTACTTCTTTTCTAGAGCCAACCAGAGTTGTTTGGACATTGCAAAAGTATAATAGACATTGTAGAGGCTATCATCCAGACCATTCAGAATATAGTTTTGCACATGAAATCTAATTTTGTCCAGATATTAAGTGCCTCTACTTTAGTAGCATAAGGTTCGAGTTCGTCTACCACAGGAGCCTCTTCAGTCAGAAACTTTGCAAGGCTTAATGTTATTAAATTAAACAACATTTTCTGTTGCCAGCGCTTGAAATTGATTCCATTGAATTTCTCTAGACTTTCGCCATGAGACAGAGCCATTGTTGGAAGCACAGGCACTCGGTGAGCGGTTGTCACCGTCTGAATCGGTGCAGAATTAGTGTTGTTGTTTTTCGTCGTCTGCAACAAATATTGTTTCAAGATTGTTAGAACTTTTGTAATTACACAATTTTATTACAAACAGGCAGCAACAACAATCAACGTTAATCAATTATGCCACAATTGTCACGTCAAATTGTGTTTACAATAATCATAGAAAGCGTAACCGATTTGTGCACAAGATTGAAGATAAACAGAAAGTACTCTGTTTCAATAATGTCTGAGTCTAGAAATTTTCTGTTTCCTTGAAACAATATTGTCGTCGTATGCACCAATCAACGAATGAGTATTCTAGCTTCGACCGGTTGGAGTGAACACCTCCTTCGTCCCTTGTTAGTTGTCGCCCGGTCGCCAAGCAGAGTGAATGAAATGGGGCAACTACGTTGCGTAGTGCCAGCAAACAGAACTCTAACAAACTGAAATTGATCACAAAAACTAGGTTAGAGGATTTCTTTGAAGAAGAAGAAGTAATGCATGTAGAAAATGTGAATTCTGTCTTGTTTTGGGCAGTGTATATATAGGCAAGGAGGAGTTCCTGTTCGCATGCATTAGTAACCGTCAGAATAGGAAAGGTTGCGACCCTTTATCCACCCGGTTATTAATATGCGTACGTTGAGAATTCAAATGGTTGTACCCATTTAGCTAATAGACGTTCCTTTTGAATTCTGGACCGAACAGACACAACTTTAAAATTCTGAGAAAGAATATTCTCGTTTCAGTGCACTAGCCCAATCAGTAACCATCGGCCATATCCAATCAAGAGACCCCAAGAGCCCCAAGGCCCAAGGCCCTTATCTTTGACATTTTAATGTATTACTATGTCATGTCCAAGCCCACATTCTCATATCTTCTCTCTCCTTTCTATGATGTGGGACTTTAAATGTTGTTATCTCTTCTTCCCACTTTCCTCTTTCTTTGCTGATTCATTTCCAACAATCCCCCACATGAATGAGCAGTCGATCTTAGTTTCACGAATCATTTATCGCATCGGTTAAAGTAGCACATAGGCCCTGAAATCTCCTAGTGATTAACTATTTGAATCACATGCGAATCATAAAACATAGACTGTCCTTGAACAGCAAGCCTTTTGTGTAATTCCAAAGTTGATAACACATGATAAATGTTTCTAATAACCCTGCGTTCTCTGTATGTGTTCGTTTTTGCCTTGAACACCTACGTGGTCTCATAAGTGCTTAGAGAATTTGACCTCATAATTCTCTTTGAAGTGGCGCCTTCGCACTTACGTAGGTGAATCTGTAAAGGGTATTCCCTAATTCCTCAAATGCAGACATCATTAAAAGTACTAATACTTATCCTTATTCAACATATAACGCACCGACTTATCATAGGAATGGTTTGTGTATAACAGTGCCATCAAGTTTCTCTTAAACTTTGTTGTCCCTTTGAACCTAGATATTGGGATCTCAAGTCAACTAGGTGGGGTTTTAATTTTAGAAAAAGTTTTAGTCTATAGGCCTTAGCCCCATTCCCTTCGATAAGTTTCGAACTTTCTCTCTTGGCAAGCCTTCTGTAAGTGGATCCGCTAATTTATCTTTAGATCAAATGTAATCTATTGTGATAACCCCATTAGAGAGAAGTTGTCTTATCGTTTTATGTCTACGACGAATATGCCTAGTTTTACCATTGTATAGTGTACTATTAGCTTTTCCAATAGCTGATTAACTATCACAATGTATACATATTGGAGGCATAGGTTTGCTCCAATAAGGAATGTCTTCCAAGAAGCCTGAAATCCATTTTGCTTCTTCTGCAGCCTTATCAAGTGCAATAAACTCTGATTCCATCGTAGATCTAACGATACAAGTCTGTTTGGATGATTTCCATGAAATTGCTCCATTTCCTAATGTGAACACGTATCCACTTGTAGACTTTGTATCATTTGATCCGGTGATCCAATTTGCATCACTGTATCCTTCCAATATTGAAGGATAGTTTGTATAGTATAGACCATAACTCTGTGTATACTTTAGATATCCTAGAACTCTGATTATCGCCTTCCAATGATGCTTACCAAGATTGTTGGTAAATCTACATAGTTTGCTTACAGCATATGCGATATCAGGCCTAGTACAGTTCATAACATACATGATACTTCGTTATATATGAGGGTATTCCAATTGGTAAATACCATCACTAGTGTTCTTTACCCAATTTTGGTTCATATCTATTGGTGATATTGCAGTATTTGCATTATATTGCTTGAATTTCTCAAAAAATTTGGTGATGTAATGTGATAGGGATAATGCATATCCCTGTGGTGTTCTCAGAAATTTTACACCCAGTATCACATCAGCCAGTCCTAGTCCTTTCATATCGAATCTAGAGGATAACATATCCTTTGTAGATGTTATTATGGCCTTGTTATTGCCTAGGATCAATAGGTCATCAATATAAAGACAAACAATGACATATCCAATAAGTGTATGTTTTATGTACACACATTCATCTGATTCATTTATCGTGAATCCATTTGAAAACATAGTATTATCAAACTTCTCATGCCACTATGTTGGAGCTTGCTTTAGGCCATAAAGTGATTTTACCAGTTTGCAAACTTTACGCTCATTTTCTGAGCTTAGAAATCCTTTTGGTTGTTTCTTATAGATTTCCTCCTCTAGTTCACCATTCAAGAATGCAGTTTTAACATCCATTTGATGTTTTTCCAAGTCATGTATGGATGCAATTGCAATGAGCATTCTAATTGACATTATCCTCATTACAGGTGAATATGTATTGAAATAGTCTAGGTCCTCCATTTATCTAAATCCTTGGACTACCAAACGAGCTTTGTACTTGTCTATTGAACCATCAAGTTTCAATTTCCTTTTAAATATTCATTTATTACCTAAGGCCCTTCATCCTTGAGGTAAATCAACCAAATCCCATGTATGATTGGACATAATGGATTCATTCTCATTGTTAATTGCCTCCTTCCAATAGGGGGCATCGCTGGAAGACATAGCTTGTTTGTATGTCAATGGATCATCTTCTAACATAAATGTATAGAAGTCCGATCCAAAGGTTTTTAAAGTCCTTGACCGTTTACTTTTTCTTGGTTCCTCCACTCGCTGCTCAATACTACTTTACTGAGTGTTATTTTGTTTAGCATCCATCCTCAATAGAGTAAGGAACTTCATTTTCCCTTGGTCTCTTAGGTGCATGATTTTCAGTACCATGTTTCAAGCGAAATACATGTTCGAAAAATCTAGCATGTCTCGACTCAATGATGGTACTTTCAAGAATATCATCAATTTCAGATTTGTGTACCAAAAATCGATATGCGACACTGTTTTGTGCATATCCAATGAATACACAATCAATTGTTTTTGGTCCAATTTTGACCTTCTTTGGTTTTGGCACCTCTACTTTGGCAAGACACCCCCACACTTTTTGGTTTTTGTAGGATGGTGGTCTGTTTTTCCAAAGTTCATGAGGAGATTTAGATATTTTCTTTCTGGGAATTTTATTTAAAATATGATTTTTCGAAAGAATGGCTTCTCCCCAAAAGTTATCTAGCAAGCCAGAGCTAATTAGTAAGGCATTCATCATTTCTTTAAGAGTTCTATTTTTCCTTATGCCATACTTTTGGATTGAGGTGAACACAGGGATGTAGTTTGATGTATAATTCCATGCTCAACACAGAATTCCTCAAAGGGAGACTCGTATTCTCCTCCTCTATCACTTCTTAAAGATTTTATTTTCTTGTTGAGTTGATTCTCAACTTCTTCCTTATACTGTTTAAACATTACGAATGCTTCGTCCTTAATTCTAAGGAGATATACATGACATTATCTGGTACAATCATTAATGAATGTAATAAAGTACCTTTTTCTACCTTTAGTTTGACACATTTTCAAACTGCATACATCAGTATGTATTAAGTCTAGAGGTTCTGTTTCTCGTTCAACATGATGAGACGAGGTTCTTGTCAATTTTGCTTCTGCACAAGCTTGACATTTATAGTTGGAATCTATATTGCATTTTGGTATAAATTCTAGATTAATTAATTTTCGCAATGTATAAAAGTTTACATGCCCTAATCTAGAATGTCATATGTCAGAAGATTCAACAATGAAAACAGAAGATTCACCTTTATTTATATCAGTGCGTGGTGCAATAGTGGTTACATTGGCTTTAAATAAACTATCACACCCATATCCTCTTCCGAATACACTCCATTCTGGGAAAGAACAAATTTATCTGCTTCAAAGATCAATTTGAAGCCATGCTTACTCAGCAACGATCCTGAAATCAGGTTCTTACGAATTTCTGGAACATGAAGAACATCATTTAAAGTTTGTTCCTTTCTAGAAGTCAGTTTCAACACAACTTTTCCTTTGCCTTCAACCTTAGAAGTGGAAGAATTGCCAATAAAAAGTTGTTCAACATCAGTTGCAGTTTTATAGGTTGTAAACATCCACTTGTTATCACATATGTGTCGAGTGGTTCCAGTGTCTACAAATCATTCCTTTGAGTCACCAAAAAGGTTGCATTCTGATACTACTGCTCATAAATCAAGATCAGAAATGCCTTTCGAAACATCAGCCGTATTTGCTACTAACTTCTTCTTTTAAGGTGCATGACATTTGGCTGTTTTGTGCCCCTTCTTTCCACAGTTGTAGCAAGAACCCAGAAATTTCTTTGACTTCTTAGGAGCATTCTCCCTTTTTCTTTCGTTAGTCTTGTCTGACTCAACAACATTTTCTTTGGCAGCAATATTCTGAGAAATCTTTTCCTCACAATTTCTGTCATCTTCCTCAATGCGTAGCCGAACTATGAGATCTTCCATTGTCATTTCCTTACGCTTGTGCTTAAGGTGATTTTTGTAGTCCTTCCAAGAAGGAGGCAATTTCTCAATAGATGCAGCAACTTGAAAGGTCTCACTAAGAGTCATCTTTTCATCTTCTAATTGAAGGATGATAAGTTGCAGTTCTTGAGCTTGACTTATCACCGTCTTTGAGTCAACCATTTTGAAGTCTAGAAATTTTCCTGCAATGAATTTCTTCATGCCTGCATCTTCAGTTTTGTACTTCTTTTCCAGAGCCAACCAGAGTTGTTTGGACGTTGCAAAAGTACAATAGACATTGTAGAGGCTATCATCCAGGCCATTCTGAATATAGTTTTCACATATGAAATCTGAATTTGTCCAGATATAAAGTGCCTCTACTTTAGTAGCGCTAGGTTAGAGTTCATCTACCACAGGTGCCTCTTTAGTCAGAAACTTGGCAAGGCTTAATGTTGTTAAATAAAACAACATTTTCTGTTGCCAGCACTTGAAATTGATTCCATTGAACTTCTCTGGCCTTTCGCCATGAGACAGAGCCATTGTTTGAAGCACAGGCGCTGGCTGAGCAGTTGTCACCGTCTGAATCAGTGCAGAATCAATGTTGCTGTTTTTCGTCATCTCCAACAAATATTGTTTCAAGATTGTTAGAACTTTTGTAATTACACAATTGTATTACAAACAGACAGCAACAACAATCAATGTTAATCAATTATGCCACAGTTGTCACGTCAAACTATGTTTACAATAATCACAGAAAGCGTAACCGATTTGTGCACAAAATTGAAGATAAACATAAAGTATTCTGTTTCAGTAATGTCCGAGTCTAGAATTTTTTTGTTTCCTTGAAACAATATTGCCGTCGTATGCACCAATCGACGTAGTTGCAATTTGTTTCCCCGGAAAAAACTGACCAACTCCATTGCGTAGTGCTTGTAAATGGAGCTCTCACGAACTGAAGTTGATTACAAAAACTAGATCATATGATTACTTTGAAGAAGAAGATGTAATGCAAGTAGAAAAAGTGAAGTCTGTCATGTTTTAGGCAGTGTATACATAGGCACAGAGGAGTGCCTGTTCGCATGCATTAGTAACCATCAGAATAGGAAAGGTTGTGACCCTTTAACCACCCAGTTATTAATATGTTTACGTTGAGAATTCAAATGGTTGTATTCATTCAGTTAATAGACATTCCTTTCGAATTCTGGACTAAACGGACACACCTTTAAAATTCTGAGAAAACATATTCTCATGTCAGTGCACTAACCCAATCAGCAACCGTCGGCCATATCCAATCAAGAGACCCTAAGAGCCTCAAGGCCCAAGGCCCTTATCTTTGACATTTTAATGTATTATTATGTCATGGCCAAGCCCACGTCCTCGTATCATCCCTCTCCTTTCTATTTTACATAGGCCTATTTGGCTTCTAATATATTAGAGAGATTGTGCTAATATTTCTTTGATGTGGGACTTTATATGTTGCTATCTCTTCTTCTTCCCGGTTTCCTCTTTTTTTTCTCATTCATTTCCGACAATCCCCTACATGAATGAGCAGTCGATCTTAGTTTCACGAATCATTTATCGCATTGGTTAAAGTATCACATGGGCCTTGAACTTTCCTTGTGATTACCTATTCGAATCATAGGCGAATCAGTAGACATAGACTATCCTTGAACCGTAAGCCTTTTGTGTAATTCCAAAGTAGATAACACATGATAATTGTTTCTTATAACCCTTTATTCTCTATATGTGTTCGTTTTTGCCTAGAACACCTGCCTGGTCTCATAAGTTCTTAGAGAATTTGGCCTCATAATTCTCTTTGAAGCGGCGCCTTCACACTTACATAGGTGATTATGTAAAGGGCATTCTCTAATTCCTCAAATACAGACATCATTAAAAGTACTAATACTTACCCTTATTCAACATATAATACATTGGTTTATCATAGGAATGGTTTGTGTATAACAGTGCCATCAAGTTTATCTTAAACTTTGTTATCCCTTTGAACCTAGATCCTGGGATCTCCAATCAACTAGGTGGGGTTTCCTTTTTAGAAAAACTTGTAGTCTATAGGCCTTAGCCCCATTTCCTTCGATAAGGTTTGAACTTTCTCTCTTGGCAAGCCTTTTGTAAGTGGATCTGCTAAGTTATCTTTAGATCAAATGTAATCTATTGTGATAACCCCATTAGAGAGAAGTTGTCTTATCGTTTCATGTCTACGATGAATATGCCTAGATTTACCATTGTATAGTGTATTATTAGCTCTTCCAATAGCTGATTGACTATCACAATGTATACATATTGGAGGCATAGGCTTGCTCCAATTAGGAATGTCCTCCAAGAAGCTTCGAATCCATTCTGCTTCTTCTGCAGTCTTTTCTAGTGCAATAAACTCTGATTCCATTGTAGATCTAGTGATACAAGTCTATTTGGATGATTTCAATGAAATTGCTCCTTTTCCTAATGTGAACACGTATCCACTTGTAGACTTTGTATCATTTGATCCAGTGATCCAATTCGCATCACTGTATCCTTCCACCACTGAATGATAGTTTGTATAGTATAGACCATAACTCTATGTATACATTAGATATCCTAGAACTCTGATTATCGCTTTCCAATGGTGCTTACCAGGATTGTTGGTAAATCTACTTAGTTTACTTACAGCATATGTGATATCAGGCCTAGTACAGTTCATAACATACATGATACTTCCTAGTACACGAGAGTATTCCAATTGGTAAATACCGTCACTAGTGTTCTTTACGCAATTTTGGTTCATATCTACTGGTGATTTTGCAATAGTTACATTATATTGCTTGAATTCCTCAAGTATTTTGGTGATGTAAAGCGATTGGGATAATGCATATCCCTGTGGTGTTCTCAGACCTATTACACCCAATATCACATCATCCAGTCTTGGGTCTTTCATATCGAATCTAGAGGATAACATATCCTTTGTAGTTGTTATTATGGCCTTGTTATTGCCTAGGATCAATAGGTCATCAACATAAAGACAAACAATGACATATCCAATATATGTAAGTTTTATGTACACACATTTATCTGATTCATTTATCGTGAATCCAACTGATAACATAGTATTATCAAACTTCTCATGCCATTGTTTTGGAGCTTGCTTAAGGCCATAAAGTGATTTTACCAGTTTGCTAACTTTATGCTCATTTTCTAAGCTTAGAAATCCATCAGGTTGTTTCATATAGATTTCCTCCTCTAGTTCACCATTCAAGAATGCAGTTTTAACATCCATTTGATGTATTTCCAAGTCATGTATGGATGCAATTGCAATGAGCATTCTAATTGGTGTTATCCTTGTTATAGGTAATATGTATCGAAATAGTCCAGGTCTTCCTTTTGCCTAAATCCTTGGACTACCAAACGAGCTTTGTACTTGTCTATTGAACCATCAGGTTTCAATTTCCTTTTAAATATCCATTTATTACCTAAGGCCTTACATCCTTGAGGTAAATCAACCAATTCCCATGTATGATTGGACATAATGGATTCAATTTCGTTGTTAATTTTTGAAAGGCAATTAAAATTTTATTTACACTGATCAATTACATTATGCCATACAAGCAACTGAATATACATATCAATACAATGCTATACTAATTGCTATCTAACAGCCTTGAGGGAAAAAAACAATAAGATATACCCAATCAAAATAGAAAAAAACTCAAAGCTGCACACTATAAAATCGTCAAGCTTTGCATGGATATGAATTCTTCAAAGTGCACTCAACAGCCACCAATAACAAGCACAAATTCATCAAAATCTCCCACACAGTCCACAAACCAATTACTCAGCATTCAGTTTCCTGAAAAAACATTTCGAATTAATGCAAACATCCCATCAGCACTTAGAGAAACCGAATTGAAATTCCTCCTGTTCCTTTCATCCCATATTTCATACACAAAAATCTTTACCTTCAATAACAATAAGCTGCTACTTGTCTTCCACCTCGTAGCCTTAAACAAACTATACCATTTCTATTGTTTCAAACAGGCTTATGAAGCTTTGTTGAGTCTAAATTTTTTCTCTATAAATGAAAAACAAAATTGCATTCAAAAAATAGATGAGTATTACACTCAGTTTCCGCATTACAGAAATAGCAAGTATCATCTGGAATGATCCGAATTTTATAAAGCTTATCTTTAGTGTTAATAGCATTGGACATTACATTCCATAAAAGAAAATTTTGCTTAGCATTACTCGTGAGATTCCAGATCCTCTTATACCATGGAAAAATGTTTTTCTCACCTCCTAATAAATCATAAATCAAGCTAATAGAATGCTTTTTCCACATCCGGGTTATATTATCATTTCCAGGTTTAAAAGAAGAAGAAATCTCAGTCCAAAGCCTTCTTAACATTGATGAACTACTATGTGGCAAAATAACCTCTCCATTATGAATGATATCACCAACCCTGGCTGTTTCAGAAACTCCACTATTTCTTCTCAAATTATACTCAACAATGTCACTTAACAATAACCATTACCTACCCAAGGTGAATTCCAGAAGGATAAGCTTTGATTTTGGAGGCATTGCACTTGACAAAAGGAAGGAAAAGTCTTCTTAGCTTAATAATTTGTCTCCAATTCCAACTACAATTATTAGAAATGGGCATAGTCCAAAAATTCTTCTTTCCAATAAGATTACTCTTCACAAACATGGTCCATAGGCTTTTATCATCTGAGTAAAGTTTATCAATGTAAACAGAAACTGCAGCTTTATTCCATTAAGTCAAGTTTATAATACCAATTCCACCATGCTCCCTATTTTCACTCAACTTTGAGAAGGCAGTAGGAATAATCTTCTTGGAAAAAGGATCACAATGCCACAAAAATTTATTCATTCTTGTGTAGTAGGTAGTTATCGAAGTAACAATTGATTGAATAATGGTTAACCTTCCAGCTTGAGATAACTTGCATGAAGGCCATTTCATCATTTTATCTATGATCCTTTCATACAAAGGCATACATTTATCTTTAGTAATTCTACCAGTAAAGAGTGGCAACCCTAGATAGGTAGAATTATTAGGTAGAACCATCAACCCAGATAGAGCTATCAATTCATCCTTTTTATATTGAGATTACCCACCAATTTTAATATGAGACTTACACAGATTTATTTGAAGACCAGTTACCTCATAAAATAATTGCAAAATGGATAATATACACTGAATGTTCTGCAAGGAAGGCTTGATGAATATGATAAGATCATCAACAAATGGTATATGGGTAATGAGGGGATTTTTACAGCGAGGATGAATTTCAAGTTTACCTAATTTAACTTGATTAACAACCAAAGAATTGAGGAGCTCCATAACAATTATAAGCAATTGTAAGCAACTGTGAGGAAATGGGATCACCCTGTCTAACCCCATGTTTACCTTTGAAATATCCATGAAGTATCCCATGTCTAAAAATAGAAAACAATGGTGAAGAGATGCAAGTAAAGATCCAAGCTAGAAACGGTTTAGGAAAGTTCATCCTGGACATAATGGCAATAATAGATGACCATGAAACATTATCAAGAGCCTTCTTGATGTCTAGTTTTAACATGCAACGAGGAGAAATATTTTTCCTATCATATCTATGTAGCAACTCTTGTGTGAGTAGAATGTCATCACTAAATGACCTTCCAGGAACAAATGCGGATTGGTTACTTAGTATAATGGAAGGCGAAACAATTTGCATTATTTTAGCCAAGACTTTTGCAATGATCTTATAGAATAAACTACAACAGGATATAGGTCTAAAATCTGATACAATAGAGGGATTTTGTACCTTTGGAAACCAAGGCAATAAAGGTGGCTGCAAGAGTAGGAGGTAAAACATACTTTAAGAAGAAATACTAAACAGCTTTAGTAACATCGTTACCAATAACAACCCAACATTTTTGCAAAAATAACGCATTAAAACCATCAGGCCCTCCAGAAATAGATGAATCCATAGCAAACACTGCTGACTTAATTTCATCACAAGCAACAACATTAATAAGCTCCATAGATTGCTGATCAGATAAATGAGGAAGCTCAATATATAAGAGGGGGTTAACTATACTAGGAGGAAGAAATTCAGGTGACAAAAAAGAACTAAAGTAATCAACAAAAGCCTTATCTATGCTAGCTTGAGAATCTAGAACATTTCCATTAGTATCCTTGATCATATATATAGACTCTCTAATTTTATTAATCTTCAAGGATTCATGAAAGAATTTTGTATTTTCGTCAGCTTGTAGATTCATTTTTGACCTTGAACACTGCCTTGTAGATTGGAATTCTATGTCTAGTAATGATTTAAGATTACGCTGTAATTCCCTTTTTAACAATTGAAGCTGCTAATCAAGAGGGTGCTTCTCCATATCCATTTGCACTTTAATTAGCTCAGACCTTACCAAATTTGATTGCTTCATTGCATCTCCAAAAGTGTGACCAGACCAAGCTTTGAGATGAAATTTCAGCATCCTTAATTTGAATAGAAACTTGTCCATGGGGTTTCCATTAAAACACTAGTTCCAGACCTGCAACAATAAACCTGAAAAATCCTTATGAGAACACCAAAAATTAAAAAAATTAAAAGAGGACTTCCCTTTTGCAATGGAATCTGAGCTCCCCCAATATAAAAGTAAAGGACAATGATCAGAGATTATAGGAGGAAGAATATGAAAGAAAGAATTGGGCCAAGCAAAAAGAAAAGCTGAATTGACAAAAATATGATCAAGTTTGCACAATGTAGGAGGACCTGAATGGCTTTTATTGGACCATGTAAAAGAAGGACCAAAGCTATTAAGAGGAAAAAGATTCATGGAGATGATAGCTTGATTAAGTGGGGCTATATCATTAACAGTAAGAGCACACCAACCCAACTTATGAGATGAAGAGAACATACAATTAAAGTCCCCACCCAAAATCCAAGGTTCAGATGAAGAGTGAATTTAGCACATATTATTAAGGAAAACATTCCTTAAGGATAAAGCATTTTGTGCATAAACAGAAGTGAGAAAGAAAATAGAATTTGTTGGCAAAAAGATACATTTATAGTGAATGACATAATCAGAAGAAGACAATTTTGTGAGATTAAAAATAGAAGGATTCTGAAAGGTAAGCAGACGACCAAAAGGAGCAAAATCAAGATTATGGTCATATTTCCAATTTGGAGAGATGAAAGATGCAACATAGGTAGTTGAGGTCATATCAAGTTTGGTTTCTAATAAACATAGTAGCTAAATGTTATAATTCTTTAAGAAAACTTTGATTTCACTTTGCTTTGAGGGTAAATTCATCCCTCTTATGTTCCAAAAAGAAATGTTGTGAATCATAATTTGATTTGAGGGGAAATTGAAGAAAGGCCAGAATTACTCCTTGTGCATCTTTTTGATAATTGATTGCTTAAGGGAAGCACTTCATCCTGAATTAATGTAGTTTGCTTATCAATATCCTCTACATCAGCTGATTTGGTAATAATTTTATTCTTCCTTCCTTTCTTAGATTTTGATGCGGATTTTGGTGTTGATTTTGAAACTGCATTTAAAGCTGCATCAACATAATCACAGACTTTTTCCTTAGTAGAAGTTGAGGGGATTTCATTATGAGTATCATCAAATGGAGAGACATAGTTAATATTGGGAGGTGGAGGAAGGACAATCCCATCACGAGGAGCTAAATGAGAGTAGGGTGATGAAGATTTATTAGAAGGAATATTCAGTTTATGACTGAAAGTTGAATTAGGATGAGCATTAAATTTGAGAGGAGAATTGCAAGTTGAAACATTACATGCTGAAGAAAAGGAGATAGGGCATGACATAGATTTATATAAGGATGAAAATAAACCACTTTTAGGAGGGACATTTGAGGAAGTAGAAGGCATAGTGGATGCATCAGATAAAATGGAGAAAGGATTTTGCACATGAAACTCATTTTGTACTACTTCTTGTAATATATCATCAAGTTTTTCCTTGCCTTTATTAGATTTAGCTTTTGATGTAGAGTTCACCCTTTTTTCTACCACACATGTACCGTTTTCATCTACTACCATGACATTCTGATTACCTTTACTTGCTGAAACAGAATTAATGTCCATTTGTTCTTCAATGTTTTTTTCACGTTGCAAAACAGAATTTCCATTACCAACTATCTCAACAACCTCCTCCATAACTTTGTTAATTTCTTTTTAAACATTAGTACCAAATTTCCCCTCTTTTCTTTGCCAGACCTACTTCTTTTATTTTTCACCTTATTCTATCTATGTTGATCACCTTGATAAGGAACATTAAAATTCACTTTCCTTTCAACATGAGTAGTATCCACTTGTTTAATCACCTTTCCTTCATCAACTTGACATTCTCCAACATAATTTTCTTTATTATGAATATAACATTGACAAGTTAAATTCCCAAACACTTTACAAAAAGTACAAATGCTAGGCTTCCAATCATAAGAGACAATCACTGGTGGACAACTGTGACAAGCTCACCCAAATCAATGGAATATGGTAACTCAGATTCAACGTCAACCTCAACAAGGACCTTAGCATATTTAATTCTATGCATTCTCTCAGTATTAATGTCAAAACAGATTAGTTTATCAACTTGACAAGCTAACCAACTAATTCCCATCAAAGTCCAAAGCAAAAGTGGAATGCGATGAAGATGTATCCAAATGGGAACCTTTCTTATTTGAGATTGAGCACTACCAATTGATGGATTCCATTTGGTAATTATGAACATACGTCCTTAACGAATATGGGATCTGCTTTTAACACTCTATCTCGATCAATTACATTTGAGAATTTAAAATAGAAGTTTATACCATTAGGTTTTATTTCAACCTCTCCATGTAATGTCCAAAAATTCCGCAAAAAATAAACAACAGACATATATGATAAGGAACCATCAAGAAAGAAACCCACTAAATATTGATTCCAATACTTCATACCTTCAACTTTAACAACTCAGGAGGAACTTTCTTTTGCCCATCTTTAATTTTCTCAAACTCGAGAGGAACGTACGAACCAGCATTTTTAGGCAAAGAATTGAACAAAGAAAGGTAGTCCGATTTAACAGTGGAGGCAAGATTCTTTGGATTGATCGATGAATTTGAAGATTGAGATTTAGGGAGATTTGTGATAAGAGGAATTGAGGGAGGATCAGACACAACAGGAACTTCAAGCATCACAGAAGAGGATTCTGAAACTTTATCAAAATCAAAACATGATTGGATTTTCAAAGTGTTTGACAGAATGTCAGAGCCAGAGTTGCCAAAAGAAATTCCATCCAATTTACTGGTTTCAGTATGAACAATAGGATCAACGATAGATGAAGAAGCAGGATTATCAATGCTGAGAAGAATAGAATTCAAGTGATCATCCAAGAGACCAGAGACAATCAACGAGGATGACGATTCAAGATCGGGAAGGGGCACATACGGAGGATCAGGAGTATCAGAGGGAGGAGGACGAAGAGGAAGAGGAGGAAAAGAGATCGAAGAGAGAAACGATGATGACGAAACAAGATTGGAGGAGGAGGACGCCATTACAAGGGGGTTATTTTCTCATCTTTATAGGCATAATCTCATTGTTAATTGCCTCCTTCCAATAGGGGGCATCACTAGAAGACATAGCTTATTTGTATGTCAATGGATCATCTTTTAACATAAATGTATAGAAGTCCGGTCCAAAGGTTTTTAAAGTCCTTGACCGTTTACTTTTTCTTAGTTCCTCCACTTGCTGCTCAATACTACTTTGTTGGGAGTTATTTTGTTCAGCATCCTTAATAGAGTAAGGAACTTCATTTTCCCTTGGTCTCTTAGGTGCATGATTTTCAGTACCATGTTTCAAGGGAAATACATGTTCGAAAAATCTAGCATTTCTCGACTCAATGATGGTATTTTCATCAATATCACCAGTTTTAGATTTTGTACCAAAAATCGATATGCGGCACTGTTTTGTGCATATCCAATGAATACACAATCAATTTTTTTGGGTCCAATTTTGACCTTCTTTGGTTTTGGTACCTCTACTTTGGCAAGACATCCCCACACTTTTAGGTATTTGTAGGATGGTGGTCTGTTTTTCCAAAGTTCACGAGGAGAATTAGATATTTTCTTTTGGCTTATTTTATTTAAAATATGATTTGCAGAAAGAATAGCTTCTCCCCAAAAGTTATCTGGCAAGCCAAAGCTAGTTAGTAAGGCATTCATCATTTCTTTAAGAGTTCTATTTTTCCGTTTGGATATACCATTGGATTGAGGTGAATACGGGGCTGTAGTTTGATGTATATTTCCATGCTCAACACAGAATTCCTCAAATGGAGACTTGTATTCTCCTCCTCTATCACTTCTTAAAGATTTTATTTTCTTGTTGAGGTTATTCTCAACTTCTGCCTTATACTGTTTAAACATTTCGAACGCTTCGTCCTAACTTCTAAGGAAATATACATGACAGTATCTGGTACAATCATCAATGAATGTAATAAAGTACCTTTTCCACCTCTAGTTTGACACATTTTCAAATCGCATACATCAATATGTATTAAGTCTAGAGGTTTTGTTTCTCATTCAACATGATGAAACGAGGTTCTTGTCAATTTTGCTTCTGCACAAACTTGACATTTATAGTTGGAATCTATATTGCATTTTGGTATAAATTCTAGATTAATTAATTTTCGCAATGTATCAAAGTTTACATGCCCTAATCTAGAATGCCATATGTCAGAAGATTCACTTTTATTCATATCAGTGCATGGTACAATAGTGGTTACATTTTCTTTAAATAAACCATCACACACATATCCTATTCCAACATACACTTCATTCTTGGAAAGAACAAATTTATCAGCTTCAAAGATCAATTTGAAGCCATGCTTGCTCTGCAACGATCCTGAAACCAGGTTCTTGCGAATTTCTGGAAAATGGAGAACATCATTTAAAGTCAGTTCCTTTCTAGAAGTCAGTTTCAACACAACTTTTATGTTGCCTTCGACCTTTGAAGTGGAAGAATTGCCCATAAAAAGTTGTTCAGCATTAGTTGCAGTTTTATAGGTTGTAAACATCCAGTTGTTAGCACATATATGTCGAGTGGCTCCAGTGTCTACAAACCATTCCTTTAAGTTACCAACAAGGCTACATTCTGATATTATTGCACATAAATCAGTATCAGAAATGCCTTTTGAAACATCAGCCATATTTGCTTCTAACTTCTTCTTTTTAGCTGCATGACATTCGGCTGCTTTGTCCGCCTTCTTTCCGCAGTCGTGGTAAGAACCCAGAAATTTCTTTGACTTCTTAGGAGCATTCTCCCTTTTTCTTTTGTTAGTCTTGTCTGACTCAAAAACATTTGCTTTGGAAGCAATATTCTAAAAAATATTTTTCTTAGAATTTCTGTTATCTTCCTCAATGCGTAGCCGAACAGTGAGATCTTCCATTGTCATTTCCTTACGCTTGTGCTTAAGGTAATTTTTGATGTCCTTCCAAGAAGGAGGAAATTTCTTAATAGTTGCAGTAACTTGAAAATTCTCGCTAATTGTCATCTTTTCATCTTCTAATTGACGGATGGTAAGTTGTAGTTCTTGAGCTTGACTTATCACTGTCTTTGAGTCAACCATTTTGAAGTCTATAAATTTTCCAACAATGAATTTCTTCATGCCTGCATCTTCAGTTTTGTACTTCTTTTCCAGAGCCAACCAGAGTTGTTTGGACGTTGCAAAAGTACAATAGACATTATAGAGGCTATCATCCAGACCATTCAGAATATAGTTTTTGCACATGAAATCTGAGTTTGTCTAGATATTAAGTGCCTCTACTTTAGTAGCATCAGGATCGAGTTCGTCAAGCACATGAGCCTCTTCATTCAGAAACTTGGCAAGGGTTTATGTTGTTAAATAAAACAATATTTTCTGTTGTCAGCGCTTTAAATTGATTCCATTGAACTTCTCTGGCCTTTCGCCATGAGACGGAGCCATTGTTGGAAGCACAGGCACTGGCTGAGCAGTTGTCACTGTCTGAATTGGTACAGAATCAGTGCTGTTGTTTTTCGTCATCTGCAGCAAATATTGTTTCAAGATTGTTAGAACTTTTGTAATTACACAATTGTATTACAAACAGACAGCAACAACAATTAATTATGCCACAATTGTCATGTCAAACTGTGTTTACAGTAATCACAGAAAGCGTAACAGATATGTGCACAAGTTTAAAGATAAACAGAAAGTATTCTATTTTAGTAATGTCCGAGTCCAGATATTTTCTGTTTCCTTGAAACAACATTGTCGTCGTATGCACCAATCGACGTAGTTGCAATTTATTTCCCAAGATAAAATGGACCAGCTTCGTTGCTTAGTGCTAGCAAACGGAGCTCTGACGAACTGAAGTTGATTACAGAAACTAGATCAGAGGATTACTTTGAATAAGTAGAAGTAATGCAAGCAGAAAAAGTGAATTCTCTCTTATTTTGGGCAGTGTATATATAGGCAAGGAGGAGTGCCTGTTCGCATGCATTAGTAACCGTTAAAATAGGAAAGGTTGCGACCCCTTAACCACCCGGTTATTAATATGCGTACATTGAGAATTCAAATGGTTGTACTCATTCAGCTAACAGACATTCCTTTCGATTCTGGACTGAAAGGACACACCTTTAAAATTCTGAGAAAAAATATCCTCATGTTTGTGCACTAGCCCAATCAGCAACCGTCGGCCATATCCAATCAAGAGACCCAAGGTCCAAGGCCCTTATCTTTGACATTTTAATGTATTATTATGTCACGGCCAAGCCTACATCCTTATATCATCCCTCTCCTTTCTATTTTACATAAGCCTATTTGGCTTCTAATATATTAGTAGAAATTGTGCTGATATTTCTATGATGTGGGAGTTTAAATGTTGCTATCTCTTCTTCTTCCCACTTTCCTCTTTCTTTGCTCATTCATTTCCAACAATCCCCCACATGAATGAGAAGTCGATCTTAGTTTCACGAATCATTTATCGCATCGGTTAAAGTAGCACATGGGCCTTGAACTTTTCTAGTGATTACCTATATGAATCACACGCAAATCAGTAGACTATCCTTGAACTGTAAGCCTTTTATGTAATTCCAAAGTAGATAACACATGATAAATGTTTCTTATAACACTTTGTTCTCTGTATGTGTTCGTTTTTGCCTTGAACACCTGCCTGGTCTCATAAGTGCTTAGAGAATTTGGCCTTATAATTCTCTTTGAAGCAGAGCGTTCGCACTTACGTAGGTGATTATGTAAAGGGTATTCTCTAATTCCACAAATACAGACATCATTAAAAGTACTAATACTTATCCTTATTCAACATATAATGCACTGACCGATCATAGGAATGGTTTATGTATAACCGTGCCATCAAGTTTCTCTTAAACTTCGTTGTCCCTTTGAACATAGATCTTGGGTTCTCCAGTCAACTAGGTCGGGTTTCCATTTTAGAAAAACCTTTAGTCCATAAGCCTTAGCCCCATTCCCTTCGATAAGGTTTGAACTTTCTCTCTTGGCAAACCTTTTGTAAGTGGATCCGCTAAGTTATCTTTAGATCAAATGTAATCTAATGTGATCACCCCATTAGAGAGAAGTTGTCTTATCGTTTTATGTCTACGACGAATATGCCTAGAATTACTATTTTATAGTGTGCTATTAGCTCTTCTAATAGCTGATTGACTATCACAATGTATACATATTGGAGGCATAGGTTTGCCCCAATTAGGAATGTCTTCCAAGAAGCTTCGAATTCATTCTGCTTCTTCTGTACTCTTATCTAGTGCAATATACTTTGATTTCATCGTAGATCTAGCGATACAAGTCTGTTTCGATGATTTCCGTGAAATTGCTCCATTTCCTAATGAGAACACGTATCCACTTGTAGACTTTGTATCATTTGATCTAGTGATCCAATTTGCATCACTGTATCCTTCCACTATTGAAAGATAGTTTGTATAGTATAGACCATAGTTCTGTGTATACTTTAAATATCCTAGAACTCTGATTATTGCTTTCCAATGATGCTTACCAGGATTGTTGGTAAATCTACTTAGTTTGCTTACATCATATGTTATATTAGGCCTAGTACAGTTCATAACATACATGATACTTCCTAATATATTAGGGTATCCCAAATGGTAAATACCATCACTAGTGTTCTTTAACCAATTTTGGTTCATATCTACTGGTGATTTTGAAATAGTTTCATTATATTGCTTGAATTTCTAAAGTATTTTGGTGATGTAATGCGATTGGATAATGCATATCCCTGTGGTGTTCCCAGAATTTTTACACCCAATATCACATCAGTCAGTCCTAGGTCTTTCATATCGAATCTAAAGGATAACATATCCTTTGTATATGTTATTATGGCCTTGTTATTGCCTAGGATCAATAGGTCATCAACATAAAGACAAACAATGACATATCCAATATGTGTATGTTTTATGTACACACATTTATCTGATTCATTTATCGTGAATCCATTTGATAACATAGTATTATCAAACTTCTCATGCCACTGTTTTGGAGCTTGCTTAAGGCCATAAAGTGATTTTACCAGTTTGCAAACTTTATGCTCATTTTCTGAGCTTAGAAATCCTTCAGGTTGTTTCATATAGATTTCCTCCTCTAGTTCACCATTCAAGAATGCAGCTTTAACATCCATTAAATGTATTTCCAAGTCATGTATGGATGCAATTGCAATGAGCATTCTAATTGACGTTATCCTCGTTATAAGTGAATATATATCGAAATAGTCCAGGTCTTCCTTTTGTGTAAATCCTTGGACTACCAAACGAGCTTTGTACTTGCCTATTGAACCACCAGGTTTCAGTTTCCTTTTAAATATCCATTTATTACCTAAGGCCTAACATCCTTGAGGTAAATCAACCAGTTCCTATCTATGATTGGACATAATGGATTCAATCTCATTGTTAAATGCCTCTTTCCGATAGGGGGCATCGCTGGAAGACATAGCTTGTTTGTATGCCAATGGATCATCTTATAACATAAATGTATAGAAGTCTGGTCCAAAGGTTTTTAAAGTCCTTGACCTTTTACTTTTTCTTGGTTCCTCCACTTGCTGCTCAATACTACTTTGCTGAGAGTTATTTTGTTCAGCATCCTCGATAGAGTAAGGAACTTTATTTTCCCTTCGTCTCTTAGGTGCATGATTTTCAGTAGCATGTTTCAAGGGAAATACATGTTCGAAAAATCTAGCATTTCTCGACACAATGATGGTATTTTCATGAATATCATCAATTTCAAATTTGTGTACCAAAAATCGATATGCAACACTGCTTTGTGCATATCCAATGAATACACAATCAATTGTTTTTTGTCCAATTTTGACCTTCTTTGGTTTTGGTACCTCTACTTTGGCAAGACACCCCCACACTTTTAGGTATTTGTAGGATGGTGGTCTGATTTTCCAAAGTTCACGAGATTTAGATATTTTCTTTCAGGGTATTTTATTTAAAATATGATTTGCAGAAAGAATAGATTCTCCCCAAAAGTTATCTGGCAAGTCAGAGCTAATTAGTAAGGCATTCATCACTTCTTTAAGTGTTCAATTTTTTCGTTTGGCTATACCATTGGATTGAGATGAATACGGGGCTGTAGTTTGACGTATAATTCCATGCTCATCACATAATTCCTCAAATGGAGACTCGTATTCTCCTCCTCTATCACTTCTTAAAGATTTTATTTTCTTGTTGAGTTGATTTTCATCTTCTGCCTTATACTGTTTAAACATTTCGAATGCTTCGTCCTTACTTCTGAGGAGATATACATGACAGTATCTGGTACAATCATCAATGAATGTAATAAAATACCTTTTTCCACCTCTAGTTTGACACATTTTCAAATCGCATACATCAGTATGTATTAAGTCTAGAGGTTCTGTTTCTCGTTCAACACGATGAAACGAGTTCTTGTCAATTTTGCTTCTGCACAAACTTGACATTTATAGTTGGAATCTATATTGCATTTTGGGGTAAATTCTAGATTAATTAATTTTCGCAATGTATCAAAGTGTAGATGTCCTAATCTAGAATGCCATATCTCAGATGATTCAACAATGTAACCAGAAGATTGATTTTTATTCATATCAGTGCATGGTACAATAGTGATTACATTTGTTTTAAACAAACCATCACACACATATCCTCTTCCAACATACACTCAATTCTTGGAAAGAACAAATTTATCAGCTTCAAAGATCAATTTGAAGCCATGCTTGCTCAACAACGATCCTGAAATCAGGTTCTTGCAAATTTCTAGAACATGAAGAACATCATCTAAAGTCGGTTTCTTTCTACATGTCAGTTTCAACACAACTTTTCCTTTGCCTTCGACCTTTGAAGTGAAAGAATTGACCATAAAAAGTTGTTCAGCATCAATTGCAGTTTTATAGGTTGTAAACATCCACTTCTTACACATATGTGTCGAGTGGCTCCAGTATCTACAAACCATTCCTTTGAGTTACCAACAAGGTTGCATTCTAATTTTACTGCACATAAATCAAGATCAGAAATGCCTTTCGAAACATCAACCGTATTTTCTTCTAACTTCTTCTTTTTAGGTGCACGACACTCGGCTGCTTTGTGCCCCTTCTTTCCATGGTTATGGTAAGCACCCAGAAATTTCTTTGATTTCTTAGGAGCATTCTCCCTTTTTCTTTTGTTAGTCTTGTCTGACTCAACAACATTTGCTTCGGCAGCAATATTCTGAGAAATCTTTTTCTTAGAATTTCTGTTTTCTTCCTCAATGAGTAGTCGAACTATGAGATCTTACATTGTCATTTCCTTACGCTTGTGCTTAAGGTATATTTTGAAGTCCTTCCAAGAAGGAGGCAATTTCTCAATAGTTGCAGCAACTTGAAAAGTCTCGCTAAGAGTCATCTTTTCATCTTCTAATTGACAGATGATAAGTTGTAGTTCTTGAACTTGACTTATCACTGTCTTTGAGTCAACCATTTTGAAGTCTAGAAATTTTCCAGTAATGAATTTCTTCTTGCCTACATCTTCAGTTTTTTACTTCTTTTCCAGAGCCAACCAGAGTTGTTTGGACGTTGCAAAAGTACAGTAGACATTGTAGAGGCTATCATCCAGACCATTCAGAATATAGTTTTTGCACCTGAAATCTGAGTTTTTCCAAATATTAAGTGCCTGTACTTTAGTAGCGTCAGGTTCAAGTTCGTCTACCACTGGAGCTTCTTCAGTCAAAAACTTGGCAAGGCTTAATGTTGTTAAATAAAACAACATTTTCTATTGCCAGCGCTTGAAAACTGATTCCATTGAACTTCTCTGGCCTTTCGCCTGAGACCAAATTGTTGTTGGAAGCACAGGCGCTGGCTGAGCAGTTGTCACCGTCTAAATCGGTGCAGAATTAGTGATGTTGTTTTTCATCATCTGCAACAAATATTGTTTCAAGATTGTTAGAACTTTTGTAATTACACAATTGTATTACAAACAGACAGCAACAACAATTAACGTTAATCAATTATGCCACAATTGTCACATCAAACAGCGTTTACAATAATCACAGAAAGCGTGACTGATTTGTGCATAAGATTGAAGATAAACAAAAAGTATTCTATTTCAGTAATGTCCGAATCCAAAAAATTTCTGTTTCCTTGAAACAATATTGTCGTCGTACGCACCAATCGACATAGTTGCAATTTGTTTTCTAGGATAAAACGAATTAACTCCGTTGCGATAGTGCCAGCAAACAAAGCTTTGATGAACAGAAGTTGATTACAGAAACTAGATCAGAGGATTACTTTAAATAAGAAGAAGTAATGCAAGCAGAAAAAGTGAATTTGCTCTTGTTTTGGGCAGTGTGTATATAGGCAAGGAGGAGTGCATGTTTGTAACACCCCACGTCCGCTAAGGTCACTCATACCAGGGGAATGCCTTAGTTTCGGTGAAGTATTTTAAGTGAATATAGAACAGTAAAATTACAACAAGACAGATATAAGTAATACTTGAAAATTTAAAACATCATTTCATTGCAGCGGAAAGTAATACATGTTTGGTTACATCACAAAACCATAAACCAAAGTCAAGTACATAATATCCATCTTGATAAAATAGAAGTACATAATCCCACTACATAACTAATAGCCATAAAAGAAAAGATGAACTGGGCTTCACTTCAACGGTCCAAGCTCCAAAGAATAGATACAGCAATCCGATCAAAGCCCACTAGCACCAGGCCCACTCTAATAACCTGGGGTTGGGGGAAAAAGATAAAAACAACGGGGTCAGACATAAGTCTGAGTGAGTCCTATAACCCTAACAATACAATCATTAAAATAACCAGAGAAGACATAAGTCGATATACGGTAACGCCTGGGGATGCATGGCTACACCAAGCAGCTTGGCAAACTTAGGATAAACTAAGATAACCGTAAAGACGCATTTACCCACCCAAGGATAATTACTAAATTACACCGCCCCAGACCTACTCAAAGATAATTCCTACACTGCACCACACCAGTTTTACCTACCTAAGATTAATTCCTACTTAAAGGTTGATCCCACTAAATGTACTTAGTAATTTTTACCCAGTAGTTTCTAGTACCCCTACATAGGTGCCGTCTGCCCCTATCATTACTAGGTGTACCCACTACTCCCAAGCGATCGGCTCCCTAACGTAGATACCCGTGCTGGTCCCACAATGGGGTGTATCATTTCCCCAAAGTGGCAACCTGATAATATCAACGGTGCACGGCTTTATATCTACACGATGTAACAACGATTTACTAACCAGCCCGGGTCCACACACGCATATGAAACCCGTTGGTCCTACGTTGCCACCGCTAACCCGTTTTTGGCCTCTTATAGTCAAGCCCAATATGCGTGTCCCGTCACCCGACTTGGGTCGAGCCCACAAAGATACGTTTGGGATATTGGTTGAGATGGGCCCCCACAAGCTACCACCTAAGCTTGTTATTTTTTTATCTAGTGTATCCCACTTAACCCCTTTAACCATGTCTACTTACATGTTATAAATACTTTGGTTAAGTCATTAATCATATTTTAATTACCTTTCAAGGCACCCACTAGATTTCCACATGACACCCAAGTCCTTTACTTAATTCCCACATGCCACCCGAGGCACTTACTTAACCCCTTAATCATGTTTAATTACATGTTCCACTTTGGTTAAGTATTCTAATCGTGTTTTCTATTGCCACCCAAGGCAACCCACTAGTTTTCTCATGCCACCCAAGGCACCCACTTAACCCTCAAGCCCCACTACATGCTTATATGGTTAAGTGTTTCTTAATTAATTAAGACCGTGATCCTCATAAAGACCTCTCACATTAGACTATCTTTTATGACCGCTGGTTAAGCCGGTTGGGTCCGGGCAGCCTTATGTCATAACCGAGTCTAACCTCGTGTCTTTACATTAATCACGTATTTAGTTTGTGCCTAAGACCTCTCACATTGGGCTAACATTTGTAGCAACTGGTTAAGCCGGTTGGGTCCGGGCAGTTTTACGCTACAACTGAGTCCAACCTCGTGTCTTAGTCGATTAATTACACCTAATTAATCACCCCCATAATTTATATTAATTATCCCTAATTAATATCAAGTGTTTCATAACATGGGTAGACCTAACTCAATAGGTAAATTCCCATGGGGTAGACCTAACTCAATAGGTAAATTCCCACTTATGTTAATTTGTTTTTATGGTATGCTTAATCATACCCAATCATACTTTTATTAACATCTTTATTAACCCCATCGTTCCCCACGCAAATCGTTTTCATTTCACGACATAATAAAAGGGAAGATCCATCACAACATCATGGGTTTAACCAAATCTTAGCATATAACTTTGTCATGGGTTAAGAGAATGTCAACTTGCATACATGAGCATATATTAACCCAACTATATTTAACCCAAACTTGCATATTATCGCACATGACTTGCATAACATATTGCATATGAACTTGCATATTATCATACACATATCTTGCATAACATGTTGAACTTGCATATTAGCATTCACATAACTTGCATAAGCACACATAACTTGCATAACATGTTGAACTTGCATATAAGCATTCTCACAACTTGCATAACATGTTAAACATGCATCTAAGCATACACATAACTTGCATAAGCATTCACATACTTGCATATTAACAAACATGTAACTTGCATAGCATATCTTGCATATTAACATACATGTAACTTGCATATTAACAAACATGTAACTTGCATAGCATATATTATCATACATGTAACTTGCATATGAACTTGTTAAACATGCATAAACCCACTTGTTAAATATGCATAAAACAACTTATTAATCATGCATATTATCACATACTTAGCATGCATAGAATCACATACTAAATTTGCATAATATCATATGCTTAGCATGCATAGAATCACATACTAAACTTGCATAATATCATATACTTAGCATGCATAGAATCACATACTAAACTTGCATAATATCATATACTTAGCATGCATAGAATCACATACTAAACTTGCATAATATCATATACTTAGCATGCATAGAATCACATACTCATCATGCATAATATCACCTACTTAACTTGCATAAAATCAATTACTTATTATGCATAAACCCACATATCCAACTTGCATAAACTCTCATATTCAACTTGCATAAACTTACATATTCAACATAGGATTAATATTATACATAGATTAGCATATCATTACAAATGATTCAAACTCACAAATCCGCATTCAAGACCATAAGTCTCCTTACACCTAATCTACTTATCTTAACAATTGATCATCAAAGTGATAGAAACTCACCACTAGCAATTTGCACTCCAAATGAAGAAGATTAAGATGCTTAGAATGGATTAGAAGTTGATTAGAGAGGTTGATTAGCTTGCTTTCCTCTTCATTGATTTGTGGAGGCCATGATCAAGTTTCATTTTGCCATAGTTTAGTTACTAGGTTTAATTATGAATGAATTAGGGTAGGGTTGTGGTCTTATTTATAGGATTAGGTTGCATTTTAGGCCCTTAGATTAACCCTAGATTAGTTTAGGACCCTTAGATCTCGGAACTCTCCAGAAATCAGCCCCAAGACCAAGCCCAAACCCCAAACTGGTGCACCCAACCACAGAACTCTCTAGAAACTGTGCAGGTTTCTTGGCTCGGCACGGGCGCACTTCCCAAGTGCGCCAGTCTATTTTTGTACTGGCGCACTTCACAAGTGCGCCAGTGCATTTTTGTTCTGGCGCACTTCACAAGTGCGCCAGTGCATTTCTGGCCTGTTCCGGGTTCTTCTGCCTAACTTCGTTTGTCCATATCTCTTTCATACGGACTCCGATTCTCGAAAACTCGGACTCTATTTCGCGTATTTTTCCGAGACGAACGCAATGACGCAGCCCGTTTTCCCCCAATTCTCACATCTGAGATTATTAATTCTGTAATTAGTGAATTTTAGCATTAACCGAAATTCGGGGTGTTACAATGTTCGCATGCATTAGTAACCGTCGGAATAGGAAAGGTTGCGACCCTTTAACCACCCGGTTATTAATATGCATACGTTGAGAATTCAAATGGTTGTACTCATTCAGCAAACAAACATTCCTTTTGAATTCCAGATTGAACGGGCACACCTTTAAAATTCTGAAAAAATATATTCTCAAGAGACCCCAAGGCCAAAGGCCATTATTTTTGATATTTTAATGTATTATTATGTCATGGACAAGCCCACATCCTCATATCATCCCTCTCATTTCTATTTTGCATAAGCCTATTTGGCTTTTAATATATTAGGAGAGATTGTGCTAATATTTCTATGATGTGGGACTTTAAATGTTGCAATCTCTTCTTCTTTCCACTTTCCTCTTTCTTTGATCATTCATTTCCAACAGTATCATCATTATCTTAAGTCTACATCATCTACGATTACTACTAAAAGGTTACTTAAAATTAAAAAAAGGGTAAACATACAAATTTACAGTCCTTTAGTCTTTTATAATTCAGAGAGAGAACTAATACCATCGTCTTTGTTGATGGCTTCCAGTGCCATCATAGAAAATTTAGCCCGTTTCTGAATGACGTTTAGGCATAATCTTTTCAGTAGTTGGTTAACAGGACTGAAACTAGGTAAACAAAAAAAGGAAAAATGTATAATGAAATATCAACAAGTGATACTTAAATTCCTATACAGGATTTTTAACCATTATACCTTGACGTAGTGTCCAGTTGTTTAGGGAAAGTTCTGCTTGATATAGCCAAGACTTGAGCAATGCTTTCTTTAACTATGTTTGCCTTCTTTAACTATGTCATTGCCTTCTCTAAGAGGATTAATCAAATTACTAGGCCAGTAGACTAAGAACCAATTATCTATGGCAATTTGCATCTACGATTTTTAAACTCTGACAAACTATCAAGAAACATCGAAAATAATAATAATGGAATTTCAATTAGGTGAAAGAAATGCTGCAAAACAGGGTATTGTAATCGATTCATCTCTTAATGGACAAGTAAAATCTTCACCAAGTTAAGAACAACTCATTCTTTCTGCAGCTGCTTCTCAGATGCTACACAAAGCTCCTTGGCATAACCAAATTGCTCAAAATGTTGGATCTCAAGAGAACTTGCTTTTGCTGATACAAGCACAAGGTGATGAATTTGCTGTTGTCTCCAAGTAGGAGGACTACAAAGTGTCAAGAGGGGATGCTACCAACAAATAGCTGCAGCTGTAGCTAAATATAGGGAGATAAAAGATAACATCAACGAACCTTTGAAATTCTACGTCACTTTTCCGGATGTGATAACAAATTTAAAAAAAATAAGGCAATGACTTTATAATGACAAGAAATATCCAAAGCCGTGAAATAACAAAAGACATGCAACACAAAAAATTTAGGTCTGAACTTTACTACAAGTGCGAAAACAAACTACAGTGCCACCATTGCACTACCTCAGCACCAATCATCGCCTCCGTACGATCGTTCGACTCCTTCCGATCACAACCATTCATGCCTCCCTCCGTACAGTCAGAAACCGCCTCCTTGTCATGGGCCTCTAGACCCATATCAACATTCACCTCAACAGCCCATTGGCATGATTACGGACAAACTTATTGTCCTGGGTGGCATGGTCGTACTATAATGCACATCAGCATTAGCTTGGGCAAGCAGTAGCCTCCTCCACCTTATAGTGTATAGTCCCCTTATCAGACTCAATAGAGTGGGTACTACAGGTCAACTCAATAGTTTGTTTTGTATTACTTGGTTAGTTGGTATAAAATTTCTATTTCTAGATTATATATCCTTGAAAATAATTTGAGGTTGTGATTTGTGACTACTGATATGAGTGTAGGTGGTGTTATATACACACACACACACATACATACAAATCCTTGGAGAATAATCATTTTGGAAAAAGAATACTGTGAGTTATCCAAAGAAAAAAAGAAAAAGCGATAAATAAGACAATTTAATAATTTGTTTCAAACATGAATTGACTCTTTAATGTACAAATCTAATTAAGTGGTTCAGTCTATCTAACAAATCTGTGGAAAATAGAACCAAAAGTGAACCAATTAAGATGTATAAGTTTGATATTTAGTTCTTTCCAACAATGTATTTCATACAGAAAAATATTGGTAGTTAAAGCCTTAGGGTTTTCATTTGATAAATGGCAATAATTTGATAATTATCCTGACAAACTTCCCAAATACTATGTTTACTTTAACTCTATTTCCTAACTCAATTTAAAAACATTAACTCTGTTTTCTAACTCAAGTTAAAAAATTGCTTCAAAACAATGCAACACTTCTGCCAATTCAAATATTCATGTAACTCACTATTAACTACAAGATACAGGAAGGAAAAGCTCAAGGGTTCGACAATGACCCAAATTACGGTGGCGAGACCTTATGTCGGTTTTATCCAGTGGCAGACCATGGCTTAGGCATGGTTGAAGGGCCTAACAAGGGTCCAAATTATGTGTGTATGCGTGTGTAGTGGACATGTGATTGTGTGTCAGAACCATTTTACATTATTGTAGGCAAACCAAAGCTCAGCCATGCAATCATGGAATATCGAACACCAATATATATATATATATGTATGTATGTATGTATGTATGTATGTATGCATGTATGTATGCATTTATATAACGTGTTAATCTGTTGAAGTTTATCAAAGCTTTGCCATGTAGCTATTGGAAGCTATTCATCTAGGGAATGAAGTATCTTTTAAGAAAGGTTGCGTTGACTTCAAAGTTTTGTTGGAGAATAAACCCAATTTATTGTGTCTCGTAGTTTGTTGTGTCATTTGATTCAAGTGTTATGTCTTTATGATTAAGAGTCATTTAGAAGTTTGTGTGTCTATTTAATATGAAGTGTTCCTTAGATAAGTGTGTGTCTATTGAATGAAAAGTCATGTAAAGGCTCCTATATAAAGCCTACTATTATTTTGGTTATAAGTTAAGAAGTAATTCAAGAAGTAATCCATTATCTTTCTCTTGTTAAAATACATCATTTGCTATCAGAGTCAGAGGGTATTTTAGGAGCTTGATTGAGTGTTTTGTGTGAGGATTAAAGCACAGGAAAACATAGTGTGAGAAAATGCAAAACAACAACAATAGTGCTGGTGGCAATGGGAATCCGGTTACCCAGTTGCCTATGTTTGAGGGAGTGAATTATCATTTCTGTAGTCTAAAGATGAAAACACTCTTTAGATCATAAGAGTTGTGGAGCATTGTAGAAGATGGGTTCATGGATGATGCACCAGCTGAACCAAGCCAAGATTTGAGAGACAAGAGAAAGAAGGATGCAAGGGCCCTTTATATTATCCAACAATCTTTGGATGATGAGATCTTTCCAAGAATTGCAGCGGCTTCTACTGCAAAAGAAGCTTGGAGCATTCTCAAGCAAGAGTACTTGGGAGACAAGAAGGTGATTGCAGTGAGATTGCATTCTCTTAGGAGGGAGTTTGAGACGTCTTAGATGAAAGAGACGGAGACAATTCAAGAGTACTTGTCAAGAATTGCAAGTACTGTGCAACAGATGAGGTCTTATGGTGAAGAGATCAAATCTCAACAGGTTGTGAGCAAAGTGCTAAGAAGTCTCACAAACAAATTTGATCATGTTGTCACTGCAATTGAAGATTCCAAAGACATGGAAACGTACACGTTTGATGAACTCATGGGCTCACTTCAAGCTCATGAAGAAAGGCATTCCAAAAGTGATGAAAAGAAAGAGGAGAAAGCTTTTCATGTCAAAGGAGAGTCTTCAAATAAGGAGAAATCAAACCAAAATTCAGAAAGAGGAAGAGGTGGCCAAAGAGTCAGGGGCCATGAAAGAAGCCAATCTGGTGAAGGAAGAGAAGACCCATCTAAAGGCAAAGGGCCAATCAAATGTTATTATTATAACAAACCTGGCCACAAGGAAGCTTCTTGCTGGAAAAAGAATGAAGACAAGGAGAAATGGAAACAAGAGCAAAAGTCAAATTATGTTGAGCAAGAGAATCTGTTTTTAGCTCAACATAGTTGTGACAGTGAAAGCAATTCGGTCTGGTATGTGGACAATGGGTGTTCTAACCACATGACCAATTCAAGAAACTTGTTTCAGAATCTAGATGATAGCAAGAAAATTATTTTAAGGCTTGGAGATGGGAAGCAATTGATAGTGGAAGGTCTTGGTACAGTTGCTTTTCAGACTGAGCAAGGCAAATCAAAGCTTCTGCACAATGTTCAGTATGTGCCAAAACTGGCACACAATCTTTTGAGCGTTTGTCAACTGGTATGTGGTGGCTACAGAGTTGTGTATGAAGATGGCGTTTGTGTGATCAAGGATAAGCAAAGCAATAAGGCACTAATGAAGATTGCAATGGGAAACAACAAAGTCTTTCCTTTAAATCTGTCAAACAATTCAGGACATGCACTTATGGTGAAAGGAGATGACAGTGCCAAGTTGTGGCATCTCAGGTATGGACATTTAAATGTTCATGGTTTAAAGCATTTGAGTACTGAAGAATTGGTGCTTAGATTGCCCAAAATTGGGAATCTAGAATTTTGCGAAGGATGTGTGTATGGCAAACAGGCTCGTGGATCCTTTCCAAGTGGAAACTCTTGGAGAGCTAGTGAATGCTTGGAACTGTTGCATGCCGACTTGTGTGGGCCTATGCAAACTGAATCTTTAGGAGGAAGCAAATACTTCCTATTGATTACAGACGATCACAGCAGGATGTCTTGGGTCTATTTTCAGAAGACCAAGTCAAAATCATTTGAGAACTTCAAGAAATTCAAAGCTCTAGTGGAGAAGCAAAGTGGAAAGCAAGTCAAGGCATTGAGAACAGACAGGGGAGGAGAGTTTGTCTCCAACTAATTTGTGCAGTTCTGTGATGATCGTGGCATTATGAGAGAGCTCACTGCACCTTACACACCAGAGTAGAATGGGGTGGCAGAGAGAAAGAATAGGACTGTGGTAGAGATGGCTAGCAGCATGCTAAAGGCTAAGGGGATGCCTAACACATTCTGGAGTGAAGCTGTTGCAACTGCAGTGTATTTGCTCAACATCTCACCAACTAAAGCTCCCATGAACTCTACACCTTTTGAGGTTTAGACAAATAAAAAGCCTTCTATAAGTCATCTTAGAATTTTTGGATGTATTGCCTATACATTGATTAATTTGAGAACTAAGCAGGATGATAAGGCAGAGAAGTGCATCTTTGTAGGCTACTCAACACAATCTAAAGCCTACAGGTTGTATAATCCAGTCAGTGGCAAGATCGTCATTGGAAGAAATTTTATCTTTGATGAGGAAGCATGTTGGGAGTGGAATGAAGCAAGAAAGAGGAGTGTATCCTTACATAAGTCAATCACACTTGGAGAATTTGATGAACCAGTTGAAGTGCCAACACAGCAATCTCCTCCAACAACACCTCATGGTTCATCATCTTCAAGTAGCCAGAGTTCTTCATCAACTCAGTCCTCATCATCAAGTGAATATCCTCCACACCGCGTAAAATCACTTGTTGATATCTATGAAAACTGTGATTTTACACTTGTAGCTACTGAACCTACAGGGTTTGATGAAGCAGTATGTCAGAATGAGTGGCAAGATGCAATGACATGAAGATTAAGTCAATTCAGAAAAATGGAACATGGGAGTTAGTGAGCTTGCCTCAAAACAAGAAGGCAATTAGTCTAAAATGGGTGTACATGACTAAATATAATGCAGATGGAAGCATCTCAAAGCACAAAGCATGACTTGTGGCGAAAGGCTATGCACAACAGGAGGGTATAGACTATGAGGAAACATTCTCACCCGTTGCACGCTTTGAAACAGTGAGAATTGTTTTAGCATTGGCTGCACAATGGAAATTGCAGATTTTTCAGCTTGATGTGAAGTCTGCGTTCCTCAATGGAGAATTGCAGGAAGAAGTCTTTGTGGAACAACCACAGGGATTTGTGAAGGAGGGTGAAGAAGAGAAGGTGTACAAGCTGAAGAAAGCTCTTTATGGCCTAAAACGGGCACCAAGAACCTGGTATAGCAGGATTGACTCATTTTTCATTTCAACGGGCTTCAACAGAAGTGAAAATGAGCCAACAATCTATGTGAAAAGGCAAGGTATGGATGAGTTTATCATAGTTTATCTCTATGTTGATGACATTATCTATTTTAGTTCTTCAGAAAGCATGCTAAGTAAGTTCAAAGCCTCAATGTTGTCTGAATTTGAGATGACTGATCTTGGAATATTGAAATACTTCCTTGGTTTGGAAGTAAGACAAACAAAAGATGGTATTTTTCTGTGTTAGAGAAAGTATGCAGATTTTCTTAAAACATTTCACATGGAGAAATCTGAAGTTGCAAAGACTCCTATGAATGCTAATGAGAAGTTGCAGAAAGTAGATGGCAGTACGAATGCGGATGAAAGGATTTTTAGAAGTATGGTGGGAGGTTTGAACTATCTCACACACACTAGACCTGACATTGCCTATTCAGTTAGTGTTGTGTCGAGATATATGCACAATCCAACCAAGTAACACCTAGGAGCTACAAAAAGAATTTTGAAGTATGTTGCAGGCTCTTTGGATTATGGCATTTGGTATGAAAGTGTGAAGGAGTTCAAGTTGAAAGGATATATAGATAGTGATTGGGCTGGCTGCGTTGATGATAGAAAGAGCATGTCAGAATCTGTATTTGATCTTGGTTCTGGAGCTGTCACATGGAATGCAAAGAAGCAAGATACTGTGGCTCTGTCTTCATTAGAAGCTGAATATTTTGTTGTTGGAGCTGCAGCAAAGCAAGTTTTGTGGCTAAAGAAATTGTTAAAAGACTTGTGCTGTGAGCAACAAGAGGCATTGGAAATTTGGTGTGACAACAAGTTCACTATAGCTATGACAAAGAATCCTGCATTTCATGCAAGGACTAAGCATATTGATGTGCAATACCACTTCATCAGGAATTTGGTAGCTGAAAAGAAGGTTGTCCTGCATTTCTGTGGAACAAATTGTCAAAATGCAGATTTATTCACTAAGGCTCTGAATCAAGTCAAGCATGAACACTTCATGAAGGAAATTGGCATGTGCAAGCTTGGATCAAGGGGAGGCGTTGAAGTCGATCAAAGCTTTGCCATATAGCTATTGGAAGTTATTCATCTAGGGAATGAAGTATCTTTTAAGAAGGGTTGCTTTGACTTCAAAGTTTTGTTGGAGAATAAACCCAATTTATTGTGTCTCATAGTTTGTTGTGTCATTTGAGTCAAGTGTTATGTCTTTATGGTTAAGAGTCATTTAGAAGTTTGTATGTCTATTTAATATAAAGTGTTCCTTAGTTAAGTGTGTGTCTATTGAATGAAAAGTCATGTAAAGGCTTCTATATAAAGCCTACTATCATTTTGGTTATAAGTTAAGAAGTAATTCAAGAAGTAATCCATTGTCTTTCTCTTGTTAAAATACATCATAATCTAAGATCTGAGTGATCCAAATAGCTGTAACAGGCTGAAGTCAAAGTAATAAGTCCAGTTTCAAATACATTAGAACAACCATTCCAACATCAAATCTTAGTTCAATTAAAACCTAATTTTAAAGACTTGGTTAGATTAAACTGAGTTAGATTAATACTTCTACCAAGTTTAAACAACCAATTTTTAGAGTAAGTTTGAACGTATATTTCAGGAAAAATAATAAAGGGTAATTGTATAAATTGGATTGAGTTAGGAGAAGACGGAAAAGATTTTGTCATCGTGGAGCACTGTGGCAATGATCTTTTTGCCTCACTTGCTGATGTAATGCAACACACCGAAGACTAGGAAGATCTAGAAGCTACTGAAACTGAAGTATGTCGCACATTAACTGAAACTACTGAAACAAAGAAAATGGATAACTAAAGAATGGGAATTGAAAAGAAAGATTCACATAATTGCATGGAGGAAGCTTCTAAAAGATCAAGCTTCAAAAAGAATATTGATAAAGACTCAGATTTGGAGGTGTTGAGCTAAAGTTTTAGTGATTCGGTTAAATCAAATAAGAAGCAACATTAAACTGCTACTTGCTCTGATAGTAAACAACCCTTATTTTCTCAAGTAGGTTCCATTTACTTTATTTTTCATATATCTATTTATACTATTTTCTAGTGCAAGTGAGGGAATAAAGGAATCGATCCTAATTCTGAACCCCTGGGGTCATACTTATGGGTGTGGGTTAATCCTGTCTTTGCCTTATGGGCTTCAGCTCAATGCTCTTGTGGAGGCTAATGCAAAGTCTTAGTGGAGGCACTTCTGGTAGCTGATGGCCTTTACTTTTGATGCCATCCGAAATAATAATTCGCCTTCCTGAATGTTTTGCAAACATGCATCCATTGGGATGCATCTGAATTCTTCGAAAGTGTTTCTTAGATATATTGACTTGTTGCAGGAGGAATAGATTTATACGATTTTCTAGCTTTCAGTCATTGCTAAACGATTTCTCTATTATGTAGATGTTTCTTAAGGCGACCGAGTTACCGAACTCTCTTTTTCTGACCGTGCCGAAAGGTTTACCCGATCGTCCTTTTTCCTTGAAGTTCGCTGCCCGAAAGTGCATGTCTTTTGGTTCCAACGAAATGGGCTTTCCTTTGCGGAAATGAGTTCTTTGCAAATTCTGATGGATTGGCTTCGTCCGGACTTTACGCTCTCTACTCTTAGCATTCTTCGCTGTGGTTTTTTCCCTTAGTTCATTTGAACAATTTTGGTGCTAACTTTTCCCCTTCTAACAAGTGAAGGGGTGTTCTTGACTTTTCAAGTCATCAGGTCTAGCTGGAAGCTTCTTCCAAATATCCATTCAATTTTACCACCTTTTGGAATTCTGATCCATCCATATGGACCTCATCTGATGGATGTCCCAACTCTGACTTTTCTTTTCAAAACGGTCATATTTTCTCTTTCTTTTATTTTTTCACCTACAAAAGTAATCTTCAAACTCAAGAATCAAAGTTCTTTAAGAATCTCAATAATTTCATGTTATCTTAATCACAAGCTCAAGGTAAACATTTCTCCTCGATCTCAATTTCATTATTAGTTTTAAGTTTTTGATTTATTCAGAGTTTTGAATCCCTTAATTTGCTTGTAAAAAATAGAAATTCGATTGGGTTTCAATCGAATCATGGAACTAATTACGGAATTTAGGAACTTTTATTTTGATCATGATTGGACATCTTCCAGTTTCAATCCGATCTCCCATAAACTTGAAAGTGTTTTTGTGTAAGTGGTATACTTTTATTGAGATTTGTTCTATCCAATTAGGATCAAACTAATATTAGGTTTAGTGACTATGAAATAGTTAGATGACTAGTTATCAGTGCTCAAAATGTGCCCCTCTAGTTTTGTACAACCATTTCTCCTTCCGCTTATGTAGGTTAAACCTTTCTTTCATGCTTCATCTTACGATAAAGGGAAGGGTTTCGTTTTAATCCAGTAGATAGTTTTGATCCTATTATCAACCATATACTGCTTCTAGGCCAGTAAGTGACTTGCATCTCAACCACTAATTCTTTTGAAAGCTCATATGCTTAACCATTGTATTGGTTACTTTGTAGGTCTTTCTAGAAGGAATCATACACGAGGCCTTTTATTTATTTTTGTTTATATTTATTTTTATATAACAGTTTCACCTTACAATATCATGTGTGAGAAGAAATCTACTGAAGAATCTACTCCTCAAGCAACCTCAAAGGCTACGGGAAAGGCAAACCTAAAGGTCGATGTTGTCTTTAAATATTCCTTGATTACCAATCAAAAAAGGTGAATCATACTTTTGAGGATTTTCTTATGTCTGGGGTTAATGCTATCACTTTTCCAGTTGGTTTCACTATTGTTGATCTTTCGAAAGGATACTTTGCTTACTCTGACATCTATATATGGCACAGAGGTTTCGTGTCCTTTCTTGATTTTCTCTCCCGCTTCCTAGGACATACCCACCAACTCCCATCCAACTATCCCCCAACACGTATACCTATATGTTGTGTTTGGAGGTGGTTTCACTGAAAACCAAGGGCCAGTCTTTGAGTCTTTCGGCTCTCTACCGTTTAATTCACTTAGAAAAAGTCAGTAAGGTCAACCATCAATTATATTGTGCTAACCCTTGCAAGTCGTTAATCATCGACCCTATCGCTAAATCGAAGGACTGGCAAAATCAATTTTTCTTTATTTGGTTCCCCCAACATTAATGGACAATTTTCCATACTTCGTAAGGATTTTCCTCCACTTATTCCTTTGTTGATTATGTAGCTAAGTGTCTTTTTGCATGTCTATCCTGTAGAGATCACATTAAAAATCTTTGGTGATGATACCAAAAAAGTCATCAAGATAGTAAAAGACGCTACGATAAAATCATGAAAAAAGGACTTCCCTTATGACTTCCGCCACCCTACTGAAATTCAATATTCTCCCCTCTGGGTAGAGGATCCTTGGAGCTCCTCCAATGATGCAATCTTCATTAAGTGAAGGTCTTTATTTAGTTCAAGGAATCCCTACGAAGTTCACCGCTATCTCCCCTATCAATATTGGTGAACGCTACAATCTCGGTCCTGTTATTTCTTCTTTTGTTGATGACCTTTCTTAGAATTCATTCTACTTCTTCAATTAATAGTTTGTATATCCTTATTTCTTTAAAGTCTAAGATTTCTTCTGTTGTAGAGCAAATTTTCCAACTTGCAGAACCGGTTAGGAAAAACCTTCTTAAGTCCCTATCGACAAACCTCCTACGAAGAAGGCTATGATATCTAAGGAAACCCCAACAAATATTTTGGATGAAGAGGATGATAGAAGAAAGACTTCTGCTTTGCTTAAAACTACGATCCTTTCATCAAGTTGTGCTAAGACTTCTACTTCCCGAAAAATGACGATCCTTTCATCAAGTTGTGCTTCATCATTTCCTAAAGGCATGTTTTTATCAGAAGTAATATTTTGTAAGATCATCGTTTAAACTACTAAGGCCTTCGACTTTTTCAACCGTTTGGAGTTGTATAAGTGGGAGTTCATATCTTTCCCTCTGATTCATATATCACTGCTATCGGGTCTCCGTTTTTCAGTCTCTTCTACCGATGTCCCAAGGCAAATAAGGTCGATCATGGAATCTCCTTCTCTTTCTTCCTTGAAAACCTTTCCTTTCTCTCTGTCGACATATCAAACTATGGTTGGAGGGACCCTTTCGGTATTCCTTATCTGCTCTTCTTCTTTCTTATCTCCTTTTTTATGTGTATTTTTTTTCTAGTTTTTCAGCTTTTAAAGAACTGATATCTTTCTCGATATACTCCTTCCGCTTCTGATTCAGTCGAAATGCATCGAAGATCTTCATATTGGGAAAGAGGAAGAAACGAAAAAAGAAAATTTGGATAATTTCTTTAGTCCTACCAAAGCATGTAAAATACAAAGAATCAAAATCTTGCATCAATTTGCAAAACCAAGTTTACGGGGGATGTTGGAAATAAACTTGGTTTTTAAGGAAACATTGATTATATGACAAATTTTATTCTTGTATTTAGGGAAGCACAAAACAAATGGTAATAAATATTAGAGTTATCAAAATAAGATTAGAGAAGAATCTAGACTAAACAAATATGTAAAATGAAGAAAAGTCTAGAAATTCTCTTTTATATAAATTAGGATGTAATCACTCATTTGTATCAATCAAGCAAGTATGAAGCAAATTATGTAATCAAGAAAGAAATAAAAAGTGAAATAAAAAGTAATTAAAGTTTTCCTCTTTTATAAAAATTCCTTTCTCTCATAATTTATTCCTCTTCCTCCTCTAAATTCTAACAAAGTGGTATCAGAGCTAAGTAAAATTTTCCAACAAGTAGCAATGACAAGCAGCCTATGACTATCTCTTATATTCCTATACCTTTAGTATTTAAGTTGATTTTTTCTCACTATGTTCCGAGTTCTGTACCTATTTTGTATTCTGCTTTCTAACTACCTGTATCATAATGGTTAGAGATAAACTTCAGTAATAGGTTTTGAATAGACATAACCATGAGTGTAATGATCTTCCTCAATAACCCTCTTCTAGGTATAATAATGCCAAAAACCTGTGATTTTTCCGCCATAAAGGAGAATTTTTTCATGGGAAGCCTTCGTTAGAGTATCTGGATCTTCAGGATTTAAAATACTAATAACTCATTCTTCCTAGCGGAGCCAAAATCTTGACAGAATCCTTCCTTTCCCTTGTTTCGTCTTATACCTGAAAACTTTTCTGAAACAGTTGGAAGAAATTTCCGGAGTGTATAAAATTTATCTTTTCTCTTTATACATTATATTTGTCCTTTGTAATGGTCACAATTTTTGGTAATAGAACAATCGTATGATTTATCTGGTTTCTTTATCAAATAATGACAGAAAAATAACACTCCGAGTAGTCCCATTAACCGAGACTTCTTGTCAAAAAAAATTTAGCTAAGTAGAGAGTATCGGGAAAAATCATTTTTAATTAAGTTATCAGAACTCATCTGACACTGCTTTCTAAAAGAAGTATACAGACTTCACATGTTGAGTCCTCAGTTTCATTTTGACTTCATGGGCGGAGACGAGGAGCTTCTTAGGGAAAGGTGAATATAACATTTCAAATGATTACAGAACGTGACGCTTCTTCTTCTTCGTCTAAGAATAGGATTAGAGATTAAAATTATTTTCTCAAAAACTTGGATGTACTTAAAAACCGATGTACATGTTTTTAAATGGAATAAAGAACTTATTTCTGTATATTGAATAGTTCATTTATGCTTATTGATTAGGATCGGTCAGGTTATCGAAAGTGGGCAACCAAGAGTTTTTGATGAGGTCATTCCTTCAAAATTTGAAGGTAACTCCCTTTCCCTAGAATGGTTAAAGAAGCATAAAATGCAGAAGGTTTTAGTACACGGATTGAAAATGCAACTAAGTGACTCGAAACAAAAAATTTCTCTAATGATCAAGCTCCAAAAGAGGTGAGGCGTCAAGTCAGGACTAATCCGTAAATATATTTTGATAAAGAAATGCTAAAGCTTCAACACAGGATTCGTAAAGTGGAATTTCAGTTGGAAGATAGCCAATCTTCTCATTATTCCTTAGAATTTATTATGAGAGAAGGAATTTCAAACTTAACTTCTGGACTCTTCGGATTCAACTTCACCAAACCCACGGCTCTTAACGGAAATTTCAATTTTCGGTAAATCCTTTAAAGGGTCCAAATGAGAAGGTCATAAGGGATTGGGTCGACATGGTAGAACTTGAAATGTTAGATTATTTTGAAAATAGGGATATTCACCGCCTTTAGGTAATTATGTAACTCAAATCGAAAAGCTTCAAAGTGAAGTATAATTTTTTAATAAGCGGGAGGCTGAATATGAATGGGCTAACAAATTTTGTCAGAAGCCAATAAAGTTTATAAGTACACACTTAAACTTCAGACTGAATCTATTAATAATGTCAAAGCCATCAAATATATCAAAAATAAGCTTAAGGTTGTGTCATATATAATTCTCAATCATGTTTCGGTTCCAACTACGTCAAAGAATCTAATAGAAAAGATTCGAAAGCTTTAATCCATGCTGTTGTGTTATTTTGAATGTTTTGTGTGAATGTTTCATAATTTGTATAGATAGGAACTGCACAATACTTTCTATTATATGAATTTGAATTGTTCACATAATTTTACTATCCTGTTCTCTTCAAAATGATAAGAGTTTGGTATTATCCAGTTACTGAAACATTCAGGACACATATGTAGATACCAATAATGTGAAATTGTGAATCTGCTCTTAAATATTATAATAGTCCGATAACCATATTTGGTTCCAGAGTACCTAGGAATTAAGTTTGGTTAAATAAATAACTTACGATATGGGGAGGACGAAAACCTAAGAGTCTGGTACCAGAATAATAATGTTCAGAACCCTTTTATAGAAACAATAGAGATTACAAACCAAAAATTAGATATTAGAGTATTAAATGTTTAAAAGCTCTCTTCTGGGAATAACAGAAGTTCCCAAACAACTTTTTGCTTTAAGAAGACCCATAGTACAAATTCTGGTATTGAGATAGTAGAAGTCCAAAAACCACTTTTGGAAATAATAGAACCGAAACATCTTTCGACATTAAGAAGACTTGAAACCCAGATTTAGGTATTAAGGTAATAAAATTCAAAAGCCTTCTTCTGTAAGTAGCAGAAACGAAGGCCTCTTTTGACTTATAGAAGTCCCGAAACACATATTCAGGTATTAAAATAATAGAAATATAGAAACCTTCTTCTGGAAATAGTAGAAATGGAAGCCTCTTCTAGCTTATAGTAGACCCCAAATCTAGATTCAGGTATTAATATAATAAAAATCAATAAATTTTCTTCTGCAAATAGTAGAAACGAGAGCTCTTTTGGTTTAGGAAGATTTGATCCCCGTTTCAGGCTTTTCGCAAAGTAGAGGCTTGGTATGCTTTCCTTTTGAGCCTTTGTTCTCTTCTACGGGACGAGGCACGAGTAGGGCGTGCTCATCTTTAGAATAGAGGCAAAGCGTGCTTAGCCGAATTAGAGATTGTGCTAGTTCTAAAAAGACCAAAGTTAGAGCGTGCTTCATTCGGAGCCGTGTATGTGTCCTGGGTTTATCCATCCCTCCTCCAAAGGGTGCCTTGACTATGTTAAGAGCTTGTGGTGCATTAGTCTGGCTATATGGACGCGACTAACGACTTATCCTCCACCCTCTTGGAGGCACCTAGGATATAGTTAGGGCTTGGAGAAAGCGCATTTACCTTGGGCATACCCTATTCTTCTTTGGGAAAGAACGCTAGTATACCAAGGAATTTAGTGGGTGTCGGCCACATGTCCCCGGTTTACCCCTTCTCCCTTTTGGGAAGCACCTTGACTACATCAAGGACTTTAAGGTTATTGTTAGCGTCAAAATAACCAAGAGAAAACCGAAAGCTAGAAAAAGGGTGAAGGGTGCCAAGACTAGCAGTCTTTCGGCATAAACAGAGCTAACACATTGACTTTTGCTTTCGAAGTTAGGAATGAAGAAACAAGTGATTATTATTCTTCAAGAAAAGTTGTTTTCAGCATAATCCAAAGGGAATGATTACTAGATTCGCCATCTCAGTGCATATAGTGCTAGTGCTAAGTTTAGTATACCTTCGCTCTACTCGAAATGGGAATACCAGGAAGCTTGAGCATACATCAACTAATCATCGCAGGCAGGCTTTGTACGCAAAGAAAGACAAAGCCATAAGTAGTGCTGGAAGTCGTAAGTATCAACAAACTCACTACTTCATCCAGCCAAAGCCCCTTAGGTTGAGCCCTTTTGAAAAAAAAACCAGCGACCTTGTGACTACTTTTCCAAAGAATAACAAAAGATGTAGTTACGAACCCCCATATGCTCGCTTACCAAAAAGCTGGGATGAAGCCTAAATAGAAAAATAAAGGGCCAACCCACACCTATAAATACGACCTTAGGGGGTCCAGTATCAAGATCAAATTTCTCACTTCTCTATCTGTTCTTCATAAGTTTGAATTATAAACCCATAATTCAAAATCAATTTGGGATAAAGAGTATATAACCATAAAGATCATTAATAAAGAATTTTGTCAAGAATTTGAGGTAACGAAGTCTAAATTATTTAATTATAACTCTAATATTGTCATAACTTTGCAGGGTTTCTACCAAATAAGTCTAGAAAGTAGTGATCTAGTCGAGACACCTCCTGTAAGGCTATAAAAGGTCATAATTGCCATCTAAGACTACTTTGAGATTAAAATACCTAAAACCTTATAGGTTGTTACCTATCAATGGTTGTCTAAGATCACTTGGTTTAGGTAGAATCCAAGATTCTTCCCTTAACTATTTAATAGGTCCTTAATTAATCCAATCAAAACCATTTAAACTCATGAGAAAACTATGGTTTCTTAAGGTAATCTGGATTGGTAAAGCTCAATATTCCCATTTTGCGACACCAAATGACCCTTCATCTGCCTTACCAAAAGTGTATCTAAGAGATTAATGTTGTTACTCATAGCAGAATGTTAGGTTTTCCATATCAACACACCTAGGGCCTTTGGTCCAACTGAAAGGATAATCCCGAAATTTATGGAGAAACATCAAACAAAGTCAATTCTATAGAGGGCACAAGCCATCTTTATGGTCTTCTATCTTCTATTCAACCTAAGTCTTATCATTATATCTTTTTTTCTACAAGAATTTACTTTTAAAAGCCATCGGAAGCATACTATAGAAACTCCTTTATAGAAACGGTTTCTAAATCAGATTCACTCCTTTCGTAAGCAAGCGATTCTACTAGAGTACACCATTTTGGAGTGTTATTTATTAATTTGGCTGACATTTTTTGCGCTAGAAGGAAGGCTTGAACCTAAATAAGCTTTCATCCTTCCTAACTCGACAAGAGATTTCTTAAGAAAAACAAATGGATTCCAAGTATGTGAGAACTCGAAATGGTTTGCGAAATACAACATATACCTCAAACGATATTTCATCTAAGATGAATGATAATAATCATGGACTGGGAAATAACTCATAGGGAATGAAAAAACATTTCTGAGGGGCAGAGTATAAGCCTAAAAGAATAAAACATATAGCTCTACAGTCTTATAAGGGAAAAGTGGTTACGAGTCCTTTCTATGATCGATATAGAGATAGTAAAGAAATGATAAAAGAGCAAGGATCTTCAAAATTGATCATCTAAGAAACATTCTAAGTGGATTTAAATTTCCATAAGGAGTAAACTCTACAAGTAAAGGCTTCAAATACGATTATCCAAAGGAAAGTGAAGGCCTACGAATTAAGCAGCGAAAGGGTAAACCCACTCAAGGGAGGATATACATTGTTATCCACAAATGAACAAGCTATGAACGGTTAATACGAACTTATTTATAGGGAACAACATTTGAAAAAGGAATGATAAAGGATTATGAGGCATTTGCTCTAAATGACAGCCTAATGCAAGTGAGTTGCCGTCAAATTATATCCGATAAAGGAAATCATAAGGGAAAGCAAGTTTTACCAATGAATTCTCCCTTACTATCTACTGGAACCAAAGCCAAAAAGGAAAATGGCAAATAATAACCGAAAATCATGGATAAAAAGTAAAAAGTTAACAAACGTGGCTTCAGATGGGAAACTAAAACTCAATTAGCCTACAGAGTACAAATTAGTTACTTCATTGGAAAACGTCTTTCTCTTAACGAAAGAAGAGCTCAATTATTAGACGTCAAAGAAAAAGGAAATAAATTCGAAAGGAATGAGGGAGAACTATTGCTGTTACCATTTAATGAATGACCATGAAACCAAGTAGTGCAAAACTTAATATGAGAAAATCAATTAACATCCAGACATCTTTTGTATAATGTCAATAAGCTTCTCAGAGAAAATCAACTAAGAATTATGTTTCATCAATTAACATCCAGAAAAGCATCATCGACTCCTTGTTTTCATCGCTAAGGCTTTAATTCCGAAGGCTAGCAGTACACCATAATGGCCATTTGGCAACTCTTATTTTTTTCAACTACGAACTTATATATGTGTTGTAGATTAGTGACACTAATATGTGTTGCTATAGTAAAAATGTGTCACCGAAAATGTGCCAACACTTATTTGTGTTGATATGCCTGGTCAACCCTTATATTCTTAGGGCAAAAGGGTAAGTTCTCAACCATAACCTAATCGGTACCTCAACCCTTTCCCCCTGAATGCTTATTCCTTTTACGGTTGCTTCATAAGCAAATTAAAAAAAATGAACTTCGAAGAATTGATATCAGCGATCCCTCTCTCTAATTTAAGGATTTTGGATTTCTTAATTCGGTATTAGTCTCTCAAATCCTCTCTCCACCCGTTTCTCAATCATCTCTCTACCCGTTTCTCAATCATCAACTTTGAATTGGGGGATTCTAGGAATCACGATAGTCGAGACTTCGAATTGGGGCTTTTAAGAATCATGAATTGGGGATCATAGGAATCACGATAAATTGTTTAATTATTTCCAATATTTGTAAGTTTCAATCTTGTTTTTTAACAGTCGATTATCATACTTTATATTTAATGTTATCTTTCCGTCATAATTTTGAATAGACGACAAACTCAGTGTTTCTGAGGATGATTTAAGTGCATTGGCTTCACTGCAAGATGGATTTAAGAAATGTGTGGTGAGCTTTTATTTTATTTACCATAACTGGGTATGATCAACGTAGAATTACCATATGAGTGGTAGATTAAAGGCTGGATGTAACGACCCGGATTTTTTCGAATAATATTTTAAATATTTAGTATGGTTTTAAATATTGATTTGAATATAAATGGATTTTTATTATGGAATTTATCGGGTTAATAATCGATATACGATTTAATATCGAATATATTGAATTGCCGTAATACTAGAACGATAAATAATTTGACGTGGAATTAAAACTGAATTGAGACAATTCAATCGATTAATATAAATTCTTTTTTCAATAAATATAACTGTTTGGAATTGAATTATATTTTTAAATCAAATTTAGTTCAAACCATTAATTTAAATTAAAAATCTCCTGCAGACAGTAAAATAAAATTCTAGATACTACTCCATTTAGACCAGAATAGCGATATAATCTGGTATCGTCGGTCGTCACGGTTGAATAGCTGTTCAGGACTTCGAATTAAGAGACCGCAAGATATTTTAGTTATTAATTCAGAAAGAAAAAAAAAATCAAGTCAAAATAAAAACACATCATTTCAGCACCCTAAGTCTTAAATGGAGCCGACCTATACATTGTACCCGAAGCCACCTAAAACTGAATTTTCGTAGCTGTTCTTCCTCGAGCAGAAATTTTGGTCTTCCACTTCTAATATTAAAGAAACAGCGAATTTAATGGCGCAACTATCTGTCCCCTTCCCTCGTTATAAATCGTGCTCCTTTTCTTTTTCCCATTTCAGTACTCCAAGCCGACCTATTTTCTCATTGTGCAGACAATTCTGTCTTACGGCTTCGAAGACAAAGGCAAACACAATTTTAATGCTTCGGTACGTTGGTTCCCTTCACGCATCTATAAGTTACCATTGCCTTCGTATTCTCTCCCCTCACAAATACAACGAAGTCCATACTTTCATTTTTCCCTCTTGAATCATTCCTCCGAAAAAAAAAATCCTAAATCGAAATCCCTGAAACAAATTCATAAAGCTCGTATCGAGCTATGTATAAATGGGCTCTCGCAAAAAAAAAGGATTCGCCAAGTTCGACCGCGAGACATCGTGGAGCTAGGGCAGTTCGATTTCAAGTTAGGACGCTCGCGATGTAAGGTGGAACTCAGGATTTGAAGTGCTGGCTTCAGAACTGTGTACTGTGGGGTGCGGAGGCAAGTTCAATGGTTCGAAATGCCAGATGAACATGGTGATTGGAATTCGGCAGATGGAGCGGATGCAGGTCTGTTGCAGGATGTTGCACTTGTAGAGTTGCGGTCCGATGGTGGTTAGGAAGGCCGTGGTGTTAGATGTTGCTGACAAGATAGTACAGTAGTGTTCGAAACAACAAGAGCTTGGAATGTACAGCAGCAATAAGGCAGTAAGGTATACATGCTTTACAAAATTTAATATACATTGAAAATTAATTTATTTGTTTTAGTAGTTAATTAAATGGTTAATCGTTAAATTAAAATTAATAATCGTAGGTGTTAAATATATTCATCGAGACGAAATGATTCGTAGCCGGGAAATTTGGAATTTAAATTGGATATTCGGCGAACGAAAATCACGGTGAGTAAATCTCACTCACCTTTAGAATTATTTTTATTTCGTTAAAAATAATTGCCTGTTGCTTGTGTGAATGTTTTATGGTTGGTTTATATATATTAGTTATTTAGGCTATTATATATATATATTGGGTTGATTGATTGGTTGGATTCCCGCAGTCTCATTAGCGGATGCCCGCAGTTTCATAGCGGATGATTACCCTATACGCCCCACGCTATGATTAGTGGATGACCTTCTATACCGCGATATTCTGCCACGAAGCAGAATGGGTATTATTTATGTGCTAACATCTGTGGATGCAGGAAAACAGGTTGGAGGAATCCAACTGGATTCCTCAAAAATATATTATCTATTTGGTTGTTCTGTTTGATTTCACATATATGCATATATGATGTGTTAAAATCAAATAATTGGAAATTGATTGATTTGGTTGTTTAAATTATCACTGGGCTGAAGTTTAATTTATAAAAATATCATGAAAGGATAGTGGAGATCTTAAAAGGAAAAAAAATTCTATTTTTAAATAGAATTTGAATTTTTAATGGAATATAAAACATAAACTTGTTTTTGAAAAATAAAACAAGTAGTTTCTTTATAAACGGGATTTATAAATAGTTCTTTTATAACGAAGTTATAAATGAAGTGAAAAGAATTATCATTTGATAATTCAGAAATAGAAATACAAGTGTGAAATTGGAATTTGAAATGAAACTTCAAATAGAATGTGAAATGAAATTTTAGAATATATAACTCAAATGAAATTTGAGTATGACATTTGAATAGTAGAATTAGAAAAAGAGTTTAAATATTTGAATTTTAAAAAAAAGAGTTTAAATATTTGAATTTAAAAAAAAAAGAGTTTAAATATTTGAATTTTAAAAGGGGATTGAATATTAGAAATTCAAATAGAAGTTCAAATAGAATTTGAATAGACGAAATTTGAATGAAAAATAGAATTTGAATTCAAGAAATTTAAATAAAATCTGAATTCAAAGGAATTCGAATAAAGAAATTCAAATAGAGATTTCAATGTAGAAATTCAAAATAGAATTTGAAATATAGTATTTCAAAGAAGAATTCAAATGTGAAATTTGAATAGAGATTTGAATGGAATTTAAATATGAAATTTGAATTGAGATTTGAAATAAAAATTCAAGTGTTGAATTTGAACATGGGATTGAATATAGAAATTCAAGTAGAAATTTGAATATGAGATTTCAAAATAGAATTTGAATTAAACTTTGAAAGTAGGATTTCAAAGTAGGATTGAAATAGGATTTCAAAATAGGAAATCCAAATAGTTTGAAATGGAATTTGAATTCAAGGAAATTCAAATGAATTTGAATAATAGAAATTCAAATGGTGTTGAAAATGAATTTGAATAATAGAAATTCAAATGGTGTTGAAATGAATTTGAATATTAGAAATTCAAATGGTGTTAAAAATGAATTTGAATATTAGAATTCAAATGGAAATGGAAAATGAAAATTTGAATGTAAGAGATTCAAATTGAATTCAAATAGGATTTGATCTATGGAATTTGAATATGAAATTCAAATGGGTTTTAAATTATGGAATTCTGAATATAGAATTTAAAAAGGAGTTTGAATATTTGAATTCCAATAGAATTCAAATATAGAAATGGAAATATAGAAGTTCAAATGGAATTTAAAAATAGAGTTTGAATAAGAGAATTCAAATGAATTCAAACATAGAATTTGAATATAGGGAATTCAAATAGAAATTTAAGTATTGAATTTGAATGTCAAATAGAAAAGGAATTTGAAATGTAGAATTCAAAAGTGAGATTGGAATTTGAATCAAGAATTCAAATAGAGCTAAACAGAGTTGAATTCATTTTTTTGAAGTTTAAAAAGTTTTTATATATATATATATAATTAAACGAACTCGCCGCAGCGCTGCAGTTCGTAAATTGGCAATTCGAACTTCAATTGAATATACAGAGTGCAATTGAAGTCGGAATTCTTTGAAACAAGAAACGTCAGGACCGGTTTGATAATAGTTCTCTAATGAAGGAGAAAAATCTGAATTTCATCATATAGATTTTGAGTTATGTCAAAATCAAATTTTCAGAAAAACAGCGCCAGAACTATTTAAAAACCATAACGATTTATTTCATTTTATAAAAGGATTTTAAACCAATAAAAATCCGAATTTCTATTTAGAAATTTCAGAGTTGAGTTATAAAATATATGCGAACTTAAGTGAAGTGAAAGAAATGGTTTTTAAAATCAATAATCATATTTTGATTATTGAATAGAGTTGACTAAGACAAAGAGAAGTTAGTTAATCGAATTTTGACGATGAACTTTGAAAGGTGAAGGGAATTTTTAAATATATATTTGAAATCGAATATAGAACGTGAATTGAAAATGAAATTAAATTAGGATAATCAAGTTGAAATATATTTGGATAGGTTATATTCAAACATCAAAGTGATATAGGCAAAAGAGTTAATTTGCAAACTGACAAATGAATTAGTTAAAACGATTGAATCGAGCAAACTGTGAATAAGTAAATTAACTTGTGATTTCATATTCAAACCAAATATGAAACTAGAAATGGAAAAAAAAGGGGAATTTGATTTGTATAAGCAAGTGGAATCAAATTTGAGCATGTTATGTTCACAAAAAGTGAAATAGGCAAAAGGGCCAATTTAAAGAATAAATGGCGAAACTGAATTCAAGCGATTAGATGGTATTGAATTGAATTGCAAACAGGTGAATATGTGTTAAGCAGGTTTGGGATGAAGTTATTAATGTAGTGCTCGACAAAAAGGTACATGTTTAATTCGTATATGAGATTTTATGCGCCGTATCGGCAAGCCGCTTGGCTTTTCCTTTTTCTTTTCGATTGGAGAAGATACCGGGAAGCTATTTGAAATTTCCCGATGCTCCCGATACAGGGGAGGTTATGGCGAATTTTCCGGAAATTTAAGGAGTTAGAATATTTTTAAGATATTTTGATAATTTGAAATCATTGTATCGACGTATTGAATTCGATAGTAAAGTGAATATAAAAATCGAATGTTGTAATCAAAAAGGGATAGAGATAAGTGATTGGAATTGTTTCCAATTGCAAATAGAGATATTTTCTAATATATAGAAAATAAAAGAAGTTAATATTTGGAAACGTTTTCCAAATGGCATAAGAGGCCGAGATGATTATTGAAAATATTTGGTTAACAAATATTGATAGAGAAAATAGAGAAGTGGTTTAATTAATGAATATTAATTAAAGAGCCCAGTGATTTGTTTGATATGTTGGATGAACACTTGTTTGTATTCGATAGTTAAATCACAGACTATCGAAGTTTTGACCATCGTTGTCAATATGGAGAGACCGGTTGGATTATTATCCGAAGAACCACTCCGTATCGGCATAAGCGTTGCGAACCAAGTATGCTGAATATATTGAAGACGGAGTAAAGTGCAAGGGCTTTTCTATTTATAGAAATGGTGCCTTCGGTTTCGTTCAATCCCAGAACGAACGTATATGGACGAATGTCTGACAGAGTATTTCCAATGATCAAATGGGTTGGTCTGTATGAATATATATGGTTGCAACGGATTTATCCCTTAGCATAATATCCAGAATATTTGTGCAAACTCAATTAGTGATTAACGGATCTGACAATGTGGCATTCAAAGTGATTGTGCTATCAATGAATGGTAAGTATTCGTAGCCTTAGGCCTCAACAACCGGGAAAGGACAAAAATCGGGCAGGCAGCATGGCTATGTGGGTCGCACCCATTAGGGTGTATAATCACCTATCTAGAGAAATTCCTTTTGTTTCTAAATCTATCGATTCTGCCCATTCGGGAAAAGGTGGTTTGAGTCCAACCGTTGGTGATATACATTCGATACACTCAAGCGAAATGAGTGGTCGGTCATGTGTGGGCCGGGTTACAAGATGTTCTTGTTGAACCCAGTGTATTCCTCTCTAGAGATACACAATCGGAAGGTGGTCCCATACCTTGTCATGTTGGAAATCCAATCTCCAATAAGAGCCATGCGGTTTTTGATTTTATAATATATATGTGGAGCGTGAGATGCAATCGTTCTGCTATTTGGATATTTACTTGATGTAGACATTAATATAATATCATTGGATTTGATATCAAAGTGGTTTGGGTTATAGTAAGGTAAAAACCGTCCATGTTTATGTGTGGGCTGGTCTTACTATTATCTTTTCTTTCGAAAAGGATTTTGAAAGTTAAACAAGTGATTGGAGTTTACTCACACCAGTCCCATGACTGACCCAGAGTTTATTTTGTTTTGTTTTCCTAAACTCTTGGGTGCCCAAATTTGTACGGGCAGTCAAGTGTTTCAGGCTTTTACAGATACACTTGGAGGAGCTTGAAGAAGGAGGCTTCAACGTTAGTTATTTAGAGTTACTTCCGCTGAATCAAATGTTATGTGTACTCTGATGATGGTATGTGTATATGTACAAAACAGATTTGTATTTCGAAGCTTATGTTATATAATATATTTTATTCGTTCCGCTGTGAGTTGGTGATCTTCGTTTTCTTCTATTCTAATATTTCTTTCTATTTCTCATCCTCTAACTTCTTTCTAATAATGAGTCGTATTTCTGTGTTATTTGAGTTGGACGTGTGGTGTTTTAGTCAACTCAGATAGCACGGATTTGCGGGCCACTACACTGGACTTAATTCTTCTAATGGTATAAAGGGAGGGAGGCAGGCCTGGTGGGAGTCGGGGAGGGAGAGGGAGAAGGAGGGAAAAGGAGAAAGGGAGAAAGAGGCGAATGCAAATAATATTATTTTAACTTCGCTTAAAATTAATTTATCATCATATTCGTTTCTTGGTTAGGGTAATTAGAAGGAAAATGTTAACAAATCCGGAAATAGTTTAACATGAATGATTAGCTAGCCTTCAAGAGAGGATCCGCTTCATCGTTCTTAAAAGACATCTGGGTGGAGGTGTTGTATATAATGGTGTTGTATACACAATTATATAATTTTTGTTTGATGATAACAAGCAAATATATCTTATTATTAAATGTGTTTGTTATTGTACTGTTATATTACACAACAAAAAGGAATATAATATTTCTATTTAAATAAAATACAACTGTACAGAAATTTAAATATTCACGCAGTATTTTATTTAAAATTGAATATTTTATTTCAATATTTAAACAGTATAGATTTACAGCTCCACTATTTTTACATTTCACTGATATTCATTATTGTACAATAAATTTTAGTATACACAAAACTCCTTTTTACAGGCACTTGATTATACAATCAATACACAAACACTCAGTCACTCATTTTACATTTTCATATATACATTCTTTCCCATTGACATATGCACTGATACAGTCTTAAGTCTTCTGTCTTCACAGCTGTCCGTCAGTCTAGTCATGCTTACCTGTCACATGAAACATAAAAGACACATAGTACACTGCAATAGGAATAAAATTGAATACTTGCGAACATAAATTTTATTGTTAAAATTTTATTTGCCTCAGAATTTCAGTGTGTATCTCATCATTCTTTCATGACTTGATCTGATATGTGAATGTAGCACGCGCACGATATATGTATACACACACATGTGTATGTATATACACATATTATAGTGCAGGGACAGGAAAATCTATACTGAATGGCTGCATATACACACGTGTATAAATATACATGTGTGCACTACCTCGCCAATCAGGGAGCAACTCAGGAGTAGCCATAAGGACCATCTCGACTCAGTGCACACATGAAAAAAACTCAATGTAAAGTCAAGCAAGTGGTCGAGACATATTCAAGTGCAACTACATATGTATGGTGATGCAATATGAATGGCAAAAGCACATACATACACAGTACTAGTCAAGCATGGGTCAACACAAAGCAATACATGGTCATGGCGATCATAGACAGCAAGAACACAATTACACAATAGTGGTGAAAATGGTGCAGCGCAACAAATACAAGTGAAGCAGCATGGATACGCAGCATCAACATGGTGGGATTCTTGTTTCAAGTGGTTCAGCAATAATATGGTTAACATAAGTATAAATGAACAACATGTACAAGTAAGATGGTGCAACATGGAATAACATCTAAGGTGGTGCAGATGAAAATTCAAATGAAAGGAGCATATGAGTATGTACAAGATGGACACAACAACTACATAGAACATGGACTGGCAAATTTTCTGAATGGCATGTGCATGTGACATAGCATGGAGCAAAACAATTTTGGTATACATGTGTACAGATAAGTTTTTTTTTCAATCATGCAGTGGGATCATGCATGTGTATGAACATTTCGGCATGTATACATGGACATAGAATAGTTCAAGACAAGCTGCAACATCAAGGCAGTTTAAAATTATATCATTCATGGCAGCTACTACCCACAGATGAGAACTGCATGGTAATGAACATTCAGTAAATCATTCCTTGGCAAGTGATCAATAATTTCCAGATCTAAAACAAATCAGTGTTCAAATGTTTGGTATGGAAATCAATTTGTTTCCAGTCATTAAATGGTAAATCATTTATTTCCTGAACACATATGGAAAATGTTTCTTGACAATTAGCATTCAAGTTTCAAATAAGATTAAATTGGCATGGAAAAATTGGCAAGTGTTAAATGAGTAATTCACACATTCATATGATTCCAGTATAAAACATGCAATTTGTTTTGGCATGTTTTAAATCAAATTTCCAGAATTGATTTATTCAATCAATACCGGGAATTTCAAGCCAACAAACATTTTTATAAAGGGAAAGTTCTTTTAAAAAATCAATCCAAGACATTTTTTTGGGGGAAGTTGGTATTTGACAAATTTATAGTGTGAAAGAATTGTTTCTAGAAATTGCAAAGATCAAATATATAATCAGGGCCTAGATCAGAGCATGTATACGCAATGGACAATGTAATTTTTGGCAAGATGTCAATGGAGCAATCTTTGGGAAAGGTTTCAAAATCAGTTTTTAAATTAGGAAGCCAATTTAAATGGTGTTATTTTTGTTTCCAGGATTGATCAATATTTCAAAACCATGAATACCTTTTACTCGAGGCAATAGAAGGCAACATGTAATTTGAGCAATTATGCAAGGATTCACAGCATCAATTCAAGCAATAAATTCAATGGAAATCACGGCATTTACAATCACACAAGGAGCTCATCCAAAAATACACTAGGTTTATTAATGGTTTCAAAGACAATTTTTTTCAGCAAGGAATCATTTCCTGCAATCAACCAAAAGAGGAAATTGAATTTCCAGAAAATATCACTTTAATCTTTGTGACTCATCATTTAAGAGCTGAGCAAATCAAGTAAGATAGTCATGACAATTTTTTCTAGCATATTCAAGTTCAAGGCAATATTCAATCGAATCAAAAGAGGAAACCATACAAGGAATCAGCCATGCCATTATTGAAATCAGAGATTGTTTTTAGGATTTCATAATCCTATATAAACAACACCATATCATCACAGGCATTGGCGAATCGAATCCAAAAAGCAACAATTTCAAGCATAAAATAAAACCAGAGAAACTCACTTTTTAAGGGATTTGATTAGTTTCCAAATTGATCGAGCAAGTTATACAAGGCATCGAAGAAATCATAGAAGCCACAGCATCTTCCTTAGCAATCGCGATTTGATTTGGGAGAAAAAGTAGAAAACCCTAATTTGTGTTTAAGGGACGCCGCCATATTTGTTTCTCCAAAGACAAAGAGATCGGGTGCAAACTAATAGAGAATGGGCCGGCCTATCTAATTTGAAAGGGAGAGTTTTCTAGTTTGTTTTTATTTATTTTGCATTGCCTTTTGGTTTGTTCTGTAAATTGTCTAAAGTAGTTTCTTGAGTTCTGTAAAATCTAGGGGAAACCAGTTAGAGTGTTAACTGGCAGTTTACTAGAGTCTGTAAAAACTAGGGTTACTAGTTACGGAGTTGTAATAAGGGGAAATATGATCTAGTGGTTCAGATCTGTCTAGGGTTTTGAGCGTAGGATTAGAATAGGAGCGAGGGGTTCGCGAGTGTACATGGTCTTGTGTGCGGGATCTGTTCTTTTACCTAGTAGAAACCTTAGGAATGCAGCAGTAGGCAGGGTTTTGCCGAAGCTGGGTATATCTGTGTGTGATTTATTTTCTGCACGTTTATTTCTGCTGCATTCTGTGATCTGTTTACTATATTAATATTTGTAAGTCTTGAACTCAACGATAAATTTTATAAACCCTATTCACCCCCTCTAGGGTTAATCTAGATCCAATAAGTGGTAACAGAGTAGGTATTATCATTAACTCTAGAGTCATGGTATCTCCTAGTTGTCAGTCCAGTGATATTCCAATTATTTTCAATGGTATAAATTTTTTAATTTGGAAATCGAAAATCGAATTCTATTTAAAATCTGTTAATTATGAATATTGGAATATTATTATAAATATGTGTGATATGTTAGATAAGAAAAATAAAGTTATAAATGCTTTTGTCATGCATATTCTCTATTCTTATCTTAGTAATAATCAACTTGATCTTATCTCCCATTATTTAACTGCGCAGGATATTTGGAAAACTCTCAACGCGCTGTATGGGAATGACAACAACTCCTCAAAACCCTCAGTTTCCAACTCAGATTCAGATGTGTGCTTAACTGGAGCTATTAACTATAATTCAGACGAAGGAGACTCTTCATATGAAGAATTGGTTTCTCGTTGTATTGATTTAACTATAACTGTAAATCGTCTCCAAAGTAAAAATAAATTTTTGAAATCTGAAAACTCTGATTTGCGATGTAGAAATAATGATTTGAAATTAAAACTTGAAAACTCTGACTGCAAAAATTGTATGATTGTGAAAACTGAAGAACATTCTAGAAAGCTTGAAAATAAAAATTTTATTTTGAAAAATCACGAAGATGAGTTAATTCATAAAAATAACGCTTTGCAGAAGGAGTTGGATAAGATTAATTTCGAACATGAAATTTTTGAAAAGGAAAATTTGTTGAAAACGGATTTGATTTTGAAAAAGCTTAAATCTGAAATTGAAAAATTCAAGAATTTTGAAAAACTTGAATTTGAAAAACAAAAACATTTTGAAGCTGTGATTTCGGAATCCCAAGACAAAATCATATTGCTTAATGATGAAAATTTGGTTTTAAAATCTGATTTTGAAAGATGTAAGATCACTGGAAATCGTTGTTCGGTTTTATTGAAAGAAAACGGTGATCTTAAAACTGAAATTCAACAACTTGAAACAATTTTGTCTAAATTTTCAAATGGTGAAAAATCTTTGAATATGTTGTTGAAAAACCAATTTTCTGTTGGAAATAAACGTGGTCTTGGTTTTGGGAAAACAAATGGTTTTGAAAAATGAAATTCAAATGATTTTAAAAATCCTTCAAACTACTTTGAAAACAATCGAATTGAAAATCTAAACTCTGTCAATTTCAAAGGATTTTTGAATCATAAACGAAATAAGAATTTGTTATATAACAATTCATTTAACAATCCTGGATCCCAAAAGGAAATAAAATGGCTTTTGTAAAATTCAGGCAGTTTTTGGTTACCAAGGGTACAAAGGTAAATTCAGATGGATTGTTGTATAAACAGGTTTGGGTACCAAAGGTTCGACATACAACTATGACTGGTTTTACAATTTTTGTTAGACCACTCGATCCCCTAAGCTGTTAGGTGCCTGAGGTGGCTGAGGAGCTATTGTGTAGAAAGAGAAATAGAATTCAATCTTGGAATCATTCACAGTTCCTTAGCCAAGTCTAATGAGTTAGAGATCCACAACGTATTCTTTGAATTAGGTATGATTTCTAACCTCATCTTTGTAAATATATTTTTCCTACTGTTTATTTTCTTTTGGTTATTTTACTTTGAATTGTCACTGTTATATATTTTTATTTCTTCTTGAGCTTTCATTAACTTCCAATTGCAGTACTCATGATTTCTGGAAATTCGCTTAATCTGAATAACATTGTTACGTTTTAATCTTTTCCAGATCTTGAATTTAAACTTGTATATGTCTGCAATTGTTTTGAAGTTTATTTTTTTATTTCTGAATTCTAAACAGTGTTGAAGCATTCATATCATATCTTGAACACTGTTAATCTGAATTCTAAATTTTTGATGATCTGAAATATTAATGAGATTTCACACACCTTTGTTGATTTGAGTATCTTCTAATTCATTTTGGAAAGACTTAAAATATTATACTCATTACAACACTCTGCTATTTATCAGTTATGATAATCTCATTAATTTTCGGATTGGCTTGGATATTTTGAATTGTTTTGAATCAGTGATACATCTTGAAATTCATCTTTATTCATGATCATTATGATTCAAGTTTGTTTATTTGAAATTCTTGATATTATGAATCTCACACACCTCTTAAATTTATAATTATCAATCTTTGTGTGACTGATTCATTATATCTTAAAACTTGACATTGTTTCAAGTGATTTCAAATAAATTAATTTATGGATCATGAATATATCTCAATCTTGGTGTAAATGATCTGAAATTTTACTTGTGCTTGTCAGTCATATTCTTGTGAAAAATTCTGTAAAAATCTATTTTTTTCACTGTTATTTCATGATCAGCTGCCTTGAATATTGTTTGAAATTATTGATTTCATGAATCTCACACACTTCTTGAATCTGAAATTTACAATCTGGTGTGATCGATTCATTTAATCTTGAAATTTTCATATTCCCTCAAGTGATTTCAAATAAATCGTATTTTTGGATCATGAATTATCATTTATGACCATTAGAAATTTATGTAAAAACATCCTCTGACAAGTATGATGTGATATTGATTTTCGTGCTGCTTTGATACTTTTTTTTAAATGTCCTTTGATAACTGCTTGCTTTGGTATATACAACTTGATGCTCTGATAAATATGCCAAATTTGCAAGTCTTGCTGCTTAGGCTTATTAAACATTCATTGTTTAGGATACTCTTGTTAATCACCTATGTCATATTTCATATCCTCATTAGTAGAGACACCAACATGCGGTATCGGTGTTTGATATGTTGTACTCTTTTAGTTATTCTCATCATGTATATATCCCTCATGTCATGTGTAAATCTTTCATATTCCTCTTGTAATTGATTTTCAATTTTAAAGTTATTTATTGATTATTCATTCAGAAATTGAAATCTTTATCCAAACTGAACTGTACTTATAATTCGTCAAAATTATTAACAGATTTTGAAAATTGTGATGAATTGTGACTGCAGTATATTTCACAACAAGAGGAGATTTTATTTAGATTTGTCATGTTGGTTGAACATTTATTATAATATCTTTGAATTAGCAATTATTTCATGATCATCTCCTTTATCTACCATCATTCTGCCATCCATGATAATTTTATATAAATATGGAGAGTTAAATATTTAAAAAAAAATCTTGAATAAACAGTGAAAATATTTGTGATGGAATTGTAGTTATGTTATTATTCAGAATTAATGACAATTGAAATTTTTCAATGATCTCGGTACATTTGATCATATTTCATAATATAATTAATTTAGAAATTTATTTCACAGACCATTTCCGTACCTACCGCATTTCTATCATCCATTTTTGGTTTTATATACTAAGGAGTTTTTCATTTTGAAACTGAAAATAATAAATATATGATTAACACATAAGTGTGTCTCTAATCTCATTTAAAAATCCAAGCTCTGGTCATGCATGGTTATGAGACAACTTATAATTTAAGCTGCGACTGACCTCATTTAAAAATCCTAGCACTGGTTATGCGTGGTCAGTGTGCTCTTAAATAAAAGAAAAAGAAAAGAAAATAATTTGAATAAATAAAAAAAATCTATGAAATTTTCCTTGGTGTTTAAAAATCATCCGATCAATCCATTTTCTAATATGTGAAATGTGTTAATATCTTATGACGTATTATGATTTGTTGATTGATAACTACTGGGATTTGAGATTATACGATTTTGTCACTTAAATTGAATTATTAATTATAGTCCAAATCCATCACTGTTTTTGAACTTCATTTTTATGAATCTTTTTGAAAATAGTTGAAATTCATATTTTTATATAACTCTCTCCATTTTTATAAAATTCATCGTAAATACGTCATTTTCAGCAATGTGAAATATGCCACTGATTCTCAGAATATTATGATTTTTGCTTGACAGATTGAGATTTATGATGACCGTTCTTCCTCTTAAGCAGAAATTATATTTTTTTTAGTCATTTTTCATATATATTTTAATGTCTATATTCTTTTGATGATAACAAAAGGGGGAGAATGGATTGAGATATTGATTTATGAGTGAATATTTTATAAATATTTTTAATTTTGAAAATTTATTTTTATTCATTTCATTTCACTCATGCACAGTTACAGAGGGAGTTTTTTCTGCTGTAAACACATTTATTGTGCTCAAAATCTTATATTTGTTTGTCATCATCAAAATGGGGAGATTGTTGTATATAACGGTGTTGTATACACAATTATATAATTTTTGTTTGATGATAACAAACAAATATATTTTATTATTAAATGTGTTTGCTATTGTACTGTTATATTACACAACAAACAGGAATATAATATTTCTATTTAAATAAAATGCAACTGTACAGAAATTAAAATATTCACACAGTATTTTATTTAAATAGAATACTTTATTTCAATATTTAAACAGTATAGATTTACCGCTCCACTATTTGTACATTTCACTGATATTTATTATTGTATAATAAATTTCAGTATACACAAAACTCCTTTCTACAGACACTCGATTATACAATCACTACACAAACACTCAGTCACTCATTTTACATTTTCATATATACATTCTTTCACATTGACATATGCAGTGATACAGTCTTAAGTCTTACAGCTGTCCGTCAGTCCAGTCATGCTTACCTGTCACACGAAACATAAAAGACACACAGTACACTGCAATAGGAATAAAATCGAATACTTGCGAATATAAATTTTATTTTTAAAATTTTATTTTCCTTAGAATTTTGATGTATTTCTCATCAATTTTGCATGACTTGATCTGATATGTGAATGTAGCACGCGCACGATATATGTATACACACATGTGTATGTATATATACATATTATAGTGCAGGGACATGAAAATCTATACTGAATGGCTGCATATACGCACGTGTATAAATATACACGTATGCACTGTCTCGCCAATCAGAGAGCAACTGAGGAGTAGCTATGAGGACCATCTCGACTTAGTGCACACATGAAAACAACTCAATGTAAAGTAAAGCAAGTGGTCGAGACATATTCAAGTGCAACTACATATGTATGGTGATGCAACATGAATGGAAAAAGGACATATATACATAGTACTAGATAAAGCATGGGTCAACACAAAGCAAAACATGGTAATGGCGATCAAATATAGCAAGAACACAATTACACAATAGTGGTGAAAATGGTGCAGCACAACAAATACAAGTGAAGCAGCATGGATACGCAGCATCAACATGGTGGGATTCTTGTTTCAAGTGGTTCAGCAATAATATGGTTAACATAAGTGTAAATGAACAACATGTACAAGTAAGATGGCGCAACATGTGAATGGCATCTAAGGTGGTGTAGATGAAAATTCAAATGAAAGGAGCATATGAGTATGTACAAGATGGACAAAACAACTTCATAAAACATGGACTGGCAAATTTTCTGAATGGCATGTGCATGTGACATAGTATGGAACAAAACAGTTTTGGTATACATGTGCACAGATAAGTTTTTTTTCAATCATGCAGTGGGATCATGCATGTGTATGAACATTTCGGCATGTATACATGGACATAGAATAGTTCAAGACAAGCTGCAACATAAAGGCAGTTTAAAATCATATCATTCATGGCAGCTACTACCCATGGATGAGAATTGCATGGTAATGAACATTCAGTAAATCATTCCTTGGCAAGTGATCAATAATTTCTAGATCTAAAACAAATCAGTGTTCAAATGTTTGGTACAGAAATCAATTTGTTTCTAGTCATTAAATGGTAAATCATTTATTTCCTGAACACATATGGCAAATGTTTTTGGACAATTAGCATTCAAGTTTCAAATCAGATTAAATTGGCATGGAAAAATTGGCAAGTGTTAAATGAGTAATCCACGCATTCATATGATTCCAGTATAAAACATGCAATTTGTTTTGGCATGTTTTGAATCAAATTTCCAGAATTGAATTATTCAATCAATACCGAGAATTTCAAGCCAACAAACATTTTTATAAAGGGAAAGTTCTTTTAACAAATCAATCCAAGACATTTTTTTTGGGGAAGTTTGTATTTGCCAAATTTACAGTGTGAAAGAATTGTTTCTAGAAATTGCAAAGATCAAATATATAATCAAGGCCTAGATCAGAGCATGTATACGCAATGGACAACAACTACAACAACAAAACCATATATCCCAAACAAGTTGGGGTTGGCTAGATATGGAACCCAAAATTAAGGTAAAATAACTAATAATAATATATAAAAAGAGTTTAAAATAACTAAACAGATTAAAGTAAAAAGGTTCAATAAAAGTGAAATAAAGTCCTAAAAAAAATTTAAAATAATTAAACAGATCTAAAAATAATAATAATTAACATATATATATATATATATATATTAAAAAAAATATCCTAAGGTTCTGGTACATGGATTGCCAACTTCCATGCACTTCTTATGGATATGGAACCTTATGTATACGCAATGGACAATGTAATTTTTTTACAAGATGTCAATAGAGCAATCTATGGGAAAGGTTTCAAAATCAGTTTTTAAATTAGGAAGTCAATTTAAATGGTGTTATTTTTGTTTCTAGGATTGATCATTATTGCAAAACCGTGAATACCTTTTACTCGAGGCAATAGAAGGCAACATGTAATTTGAGCAATTTTGCAAGGATTCACAGCATCAATTCAAGCAATAAATTCAATGGAAATCACGGCATTTACAATCACACAAGGAGCTCATCCAGAAATACATCAGGTTTATTAATGGTTTCAAAGACAATTTTTTCCATCAAGAAATCATTTCCAGCAATCAACCAAAAGAGGAAATTGAATTTCCAGAAAATATCACTTTAATCTTTGTGACTCATCATTTAAGAGCCGAGAAAATCAAGTATGATAGTCACGAAATTTTTTTCAAGCATATTCAAATTCAAGGCAATCATTCAATCGAATCAAAAGAGGAAACCATACAAGGAATCAGCCATGCCATTATTGAAATCAGAGAATGTTTTTAGGATTTCATAATCCTATATAAACAACACTTTATCATCACAGACATCGGCGAATTGAATCCAAAAAGCAGCAATTTCAAGCATAAAATAAAACCAGAGAAACTCACTTTTTAAGGGATTTGATCAGTTTCCAAATCGATCGAGCAAGTGATACAAGGCATCGAAGAAATCATAGAAGCCACAGCATCTTCCTTAGCAATCGCGGTTTGATTTGGGAGCAAAAGTAGAAAACCCTAATTTGGGTTTAAGGGACGCCGCCATATTTGTTTCTCCAAAGACAAGGAGATCGGGTGCAAACTAATAGAGAATGGGCCGGCCTATCTAATTTGAAAGGGAGAGTTTTCTAGTTTGTTTTTATTTATTTTGCATTGCCTTTTGGTTTGTTCTGTAAATTGTCTAAAGTAGATTCTTGAGTTCTGTAAAATCTTGGGGAAACCAGTTAGAGTGTTAACTGGCAGTTTACTAGAGTTTGTAAAAACTTAGGTTACTGGTTACGGAGTTGTAATTAGGGGAAATCTGATCTAGTGGTTCAGATCATTCTAGGGTTTTGAGCGTAGGATTAGAATAGGAGTGAGGGGTTCGCAAGTGTATATGGTCTTGTGTGCGGGATCTGTTCTTTTACCTAGTAGAAATCTTAGGAATGCAGCAGTAGACAGGGTTTTGTAGAAGCTGGGTATATCTGTGTGTGATTTATTTTCTGCACGTTTATTTCTGCTGCATTCTATGATCTGTTTACTATTTTAATATTTGTAAGTCTTGAACTCAACGATAAATTGTATAAACCCTATTCACCCCCCTCTAGGGTTAATCTTGATCCAACAAGAGGCGCATTTGTCAATATTTATCAGATAAGTCATTATATAGTCCTTTATCTGTTTATCTAATTCTCTCCCACAAAGAATTAATTTGCGCTTGCATTTTGCTAACTTTATCTTTAAAGGATGTTGAGTGCCTTTGAGGGATTTAAGGTTATGAAATTATTGTGTAACTTAATTACTAACAACTAAATGAACTATTAGGGAAAATAATACCATACCAGGAAGAATAGGTACCTAAGAAGGTGACATCGAGAATGCTTTAACAATATTGCCAAATTCTGAAATCATTGGAAGCTCGATAAGATCGACGGACTTTGTAGAATCAGAGGCCTCACTGATATAAGTTTCTTTCCCAACGTTAGGAGCATCACCTCTTTCGGAAAATTGGCGATCTTTCTCAAAGCCCTCGCTTGAGGTTGTCCCATAACCCTCGGCACTAGTTGTAGCATTAAAATTTCTGGGATCACTTCTTGGGTTTTCGTCATCATCTTCTTTATCGTTTGCTTATGAAGCTTTCTCATCGATGTTTGGTACTTCAAAGGAAAGAAGCTCCTCAATATCTACAATCTCCTTTTAAGAAATTCCCCCTTCTCGAGAATCTACTTTCCTTCGAAATTCACAAATTATCTTCGAAAGAATACTAAGGAAGCTAAAATCGGGAACTTATCCTTGGTTTCGATGTAAACGACTACGAGAGTATCCGTAAAGTTGTTAGTCAAGATTTCATCAAAAGAATGAGCCAAGGAATCGTTGACCTTCATTTTTGCGTCTTGGAAAGAATCAAGAACTTTCAAAAGAGGTCCTTTTCCTTTCGAACACCCTCCTTAAGGCTGGAAGAGAGATTCGTATTTTGAGCCTAGGTCTTCCATCTCTTTCTTTGACTTATTTAGTTTGATGCTTAGATCCAGATTTTAACCAATGAGAGTTTGAACGGTGTCTTCTCTCTCCAAAAGGGAAGCCTTCATAACTTCTAGCTCCTTCAGAGTTTCATCTTTCATAGCAATAATTCAGCATTTTGAGCTTTTAAAACTCGATTCTATTTTTTTATAACAAGCAAATCAGCAATGTCTTTTTGAGAGGAAAACCATTTTCTAACCAATTGCAAAAATACAAGAAACAATGTAAGAAAGAGAAAATAAGATCACTTAAAAGAACGCCAAAATCAAGAAATTACCGAAAGGTGACGAGCGATAATAGTTTTTTGCTCCGAAGATGAGATAGGGTGGAACAAAGGATAAGCAAACGAAAGGGAATCAAATATCGCCTTCACAAAATCAGGAAAAGAGAGTTCCAAAGGTGGACTTGACGAAGGGCTAACAAAATTAGTAACGACAGGGGGAAAGGAGAAGGTCCCAACGCATTAAATATGTTTTCGTAGAGAAGAGGATTAGTAAAAGGATGGGGCAATGTTAGGAGAGCTACCAATAGAAGTAATTACGATCGGAGCTTCACTACTGGAAGTTTGTTGAGAAATAAGCGAGGGTGGTAAGAATGCTAAAACGAAGATTGTAGGTATCTCAACTTCACCCCTTGAAGTCGTCGCCAATGTCAAATCAACGACTTTAACTTTTTTTTACGAGCCTTCTGCTTGAAATTTGTAAAGTCTTTTCTTTCCGCTGTCTTGATGTTCTAAATCTCACTTTCTATTTTGCGCTTCTTGGTAGGGTAGAGGCAGCACTGGCAAGAGGGGCAACACCTAGAGTATTAGAGGCAGTAATTGCGAAAGGAAAAACTGTTAAGGAATACAGTAATAGACTTTCTTACAATTGAAAAAAACTTAAGGCTTACCAATAGAGTCGAGATGCATGAGTGACTGAGATGAAAGACCATGCGCGCCACCACTTACTATAGAACAAGCCCCTAATAGTTGACGGTGCATTACAGGTTGATGCTCTAGTATCTTTTGACCGACCTAAAGAATGAATTTTTTATGAGAAGGTTGAAGATTGAAGAGAAGAGATTTTCCCTAGTGTTGAAGAAGCTTTCGTTATTTCTTTTATGACAGACTTGATTTCAACACTTGGAGTCTTCGGCACCCCACCTGAATGAAGTAATAACATCAATAAATAAGGAAAGACTGTACACAGCATAGTAATAAAAAGCTTTAAGAAATTACCAAGTTTGGTAAAGGTTCCTGAGATGCTAGGAGTACATCTGACAATCAAAATTGGTGCATGCACTCCTGAGGCTTGTTATTTCTCCCTTCGACCAATTTCAACGAAGGCTTAGCCCTATAAATTTGATAGTTCACCTACTTCAACTTCTTCACTTGGACTAATTGTTCAAATGTGGTGGCATCGAGGAAGGAGCCCCTGACTCTTGGGAAAGAACCGCCAACCCAAGCATGAATGTATAAGTGTTGGGGATGAGCTGGATCAGGAAATTCTCAAGTGATGGAGAAAGTTATGAATGAAGGGAAGAAAAGGAATGAAACCGTCGTGCCAAATATGAATAGCGATATATGCGATGAATCCTTCTAGGGGTGATTGATCGCATCTTTTGGATTCGAAGGAATGGTCTCGACTTCGGGAATGCTGAAATCCCCTAAGATAGTATCAACTTCTTTTTAGGAAGAAATGAAAGAGTGTTTCTTAATGACAACAATATTTGGAGGAGCTTCCTCTTGAACTTGTTGCTGGGAAGACTCACTTTAGCTAGGAGCGGAAGCTTTCAAGGCGGTCTTCATAGCTATCTTTTTTCTGTCAGACATGATGGTGTCAGGTGATATCGTTTTGGTTAAAATTATGAGAGATGGTTGAAGAAGATAGTTATACAAATATGAAAGGAAAGCCTTTCGATCTTACCAAAACCCCTCGAATATTATTATGATAAAGTACATATACGTAGGAACTTCCAATAAGTGGTAGGAAGTTCCAATCCCAGATATTGATTAGAAAACTTTCAATTATTATCGTTTATTCTCTCACATTTAATATTTTGGGTCCAGAACCAAATCCGCAAAATAAAATAATGAGGAAATATAGACTTCATCGAAATCAGTGAAATTCGAACTTCAATTCCATAAATTTTGTTCCAGAAACAAAATATCTCAAATTATCAAAGAAAGACTAGATAGAAGATCGAGGTTTAATCCTAATTTCAACATGACATACAAATGCTTGTGGTATTCATATAACTTCAAATCGATTGTTTAATAATTGATTATGGTAAACGATCGATTTGAGATTAAGAATCAAAGAATCAAAGTTTAAGGAAATATCTAACTAGTAATTGATTTTGGTGCTCAAACCCTAAAATCGAAACAGGGATATTTACCATAATCGGTGATCTTGATGTATAAGAGCAGTTCGAGGGATTTCAGGAAAATTTTGATGTTAAACTCTTAAAATACCGAAAAGTGGAAAAGGAGTAAAATCTATTTAAAAAGAAAAGTCATCGGTTGATCAACCATCAGGTCAGATCTAAATGGCTGGATTAGAGTTCCAAAAACACGGGAAAGTTGAATCGTCACCACGAAAGTATACCAGCTGGACTTATCAACTTGAAAAGTCGGTAACACCTCTTCACTAGAAAAGGAGAAGGGGAAATGCTGGCACTAAAATTACCCAAAGAAAACCAAAAGCCAGAACCAAGGTGAAGGGGTGCCGAGAACAATAGTCCTACTGCAAAAACAGAGCTACCTCATCAACTTTTGCTTTCAAAGTGAGGAATGAGGAAACAAGTGATTCTTTTTCTTCAAAAAAGTTCATGTCGGCATAACCCAAAGGGCATGATCACCAGATTTTCAATCTAAATCCATGCAGAGGTAAGCTTAGTAAACCTTTCTGTTTACCCGAAACGGGAATATCGAGAAGCATGACCCTACAATACCTAATCATCGCAGGAAAGCTTCCTGGGCAAAGGAAGTCAAAGCCGTAAGTAGCGTCGAAATCTGGAAGCACCGGCAAACTTCTACTTCATCCAGCCAAATCCTCCACCTCAAGGAGAGCTCCTTCGAAAAAAAACCTAGAGGCTTTATGACTACTTTTCCAAAGAATGGCAGAATGCAGTCACGAAACCCTCATATGTTGTCCCTTCGAAAAGTCAGAACGAAGCCAAAATAGTGAAAAAGGACCAACCCACACCTTAAAATAAGACTCAGCGCTTCAGAATCTTGGTCTAATTTCTGACTTCTTAATCTAGTATTCATTAGTTTGAATTGTAAACCCTAAATTCAAAATCAATTTGGGGAAAAGAGTCTGTAACCACAGAGATCATTGATAAAGAATTTGGCTAAGCATTTTAAGTAACAAAGTCATAATTATTTAATTATTACTCTATATTGTCATAACTTTGCAGGTTTTCAAATAATAAGCCTGCAAAGTTGTGATCTAACCGGGACACCTCCCGATAGGCAATGAAAGGTCATAATTGCAATCTAAGACTACTTTGAGATTAAAATACCTAAGACCTTATAGGTTGTTACCTATCAATGGTTGCCTAAGATCACTTAGCTTAGCTAGGATCTAAATTCTATCCCCAACTATCTAATAGGTCCTCTATTAATCCAACCAAAATCACTTAAACTTGTAATCAAACGATGGTTTCCTAATGTAATATGTATCAGTAAAGCTTAATATTCCCATTTTACGACATCAAATGACCCTTTCCCTGCCTTGCCAAAAATGTTATCTAAGAGACCAATGTTGTTACTCATAGCAGGAATGTAAGGCTTTCCATTTTAGCACACCAAGGGCCTTTTGTCCAACCGAAAGGATTGTCCCGAAACATAAGGAGAATCATCAACCAGAGTCAATTCTGCAGAGAGCACAAGCTATCTTCGAATGGTCTTTTATCTTCTATACAATAGAAATCTTATCATTATATTTTGCTTTACAGGAATTTACTTCCTAAAGCCACCAGAAGCATACTGCAGGAACTCTTTATAAAAGCTGTTTCTAAACAAGATTCACTCATTTTGTAAGCAATGGATTATATGGGAATATACTGTTTTGGGGTGTTAATCATAAATTTGACTAATAGTTATCCATAAATAAAGGGTATTTCACCTTTAACCAAGTAGAATTTCTTATTTTGAATTGACATTGGTTATAACTCAAGTAGAAGATCTTGCTCAATTTTTTTTCCATTTAACATCTCCTTCCATATTCATTGAGTTTTCCTTTCCTAATGAAGTATGTGATCGCTCTTTCAAGTGATCAGCAGTGGTTAGTCCTGTGACGGTTTGCAATATGAGAAAAAGATTTTCCTTTCTTCTTTTCAAACTTATATGGTCTTTTGTTTGTTGATCAATAATCCTATTCTTTCTTGGTCAGTAAGCAGATGTTCTCGATAGAAATAGTTAAATTGAATTCCTTTATCGTTTTAACTTAAATTTTCCTTCAGGAGACTTAATTCTTGGCTTCTTCAAGTTTGACAGTAGTTCCTTGCTTTTGCTCATGACTTATTTCCTTTTATGATAGCTATGGGTTCCATAATTATTCATTAAGCCTTCCTCAAGTATTACATCCCTCTCGGAGATATCACAGGGGTTATGAGGAGGCTTAAATTCCCTAAGGTTCAGTTTCCACTTTTGTGTGAAAGCATCATAGTATTTTACCATTTCATCTTCAAATTTAGTGCACTTAGAATAAATTCTAATGATATTTCTCATTCTTGGAACTAAGTCATCATCTTTTCCAAAATCCACACATAGGTGAAAAGAGGTCTAGACCCAATATGGAAGGGATTTAGGCTCTAGTCGTTTGGGTCATAAGCTTTGATTTTCTTTTAATTGATTACACTCAAAGCCTTCATCCTTAGAATTTGTTCCTCATAGAACCTTAAGTCCACATAAGACATCTTCGGGACAAACAGATCACAGGACCCTTTCTCAGATCTATCCGATCTATCATCTTTGTTAGGTTGTTGTATTACTGGTAGGGATAATGCCTTCCTCTCTTCCAAATATTTATCTAGTATTATCATTAATTCTTCATTATTTCTCTGTTGATAGCACGAATGGGTTATGACTTCTTTTCCTTAATTACACTATGGTGGTGTCGGATATTCTCTTTCTGGTTCATGCTCGGTCCTTTCATTTCTTGGGAATTCTTTCCCAAACCATATTTATTACCTTTTGGTTTGTAAGAAGCTTTTCTTGAGGAATAACAGTCCTTCTTGAATCATACTAAGCTTTTTTATACTTATGATCCGTTTATACTTTTGTCATAAGAAGTTTTTACTATACAGTGTGAAGACCCGATACCTCCCCGTAAAGGAAAGCGTCGGATAGTTCGAGAACAAACCACAGCAGAACGCATACAGAAGAACATTTCATTGTATATTACAACAGTGCATCAGATTACAAGAATATACAGAGTATAAATGAATATACACAGAAATATCAGAGATTTAAATTACATTTAAATACATAGCAGCGGAAAATAATACAATACACAACTAGAAGGAGATATACGGATACAAAGCTTTCCGGATATCGTTCCAGCTGTAAACCAGGATCCTGTGAATATAAATCTGCAAAACCAAAACTACTAGCTGCCCGTGCGGAAAATAGGGGCACCCAGAGTTTAGGTTAAAACAATAAACTCCAGGTCAGTCATGGGACTGGTGTGAGAACTAAAACAGTTATAATTCTTTATTTTAAAAGTTAGGTAAATCAAGGGACCACGCCGTATAACACGGAACGGGTTTCCTCCCAAGAATACCAGTGCATAAAACAACAGCGCAATGCTAAATAAAGAAAAATGAAGCTGTTATAAGACCCAGGTCCTATCACACAATGCAACGCAAGCCGGGGGATAGGGTTTTCCCTTATAACAGCCAAAGAATGCTTGATACGTTTAAAACAAATCATTTGATACTATTATAAGTGCATAGTGTATGAACAACTTCAAATCATAAGTATCAATCATAGGCAGCATAAGCGCCCCATCCCACTATGTCGCCATAAATAGGATTACAATTAAAACCGCACATGTCACGTATTTGGAAATTGGATTTCCGTCTATGAACCGAGGCTAGGGTCAAGATCCTCAACCGATTCGAGACTGCCTAACCCGAGTCTCAGGCAAGCGCGCAGGCAAGCCTTGGATCGTCAGGGCCGGTCCACACGGAGTGGATTAAAATGCCTGAGCACTACGTTTCGCCGCCCTTTGGGGCGTAAGCGAGCCAACGAATGACTCCATCGGACCCGGATCGTCCGATCTAACCGAGGCGCCTCGCAACAGCAACAACCACATAAGTCAAACTCGTCAGGGCGTGTAAAACCACTGACGCCACTTCTAGCTAGGAGGAAACGCATGCCCTCCCTGATGTCCTCTCCCGTTTTTGGTTCATACCGGGTGCGAAACTCGCGAAGGAAACGTTACACAAAGCTACGCCACAAAGGCCGTGCTTTGATCATCACCACAAGACTTTGCTTTTCAACAGAAGCCTTGATCATTTGCATCTTAGCATGCCACACAGGCAAACCACTCTATGCAACCGATCTCAGTCACACAGAATGAAATCCGATGTCAGACACACAGTCCATTTACAAGTCCGTTCTGGGTCTGAACGAAACCGGAGGCACCTAGTACCCCGCATATCCATCGATCTCCAAGTACGTCTGGACGATCACTAACTGTTTCCATCTTCTTGGGTGTACTGCCCAATCAAGATCATCAGTAATTACCCAAACGACGTGAAGACCTCCGGTCTTCGACCATCGTCTTCATCTTCGACTTATCGTCGTATCAGTTACTCAGAATGGGATAAACCCGGTCTTTCCGAATAACTCGCGTATATTTTAAATAAGTGTTACACAAACACAACATACGCCTCATTCCAATTCCTTAGTCACTAACCGTAAATTAATCAAGAGAATAATTCCCCAAATATTAACCCCGAAGGCCGAAACCAACATCAGATCAATATCCAGAAAACCATTCTGCTTGGCTAACCGCCAGTTAGTTTCTAAATTTCACATTCAAATCTAATTAAAGATTTAACTATCGCCTGGAGCAAAACTGGTGATACTCCATTCTCGATCTTTTCAATCTAATTAAAGATTCATTAAAACTCCACTTAGTTTTAATCTGTGACTGGGATAAAGAATCAGTGTCATTTAAAACACGGTTCACGATAAACCCAAAGTCACATCCCATTAATTATCGGGTTAAAGAACAAGTGTTATTTAAAACACTGTTCACGATAAACCCAAAAATCAATATCCATTCAATTCCAATTAAATATTATTTAATTGGTACACTTCATTAAATCTAAATCAAAAGATTTAATCTTTTCTCAGCTGGGTTCAAGAACAGTGTTAGTGAAGACACCATTCACGACAAACCCAAATCACATTCATTAATTATCGGGTTAAAGAATAAGTGTTATTTAAAACACTGTTCACGATAAACCCAAAAATCATTCCATTAATTATCGGGTTAAAGAACGAGTGTTATTTAAAACACTGTTCACGATAAACCCAAAAATCAATATCCATTCAATTCCAATTAAATATTATTTAATTGGTACACTTCATTAAATCTAAATCAAAAGATTTAATCTTTTCTCAGCTGGGTTCAAGAACAGTGTTAGTGAAGACACCATTCACGACAAACCCAAATCACATTCGATATTCAATACAAGGCTCTGAATAGAAAATATATCGGCTTATATTCAATATCGAATTCTACGACTAACAAATGTCGTATTGGAAATAACGATATACATATATATCTTTCAAATTTCCATAACTACACCTGTATAATCACGAATTCCAACATCGAAATATTCCGAAGACAATTTCGATTCAAATCCACTCCAATGCAATCATTGGAATTTTGGTTACTTTTAAAACCCTTTTCGAATTCAATTTATTTATTTAAAAATAAATAGAATTATAATTCTAGTTCAAAACTAGTTCATTTCGATAAAAATCCATTTTTATCTTTTCAAATATGGAGTTTTTCATCCCAATTCTTCACAAATCATTTCTTATGATTTTACACAAATTATTACTATTTTTAATAATTTTATCAAGGCCCGTACAGTCGATTTCCATCAATGGCCATCGAACTGCACTTACAGCGACCTTTTTCGAATTTGATTTGGACATAATTCCAAATCCAACCGTTAGATTTCAAATTTCTAATCTTCGTTAGAAAGCTCTTTTCGATACGAACCCAACGGTTCCGGTTTTAGGAGAATCCGACGGTCGGATCTCCCGTAATGTCCGTTTGAAATAAATGGTCGAAATTCGCGAACTGCCGCGGCGCGGCGCGTTCTATTCAGGCCATTATATTATATATAATATATATATAATATATTTCGTCGATTTCTATTCAAAAACGAATTATATAAACAGTTTTAAATTCATTTCAAAATCTATTTCAACTTCCATTTCAATTCAAAGCAAAATTGAATTCTTCTTTATAAATTCGTTTCAAAATTCATTTCTGTTCAATTCAAATTTCAATTCAGTTTGAATTCATATTCAATTCAATTCATTTCGAAATCGTTTTCAATTCAATTCATTTCGAAATCGCTTTCAATTCAATTCATTTCGAAATCGCTTTCAATTCAATTCATTTCGAAATCGCTTTCAATTCAATTCATTTCGAATTCGTTTTCAATTCAAATCGATATAAATATCGTTTACGTCAAAATGGCGTCAATCTAATTAACACGGCTTCATAAATTTCTATTTTCAAATATTCTATTTCAAATATTACCTATTATCAAAATATTTGTTATTATCAAAATATTCTTTATTTTCACGATTGGAATGAGGCCCAATCAATTACCATATAAAATTAATTATATGGATTTTCATACAACACATGTATATAATAACATTGAAAATAATCAACCATCAACCAAAGTGCACTACACTGTATAAGCATCAAATATAGATATTCAACGCTCATAACAGCCTGTCAATCAATCGATCGACATATTTAATCAATCAGGATGAGTGAAATTCATATTTCATCCCAACACCCGTGTGGGGTTTCAAACAATCAAACACAGATTTTAGTTGTGCAGTTGGGCGATGTGTAAAATTTATCGTCCCAATCAATGTCATTCAAATAGGTGTACATAAACAAACCGTCCGGTTTATAAATGAATATTTTATTTTATTCACTTCACGTTAAAAATTATATTTTTAACGATAAAACATTTTATTTCAACCTATGAATTTCTATTCAATTCATTTATCCAATAAAATGATATTTTTATTTTTCTAACTTATTTTAGAAAATTTCGGCGGCATAACGGCACGATACTAGAAACGGGACAAGGCCTAGCCTAATCCCCGGTCTAGTGAAGGCCCACGCCATTCACACATCAATCAAATCAATTCGTTATGCAAACCACAAAACTTGGAGTAAGAGTCTAACCTAGCCTTACTCCTTCGCCTTATAACGGCGCACGTCTAATCCTAACCAATTTATCGATTCGATTATTCACACCACAAACCACATTCAAACCAATATCGCAATCAATAACCAAACAGCCAAACAAACAAGTCCATGGTATGTGGACGGGTGTCGGGTGCTTCTAATAAGCACCGTCTGCATCCTAGTATATATATACAACTAGAAAAAGAATTGAAAGGTGAGAAATTCTCACATTATAGCTATCCTAGCTCCACGGCTCTTCATTAATAGAAAACTTCATCGCTATCGCATCTTTGTCATCTTCATTGCCCGTAGCCACTACATATGTAAAAATCGAGTTTTTACTTCAAAGTTCCATAAATAAAAATCGAATTTTTATTTCAAAGTTCAATATATAAAAATCGAATTTTTATTTCAAAGTTCAATATATAAAAATCGAATTTTTATTTCAAAGTTCAATATAAAAAAATTCTATTTTTCTATCGAAGTTCAATATATAAAAATCGAATTTTTATTTCAAAGTTCAATATATAAAAATCGAATTTTTATTTCAAAGTTCAATATATAAAAATCGAATTTTTATTTCAAAGTTCAATATATAAAAATCGAATTTTTATTTCAAAGTTCAATATATAAAAATCGAATTTTTATTTCAAAGTTCAATATATAAAAATCGAATTTTTATTTCAAAGTTCAATATATAAAAATCGAATTTTTATTTCAAAGTTCAATATATAAAAATCGAATTTTTATTTCAAAGTTCAATATATAAAAATCGAATTTTTATTTCACTATTCAATATATAAAAATCAAATCTTTTCTAATTTAAAAAAACGTATTTTTAAATCGATGAATGCACTATAAAAATTGCATTTTTATCTTGCTATCTACATATTAAAAATTGGATTTTTATCTCGCTATTGATATCATAAAAATCATACTTCCTATAATTAAAAGAAATCCTAACCTATCCTACAATAGAGGAAAATCATATTTTAAACAAACAAAAATAATTATACTCACTTTGTTTTGATGGAGGCTGAGGAGGCTACGGCTTGGAGGGGGTCTGAACGCCGGTGGGGGGGGGTTTGTTCGCGGTGGGGCTCGTCGGAGCTGGAGCGCGGCCTGGGGATGGTAGGGGGGGCGGAAAGGTATCGCGGCGCCTGGGGGGGGGGGTTTCTCGACTCGAGGAGAGAGGAACGGAGGACGTGGGGGGCGCGGTAGTCTTCGAGGGGGCGGAGGGAGCGTGGGCGAGGGCGGCACCGCCTAAGGGGGGGGCGGGATCGGTTCTTCCCCTTTTTTTTTTTTTTTTTTTTATCTGGATTGATTTCTTTGAACGGGGGTGGGGGGGGGGCAGGAGTATAAAAGGGGAAAGAGAAGGAAATTTAATTTTATTATTTTATTTAATTATTTTAATTAACCTAAAGTTGACTTTTTCATATGACCTCGAAACGAGGCCCACCGCCTGTCGTCCATAGCGTTTCACCCCCATTCCGAACACAATGGGATATGTATCGCAAGCTGATTTGATCGTTTCGATTAGTTTCCTTTTGAATTTTCATTTAAATCACTATATTGAATTTTAAACGCACATTTCAAATTACCGGGGTCACATACTAACTAGAAAAATTCCAGAAAAATATTTTCTAGCTTCGTATTGACGATACGGTCCTAACAAAACTAATTTCGTCGAATTCTGAGACCGTCTGAAAAATGGTCATTTTCCAGTCGATTAAAATCAACTGAAACTGGTCAAACGCGTTTTCCTTTGCCACGCTCACATATTGATTCGAAAAATTATGAAATTTGAAACCTAGCAATAACTTAACACCACGGACCCAACAAAACTGGTTTCGTCGAAATCCGAGGTCATTTGCAAAATTGCTATTTTTAAGGGCCTGAATTCCATAGCGACTATTCAGAATTTTCAACTGGACATAACTTTTGATTCCCGCTACGTACTTTTGATTTTTCGGATTCGTTGGAAAGATATTCACTATTAGATTCCATTATTTTTGGTTTCACTAAAATCCGGATTGTTTTGCACCCGGTACTTTCAATTGAAGTTTGAAATCGAATTATCGAACTACCGCGCCATTTTCAATTCTATTTATAATTATATATAATTATTTATATTCTAACGACGACGTATATAATATATACGTTATAATTATATTCAAAATAAATTTCTCGTTGATTTTATTTAAAATAATCTATTTTAAATATTCAAAATTCGCTAAAATTGCCAAAATAAAAATTTTAAACTGGCCCAGATTTTCCGGGTTGTTACAATCTCCCCCACTTAAAACTTTTCGTCCCCGAAAAGGAACAAAGTCGAAAGTGGTTTGATTAATCAACTCTACGCTCGACCTGGCTTCCATTCTCCAACTTTTCAGTTTCTGAGAATTTCTAAAATTTCAAAAATTTGGCTAACACCCTAAATTTTTGAAAAATTTCGCCATAACCTCCCCTGCACCGGGAGCATCGGGGAATTTCAAATAGCTTCCCCGGTCCTTCAGATCTCAAAAAGAAAAAGAAAAAGCCAAGCGGCTAGCCAATAGGCTCATAAAATCATCATCACCCAAACAAAACAGGAAATTATGTAGTAAACATGTACCTATTTGTCGGGCAAACAAATTTTATTCTCTGCTCTAGCCTCCTTGCTATGACCTGTTCAATGAAATATATGTATATGCAAGCAAATGCGACCAATTTTCAATACAATCCAATATTTGTTTCAATTAGGCATAATGGTTCAAAATTATCAACCAAATAAACAAACAACACAATCATCAATCAATTAGTGAATTTAACGTTTCAAATTCATAATTTTGATACATATACAAAAATCATGTTTTTTGATGCCAAATCACAACAATAGGCCCTATCTAATTTTGGTTCTCACACCAGTCTAATGGAAATATATAGAAAATCACACCTTTGAAACTCGAATACCAATTCTGATGATGTCTAGACTATCATCAGAATCGTCTCCGGGCGACTAGAGTGTGGCTCTATATCTATCCAGTATATTAAAACTTCAAATACACGTGGATCAGACGTATACGCAAAGTCTATATATACTGGATTGTCCACATCAATATAAATAATCAAATACGAATAATTGATTTAAATTTTTCAAAACAAAATTTGTTTCCATTTGAAAAATATACTCTTCACACTCATTCTAGGATACTACTGATCCCATCTCTAACGAGTCATTCTAATTGGATATTACTAATCCAACATCTGATGAATCCTTTCGTATGGTTCTAATGTGCCTTGTTCTCTGAGCTTTGTAAACCAAAGCTCTGATACCACCTGTGAAGACCCGATACCTCCCCGTAAAGGAAAGCGTCGGATAGTTCGAGAACAAACCACAGCAGAACGCATACAGAAGAACATTTCATTGTATATTACAACAGTGCATCAGATTACAAGAATATACAGAGTATAAATGAATATACACAGAAATATCAGAGATTTAAATTACATTTAAATACATAGCAGCGGAAAATAATACAATACACAACTAGAAGGAGATATACGGATACAAAGCTTTCCGGATATCGTTCCAGCTGTAAACCAGGATCCTGTGAATATAAATCTGCAAAACCAAAACTACTAGCTGCCCGTGCGGAAAATAGGGGCACCCAGAGTTTAGGTTAAAACAATAAACTCCAGGTCAGTCATGGGACTGGTGTGAGAACTAAAACAGTTATAATTCTTTATTTTAAAAGTTAGGTAAATCAAGGGACCACGCCGTATAACACGGAACGGGTTTCCTCCCAAGAATACCAGTGCATAAAACAACAGCGCAATGCTAAATAAAGAAAAATGAAGCTGTTATAAGACCCAGGTCCTATCACACAATGCAACGCAAGCCGGGGGATAGGGTTTTCCCTTATAACAGCCAAAGAATGCTTGATACGTTTAAAACAAATCATTTGATACTATTATAAGTGCATAGTGTATGAACAACTTCAAATCATAAGTATCAATCATAGGCGGCATAAGCGCCCCATCCCACTATGTCGCCATAAATAGGATTACAATTAAAACCGCACATGTCACGTATTTGGAAATTGGATTTCCGTCTATGAACCGAGGCTAGGGTCAAGATCCTCAACCGATTCGAGACTGCCTAACCCGAGTCTCAGGCAAGCGCGCAGGCAAGCCTTGGATCGTCAGGGCCGGTCCACACGGAGTGGATTAAAATGCCTGAGCACTACGTTTCGCCGCCCTTTGGGGCGTAAGCGAGCCAACGAATGACTCCATCGGACCCGGATCGTCCGATCTAACCGAGGCGCCTCGCAACAGCAACAACCACATAAGTCAAACTCGTCAGGGCGTGTAAAACCACTGACGCCACTTCTAGCTAGGAGGAAACGCATGCCCTCCCTGATGTCCTCTCCCGTTTTTGGTTCATACCGGGTGCGAAACTCGCGAAGGAAACGTTACACAAAGCTACGCCACAAAGGCCGTGCTTTGATCATCACCACAAGACTTTGCTTTTCAACAGAAGCCTTGATCATTTGCATCTTAGCATGCCACACAGGCAAACCACTCTATGCAACCGATCTCAGTCACACAGAATGAAATCCGATGTCAGACACACAGTCCATTTACAAGTCCGTTCTGGGTCTGAACGAAACCGGAGGCACCTAGTACCCCGCATATCCATCGATCTCCAAGTACGTCTGGACGATCACTAACTGTTTCCATCTTCTTGGGTGTACTGCCCAATCAAGATCATCAGTAATTACCCAAACGACGTGAAGACCTCCGGTCTTCGACCATCGTCTTCATCTTCGACTTATCGTCGTATCAGTTACTCAGAATGGGATAAACCCGGTCTTTCCGAATAACTCGCGTATATTTTAAATAAGTGTTACACAAACACAACATACGCCTCATTCCAATTCCTTAGTCACTAACCGTAAATTAATCAAGAGAATAATTCCCCAAATATTAACCCCGAAGGCCGAAACCAACATCAGATCAATATCCAGAAAACCATTCTGCTTGGCTAACCGCCATTTAGTTTCTAAATTTCACATTCAAATCTAATTAAAGATTTAACTATCGCCTGGAGCAAAACTGGTGATACTCCATTCTCGATCTTTTCAATCTAATTAAAGATTCATTAAAACTCCACTTAGTTTTAATCTGTGACTGGGATAAAGAATCAGTGTCATTTAAAACACGGTTCACGATAAACCCAAAGTCACATCCCATTAATTATCGGGTTAAAGAACAAGTGTTATTTAAAACACTGTTCACGATAAACCCAAAAATCAATATCCATTCAATTCCAATTAAATATTATTTAATTGGTACACTTCATTAAATCTAAATCAAAAGATTTAATCTTTTCTCAGCTGGGTTCAAGAACAGTGTTAGTGAAGACACCATTCACGACAAACCCAAATCACATTCATTAATTATCGGGTTAAAGAATAAGTGTTATTTAAAACACTGTTCACGATAAACCCAAAAATCATTCCATTAATTATCGGGTTAAAGAACGAGTGTTATTTAAAACACTGTTCACGATAAACCCAAAAATCAATATCCATTCAATTCCAATTAAATATTATTTAATTGGTACACTTCATTAAATCTAAATCAAAAGATTTAATCTTTTCTCAGCTGGGTTCAAGAACAGTGTTAGTGAAGACACCATTCACGACAAACCCAAATCACATTCGATATTCAATACAAGGCTCTGAATAGAAAATATATCGGCTTATATTCAATATCGAATTCTACGACTAACAAATGTCGTATTGGAAATAACGATATACATATATATCTTTCAAATTTCCATAACTACACCTGTATAATCACGAATTCCAACATCGAAATATTCCGAAGACAATTTCGATTCAAATCCACTCCAATGCAATCATTGGAATTTTGGTTACTTTTAAAACCCTTTTCGAATTCAATTTATTTATTTAAAAATAAATAGAATTATAATTCTAGTTCAAAACTAGTTCATTTCGATAAAAATCCATTTTTATCTTTTCAAATATGGAGTTTTTCATCCCAATTCTTCACAAATCATTTCTTATGATTTTACACAAATTATTACTATTTTTAATAATTTTATCAAGGCCCGTACAGTCGATTTCCATCAATGGCCATCGAACTGCACTTACAGCGACCTTTTTCGAATTTGATTTGGACATAATTCCAAATCCAACCGTTAGATTTCAAATTTCTAATCTTCGTTAGAAAGCTCTTTTCGATACGAACCCAACGGTTCCGGTTTTAGGAGAATCCGACGGTCGGATCTCCCGTAATGTCCGTTTGAAATAAATGGTCGAAATTCGCGAACTGCCGCGGCGCGGCGCGTTCTATTCAGGCCATTATATTATATATAATATATATATAATATATTTCGTCGATTTCTATTCAAAAACGAATTATATAAACAGTTTTAAATTCATTTCAAAATCTATTTCAACTTCCATTTCAATTCAAAGCAAAATTGAATTCTTCTTTATAAATTCGTTTCAAAATTCATTTCTGTTCAATTCAAATTTCAATTCAGTTTGAATTCATATTCAATTCAATTCATTTCGAAATCGTTTTCAATTCAATTCATTTCGAAATCGCTTTCAATTCAATTCATTTCGAAATCGCTTTCAATTCAATTCATTTCGAAATCGCTTTCAATTCAATTCATTTCGAATTCGTTTTCAATTCAAATCGATATAAATATCGTTTACGTCAAAATGGCGTCAATCTAATTAACACGGCTTCATAAATTTCTATTTTCAAATATTCTATTTCAAATATTACCTATTATCAAAATATTTGTTATTATCAAAATATTCTTTATTTTCACGATTGGAATGAGGCCCAATCAATTACCATATAAAATTAATTATATGGATTTTCATACAACACATGTATATAATAACATTGAAAATAATCAACCATCAACCAAAGTGCACTACACTGTATAAGCATCAAATATAGATATTCAACGCTCATAACAGCCTGTCAATCAATCGATCGACATATTTAATCAATCAGGATGAGTGAAATTCATATTTCATCCCAACACCCGTGTGGGGTTTCAAACAATCAAACACAGATTTTAGTTGTGCAGTTGGGCGATGTGTAAAATTTATCGTCCCAATCAATGTCATTCAAATAGGTGTACATAAACAAACCGTCCGGTTTATAAATGAATATTTTATTTTATTCACTTCACGTTAAAAATTATATTTTTAACGATAAAACATTTTATTTCAACCTATGAATTTCTATTCAATTCATTTATCCAATAAAATGATATTTTTATTTTTCTAACTTATTTTAGAAAATTTCGGCGGCATAACGGCACGATACTAGAAACGGGACAAGGCCTAGCCTAATCCCCGGTCTAGTGAAGGCCCACGCCATTCACACATCAATCAAATCAATTCGTTATGCAAACCACAAAACTTGGAGTAAGAGTCTAACCTAGCCTTACTCCTTCGCCTTATAACGGCGCACGTCTAATCCTAACCAATTTATCGATTCGATTATTCACACCACAAACCACATTCAAACCAATATCGCAATCAATAACCAAACAGCCAAACAAACAAGTCCATGGTATGTGGACGGGTGTCGGGTGCTTCTAATAAGCACCGTCTGCATCCTAGTATATATATACAACTAGAAAAAGAATTGAAAGGTGAGAAATTCTCACATTATAGCTATCCTAGCTCCACGGCTCTTCATTAATAGAAAACTTCATCGCTATCGCATCTTTGTCATCTTCATTGCCCGTAGCCACTACATATGTAAAAATCGAGTTTTTACTTCAAAGTTCCATAAATAAAAATCGAATTTTTATTTCAAAGTTCAATATATAAAAATCGAATTTTTATTTCAAAGTTCAATATATAAAAATCGAATTTTTATTTCAAAGTTCAATATAAAAAAATTCTATTTTTCTATCGAAGTTCAATATATAAAAATCGAATTTTTATTTCAAAGTTCAATATATAAAAATCGAATTTTTATTTCAAAGTTCAATATATAAAAATCGAATTTTTATTTCAAAGTTCAATATATAAAAATCGAATTTTTATTTCAAAGTTCAATATATAAAAATCGAATTTTTATTTCAAAGTTCAATATATAAAAATCGAATTTTTATTTCAAAGTTCAATATATAAAAATCGAATTTTTATTTCACTATTCAATATATAAAAATCAAATCTTTTCTAATTTAAAAAAACGTATTTTTAAATCGATGAATGCACTATAAAAATTGCATTTTTATCTTGCTATCTACATATTAAAAATTGGATTTTTATCTCGCTATTGATATCATAAAAATCATACTTCCTATAATTAAAAGAAATCCTAACCTATCCTACAATAGAGGAAAATCATATTTTAAACAAACAAAAATAATTATACTCACTTTGTTTTGATGGAGGCTGAGGAGGCTACGGCTTGGAGGGGGTCTGAACGCCGGTGGGGGGGGGGGGGGGGTTGTTTGTTCGCGGTGGGGCTCGTCGGAGCTGGAGCGCGGCCTGGGGATGGTAGGGGGGGCGGAAAGGTATCGCGGCGCCTGGGGGGGGGGGGTTTCTCGACTCGAGGAGAGAGGAACGGAGGACGTGGGGGGCGCGGTAGTCTTCGAGGGGGCGGAGGGAGCGTGGGCGAGGGCGGCACCGCCTAAGGGGGGGGCGGGATCGGTTTTTTTTTTTTTTTTTATCTGGATTGATTTCTTTGAACGGGGGGGGGGCCAGGAGTATAAAAGGGGAAAGAGAAGGAAATTTAATTTTATTATTTTATTTAATTATTTTAATTAACCTAAAGTTGACTTTTTCATATGACCTCGAAACGAGGCCCACCGCCTGTCGTCCATAGCGTTTCACCCCCATTCCGAACACAATGGGATATGTATCGCAAGCTGATTTGATCGTTTCGATTAGTTTCCTTTTGAATTTTCATTTAAATCACTATATTGAATTTTAAACGCACATTTCAAATTACCGGGGTCACATACTAACTAGAAAAATTCCAGAAAAATATTTTCTAGCTTCGTATTGACGATACGGTCCTAACAAAACTAATTTCGTCGAATTCTGAGACCGTCTGAAAAATGGCCATTTTCCAGTCGATTAAAATCAACTGAAACTGGTCAAACGCGTTTTCCTTTGCCACGCTCACATATTGATTCGAAAAATTATGAAATTTGAAACCTAGCAATAACTTAACACCACGGACCCAACAAAACTGGTTTCGTCGAAATCCGAGGTCATTTGCAAAATTGCTATTTTTAAGGGCCTGAATTCCATAGCGACTATTCAGAATTTTCAACTGGACATAACTTTTGATTCCCGCTACGTACTTTTGATTTTTCGGATTCGTTGGAAAGATATTCACTATTAGATTCCATTATTTTTGGTTTCACTAAAATCCGGATTGTTTTGCACCCGGTACTTTCAATTGAAGTTTGAAATCGAATTATCGAACTACCGCGCCATTTTCAATTCTATTTATAATTATATATAATTATTTATATTCTAACGACGACGTATATAATATATACGTTATAATTATATTCAAAATAAATTTCTCGTTGATTTTATTTAAAATAATCTATTTTAAATATTCAAAATTCGCTAAAATTGCCAAAATAAAAATTTTAAACTGGCCCAGATTTTCCGGGTTGTTACATACAGGGAGGTTAATAGGTATCGGAGGTTTTGAGCCCTCCTAATGCCAAAAATACTGTTAACACCCCAAAACAGAGTTATTCTTGTAAATCTTTTATTTGCAAAAAGGTTAACTTGGGTTAAACTTCCGGTTCCATAGTATAATTCCTATGGAATGCTTTCATTAATTTCCAAAAGTGAATTCTTGTAGAAAATAAGAAATAAGGATCGGTTGTAGACTAGTTGAAGTTCGAAAGACCATTCAAAGGAAATTCTCCCTTGATGCATCAATTCTTGCAATTTATCTTATGTCGAATTCGTAGGAAACCCTTCGATCAAGCCGTCAGATCCTTTCGTAAGGCACTAGAACTCTTAAATCTCCTTTAGTATATTACAAGACAGATTACTATCTCTTAGAAGAGAAGGCTTCAAAAAGTGTTATAAAGGACCTTATGTTCAACCAGAGCATAACTAAAGGTTCTATTATCAACGAAACTTAATGTCTAGCTTTTATAAATGCATTGTATTCATCATCCATGGCCTTTTTCTATTTGTTATGCTTCACTGCTTGTTCATATACGTTTGGTTGTGTCATCCAAATTAGCTGTGTAAACCGTTGACTTAAAGATCCCACTCTTTGATCTAGTAATCATGTGATTTTGAGTTTTGGTTGTAGACTAATGTTTTTCTCCTTTATTATCAGATGGTTTAGAGTAATTACTAGCATTTTCTTGATTTCTATCATTTTGTTGTGTTTGTTCATATGATTGATCTGCTAGTTGTGAAGATGAATCACTTGACCTGTATTCTGATCTTGTTCTTGGCATAGTTGAGTGTTCACTTGACTATTTTTGCTTTACCAGATTCACAACATTTTGTTAGTTCATTTTGGTTGTGCAGGCACTGCAAGAATGACCGTTTTTATGTTGCATGTTGCTTGCTTGTTGCTGTTTCCTTTTTCTGTATAAGAAAACATACTCGTTAAACATAAAATGCCTTGACATAAATTTTGTACCTCTATTATCAAGACACTTGTAACCTTTTTTGTTGTTAGTATAACCTAAAAAGGTATATGGACTTGATCTTAGATATAACTTGTGTTTATTGTACGGCCAAAAACATGGGAAGCACAGATAGCTAAAAGCCCTTAAATGTGTATAATCTAGTCTATTTCCAAACAGTTTCACGAGGGGTTATGTGTTTCAACACCTTAGTACGTAACTTATTAATCAAATATACTACTATGTTAAAAACATCAGTCCAATATTTCATTGTCAGTGATGCCTGTGATAATAGTATACGTCCAGCTTCTACCATGTGTATGTGCTTTCTCTTGAAAAGTTCATTTTGCTTAGATGTGTGTGCACATTTCATTTTGTAAACAATCCCCTTTTTGTGGAAGAAGTGTTTAAATGGTTTACCACCAACTGTTTGCATTATTTTAACAATGTAGTTCATTTGTTTTTCAATGAATGTAATGAAATATGTCACTGCATCACAAGTTTTGATTTCGCCTTAAAAAATTATCTCTATATGTATCTCGAGTAAGCATCAACAAAAGAGAGATAGTACATGTATCCTCTTGATGAATTCAACGATGTTTGGCCCCATAAATTAGCCACTATTAACTCAAGTGGGTGGTTATACATAGTTTTCGAGTCATTAAAAGGCAATTTATGGGTTTTCCAAGTTGAAAGTATGTGCATATGTGTGGAACAAGTAATTTTTGATAAAAAATCATTATTTATCATTCAATATCTGTTTTACAATGTTAATACTGGGATGTCCCAATTTACAATGCCACAAATCAAGAATGTTTATGTCACTGATGTCACTAGTATTAATATTGTTACACCAGCTTCCTTTTACAGAAGAGTTTCTTGACTTCAAATTGTTGAACTTTTGTAATCCCTTATCAAAATTACCCTATAATAATATATCATGAATTGTAAATCCTTTACAAGTCAAAATTTAGGGTGAAACTCAAAGTATACATTGTTGTCATTGACGAAACTGTGAAACACTTAGCAAATTATTTTTAATCCTAGGACTCTTAGTAAATTGTTTAAATATAGTTATCTTTTACCTTTTATACTACTATAACCAACATGTGAAATACTTATGGCTTCATTGTTACCCATATGTACAACTTGTGTACTTGAATAACTTTTATTTCCAAGGTTGAGATTTTGGAGATTATTGGTGATATGGTTATTTGCACCAGAGTCCGGATAACATTTCTCCATGTTAATGTCTTTTGTCCAGATAGAATCTTCACTATTTCCAGACTGGGTTCTTGTGTTATCAGTGTTGTTTTTTATTTGATTATTCAACGACACCATGTTTACGTTTGCACCTTTTGGAACTGGTTGATTTTGGTGTACCACATTGAATTCAGATTGAACCTGGAGTAGCCACATGATCAAACTTTTCACATAGCTGGCACTTTACTCTAGTATTGTTGTTCCATCTTCCTTTTACATGGCCTCTCTGAGGTTGATTTTCCCTCTGACTTCGATTTTCCTATCTTTTTTGATTGGAAGATTTCTTTTGTTGACTTTTATTTTTTGAAGTTGCTATATAATTAGCTGAGTATTTATTTTGCATCACTTTCTTTTATTCCACTTTACTTTCATGGGAAAGAAGTGTAGAATGTACAAAGTGTAAGTTAGATAGCATCTGTGGGTAGCAATAAAAGTCACCAGAGATTCGTATTTATCATCTACTCCATTTGTTATGGCGAGAATTTGCTCGCTTCCTGAAACCTTGTGACCAATTGCTTTTAACTTGTCACATATGTTCTTGATCTTGGCCAAGTAATCTTTCAGACATATCATATTTTCTTTAGTTTTGTGGCTCTCTTCTATAGTACATTACTCTCGCAGTGGATTGAAAATTGAAAATTTGCTCAATTGATGACCATATCTTTTATGATTTGTTGTAACCAACAATTTGTGATAGAAGGTTGGAACTGATTGATGATAGTAACTAAGATGAGAGTAAACTGTCTTGTTTTTTTATAGTTCGTGTATTTAGGATTAATCGTAATATTTTTATCTTTATCTTCAATCATGATAGATGGAATGGATACAGTTCCTTTTACATAATCTTGAAGTCCATAACCCTTTAAATCGATTTCTACTTGATATTTTCTCAAGATGTAATTTTCTTCATTTAATGGGATTGTAGTAATTTGGCTTTTGGTTTGATCAGGATAGAACTGAATATGGTGTTCCCATTGGCATGTTTTCCGGATGTTGCTGATGTGAGATCATCATTATGATGTGCAATGGTGATTCAAGAATTTCAAATTGTAGGTTCTTGGTGGTGAAAGAAACTGGAATAGGACGACTTAGCAAGCCAAATCTCAAAATTTGTAGTTCTGGAATTTTAAACAGTTAAAAATAAAGGCAGGTATATGTGTATTATTGAATCTTGATGTTTCAGTAATGCATATAATCAGAGAAGAAACATCAGATGAAAATTAACACTATGATGATCAAAAAAGTTCGTATAGCCATAGGAAAATTGAAGATGATGATTTGATTCCTCTTTAATGAGGCACTAAATGCAATGAAAGGATGAAATACAGTTTTCTCTCATCGAAAGAAGGATGTAAACATTTTGAAGAGAAAAGAGATTTAATCTCTTTAATTCTTTCAGCTTGGATGAATTGATTTCTTATGGATCAAATGTCTTAAATAACTTGTACACCTACTAGAAACATTTGTCAAAGTTGTAATAATAATTGATTTTATGGAATATAATTGTCGAGCTACTATGTGATATGTATAAGAAATTTGGATCGACTACTATATGATATAATAATTATATGCTTATGTGTATTTGTATGCATATTTTATGCACTAAAAATTTGAATCACGGAAACTCGTCCTTATAAATGTTTAAATTCAACTTTAAAAAAATAGATAACATTTTTTTTCTTGAAATTCAAATCTATGTTTAATCACATGTTTTTATAACCAATTTTTATTTTTATTAGTTTGATTCTTTTTTGAGTAAATATTTGTTGTTTAAGGAATTGCAATTATTTGTTGTTTGCATGATACTAAAACTATAAGGGTTACACACACACACATATGAGGGTTACGGCATGTGCTTCGCACGTAAGTTATTTTTTACAAATCTTATATGTCTAACCCATACAAATAAAATTATTTATATGTATATTTTGGTGTTAAATCTTATCTTTTACCGTAATTTTTATGATGCCATATCTTATGATTTTTAAGGTGCGATCTTCATTTCTATTATTCGTTAATGAAAAATGAATCTGTATATAAAGATTATTTGTTGGATCTCAATTGTAAGCGATATTAAGATTTGTTAATATTTATAGATTAATGATTTGAATTTGTAAATAAATTTATGTGTAGGATCCTATTTTTAAACGAAAATATGATCTTGTAAATTGACATATTGACTTAGTAAGTGAAATTTATTCCATAGATCCTATATTTTAGTAAAATTAAGTTCTTCATGCTCAAGTGTAACTTACTGATAACCATTCACTTGTAAATTGGATACTGGATTGTTCTAAGATTCATTGTCATATTTATTTGTTGAATGTCATTATATATTTCTAACTGATGTAAACCTTGTTAACTTTGTTCTGAGCTACATACATTAATTATTCGGTAACATATGCGTTAATTTTTTAGTTTTATCTTAATATCTGATAAAGGTGGGAACTAGGACTGATTCAATGTATCCAGATGTGATTTGATAGGTTTCGGTTCTAAGTGGATAGGTATTTTTGAGTAGAGACTACAAATTTCAAGATTCAATGTGAACTTCGATTTAATTCGGGTTCGATTGAGTAATAACACTAAAATGCATATTTTTAATATTTTTTAATTGAATCTTTTGAGTTAGTTCCGGTTGGTTTTGGTCGTATTTTTATTGCATTTTTCATCTCTTGGAAGCGATTCTAAATCCTTTGTATTCGGTCTGGGTTTGGAACTTTTCCGCTCGAGTTGATGTTCCAATTTTCGATTGTAATTGTCAGCTATATTGCTTGAGAGAGAATAACCACAGTTTACAAATTTGATATTTTTACTTTTATTTTTTTGAAATGTTGGACTTACAGTTTAGCATTGATTATTGCGCTAGCATGCACTGAGTGGCGGAGCTAGAGACCTCAAGTTTAGATAGGGTAAGAAGCTAGGTATTGTAGGCAAACCATTTCAGATGGGGAAAAACTTTCAAATTGTCAAATTTTGCAAAGAAATTACAAATTTTGAGCTACGGCAAGGGCATGCTAGCCAAAGAGTGGCTCCGCCCCTGCTCCACTGTGCTTTTATCTCTCTTTATTACTATTGAAATATTGGGATATCATAAATTAGCTGAGCTACATCTTAACATATTATTCATTTTAAGATGGGTTATTCCTTTTGTATATTTTCCCTTATTGGATTTTTGCAAATTAGATAAGATGAAATAATAGAAAAAAGAAATAGTGAACAAGAGTGCATTTTTCTTCTTTAACATTATATCACAAGTTCTGTAAGTTTATTACCTTTAGTTTGTATTCGAAAAAGAAATCGTCAAAAATCATAGTTTTAAAATGAAGTAAAAGTAGAAGTATAACTTCGTTATTGCGCCTCGTTTGACTTGTCAACGGGTCTCTTTCAGCCTGATAGCTCAAAACTTGGACCCAAGCTTGTCGTTTACTTAAATGACATGCATGTGGGGTATCTCAGACCCATTGTTCAAATCTGGCCTGCTTTGTCATTCAACTTCAATAGGTAAAAGCCATATAATGGACTTGGAATATTGAATTATAACCATTTTTTGTAACACTAACATTTTAAAGGACATACATAAATAGTGTTTACAAATAAATTTTGGTAGTAATGAAACCAAATTTAATTGAAAAAAATATGTAGTGTAGATACCTTCATGTGTTAGTAATGATTTGGGCATGATCTACTTTGGATCTATGTAGTCAAAGTTAATAGTAGGGATTCAAGTGGATTCGAGTTAAAATCCATCATTGGCATGCCCGTTCAAAAGTAGGGTTGCTATAATTGTATACGTGCATCTTTGATTTAGATAATTATCATCTTCAAGGTGAATCGTACTAGTACGGTTTATACTGTCACATTAAATTCCGACTTTGAGAAGTAAAATTAGTGTTTTTTTAATTTATTATCATACAACATTTTTATGATATAAGTATTCTAAACAGTAAACTTTTCAAATCTCAATATTTTTCCAATTTTATGTTTTAGAAAGAAACAAAAGAAATAAATAACATTCAAAAATATGTTATGTTCTAATTATTCTTGAAAAAACTTTTGACCTTTATCGGTTCGCTGATCTATTTGCAAATTACAATTTTTTTGTAAAATGATGCTTGGAAACACAGTAATTTGATTTTTTTTCGAGGAATAATTATGATTTTTTGATTAAAAGGGAAGATTATTGGTAGTCTTCTTACAAACAATAAGGAAGCAATAAAAAAACCTTTCATATTAATTTGTGAGCACGATATTAAATGGAGAAAAATATGCATTTAGCATCTAACTAGGCCCTCAATTAATAAATTTTGGATTGTGTTTTACAACTTCCTTAAAAAAATGTCTCTACTTGGTAAAAAATTTAGATGCAAAACTTTTACTCAATTATGTAATATTTGAATGTGTTGACACCAAAAAATGGTACAACACTCAAGAAATGAAGTTGTAGAGAATTAATGAAAATAAATAAATGAAAAATGAAGAGAAAAGAAATTACACACAAGTTTATAATGGTGCGGTCTTAACGAGCCTACGTCCACTTTATATTCTCTTGCATATCAAATGATCTATTACAGACGTAACAGTCATAACGATGATATACTCAGAGGTTTGCCCAAAGATCTTTTCTTCTAAGTCCAAAAGGTCTATCTATAGATGCTACAGTGTTTTTATTGGCTGAAACGCATGTTGCCCAATCCAGGATTTTAGGAGAGCATGAAGAAGCATTCTACTTGGCATGATTTGAGCATGTAGTGACAAGTGGTAGTTGATTTGGTATTTAAGGATGGCTTGAAGCGGTGGTCAAGTAGGAGTAGGAGAAAATCCTCAGGAGGATATTTGGCATGGAATCAGGCTTGGCTTGACCTGATCGACCTATAGATCACAGGCTCTAGCTGGCTTTCATATTGGGCTCATGTGTTTAGCTCAAGTCTTAGGCTTAGGTTGGGTCTGTTGAATCAAGGAATTCATGGCATTTTGATTAATGACAAGGAGAAGTATCAAGATCGACAAAAAGAACAGATTCAATGGTATTGAAAGTTAGAGGTTAATTATTTAGTGATTTAGTTGTGTTAAAAATGTTAAAATCTATCCTCAAATAATCATATACCTTAGTAGTTTGAATATATATATATATATATATGTGTATATATATAAATGCACATTCATTGTGCATAATGCCAGAAACCAGTCGGCCGGTTTCAATACATGCGGTCGACCGTTTCTGGGCAGAAATGCACAATGAACGTGCACACATGTATATAACGTATATATATTCAAATACCAGTCTACTGGTTATTTTTTACCTGTCGGCTGGTCTTCAAACTGAAAGCAACTCTTCGTACATACATCTTCATTCATCGATGATTGCTTCCTTTTCCTTTCATCTAAAATCATTTCTATTCAGTACTTCTCTTCACAATGTTTACAACTCTTTATCTTCTATAAATACAACATGAAATCATCAATTCAAATAACTAATTCTTTTTATCTATTCTATCTATTGCTGATTTCATTCTTAATCATTCAAAGCTCTTAAAAGTTCATAATCTTCTTATATCGCTGTTGAATCCTAGAATCTATATACAATTCTTTTGATTCAAACATGATATCATCTTCCAAATCTTCACGAATTCAAATTCTATTTGAGGATAAGATTATACGAAGGTTGTACAAGAATTGACAAATTCGTGTTATTAAGAACACATATTGTCAAATTACAAGTCAACTCATCTTGTGTGAAGTCCTACGTGTTGTGAGAGGCAAAGTTGTGGAGTCCCCGTGTTGTAAGAGGCGTGAAATCCCATTCGGCTGCTCGGGTATTGTGAACCTGTTCCTCCGGGTGAAGCGAGGTAGTTGATTAGTGAAAATCCAGAGAGAGGTATGGGACTGGACGTAGGACGGTGCTTCGAACCAGTATAAAAATCCCTGGTGTGATTTTCCTTTTACTGCATTTACTTATCTGTGATACTGTATCTGTGATTAGCTATTACTTCTTACTTGAATATTGTTCGTCATATTACATGATCCCTATGTGTATTATACTTGACAAATACACGCACACACTCTCATTTGGTATCAGAGCAAGGTTATCTCAAAACCATAACATAGTTGTTTGATATATTCTAGTAGTATGGCTAATAACCCAAGTAGTAGCACTAACACCACTTACACTGAAGGTCAATCGACACAAAGACCTCCTTTCTTCAATGGTCTTAACTGTAGCTATTGGGAAACATGTATGGCTTTTTACATGCAATCAACTAGCTATGATGCTCGGAATGCTACTCAGAAAGAAATAGTGAATCCAACAACTGAGTATTCAAAATGGACACCTGTTGAGAAATCAGCAGCAGTTGTAAATGCAAAACAATAAATATGTTGTTTTGTGCATTAGATCAAAACGAATATAACCGTGTTAGTATCCGTACCACTGCATATCAAATTTGGCAAACGCTAAAACCACTCATGAAGGTACTAAAAAGGTTAAACAAGCATAGCATTGTGAAAAGTCAATTTCAAAATTTTAAAATGAAGCCGAATGAAACAATCAATGAGATGTATTCACGGTTTCAAACCATTCATCATGCACTTATCGGATTAGGGCAAAAATATTCTGATTTTGATGTAGTTTCAACTGTCCTACATTCTCTGACTAATGAATGGGAAGGAAAAGGATTAGCAATAGAAGAAGCTAATGATCTTTCCACCATGAAGCCAGATGAATTGATAGGAAATCTTTTGTCCTATGAAGCTAACTTGCAGGCTAGAAAAGAACGAAAAGAAGAAAAGAAAAATGTAGCTTTTCATGCTGAAAAGGATGAAGACATCTCAAATTCCGAAGATAAAGATCTAGCGTTCATTGCAAAAGGATTCAAGAAATTCTTAAAGCAACGAAAAGCTAGTCGATACAAAAGAAAGAAGTTCGGATCGAATAAACCATCTTCATCAAATATAGAATGCTACAATTGTCAAAAAAAGGGACATATGCAAAAGGATTGTCCGGAACAAAAGAAGAAATCAAAAAACGAAAAATTCAAACACAAGAAGGACAAGTCAAAGAAACGAGCATTCTCAGTGACATGGGATGATTTAGACTCATTTTCATCTGATAGGTAAAGTGACACAGACAATGAACAAGCTAATTTATGTTTCATGGCGACAGAAGATGAGGTACAAATTCCTTCTTTTGAAGAAGTTCTTGATATAAATGCTGAATTAATATTTAAATTTAAAGATATGAAATGACAATGTAAGCAAGCTTAAGCAGATTTAAGTAGAGCAGAATTTGAACGAGATATGTTAAAAGACGAAATCATGAGCTTAAGGCAAAAGTCAAAATTTTAGACCTAGAAATAGCTAGCTTACAAACAAAGTTAGACGGCATTACTTAAAATGTTTCTAACTTTAACAAAGGTCGAGAAAATTTGACAAAAATTATTGAAAGTTCACAATCTGCTACAAATAAACATGGTTTGGGATATAAGAAACAAGCTATCAAGAATCTTGGTAATAAAAGAAAAAGAAAAAATAAAGTAGTACAAGAAACTGAAACTAAGAAAAATCTTAGTTTATTATATTCCAAACCAAAACCGGTTGTGAAATTTCAAAAGAAAAATGTCAAGACTATCAAAATATGGGTTCCTAAAACAAATAACAATTTGATTAGGAACAAATACGTTTAGAATTTTTTGAATACTGTGCATCGTAATTTCAATTATTTATATAAAGGGGATACCGGACCCGTTGGGTTTGGACTCCTAAGACCTAACTCTTAGGACCCTATGAAAAGGTGGGTACCATGAACTTAATTTTATTTTTTTGCAGGTCCCACTTAAGAAAAGAGGAAAGTGGATACTGGACAGTGGTTGCTCGAAGCATATGACGGAAGACAAGAGCTTATTGACAAATATCACTTATTCAGATGGTGGCTCCGTCACTTTTGGAGATAATTTAAAAGGCTATATCATCGGCAAAGGCGATGTAAGCAATTGCGGTACATCTAACTTACCTCTTATTACAAATGTCATGCTAGTTAAAAAATTAAAACACAATTTACTTAGTAACAGTCAACTATGCGACAATGGTTTTACCATTTCCTTTTCGGATAACAAATGTAGTATTTTAGATAAAGATCGTAATTTAGTTTTCAAAGGTTATAGCGATAGAAATATTTATATTCTGAATATGAATATTAATCACAATTCAGATATGTGTCTTGTAGCAAATGATAATGATCCATGGCTATGGCACAAACGTTTCTGTCATATAAACTTCAGAACTATCGACAAGCTAGCCAAAAATGATCTAGTTAGAGGACTACCCAAAATGAGCTTTATAGTTGATAATATTTGTGATGCATGTCAATTAGGAAAATTGGCTAAATCGTCATTCAAATCCAAGAAAGTCATATCAACGTTACAACCACTTGAACTTACATATGGAATTATTCGGACCAACACAGGTTCAGTCAATAAATCATAGTCGATATATGTTTGTAGTTGTTGATGATTACTCTCGTTATACATGGGTGATTTCCTTGAAAACCAAAAGTGACACTTTTAATCATTTCAAATCCTTCGTCAAGAGAATTCAAAAATCTAATGGGCTTAAGGTTAAGAATATAAGAAATGATCATGGCGGAGAGTTCGAAAATAATGAATTTGAACATTTTTGTACAAAGAAAGGTATAAATCATAATTTTTCGTTTCCTAGAACTCCACAACAAAACGGAGTTGTAGAACGGAAAAATTGGACTTTGTAAGAATGTGCAAGAACATTATTAAATGGATCCACCTTACCAAAACATTTTTGGGCAGAAGCTGTTGCAACTGCGTGTTATGTTTTGAATCGTGTATCTATTCGACCTCTTACCAAGAATATACCTTATGAGTTATTTAACCAAAGAAAGCCAAATATCTCATACTTCAAAGTTTTCGGTTCTAAATGCTTTATTTTAAATACGAAAGACCATCTTGGAAAATTTGATCCAAAATCCGATGAAGGTATATTTGTCGGATATTCGGAACGAAGCAAGGCCTATCGTATATTTAATAAGAGAACTAAAACTATTGAAGAATCACTTCATGTATCTTTCGATGAATTCTATAAACCGTCTCGTAATATATCAGATGACGAAGAAACTATAATCACTGAAAATCCTATCATCACAAATAATGACTCTGACTCAGAAATTGTTGAGGATATTCCTCAGTCTGTTGTGATACCTTCTCCACCAAGATTTCGATCTCCTCCGAGAATTCTAAGAGATCATCCAGTTCAAAATGTTATTGGAGAAGTAACATCACAAATAAGAACAAGGAGTCAACTCAATCAAATGGTCATGTAGCGTTTCTTTCAAATATCGAACCTAAGAATCCGAAAGAAGCTGCTACTGATGATTACTGGATCATTGCCACGCAGGAAGAACTAAATCAGTTTGAGAGCAATGATGTCTGGGAACTTGTTCCAAGACCAACTGATCAGTCAGTTATTGGTACGAAATGGGTATATAAAAATAAGGCCGACGAACAAGGAAATATAACCAGAAATAAAGCAAGATTAGTAGCACAAGGATACAATCAGGAAGAAGGTATCGATTACGAAGAAACTTTTGCCCCCGTTGCTCGACTAGAAGCTATTAGAATCTTATTGTCCTTTTCTTGTCATCATAATTTTAAACTTTATCAAATGGACGTCAAAAGTGCTTTTCTAAATGGGTTTATCAAAGAGAATGTATATGTCGAACAACCTCCCTTGTTCGTACATGAGAGACATCCAGATTACGTATATGAACTTAAGAAAGCTTTATATGGACTAAAACAAGCACCTCGTGCTTGGTATGAATGTTTACGAAGCTATCTCATTGATTTTGGATTTCAAATTGGTAAAGTCGATCAGACTTTATTCATCTAACATTCTCAAAAAGATATATTAGTTATCCAAATATATGTAGATGATATTATCTTTGGCTCAACAAACGATAAACTCTGTAAAGAGTTTGCAAATATTATGACCAAAGAGTTTGAAATGTCTCATATGGGAGAACTATCGTATTTTCTTGGTCTACAAATCAAACAGCTTTCTAACGGTATTTTTATTAATCAAGAAAAATACTGTGGAATTCTTATCAAATGCTTCGGTTTAGAAAATACATCTGGTAAACCGACTCCTATGAGTACGACTACACATCTTGAAAAAGAAGAACATGGTAAGAATGTTGACTAGAAGTTATATCGAAGCATGATTGGTTCTCTTCTTTATCTTACCGCAAGTCGTCCCGATATAATGATGAGTGTTTGTTTGTGTGCAAGGTTTCAAGCAAATCCTAAAGAATCACATTTACGAGCTGTAAAACGTATAATACGATATCTTATTAAAACCAAAGACTTTGGTATTTTCTATCCAAAAGATTGTCCATTCGAACTAGTGTCTTATAGTGATGCTGATTTCGGCGGCTCTCGTACGGATAAAAAGAGAACAAGTGGTACGTGCCACTTTATTGGAAAATCACTTGTCTCTTGGTTTAGTAAGAAACAAAATTGTGTTTCACTCTCGACATGTGAAGCTGAGTTATATCAGCAGCTCTAGCTTGTACCCAAGTACTATATATGCAACAAACACTTCGTGATTTTGATATTCATTTATCAAACTCCATCATATACTGTGATAACACAAGTGCGATCAACTTATCGAAAAATCCAGTCAATCATTCTCGAATAAAGAACATTGATATTCAACATCGTTTCTTAAGAGATAATATTGAAAAAGGAACAATATGTCTCGAATATGTCCAGACTGAACATCAACTAGCGGACATTTTTACTAAGCCTCTACTGGAATCATTTTATTTCTCTGCGTAGAGAGGTTGGATTAATCTCTAGAACTGAACTTGATATATAAAGACTAAACGATAAAAATACATTGTCAAGATCTTTTCTAAACGGTGCTTTCATTTTTTTATATCTTAGCTATTAAGTAGCTTTGGTTATTATTAGTAAACAATTATGAGCTTTACATTTTTTTTAAATGGTATATATGCTCTGAATGTTTTTAACCATTTTTTCCTTATTTAGAAAACCCTATATATATATATATGTGTGTGTGTGTGTGTGTGTGTGTGTGTGTGTGTGTGTGTGTTCCTTCTTTCTCCTTTCTGCATCTACTTCCTTTGAGTCCATTTTTAAATGAGTTTAGTTATATCCAAAATGGCACACATCTGCGACGAATGTGCTCAGAGATCACATATCTCGGTCACTAGTTCTGAACCGGAGGAATACTACTCTCCGGAGACACCTAAAAGTAGTCCAGAATGTTCGCATACCCCCAGATATACACCAAAGTCCAAACGTGCTAAGAAAGCATTATATTGTTCCCCATGGACTAGAGAGAAGATAAGTGAGATTCACCACTACCAGAAACATCAGATGGATCTCCAGCATCAACTACATTATGAACAAAAACTCACATCTGATCGCTTAACTCTCTTAGAACGCATGGCGTCATTTTTCTGTAGCACGGACAAAGAAGGAGTTCATGAACCAATGCCACATGCTCCGTCTTCTTCTAGGATTCCTAACTCCTGGGATCGTAACTACATGAGAAATGAAGGAGCAAAGGAAACTTGGTCGCCATGGACACCAAGAGTTACCAATATCAAAGAAATTTCCGAAGACAAGTCATCCACCTCCCATTGATCTTATATTACTTTTTACTTTGTTAAATAATAATTGTTTTCAATATCTTAAAAGATTTCTTTTGTTTGTTTTTCATGTATTTTAATTGAATCTTTCATGTTTTTGAAATAAATTCTTTTTATACAATGTTGTAGAGTTCCTAAAAATCTCATAAAAACAGGAAAAACAAAGCTCAGGAAAAACGGTCAACCGCAAAAAATCCACCAATCGACCAGAAAAGTCTCTGGAAAACAAACTTTTCATTTACCGGTCGACCGTTTACCTTTCTAGAAAAAAATGTTACTTTTCCATAAACCAGTCGACCGGTTGGAATTTTACCAGTCGACTGGAAATGTTTCTGTTTGAAACCAGTCGACTGGTGAAATCCACACGGTCGACCGGTTACGTTTTTTTCTTTTTTTAAAATCCCAATCCACACGTTGGTTCTCTCAACTCACCCATTCACTTCCTTTTATTTCTCTCATACTCTCAAACCCTTTGAAAACCAAAAAAAATCCCAAATTTCTTTCTCCTACAAAATCAATAGCTCCACCACAAAAGAGATTAAAGAAATCAAGTTCTACTCAATTCCAACCTATTGATTCCAACATCAAACGATGGTTAATGGATCCAATAGCAGTGAAGAGATGGAATGCTACGAAAGATTATACAATCCATGAAGGTTATTTCATCAAATTCTCTGATTTTATTCTCTACGATGTTCAAGAATTAGCAAACCAAGCTCATATTCAAAATCTCCTAAATATTGATAAGAACAACATGGAAATCAATCATCTCATGATTAAGTTGTTCTATGCTAATCTAAACTTAGAGAAGTTTAAACCCTAGAATGCTGCTCATTGTCTATGGTCCGTTATTTGTGGTGAGCACATATTCATTTCAAAGGAACGAATGGCTACGGTTCTTGGTTCGCCTAATAATGGAAGAAAGTTCTCTAGCGATTTTTGTACGGTTCATACTCGAGACAAGGTGAGTCATCTATTTATTGAAGATCATAAAGTCAGTACAAAGGCTATTAACCTACGGCCTACTGCTCGAATTTTACATCATGCTATTACGCAATCTATATTACCAAGAATTGGTAATTTCGATGTCGTCTATAAAGAGAATTTTAAGGCTTTGTACGTGATTTATGGAGACATAGAAATTAATTGGATAAGTATGATCTTTGATGAGATTTTGCTTGTAAACGATCGTATAAGACCACATTTATTCTACAATGAATATATCATGCGACTTCTACTCGATTGTGGTCTCAAGTCTGCCCAATCTAAAATCTCCAAACCAAAATGTATCGACAAAGCAACGAGAAAGAGAATGAAACTTCCTGAACCTTGTTTGAATATCATACCCTTCGAATAATATCAACAACAAGGTCCCCAAGAAAGCACTTCATCAAAGGCCTCCAAACCTAAACCGGAAGAGGTTAAACTCCTTCAACCATCCTCGTCAACTAAAGATTCACTTGAACAAATTGCACGGAATCAATTCCTTCTTGAAGCAAGACTTAAGCGTACCGACAACAAAATCGAACGTTTAGATACAAAGCTTGACAAACGATTCTCAAAACTTAAGCCTTTCTTTGGTACTCTTTGGGATGCAATTTCATATGCATCGTCATCCTCCTCTACGCACATACAAAACCTAGGCAAACGTCCAATGCCTCCTACTTTTACATGGTCATCTTCAGAGGAAGGCACAAGTTCTGAAGCGACTATTGGACGTAGTCGTGGGGAAACCGAGACTGAGTAAGAAGACGTTCAAGGCGAAGGAGACAAGGAAGAAGAAGGAAACAAAGAAATCGATTGGGATACAACTGAATCTGATTCTCCACCTCAGTAGTTCTTTTCATCCATGTTTTTTGGTATTATATTTTATTTTAGCAAGACTTAACTCAGCACTTGTACATAAATAGTGTTGTATTTCATTTTGGGTTTGTACGTATTAACTCTTAGATACATGACTTGTTTGGCTATATCTGGTGTGTACCGTATGCTACAATCCTTGTGCATTTCATGCTTAAGTTATGGTATTTGTATGATATCTACTCCTTTTTGTCGATGACAACGGGGGAGAAAAATGTTACTAACAATATGTTTTGCAGATTTGTTTAATATATATTTCAGGGGAAGTACATATTCAGGGGGAGTTAGAAACACTTTCAGAGCTTGTTGTCATCAATCAAAAAGGGGGAGAATGTTGAATCAAGGAATTCATGGCATTTTGATTAATGACAAGGAGAAGTATCAAGATCGACAAAAAGAAGAGATTCAATGGTATTGAAAGTTAGAGGTTGATTATTTAGTGATTTAGTTGTGTTAAAAATATTAAAATCTATCCTCAAATAATCATATACCTCAATAGTTTGAATATATATGTGTGTATATATAAATGCACATTCATTGTGCATATTGCCAGAAACCGGTCGATCGGTTTCAATACATGCGGTCGACCGTTTCTGGGAAGAAATGCACAATGAACGTGCACACATGTATATAACATATATATATTCAAATACCAGTCTACTGGTTATTTTTTACATGTCGATTGGTCTTTGAACTGAAAGCAACTCTTCGTACAGACATCTTCATTCATCAATGGTTGCTTCCTTTTCCTTTTATCTAAAATCATTTCTATTCAATACTTCTCTTCACCGATGTTTACAACTCTTTATCTTCTATAAATACAACATGAAATCATCAATTCAAATAACTAATTCTTTCTATCTATTCTATCTATTGCTGATTTCATTCTTGATCACTCAAAGCTCTCAAAAGTTCATAATCTTCTTATATCGTTGTTGAATCCTGGAATCTATATACTATTCTTTTGATTCAAACACGATATCATCTTCCAAATCTTCACGAATTCAAATTCTATTTGAGGATAAGATTATAGGAAGGTTTTACAAGAATTGACAAATTCGTGTTATTAAGAACACACATTGTCAAATTACAAGTCTACTCATCTTGTGTGAAGTCCTCCGTGTTGTGAGAAGAAAAGTTGTGAAGTCCTCGTGTTGTAAGAGGCGTGAAATCCCGTTTGACTGCTCGGGTATTGTGAACCTGTTCCTCCGGGTGAAGCGAGGTAGTTGATTAGTGAAAATCCAGAGAGACGGCTGGGACTAGACGTAGGACGGTGCTCTGAACCAGTATAAAAATCGCTGGTGTGATTTTCCTTTTACTGCATTTACTTATCTGTGATACTGTTTCTGTGATTATCTATTACTTCTTACTTGAATATTGTTCGTCATATTACACGATCCGTGTGTGTATTATACTTGACAAATACACGCACACACTCTCAGGGTCGTCCGCCGATCAACTAGTTCCCTGGTCGGGGTTACCCAGTCTTTCATGCCACTTTAGCCAAAGTTTTTGATGTCAATAAATCTTGATGGCCTTGCCAAAAGGCCAGTCAACACCCTACCCCCCAAATCCTGTCGCGTTGAAGAATGGGGCATGCTTTGTAATTTCTCATTCTGGATCGTCTCTTAGTGTTGGAAGATCGGAAGACCACATTCGTATTGGCTTGATTTTTTTTCATGAATTACATGAACCAACGATTGATCGGTCAGTTATTTTGAGAATTATGACAGATCCAGGAAATGATGAAGATTTGCAGTTATATGTCTATTTGCTTTGGTCTGGCTCGCTGTTGGATTGACACGTTAACCCTATATTCATATTCAATAGTCATATCAACAAAGTACGAAGAGTCCCTTCATTCTATTATAAAAGGCTGGTCTACTTCCATTATTTACTTTTACTTTTTTTATTACAGCCGAACCCATCATTTTCAATGGAAATGGAAAAATCTTATTTATCGAAGATCAAGATCATTTCTTCCGATTTCTTCACAGGTATGGATTAATCTTCTTTTTCTTTCCTTTAAATACATTTTGATATAATTTCACACATAAATTTCCCCTTTCTATTTTCCCATTTCAGTCTGCACCCAATATATCTCATGGTTTGAATTGCCAACGTCGAGTTCACCGGAATTGTAATCCAATGCTGAGGTAGCGGTCACAGCCGATTCTGGTAGCATAGTGGTCGTAGTATGTGATGAAAGTGGAATTTCCTTTGAAAAAATGCGTGGGGATGAAAAGATACCCCTTTCTTCAAAGCAATTTGAATTTTGAGGCGCAACTAATTCTGAGGACGCGTGGCAATGGGAAAGAGGGCATGACTGGACGGGTATGCTTAGGTAATGATGAAAGCTACTATGTGTCAGGTGGGAGGAGACAAAAATGACTTCAAAACCGATGCTTGTAGACTTGACGCTGTAGAATAGGTAATTTTCTTCAAAATGTTTAGAGGCAACACCCGGTCTTGGTTCGATAAGACTACTGGTCGACTCCTTTGAGGTCGAGCAGAAAAGGATAAACACCTGAGAAGTGCTCGACCCATGCTTGTCCAAGATGGTCGGCTTGATGCTTAGGGTCACCCAAAAGTTTAAGTGGAATGATTGATTTCACTCATTGTTCTTAGTTAGGGATGATAATTGTAACACCCCACACCCGCTAAGGTCACTCACAAAGGGAATGCCTTAGTTTTGGTGGAGTATTTTTAGTGAGTATAGAACAGAAAAATTACAACAGGACAGATATAAGTAATACTTGAAAATTTAAAACATCATTTCATTAACAAAACATGTTTGGTTACATCACAAAACCATAACAAGAGTCAAGTACATAATATCCATCCTGATAAAATAGAAGTACATAATCCCATTACATAGGTAATAGCCAAAAGATAAACCGAGCTTTACTTCTACGGTCCAAGCCCCAAAAGATAGATATAGCGGTCTGGTCCAAGCCCACTAGTGCTAGGTCCACTCTGATAACCTGAGGGTGGGGAAAAAGATAAACAACAACGGGGTCAGACATAAGTCTGAGTGAGTCCTATAACCCTAACAATACAACCATTAAAGTAATTAGGGTATGATATAAACAAGATACGGTACCTCTGGGGATAATGACTACACTAAGTAGCCAACAAAACACATGATGTACTACGATAACCGAAACGACGTATTTATCCACCCAAGGATAATTACTAGCTTACATCACCCCAGATCTACCCACCCAAGGGTAATTCCTACACTGCACCACACCAGTTCTAACCACCCAAGAGTAATTCCTACTTAAAGGTTGATCCCACCTAAAGATTTAGAAAATATAACTAGTAGTTTCTAGTACCTCTAGCTGACCACGTAGGTGCCGTCTGCCCCTACCTCCACTAGGTGTACCCCACTACTCCCAAGCGATCGGCTTCCTAACGTAGATACCCGTGCTGGCCCCACAGTGGGGTGTATCACTCCCCTAAAGTGGCAACCAATTCTATCAACGGTGCACGGCTTATATCTACACGGTGCAACAACGACTTATCTACCAGCCCGGGCCCACACACGCATATGAAGCCCGTTGGACTTGCGTTGCCACCGCTACCCCGTTTTGGCCTCTTATAGTCAAGCCCAATATGCGTGTCCCGTCACTCGACATGGGTCGAGCCCACAAAGATACGTTGGGATATTGGTTGAAATGGGCCCCCACAAGCTACTACTTAAGCTTGTCATTTTATCTAGTGCATCCCACTTAACCCCTTTTTATAATCATGCCCCCTTACATGTTAAGGTTTGGTTAAGTCATCAAATTATATTTCAATTGCCACTTAAGGCACCCACTAGATTTCCGCATGCCACCCAAGGCACTTACTTGATTCCCACATGCCACCCAAGGCACTTACTTGATTTCCACATGCCACCCAAGGCACTTACTTAATTCCCACATGCCACCCAAGGCACTTACTTGATTTCCACATGCCACCCAAGGCACTTACTTAACCCTTTAATCATGTTTAATTACATGTTCCACTTTGGTTAAGTATTCTAATCGTATTTTCTATTGCCACCCAAGGCAACCCACTAGTTTCCTCATGCCACCCAAGGCACCCCCACTAGTTACTACATGCCACCCAAGGCACCCACTTAACCCCTCATGTCCCACTACATGATAATATGGTTAAGTGTTTCTTAATTAATTAAGACCGTGATCTCCCATAAAGACCTCCCACATTAGACTGGTTGTTATGACCGCTTGGTTAAGCCGGTAGGGTCCGGGCAGTCTTACGTCATAACAAAGTCTAACCTCGTGTCTTTACCTTAATCACGTATTTAATTTATGGCCAAGACCTCTCACATTGGGCTGCCATTTGTAGCAACTGGTTAGGCCGGTCGGGTCCGGGCAGTTTTACACTACAAATGAGTCCAACCTCGTGTCTTAGTCGATTAATTACTCCTAATTAATCACCCCCATATTAATTATCCCTAATTAATATCAAGTTTTTCATAACATGGGTAGACCTAACTCAATAGGTAAATTCCCATGGGGTAGACCTAACTCAATAGGTAAATTCCCACTTATGTTAATTTATTTTTATGGTATGCTTAATCATACCCAACCATACTTTAATTAACATATTTACCAACCCCATCGTTTCCCCCACGTAAATCGTTCTCATTTCATGACATAATAAAGAGGAAGATCATCACAAATATCATGGGTTTAGCATACAACTTTGTCATGGGTTAAGAGGATGTCAACTTGCATATATGAGCATATATTAACCCAACTACATTTAACCCAAACTTGCACATTATCATACACATGATTTGCATAACATGTTGCATATGAGCTTGCATATTATCATACACATATCTTGCATAACATGTTGAACTTGCATATAAGCATTCTCATAACTTGCATAACATGTTAAACATGCATTTAAGCCTACACATAACTTGCATAAGCATTCACATACTTGCATAGGCATTCACATACTTGCATAAGCATTCACATACTTGCATATCACATTAAACTTGCATTTAAGCATATACATAACTTGCATAACATCATGCACATAACTTGCATAACATATTGAATTTGCATATATGACTTGCATCTTAAAGGAGGGTAAACATGCATAGCATATAAAGGTGTCATCTTGCATATGTATGCATCACATTTAAAAGGGTAAACTTATATGTCATGATTTATGCATAATACCAAACACTTAGCATGCATAAAACCACTTACTTAGCATGCATAGATCCAATTACTTATTATGCATAAACACACCACTTAACTTGCATAAACCCAAACACTTATCATGGATACAATCAAATACTTAGCATGCATAAAATCAAATACTTAGCATGCATAACACCAAATACTTAGCATGTATAAAATCACATGCATAACTTGCATATCATGTTACATATAACTTGCATATACTCTCACATATAGTTTGCATAACATGTTACATATGCATAAATGTTCAACATAGTGTTTTGCATCATAAAACATGGCATTAACCTTGCATATAACATAAAACTTGCAAATCACATATCATACAAACTTGCATAAACACATTTATCCACAAACATAGCCATGTCTTATCACATCCTACCATAATCAATTTAACAATTGATTATTAAAGCCATAGGAACTCACCAAAACCAAGATTAGCAAAGTTATGAAGTGGAATTAGTTGCTCTAGTTGAAGAAGATATTGATTAGAGGTTGATTAGCTTGCAACTCTCTTCATTGATTTGTGGAGGCCATGATCAAGTTTCATTTTGCCATAGTTTAATTACAAGATCTAATTGTGAATGAATTAGGGTAGGGTTAGGGTCTTATTTATAGGATTAGGTAGTGTTTTAGGCCCTTAGATTAACCCTAGATTAGTTTAGGTCCGTCAGATTTAGGAAATCTCTAGAACCCAGCCCTCCAAGCCAGCCTAAAACCCAACCTGGTGCACCCAGGCTCTCTGGACGCTGCGCACCTGTCGATAGGCAAGTCGACAGGCAAGTCGACACCCCTGTCGACAGGCCTGTCGACAGCCCTGTCGACATGGTTAGGGCGGGACGCTTCCCGCCTACCCCCGCTGGTTCTAATTTGAAATCCTAATTTAAATTTCTAAACCTGTTTTAAGCTTTAATTTTTCTGCAAACTTCATTGGGCCATAACCGGGCCATACGGACTCCGATTCTCGAAAACTCGGACTCTATTTCGTGTATTTTTCCGAGACAAACGCAATGACGCAGCCCGTTACCCACAATTCCCACATCTGAGATTATTTATCCTATGATTAGAGAATTTTAGTATTAGCTAAAATTCGGGGTGTTACATTCTCCCCTCCTTAAAGGATTTCATCCCCGAAATCTCTAAGCTAAGGAGAATGCATATCCTACCATCCAAACAACCATCTACTCAATCCATCAAAACACGGGCATCCATTGTCCTTAAAACAATTTCTAATGATGTATGAGCATATGCAAAAAGTGTGTGTATATGTTCCCTATCTAATGTATGAACATATGCAAACCATGATAGTGCCATGCATCCATTATGTATGCGAGAGAACCCTATCGACACATACAATATCTACATGAGTGCACAATCATTCACCAAAATGCATCATCCATATGATAACACAATCATTATACATCCACAAATATAGCTTCCTACACACAATTTTATGCAATATGCAATATGAAGTGATTGAGCCGATCTAGTGCCTAGAGTGTGTGTACATGCATCCACGAGCAACCACTAGCAAACACTTGCATCCACTGGCATCCATCATACATAACATGTCTCAAACACATGTTTCAACCATAGGACTATCCTATCTGAAGGTCAAAGGTACTAACGAGAGGACATACTAAGGATAAGATAAGCACAAGATATGCGATGAAGGAGAAGCAAAAGGACATACCCTCCGAAAGAAAGGGTACCTCGAACGCATCTTCGCTTCCGTCTCCCAGGTAGCGTCACTCTCTTCATCTCCCCTTTGTACTTTGACTAGTTGAACCTCTCTGTTTCTCAACTTCCAAATCTCTGACCCAAGGATGCAAGTAGGAGCTCGTCGAATCGTCGCATCACGCTCTGCTTCCACTTCTCTAAGCAAACTTGGCTCTACCACCTCTGCGGTCTTATGTAGGCACTTCCTCCCATGGAATACATCATGTACACCACTAAGTCTGTCGGGCAACTCCACCAATGGAAGATGCTCCTCCCATGTACCTCCAAAATCCAAGATACATAGCCTCAAAAGGTCTTCTAAAATATGTTTCACCCTCTTGGTCTGGCCGTCCGTCTGAGGATGATATGCGGTACTCAAACACAACTGAGTCCCTACCGCCTCTTGCACCCTCTTGCAAAACTCTCTACTGAAGATAGGATCTCGATCGCTCACCATACTGGAGGGTACACCATGCAATCCAATAATCTCTCGAATGTAAACTGAAGATAGCCATGGAGCGGTTCCTTTACTCTTCACAGGTATACAATGGGTGCTCTTAGTAAGCCTGTCTACTACCACCCAAATTCCTGTATTACTCTTTCTCGATCTGGGTAACCCGTCAATAAAATCTATCGAGACGCTGTCCCACTTCCATTGCGGAACCTCCAATGGTTGAAGCAACCCACCTGGTTTCTTTTGCTCCGCCTTCACTTGTTGGCACACCAAGCATCGAGCGACATACACGGCCACATCTTTCTTCATACCGGCCCAGAAGAAAACCCTCTTCATGTCTTGGTACATCTTGTCCCCACCGGGATGAATGGTCATCCTAGTACGGTGTGCATCATCAAAAATAACCTTCCTCAAACCCTCGTCTTGCGGTACAAAGTCTACCGTCTCTATGCAAGCACTCCATATCGTCTAGGGTGTACCTACTCAAATGGCTGGACGACTCCTCCCCCTTATGAGCTTCTCCACCAACTCAACCTATTGTGGGTCGTCCCTTTGTGCTTCTCCAATCCGCCCCAAAAGAGTAGGTCTAACTTCCAAGGAAGCTAGCAAACCGGGTACATAATCAACGGAAGGTCTGAAATCAAACATCGAGATAAATTCCAAGCTTCGTTGTTCCACGGACAACGGACTCAAGGACAACCTCTTTCTGCTCAAGGCGTCCGCCACCACGTTACCCTTGCCAGGTGTATACGCTATCTCAGACTCATAGGATGCTAAGAATCCCATCCACTTTTACTGTCCTAAGATTATGCGCTCGAAGAGTCTCCAACACTTCCCTAAGATGTAGGGCATGCTCTTCTCCACCAGGATATCATCCAAAATCATTACAAATGTCTCTCACGCAGACCACCCTAGTCGAACTCAGCATCCCCCAAATGCAAGCCCCAAAGGCCTAAACCAATATCAGACAAACACCCAAGGGATACCTCCTTCGAATTCAGACGACCTACGTGAGATGATACTAGTAAAAATGGCTAAATAATTAAGCCCTTGTCCAATTCTGGATGTCCTTGCCAGTCTCGCTCCAAAACCATCGTTTATCCCTTACTGGCTTTGCTCAGCCTATTGAGCACATACGAAAACTTATTTTGCTCCTAGAAAAGACCAAGATGTCAACCACAAAGACCATCACAACTTATTTAGGTACTCCCTGAACACCCTTCTCATCAAATCAACAAAGTATGCGGGGGCGTTCGTCAAACCAAATGGCATCACCAGCCACTCATAAAAAAAATCATCCGGAGTCCTAAAGGCAGTCTTCTCTATACTATCCTCAGCCACTCTCAACTGATGAAATCCCGTGGCTAAGTCCTACTACCAAAAATACTGAGGCGCCAGCCAACTGATCAAAGAGATCATCTATCCTCGGCAATGGGTGTCTCTTTTTCTTTGTGAGTTTATTTAGTTCTCTTTAGCCTACACAAAGTCTGAGGGACCCATCCGCCTTCATAACAAAAACTACTGGAGCGCCCCACTCCGATATACTTCGTCTTATGAACCCCTTCTCAAGCAAATCGCCTACTTACTTATGGAGTTCCCTCCTCTCACGAGGAGCCATGTGGCACACTGGCCAAGATACTGGTTTAGCATTATCCACCAGATATATTCGGAAGTCAATCTCCCGCTTCGGAGGTAAGCCCTTCACCTCCTCACACACATCCGAGTATTCCCGGACCGCTCTAACAAATCACAAATTCTAGACCGACGTGTCAAGCGATTCTAGATAACTTAGCATAACAGATTCTATGGGATTACAAGAGATCTCGAGAGTGTTACCCCAGCGGGTCATAATCCTAACAACTCTCCCTTCAAAATCTAGAACGGCACCTCTACTGGATAACCAGTCCATGCCCAAAACTAGCCCATAGCCCGTGAAGCCCAACAAGCATCACACCTAAACTCAATGCTAAGTATAGAAACTTTCAAACCCAAACACATCATGGAGCCCAATTGGGTTTGAAACAACTAAGGGATCATCTACCAAACTGGTGTCTGAGTGCAGTGACTCAACTAACAATGATGAGATAAACGAATTCGATGCGTCAGAATCAAACAAGTTCGAATCGGATAATAAAGAAATCCAAGTTCCGACCTAGACGGTCCTATCCCCATCTGGTACCTTAGTCGTGAGGGAATACAACCACCCTCCAGGAGATTCCATATCTTGCCCTTGCTTCTTTGGACAATCCTAATAAGGTGTCCTATTCCTCCCAAAAGGGTAACAACTAACCCCCTTCTTCCCATTCTCCATTCATAACCTCCCATCAATGAGGTTTCGTCCTTCATTAACCAAACAACTATTTGAGCCTTCCACCCCTCATCTATCCAATAGATACCTACCAGTCCTCCTCCTTCTTGAACCAACTTCTAATCCGACTAACGTCTAAGTCCCTTGAAGTGGTTTTCCATTCTTATCTATCTTAGAAAGGTCATCTATACACGGAGGGGAAGCTCAAAATCGAGAGAGGAAGAGATTCAAAACGGAGAATTCGAAAGATAAAGATATGGCTATCGGGGATTATGCTTTTCTTTCAAAAACTCTTCTCTTAAAAGACATGTTTTTGAAAATACTCCTTTCCAAAAATATTCCTAGAAAATAGTTTTTCTAAAAATTTTATCTGTTCTGGTAACCTTAAGCTCTGATACCACGTGTAACACCCCACACCCGCTAAGGTCACTCACAAAGGGAATGCCTTAGTTTTGGTGGAGTATTTTTAGTGAGTATAGAACAGAAAAATTACAACAGGACAGATATAAGTAATACTTGAAAATTTAAAACATCATTTCATTAACAAAACATGTTTGGTTACATCACAAAACCATAACAAGAGTCAAGTACATAATATCCATCCTGATAAAATAGAAGTACATAATCCCATTACATAGGTAATAGCCAAAAGATAAACCGAGCTTTACTTCTACGGTCCAAGCCCCAAAAGATAGATATAGCGGTCTGGTCCAAGCCCACTAGTGCTAGGTCCACTCTGATAACCTGAGGGTGGGGAAAAAGATAAACAACAACGGGGTCAGACATAAGTCTGAGTGAGTCCTATAACCCTAACAATACAACCATTAAAGTAATTAGGGTATGATATAAACAAGATACGGTACCTCTGGGGATAATGACTACACTAAGTAGCCAACAAAACACATGATGTACTACGATAACCGAAACGACGTATTTATCCACCCAAGGATAATTACTAGCTTACATCACCCCAGATCTACCCACCCAAGGGTAATTCCTACACTGCACCACACCAGTTCTACCCACCCAAGAGTAATTCCTACTTAAAGGTTGATCCCACCTAAAGATTTAGAAAATATAACTAGTAGTTTCTAGTACCTCTAGCTGACCACGTAGGTGCCGTCTGCCCCTACCTCCACTAGGTGTACCCCACTACTCCCAAGCGATCGGCTTCCTAACGTAGATACCCGTGCTGGCCCCACAGTGGGGTGTATCACTCCCCTAAAGTGGCAACCAATTCTATCAACGGTGCACGGCTTATATCTACACGGTGCAACAACGGCTTATCTACCAGCCCGGGCCCACACACGCATATGAAGCCCGTTGGACTTGCGTTGCCACCGCTACCCCGTTTTGGCCTCTTATAGTCAAGCCCAATATGCGTGTCCCGTCACTCGACATGGGTCGAGCCCACAAAGATACGTTGGGATATTGGTTGAAATGGGCCCCCACAAGCTACTACTTAAGCTTGTCATTTTATCTAGTGCATCCCACTTAACCCCTTTTTATAATCATGCCCCCTTACATGTTAAGGTTTGGTTAAGTCATCAAATTATATTTCAATTGCCACTTAAGGCACCCACTAGATTTCCGCATGCCACCCAAGGCACTTACTTGATTCCCACATGCCACCCAAGGCACTTACTTGATTTCCACATGCCACCCAAGGCACTTACTTAATTCCCACATGCCACCCAAGGCACTTACTTGATTTCCACATGCCACCCAAGGCACTTACTTAACCCTTTAATCATGTTTAATTACATGTTCCACTTTGGTTAAGTATTCTAATCGTATTTTCTATTGCCACCCAAGGCAACCCACTAGTTTCCTCATGCCACCCAAGGCACCCCCACTAGTTACTACATGCCACCCAAGGCACCCACTTAACCCCTCATGTCCCACTACATGATAATATGGTTAAGTGTTTCTTAATTAATTAAGACCGTGATCTCCCATAAAGACCTCCCACATTAGACTGGCTGTTATGACCGCTTGGTTAAGCCGGTAGGGTCCGGGCAGTCTTACGTCATAACAGAGTCTAACCTCGTGTCTTTACCTTAATCACGTATTTAATTTATGGCCAAGACCTCTCACATTGGGCTGCCATTTGTAGCAACTGGTTAGGCCGGTCGGGTCCGGGCAGTTTTACACTACAAATGAGTCCAACCTCGTGTCTTAGTCGATTAATTACTCCTAATTAATCACCCCCATATTAATTATCCCTAATTAATATCAAGTTTTTCATAACATGGGTAGACCTAACTCAATAGGTAAATTCCCATGGGGTAGACCTAACTCAATAGGTAAATTCCCACTTATGTTAATTTATTTTTATGGTATGCTTAATCATACCCAACCATACTTTAATTAACATATTTACCAACCCCATCGTTTCCCCCACGTAAATCGTTCTCATTTCATGACATAATAAAGAGGAAGATCATCACAAATATCATGGGTTTAGCATACAACTTTGTCATGGGTTAAGAGGATGTCAACTTGCATATATGAGCATATATTAACCCAACTACATTTAACCCAAACTTGCACATTATCATACACATGATTTGCATAACATGTTGCATATTATCATACACATATCTTACATAACATGTTGAACTTGCATATAAGCATTCTCATAACTTGCATAACATGTTAAACATGCATTTAAGCCTACACATAACTTGCATAAGCATTCACATACTTGCATAGGCATTCACATACTTGCATAAGCATTCACATACTTGCATATCACATTAAACTTGCATTTAAGCATATACATAACTTGCATAACATCATGCACATAACTTGCATAACATATTGAATTTGCATATATGACTTGCATCTTAAAGGAGGGTAAACATGCATAGCATATAAAGGTGTCATCTTGCATATGTATGCATCACATTTAAAAGGGTAAACTTATATGTCATGATTTATGCATAATACCAAACACTTAGCATGCATAAAACCACTTACTTAGCATGCATAGATCCAATTACTTATTATGCATAAACACACCACTTAACTTGCATAAACCCAAACACTTATCATGCATACAATCAAATACTTAGCATGCATAAAATCAAATACTTAGCATGCATAACACCAAATACTTAGCATGTATAAAATCACATGCATAACTTGCATATCATGTTACATATAACTTGCATATACTCTCACATATAGTTTGCATAACATGTTACATATGCATAAATGTTCAACATAGTGTTTTGCATCATAAAACATGGCATTAACCTTGCATATAACATAAAACTTGCAAATCACATATCATACAAACTTGCATAAACACATTTATCCACAAACATAGCCATGTCTTATCACATCCTACCATAATCAATTTAACAATTGATTATTAAAGCCATAGGAACTCACCAAAACCAAGATTAGCAAAGTTATGAAGTGGAATTAGTTGCTCTAGTTGAAGAAGATATTGATTAGAGGTTGATTAGCTTGCAACTCTCTTCATTGATTTGTGGAGGCCATGATCAAGTTTCATTTTGCCATAGTTTAATTACAAGATCTAATTGTGAATGAATTAGGGTAGGGTTAGGGTCTTATTTATAGGATTAGGTAGTGTTTTAGGCCCTTAGATTAACCCTAGATTAGTTTAGGTCCGTCAGATTTAGGAAATCTCTAGAACCCAGCCCTCCAAGCCAGCCTAAAACCCAACCTGGTGCACCCAGGCTCTCTGGACGCTGCGCACCTGTCGATAGGCAAGTCGACAGGCAAGTCGACACCCCTGTCGACAGCCCTGTCGACATGGTTAGGGCGGGACGCTTCCCGCCTACCCCCGCTGGTTCTAATTTGAAATCCTAATTTAAATTTCTAAACCTGTTTTAAGCTTTAATTTTTCTGCAAACTTCATTGGGCCATAACCGGGCCATACGGACTCCGATTCTCGAAAACTCGGACTCTATTTCGTGTATTTTTCCGAGACAAACGCAATGACGCAGCCCGTTACCCCCAATTCCCACATCTGAGATTATTTATCCTATGATTAGAGAATTTTAGTATTAGCTAAAATTCGGGGTGTTACATTCTCCCCTCCTTAAAGGATTTCGTCCCCGAAATCTCTAAGCTAAGGAGAATGCATATCCTACCATCCAAACAACCATCTACTCAATCCATCAAAACACGGGCATCCATTGTCCTTAAAACAATTTCTAATGATGTATGAGCATATGCAAAAAGTGTGTGTATATGTTCCCTATCTAATGTATGAACATATGCAAACCATGATAGTGCCATGCATCCATTATGTATGCGAGAGAACCCTATCGACACATACAATATCTACATGAGTGCACAATCATTCACCAAAATGCATCATCCATATGATAACACAATCATTATACATCCACAAATATAGCTTCCTACACACAATTTTATGCAATATGCAATATGAAGTGATTGAGCCGATCTAGTGCCTAGAGTGTGTGTACATGCATCCACGAGCAACCACTAGCAAACACTTGCATCCACTGGCATCCATCATACATAACATGTCTCAAACACATGTTTCAACCATAGGACTATCCTATCTGAAGGTCAAAGGGACTAACGAGAGGACATACTAAGGATAAGATAAGCACAAGATATGCGATGAAGGAGAAGCAAAAGGACATACCCTCCGAAAGAAAGGGTACCTCGAACGCATCTTCGCTTCCGTCTCCCAGGTAGCGTCACTCTCTTCATCTCCCCTTTGTACTTTGACTAGTTGAACCTCTCTGTTTCTCAACTTCCAAATCTCTGACCCAAGGATGCAAGTAGGAGCTCGTCGAATCGTCGCATCACGCTCTGCTTCCACTTCTCTAAGCAAACTTGGCTCTACCACCTCTGCGGTCTTATGTAGGCACTTCCTCCCATGGAATACATCATGTACACCACTAAGTCTGTCGGGCAACTCCACCAATGGAAGATGCTCCTCCCATGTACCTCCAAAATCCAAGATACATAGCCTCAAAAGGTCTTCTAAAATATGTTTCACCCTCTTGGTCTGGCCGTCCGTCTGAGGATGATATGCGGTACTCAAACACAACTGAGTCCCTACCGCCTCTTGCACCCTCTTGCAAAACTCTCTACTGAAGATAGGATCTCGATCGCTCACCATACTGGAGGGTACACCATGCAATCCAATAATCTCTTGAATGTAAACTGAAGATAGCCATGGAGCGGTTCCTTTACTCTTCACAGGTATACAATGGGTGCTCTTAGTAAGCCTGTCTACTACCACCCAAATTCCTGTATTACTCTTTCTCGATCTGGGTAACCCATCAATAAAATCTATCGAGACGCTGTCCCACTTCCATTGCGGAACCTCCAATGGTTGAAGCAACCCACCTGGTTTCTTTTGCTCCGCCTTCACTTGTTGGCACACCAAGCATCGAGCGACATACTCGGCCACATCTTTCTTCATACCGGCCCAGAAGAAAACCCTCTTCATGTCTTGGTACATCTTGTCCCCACCGGGATGAATGGTCATCCTAGTACGGTGTGCATCATCAAAAATAACCTTCCTCAAACCCTCGTCTTGCGGTACAAAGTCTACCGTCTCTATGCAAGCACTCCATATCGTCTAGGGTGTACCTACTCAAATGGCTGGACGACTCCTCCCCCTTATGAGCTTCTCCACCAACTCAACCTACTGTGGGTCGTCCCTTTGTGCTTCTCCAATCCGCCCCAAAAGAGTAGGTCTAACTTCCAAGGAAGCTAGCAAACCGGGTACATAATCAACGGAAGGTCTGAAATCAAACATCGAGATAAATTCCAAGCTTCGTTGTTCCACGGACAACGGACTCAAGGACAACCTCTTTCTGCTCAAGGCGTCCGCCACCACGTTACCCTTGCCAGGTGTATACGCTATCTCAGACTCATAGGATGCTAAGAATCCCATCCACTTTTACTGTCCTAAGATTATGCGCTCGAAGAGTCTCCAACACTTCCCTAAGATGTAGGGCATGCTCTTCTCCACCAGGATATCATCCAAAATCATTACAACTGTCTCTCACGCAGACCACCCTAGTCGAACTCGGCATCCCCCAAATGCAAGCCCCAAAGGCCTAAACCAATATCAGACAAACACCCAAGGGATACCTCCTTCGAATTCAGACGACCTACGTGAGATGATACTAGTAAAAATGGCTAAATAATTAAGCCCTTGTCCAATTCTGGATGTCCTTGCCAGTCTCGCTCCAAAACCATCGTTTATCCCTTACTGGCTTTGCTCAGCCTATTGAGCACATACGAAAACTTATTTCGCTCCTAGAAAAGACCAAGATGTCAACCACAAAGACCATCACAACTTATTTAGGTACTCCCTGAACACCCTTCTCATCAAATCAACAAAGTATGCGGGGGCGTTCGTCAAACCAAATGGCATCACCAGCCACTCATAAAAAAAATCATCCGGAGTCCTAAAGGCAGTCTTCTCTATACTATCCTCAGCCACTCTCAACTGATGAAATCCCGTGGCTAAGTCCTACTACCAAAAATACTGAGGCGCCAGCCAACTGATCAAAGAGATCATCTATCCTCGGCAATGGGTGTCTCTTTTTCTTTGTGAGTTTATTTAGTTCTCTTTAGCCTACACAAAGTCTGAGGGACCCATCCGCCTTCATAACAAAAACTACTGGAGCGCCCCACTCCGATATACTTCGTCTTATGAACCCCTTCTCAAGCAAATCGCCTACTTACTTATGGAGTTCCCTCCTCTCACGAGGAGCCATGTGGCACACTGGCCAAGATACTGGTTTAGCATTATCCACCAGATATATTCGGAAGTCAATCTCCCGCTTCGGAGGTAAGCCCTTCACCTCCTCACACACATCCGAGTATACCCGGACCGCTCTAACAAATCACAAATTCTAGACCGACGTGTCAAGCGATTCTAGATAACTTAGCATAACAGATTCTATGGGATTACAAGAGATCTCGAGAGTGTTACCCCAGCGGGTCATAATCCTAACAACTCTCCCTTCAAAATCTAGAACGGCACCTCTACTGGATAACCAGTCCATGCCCAAAACTAGCCCATAGCCCGTGAAGCCCAACAAGCATCACACCTAAACTCAATGCTAAGTATAGAAACTTTCAAACCCAAACACATCATGGAGCCCAATTGGGTTTGAAACAACTAAGGGATCATCTACCAAACTGGTGTCTGAGTGCAATGACTCAACTAACAATGATGAGATAAATGAATTCGATGCGTCAGAATCAAACAAGTTCGAATCGGATAATAAAGAAATCCAAGTTCCGACCTAGACGGTCCTATCCCCATCTGGTACCTTAGTCGTGAGGGAATACAACCACCCTCCAGGAGATTCCATATCTTGCCCTTGCTTCTTTGGACAATCCTAATAAGGTGTCCTATTCCTCCCAAAAGGGTAACAACTAACCCCCTTCTTCCCATTCTCCATTCATAACCTCCCATCAATGAGGTTTCGTCCTTCATTAACCAAACAACTATTTGAGCCTTCCACCCCTCATCTATCCAATAAATACCTACCAGTCCTCCTCCTTCTTGAACCAACTTCTAATCCGACTAACGTCTAAGTCCCTTGAAGTGGTTTTCCATTCTTATCTATCTTAGAAAGGTCATCTATACGCGGAGGGGAAGCTCAAAATCGAGAGAGGAAGAGATTCAAAACGGAGAATTCGAAAGATAAAGATATGGCTATCGGGGATTATGCTTTTCTTTCAAAAACTCTTCTCTTAAAAGACATGTTTTTGAAAATACTCCTTTCCAAAAATATTCCTAGAAAATAGTTTTTCTAAAAAATTTATCTGTTCTGGTAACCTTAAGCTCTGATACCACGTGTAACACCCCACACCCGCTAAGGTCACTCACAAAGGGAATGCCTTAGTTTTGGTGGAGTATTTTTAGTGAGTATAGAACAGAAAAATTACAACAGGACAGATATAAGTAATACTTGAAAATTTAAAACATCATTTCATTAACAAAACATGTTTGGTTACATCACAAAACCATAACAAGAGTCAAGTACATAATATCCATCCTGATAAAATAGAAGTATATAATCCCATTACATAGGTAATAGCCAAAAGATAAACCGAGCTTTACTTCTACGGTCCAAGCCCCAAAAGATAGATATAGCGGTCTGGTCCAAGCCCACTAGTGCTAGGTCCACTCTGATAACCTGAGGGTGGGGAAAAAGATAAACAACAACGGGGTCAGACATAAGTCTGAGTGAGTCCTATAACCCTAACAATACAACCATTAAAGTAATTAGGGTATGATATAAACAAGATACGGTACCTCTGGGGATAATGACTACACTAAGTAGCCAACAAAACACATGATGTACTACGATAACCGAAACGACGTATTTATCCACCCAAGGATAATTACTAGCTTACATCACCCTAGATCTACCCACCCAAGGGTAATTCCTACACTGCACCACACCAGTTCTACCCACCCAAGAGTAATTCCTACTTAAAGGTTGATCCCACCTAAAGATTTAGAAAATATAACTAGTAGTTTCTAGTACCTCTAGCTGACTACGTAGGTGCCGTCTGCCCCTACCTCCACTAGGTGTACCCCACTACTCCCAAGCGATCGGCTCCCTAACGTAGATACCCGTGCTGGCCCCACAGTGGGGTGTATCACTCCCCTAAAGTGGCAACCAATTCTATCAACGGTGCACGGCTTATATCTACACGGTGCAACAACGGCTTATCTACCAGCCCGGGCCCACACACGCATATGAAGCCCGTTGGACTTGCGTTGCCACCGCTACCCCGTTTTGGCCTCTTATAGTCAAGCCCAATATGCGTGTCCCGTCACTCGACATGGGTCGAGCCCACAAAGATACGTTGGGATATTGGTTGAAATGGGCCCCCACAAGCTACTACTTAAGCTTGTCATTTTATCTAGTGCATCCCACTTAACCCCTTTTTATAATCATGCCCCCTTACATGTTAAGGTTTGGTTAAGTCATCAAATTATATTTCAATTGCCACTTAAGGCACCCACTAGATTTCCGCATGCCACCCAAGGCACTTACTTGATTCCCACATGCCACCCAAGGCACTTACTTGATTTCCACATGCCACCCAAGGCACTTACTTAATTCCCACATGCCACCCAAGGCACTTACTTGATTTCCACATGCCACCCAAGGCACTTACTTAACCCTTTAATCATGTTTAATTACATGTTCCACTTTGGTTAAGTATTCTAATCGTATTTTCTATTGCCACCCAAGGCAACCCACTAGTTTCCTCATGCCACCCAAGGCACCCCCACTAGTTACTACATGCCACCCAAGGCACCCACTTAACCCCTCATGTCCCACTACATGCTAATATGGTTAAGTGTTTCTTAATTAATTAAGACCGTGATCTCCCATAAAGACCTCCCACATTAGACTGGCTGTTATGACCGCCTGGTTAAGCCGGTAGGGTCCGGGCAGTCTTACGTCATAACAGAGTCTAACCTCGTGTCTTTACCTTAATCACGTATTTAATTTATGGCCAAGACCTCTCACATTGGGCTGCCATTTGTAGCAACTGGTTAGGCCGGTCGGGTCCGGGCAGTTTTACACTACAAATGAGTCCAACCTCGTGTCTTAGTCGATTAATTACTCCTAATTAATCACCCCCATATTAATTATCCCTAATTAATATCAAGTTTTTCATAACATGGGTAGACCTAACTCAATAGGTAAATTCCCATGGGGTAGACCTAACTCAATAGGTAATTTCCCACTTATGTTAATTTATTTTTATGGTATGCTTAATCATACCCAACCATACTTTAATTAACATATTTACCAACCCCATCGTTTCCCCCACGTAAATTGTTCTCATTTCATGACATAATAAAGAGGAAGATCATCACAAATATCATGGGTTTAGCATACAACTTTGTCATGGGTTAAGAGGATGTCAACTTGCATATATGAGCATATATTAACCCAACTACATTTAACCCAAACTTGCACATTATCATACACATGATTTGCATAACATGTTGCATATGAGCTTGCATATTATCATACACATATCTTGCATAACATGTTGAACTTGCATATAAGCATTCTCATAACTTGCATAACATGTTAAACATGCATTTAAGCCTACACATAACTTGCATAAGCATTCACATACTTGCATAGGCATTCACATACTTGCATAAGCATTCACATACTTGCATATCACATTAAACTTGCATTTAAGCATATACATAACTTGCATAACATCATGCACATAACTTGCATAACATATTGAATTTGCATATATGACTTGCATCTTAAAGGAGGGTAAACATGCATAGCATATAAAGGTGTCATCTTGCATATGTATGCATCACATTTAAAAGGGTAAACTTATATGTCATGATTTATGCATAATACCAAACACTTAGCATGCATAAAACCACTTACTTAGCATGCATAGATCCAATTACTTATTATGCATAAACACACCACTTAACTTGCATAAACCCAAACACTTATCATGCATACAATCAAATACTTAGCATGCATAAAATCAAATACTTAGCATGCATAACACCAAATACTTAGCATGTATAAAATCACATGCATAACTTGCATATCATGTTACATATAACTTGCATATACTCTCACATATAGTTTGCATAACATGTTACATATGCATAAATGTTCAACATAGTGTTTTGCATCATAAAATATGGCATTAACCTTGCATATAACATAAAACTTGCAAATCACATATCATACAAACTTGCATAAACACATTTATCCACAAACACAGCCATGTCTTATCACATCCTACCATAATCAATTTAACAATTGATTATTAAAGCCATAGGAACTCACCAAAACCAAGATTAGCAAACTTATGAAGTGGAATTAGTTGCTCTAGTTGAAGAAGATATTGATTAGAGGTTGATTAGCTTGCAACTCTCTTCATTGATTTGTGGAGGCCATGATCAAGGTTCATTTTGCCATAGTTTAGTTACAAGATCTAATTGTGAATAAATTAGGGTAGGGTTAGGGTCTTATTTATAGGATTAGGTAGTGTTTTAGGCCCTTAGATTAGCCCTAGATTAGTTTAGGTCCGTCAGATTTAGGAAATCTCTAGAACCCAGCCCTCCAAGCCAGCCTAAAACCCAACCTGGTGCACCCAGGCTCTCTGGACGCTGCGCACATGTCGACAGGCAAGTAGACACCCCTGTCGACAGGCCTGTCGACAGCCCTGTCGACATGGTTAGGGCGGGAAGCTTCCCGCCTACCCCCGCTGGTTCTAATTTGAAATCCTAATTTAAATTTCTAAACCTGTTTTAAGCTTTAATTTTTCTGCAAACTTCATTGGGCCATAACCGGGCCATACGGACTCCGATTCTCGAAAACTCGGACTCTATTTCGCGTATTTTTCCGGGACGAACGCAATGACGCAGCCCGTTACCCCCAATTCCCACATCTGAGATTATTTATCCTATGATTAGAGAATTTTAGTATTAGCTAAAATTCGGGGTGTTACAATAATCATGAAGTGGAGCATGTTTTTTATTGTTACTTTTAATTTGGGCTTCCACTTCAACATTCATATACACATTTATGCACATATTAACGGATTATGAACTCACCAATCTGACTGATAGTCTTTTTTGAATAGCATAGCTTACAATGGCTGCACGACGCGATACTCGTAGCTTTGAAGCAGGAAGGGGTAAGGTTCTATCCACCCCTGTAGACTTGGAAAGTATATCATCTTCTGAATCTGGGACCGATTCAAAACCCGGCCTTAACACTGACACCCAAGACCGATCAACAAATCTGCCACCTATTCTGGAAGTAAGAGAGACAAGTGGGGCGATAACTGTGATGGTAGCACCCGACACCCTTCCAGATGCGGTAATTCTGGAAAACCCTTCAGACGCTTGGCCTTGCATAGTGAGTTTGAGGCAATTGAAGAATTTAAGCATTAAACACAATATTCCATGAGAAGATATCTGCCTTCCTCAAGAAAATTATCGTCCCTATAATCCTCCAAGTGGCTTTATGGTGCTAACTCCCCCGATGTGCACTATCATAGCTATTCTCCCGTTTCCTCCATTTGTCATTGATTTTCTAAGGCGAATGAACTCAACACCAATGCAACTTCACCTGATTGCCTATACCAACGTGTTACCATTATGAAGTATTTACGCCAACCCCCGACATTCGATGACATAGTCTTTTTCTTAAACTGCAGACACTGAAAGAAAGACAATTCTTCTTTTCTTTTCTTTGACGCTGTCCGTAAATGAAAAATTATTGAGGGCATCCCAGCAAACTAGGGGACATGAGGCATGACTGGTTTTATATTAATTAACAACCGGGATGTGCACGTCATTGGCTTTGGAGCAGTAAGTCTTTCATTTTATTTGGTTCAATCATAAGGAGGCTTCTTACATAAACCATATTTATTCAGGTGATGAACCGAAAAGGCCCATGAGGGGAGAATTCCAAGAGCGCTTAGAAACGCTATATGATCTAAGCCTTAAGTGTCGAAACATGTGGAACTGCTTGACCGATGCACACTTGCACTAATATCATCTTTTTGATACGAACAGAACATTAGGACCATGATCGACCAGTCTTCTCCATCAGTGGCGGTTCAAAATGACATGCCCCTAGCCTAAAGAACATCGATCATTTCCAGGAACGCGTCCCCAGTTATGGGGTCGTCCGTCCAACCATCGATCGGGGAGAAAACGGCTATTCGTCCCCGGGCAAAGGGGAAAAGACCTACCAAAAGGAGACTTGTTCGGGAGGAGGACCAATTAAGAATGTAGGAGAGCTCGATTGTTGGCGCTTCGAGGAAGACCCGAGAAGAGACAATTAAGGAGGAGCCTCATGACCGTCGATCGACGGATTATGGTGTTAGAAAGGACCTTCTCTTTCTTGGGATCCAATAGGAGAGGAAGAAGTGGACTTACCCTATCATGGCTTAAAAAACTGGGATATCCCTGATAAACCCATTCCTTCTCAAAATTTAGATTCAGCCTCTTTCTTTCTCAAGTCTGGAGCAGACACTGAATTCATCGAACCAAAGGGCATGATAGAGATGAGCCAAGTTCCACGCTCGGGTCTGTCTTGTGAATCACCTACAATAAACACAACACAAGCACTGCATGTCACAATACTATCTACTCTTTTGTATATTGAACATTAATCAAAGCTTCTTTGTCGTAATGTAGATGCTATGGATAACGGGTATTATCATGATAACTTTGGCTTTTGTTGAGGAAAGGTGGACCTGTTGGGTCATTCTTGCAGCAAGCCAAGCAAGATAGTGGACAGGAGATGATGATTGTAAGGGAAAAGAGAAAAAGAGAAAGGAAAGAGAGAAAAGAGGAAGATGAAATAGGCCGGGAGAGAAAAAGACAAGAGAAACAAGAGAAGGAAGACTAGGAACAATGTATGTGGGATCATGAGGAAAAGGGGACAAATGAGGGTAGGCCCCAAGGAAAAAAATGAGGAGCATGAAAATCGTAAGTGGCGGTCTTCATCTCATTCTTAGGACAGAACTCCCAAGGGTGGAGACAAAACATCAGTGAACAATCTTAGGTTGCTCTATCCCATCCCAAACTTTAGCCGACCCTCTTCTCAAAACGCAGTCAACTGGAATTCATGGTTGTGACTTCACCCCTCCTCCCAGACGTCATGGGAAAGCCCCCAGATATCGATCTCTTGGCTCAAGAGAAGACACTTGCCGAACGAATCAAGGAAATGGAAGAGCTTTTCCCTGGTCTTCGCTTTGCTAAAATTGAGTTTACCCCATCCTAGAACCGTTCCCACCGAATATCCGCGATTGAGTCAGATCTAATGTGGACTTTGCCTTACCTCAGTATGACACGATATATGCATACGCAAGGAAAATATGTGAGGTGATTAAAAGCAAGGAGGTAGAGAATGAAGGCTAGCGGACAAACGGGTATCTGATAGAAAGGATTTCAAGACAATTAAGGAAAAAATGGAGGACTATGAGACTCAGGTGGCTATTCTCAAAGAAAAGTACGAAAAACTATGAAGGACGTATAGATCCAAGTACAGTCAATAATCAGGGTTGTGCATTTCTTAGAGATGAAAAAGAAATCTTAAAATGTGATAAAGGCCAATTAGATCAGGAGGTGCAAAACCTCAAAGCCCAACTTGGTTCGTCCGAGGTTGCTAGGAAGCAGGCCAAGGAGAATGTTGCTGCTACGATCGAGAACGCTAGCAACTCTCGATTCCAGCATGACATCGATATTCGTTCGATCAGGGATGAACATGCAGATGAGATAAAAGGGATGCACAAGAAGTTTGGTGCCAATGAATTGTAGTTCTTTGCCCGCATTCTCCATCATAGGAACCTGTCTTGGATGGACGATTAGCAGAGGGTACTAGTTGATGCTTGGGAAGTATTTGTGAGAGAAGAGGCCGAGCCAACGAAGAGGCAACCAGTGGACGAAGAAGATTTAATAATCTGATATTTGTGTGGCGATGAGCAAGGGAGTTAGCTGAAGGGAAGAGGACGTTAATGGAATCAAGAGATGCCGAGTGATACAAGGCGAAAGGAAAATCGACCCATGAGTGGAAAACCAGTGCGAGTAAAATGAAAACATCTCTTACTCTTCCTATTACATAAGTTGTTTCTAGTTCGTCCTCTATTCCTCCTCCCTCAAACCAGTCCTCCAGGGTAGTGGAAAAATATAATCCAGATGATCCTACTCTTCCCTTGTTCAAAAATAGTTTAGCTGCTCCCGCTCCAAAAAAAAAAGACTTCGGAAAGACCAATAGAATCTGCAATCGGAGGTAACTCACTCCTTCCTTCTCAATTCCAAAGAATACTCGTTCCTTCAAGCATAACTTTTTCCCTTCCTATTATAGGTACATCGTTGATGAAAGCAGTCACTGGGTCAGACACTAAAGTTTCGGAGAATGATCCCACTGCCATCCCCAACAAAGATGAAGAAATGACTGATGCTTCAAAGGAACTGAAAAATAGCAATTTTAGTCAGATGACAACGATGTGGCATTTATGGTGAAGTGAGGAAGACTGATTTCCCTTCCATTGCTGAGAAAAGGCAAGGGATGAGAAAGAAGTTTCTTCCTTTAAGGCCGAACTATCTGATGATCCCCTTTATATTCCTCCAATCCAAGTTATCCCTCCAACTATAATCACGTCTATCAAGGTGCCTCCTTTTCCAATGTTGGATGATCGTAGTTAGAGAAAAAGCGATGTAACAGTGTTGGGTCATCCTATTCCCTTCGGCAGCAAGCCCAAGAAGCCAAGGCATCATTCGACAACAGAGAAAACCTTGGAGATGATCAAGGAGAAAGAGATGAAGGAGATCGAGAAGTCGGCGGTAAGCCACCTCGGGTCTAGAAGCCCTTTGTTGTATGTCTTCTTTAGGTCCTTTGGAAGTTGTTTGCGAGTGCGGTCGTTCTTTTTTGCCTTCGTTAATGATGTGCACGTAAAAATGCACATTTATATTCATATATTTATTCTTATTTGGTGCTAATAAATGTCATATATGGGTATTTTATCATGTTTAAACAATAATTGAATTGATTTCAAAACATCATGCATTTATCATCATATAAGGGGAAAATGGTCATTTTTGTGCTTGTATTATTTTTAGAATGTTTACTTGGACATTTTTCATATTTTTACAGAAATTGGATGCACGTAGAAGAGGACTACATAAAGATATATATGCATACAAAGGAAAAAGGAGGAAATCAATGCCTTTCCCAAAAAATGAAAGGGAAATCAATCAATGGAAAAAAGGGAATCAATTCAAATAGAGGATTAATATAGGACCCCACTCACTCTCCCTCCTTCTTTAGTGGGGACAAAAATTATGGCTTCATGAATCATTATTGCTAAAGACAAAATGAAGCTTAAGGAGGGGGCATTCTTGGTAGCACACAAAAAGTGAATTAGGGCTTAGTCATGTATAAATACCCATGTATGTGAATGTAAAAGGCATCTTGGATTTTTAGTTTACAGTGGAGGCTAAAATAAAAACATCTATTTTTCTTCCATGGCTTCTTAGCCTTTTTTTTGTAATCCCTCGTTTTAATGCAATCTTAATTTGTCGTCTTTTATTTACATTTTATTTTCTTTTATGCAAGTAGATTAGTTGTAGTTTTAGTTATTTAGCTTGCATTTTCTTTTATTTCTTTCATGTTGCAAACTACATTTGTTGTTAAAATAACAAACATGAGAGGTTAAATCCCTACAACTTAGGGACAATGAAGCTCTCCTTATTCATGTAGTTTCAATATACTTGTTTATTCATGATCTCTTTTTGTGCTTTAATTCATGTTGATGGTTATGGTTTTTGTGTTCATTATTGAGTATGATAGCCTATAGTGTTGACACCATATAGGTTATGCTTGTTCATATGCTCACTAATTACCTCTTCATCTACATATGATTATGGTAATTAAGTGGAGATTGAAATCTAAATTTGATGGTTTATACTCCTAATTAATAGGGGATAGGCCATGCTTAAAGTACGATTCAATTTCAACTTGTTATCATTTTTCATAAAATTAGTAAAGTTGTTTAAGAGGTATGACAAAATTTGATGGCTTACGTTGGGCTAATCACTAGCACAAATAGGTCATGCTTAGAATAGTCACATTAATTAAATTAACTATTGACCAAAAAGAGAGATCATGGTTTCATTTTATATTGATTCATGTGATCTTGAGAGTGAATTAGCTCCTAAGTTGTCATTTAATCTCTTATTTTTCAACCAACGTTTGTAGTTAATAATTTATTAGATTTTGCTAATTTTTAGCTAGTTAGTTAACATTCTCACTCGCTTTCATTTTAATTTGTTCGAGTAATTTTAGAATTAATTTTTTCCCTGTGGATCGACCCATATTTGCCACGTACTACGATTGTACGTCGTGCGCTTGCGGTATTATCACGATAGTTCGTGTTAACGGTTTCCTAATTTAATAGAATTTCCGTTTAGTGAATAGTTAAGTCTTGCATTTTGTAAACGAAGTTAATGTACCTGCAAACAATTTTATTTTCTTTCAAGTATTTGCATTGTTGTTGATACATTTTAGGGTTAAAATACGGTCAAGTCCAGGGGGAACGTTATAAATGCCCCCAGTCAATTTCGAATTTTGAGGATCGACTAAGTGAAACCCTTCGTCGGCTTGCCTATTCATTCTTGTGCCCCCAGTGTCAATGGGGGAAACATATTGGACATCAGGTCCTTTTGTAGTCTACTGGGACCAATCTGATCATGGTCGGGTGTCGGTCGGTCTCAAGCAAAGGGATACAAGTCTTTTTATACTCTCTCCCTGGCTTTTAGGAGTTAGAGTTTCAGGAATCGAGTGGTCTCTAGTCGGGGTGCACCTTTCACACTCGTCCATAATTTTATATTCCTTCCCAAGTCGTGAGAATCAGAGTTATTTAAACAGGCAGTCATTCTATTTGCATCGATATCATCCCCTCTTTTGGTCTACAAAGTGTGGTCCGAAGGTTCGAGCGTTGATATAAAGCTCGAAGCTAGTTGACCCATATTTCCTTTCGGTCCTGAAAAAGATCGACTCGTGGAGACATGGACCGGAAGGTCGAGGAGTGGGCTTTTGACCTATGTTGATCGAATCACAATATATAGTCACTAAAGTAACGAGATAGCGCAGGGAAGGAGCTTTTATTTATAGACTATGATGGATGGTAAAATACATCTTATTACAATACTTAAATATATAAAATAACAGAAAAAATAGAAATCTTAAGAAAGATAACGTCGTAAATGCTCAGCATTCGATGCTCTTTGAAAGAGTTCACCATTAACAGTCGCTATCCTGAAGATTCCATTATCAAGCCTCTGTTGGATGACGTAAGGCCCTTCCCACTTAGGGCCCATATGTATGGGAGTTGGAAAGGCCCGTTTTAGAATAAGGTCGCCAACATTGAAGTTATTGGATCAGACCCTCTTGTTGTAATATCAAGCGACCCTATGTCGATGAGCTTCAGCGCAGAGGTTTGCTTCTTCTTCTTTTTCATCAGTCGTGTCTAATGATTCCAATAGAAGGGATTAGTTTGATAGTGGATCATAGTATGTAATTCTATGGGAAGGAACATCGAGCTATATATGAATGACTGCTTCTGAGTCGTAAAACAAAGAGAAAGGAGTATGACTAGTGGTCGTCTTATGGGTAGTTCGATATGCCCAAAGGGCTAGAGGAAGCTCATCGACCCATTTTCCTTTGGCCAATTCCAATCGCTTCTTCATGATAGACTTGATAATTTTGTTAATGGCTTCAACCTTCCCATTGGATTGCGGGTGCACAACTACCGTGTACCTTTCTCAATATGATACTTTTCACAAATGCCTCTGAATTCAGAGCTGTCAAATTGAATCCCGTTATCAGTGATGATAGTTTGAGGCAGTCCAAATCGACAACGAAATTGATGAATTGTTTTGTTGTGATCATGGCCAATTGTTCGGCTTTTGGCCGCTTTGTGAAGTAATCTACAGTCACGATTGCATATTTTGCACCGCCTTTTGAGATTGGCAGACTTCCAATAATATCCTTACCCCAAACAACAAATGGCCCAGGGCTGACCATCTGAGAGAGTTCTGTTGGTGGAGCCCGTGGAATCTGAGCAAACCTATGGCATCTATCACATCGTCTAGAATAATTGGTTGCATCCTTGCTAACGGTCGGCCAGAAGTATCCATACAACAACACTTTCTCAGCCAAGGTGTGTCCTCCTGTATGAGCGCCACACTCTCCCTCGTGCACTTCTCTCAATATTTTCTTGACATCATCGTTAGCCACACAACGAAGCATAGGAACGGAGAAACCCCTCCTATAAAGCTAGTCTTGCTGGATAATGTACCTAGAAGCTTGACGTACAAGGGCTTGTTTCTCATTTCTTCTTTCTAGGAGAGTCCCATGTAGGAGAAAATTCTTAAAGGGGGACATCTAGGATTCCTTTTCGGGCTCGGTTTCTGATTGATCAACCTCCATCCAGTCTATGCTCGGAGTGCTCAAAGTATCTATAGGCGCTAATTCTGCTTCGCTTGGGTCATCAAAGCTGGTAGTTTTTCCAATCTTTCTACTTACAGGTTTTCCTATCTAGGAAAGTGGGTAATGCTATATTGATCAAATCCATTCAACAATTCCTCGACCTGCTTGAGATAGGCGGCAAGTCGAACTCTTTTTTCTGATATTCTCTCTAAACCTGAAATACAATAAGTTGTGAATCACAAAAAATATTCAGCACTGCTACTCTTAAGTTCCTCGCGAGATTGAGCCCGGCAATGAAGGCTTTGTACTCGGAGTCATTGTTAGTAAAAGAGAAATTCAATCTCAAGGCATAATAGATTGACCTCCCTTCAGGAGTTAACAATACTATACTGGCACTGGAACATCGATCGTTACCGGCCCCTTCTGTGAATAATATTCAAGTGTCAGATCTTAATTGGTGTTCGGGGGCTTGGAACTATCCTCTAGGCTTTCTTCTTCTGGAGTAGTAAACTCAGCTATAAAATCAGCCAGTGCTTGCCCCCGGATGGACTTCCATGGAACAATGGTTAGGTTGAATTGACTTAGTTCGATGTTTCATTTAAGTAGCCTCCCACTTGCCTCAGATCGTTGCAAGATTTTTCAAAGCGGCTGGTCGGTGAACGCCTTGATAGGGTGAGCCTGGAAGTAATGACACAGCTTTCGTGATGCAATCATCAAACTATAGGCGAGCTTCTCAATCTTTGGATAGTTCAGCATTGCCCCATTAGTTTTTTGCTTACATAGTAAACAACATGTTGTACCTGATCTTTTGCATAGATTTTGCCAGATATACAAATAGGTCTTCATCGTCGATTGGTTTGGACAAGATATAGGGTTTCTCCAGATGTTCAATTAGACTTCGGAAAGCTTCGAAGAAGTCAGGCGTCCAAGTGAAATTTGGTTTCCCTCTCTTGATCAATTCGAAGAAAGGTAATAACTTGTCAGTTGTTTTGAATATGAATTGACCCATGGCCGCGACCTTTCCTGCTAAACTTTACACGTCCTTGATTCTTCTAGGTTCCTAGATTCGCTTGATGGCGAAGATCTGATCGGGATTAATTTTGATTCCTCGAGAGCTGACTATGAAGCCTAAGAACTTTCTCAATTCAACCGCAAAAGAGCACTTCAAGGGATTAAGCTTCATCCCATACCTTCGAAGAATGTTGAACATTTCCGACAGATCGCTGATGTGATCGGACAATTGCCTCGACTTTACCAGTATATCGTCCACATAAACCTCCATTGTTTTTCCTATTTGATCATGGAGCATTCGATTGACCAGACGTTGATAAGTCGCCCCCGCATTTTTTAGTCCGAAGGGAATGACTACATAACAATATATTCCAAGGTCTGTTATGTAGCTACTATGTTGTTCTGGAACGTGCATTGCAATCTGGTTGTACCCCAACCATGCATCCATGAATGAAAGAAGTTCATGTCCCGCAGTAGAATCAACTAGTTGATCGATCCTGGGTAAGGGGACTCTGTCTTCGGGGCAGGCTTTATTTAAATTAGAGAAGCCAATACAAGTTCACCCCTTCCTATTAGCTTTTTTCACGAGCACGGGGTTGGCTATCCACTTGGGATAAGTCGCGTCTCGAATGAACCCGTTGGCTTGGAGCTTTCCATTTTCTTCCTTCAAAGCCGCGGACCTCTCTTGGCCGAGCATCCGCCTTTTTTGCTTCACAAGGGCGTACTTTGGATCGATGTTCTAAGAGTAAGTCACGATGGAAGGTGAAATCCCACACATGGCAGCATGGGTCCATGCAAACACGTCAAGGTTAGCACGGAGGAATTCAGTACACTCCTCATTCGTAGGGGGTCAAGGTGGGACCCGATCTTCAAGACCCTAGTTGGGTCGTCGTCGTTGGTCGATATCTCTATTGTGGTTTCATTCGGGGCCACTATTTCAAATCTCACAAATATTTCCCGAGATCTCCTCTGAGATCTCGTTTTGGGCTCCATCCGAAGCGAAATAACAAATATCACTTTAGATCTCCTTTCGAATATACCGCCCGACATATTATAATATCAAACGATATATCGATCGAGACGAAATAATGGAATATCATCCAAGATCTTTGTTTTTTTGGTTAAAATTTAAATCTATGCCTGAACTAGAACAATAATAAAAAAATCAAATCTAGCCATGATAATCTTTTGTTAGTATACATATTGCATGTTAAATGACCATATTGTATGTTCGTATATGTTCTACAATGTTTATGATTTTCATATTCGTCTTTTTTACATACATGTTCCTATGAAATTATGTATTTTTATGGTCTATTTATGCTGAATTTTTTAATGTTTTGGATCCTTTTAATGTTTCATGTCTAATAATATTTTTTTTAAGCATATTACAATTTAGTGTATGAATGTTCTTTCGCAAAATAAAGAATAATAAAATTATTTTGCAAATCAAGATTAAGTTACTATGTTTATAATAGAATTCATAAAAAACATTTTTTAAAAATATCATGTACCCCAAGATTGTTCGGGTATGAACTTTCAGACCCAAGATGGAAATCCTAGACGAACTCCTCAGTTAGACTCATCGCGTCTGGGATCTCCCCTGATACAAGATCAAGTCTATAAAATCCCCGAGACGAAACGCGACCGATATCCGAGATTTAAAACCTTGGTCATGAGCACGCATGGGTCCAATTAGGGGAAACTAAGCCGATGTAACACCAACAAATAGGTTTGTTTCCTATAAGTCATCGGTTAGGGACTGATACATCCTACTGCCGGGGCTGGCATACGTTATTTGTGTAGTAGGGAGCCGATCGCATGGGTAGTAATTAGGGTAACACCTAATCTTATTAATTATAGTAATTGGTGCAGTAATTTTATTTTAGGGATATGAATGAGAAGCGTATATGATCTTTGCCTTGTCATCTTGTTTATCATGTTATCTCGTACTTGTCTATTTTACTGTAGTTTCATGTTCAACATTATTTACCTATCTTGATACTTTCTATCTTATCATATTACCAAAAATCACTGGAACTCATCAAACTTTATGTCTGACCTATTTCGTTTCCTTTCTCTATTTTCCATTTCCCTCTCAGGTTCTCAGAGTGAGAGTGGACAGTAGCTGTGACCGTGATTTCATTCTTGGACTTTGACTTCTTCTGATTCATGTATTGCTTTAATTATTGCTCTATCTTGTTATGGCTTTTGAAGAGGAATATGATTTTACAATTTTGTACTCTAATGTTTGGTGTTATGAGACAGACAATTTTAATTGAGGTTTTTGGTATTTGAAACAATATGATGTTGTAACTGGTTTGAAACAATGTTTTTCTTTAATAATAAAAGTTAGTTTTTCCGCTACATATTTACATCTGTCTTGTGAATTTTAGTTACTCTTTCCCTATTGTGCTTCATGAAACTTAATGCATCCTCATTTGGGTGACATTAACAGATGTGGGGTGTCACATTTGGTATCATAGCCTAGGGTTACGAGATCAGAGGAATTTTTTTTGAAAAGTGTTTTCAAAACAAAAGATTTTTCAAATAAAACCGATTATTGAAAAATATATCCCCTCAAGTCATTTAACAATATTCCTTTGTTCGTCTTATGAATTCTTGTTTCGTCCTTTTTCAACATGTTTGGGGTTCATAAGTTCCCCGAGGGCATTCTCACTCCTACATGGTTTTGTAGATACGTAGAAGCTGCGACACCTGTTGGAGTGCAAGAACATGTCCGTCCCCTTGCTGCTACTGCAGTAGCTCCACCTCCTCCTATAGTCAACTTTTCTAAGCTTGTTAAGGATTTATGTATGATGGAAGGAAAGTTGTTTCATGGTACTGAGAGTTTTTGTGATGCGTGCAATTGGATTAGAGAAAAGGAGAATGTATTCAACTTATTTGAGCTCGATGATAGGAGGAAAATTCAGTTGGTCACTTGGAAACTAAAGGATGAAGCATCGTACTAGTGGTAGATGGTTCAGGACGGTCAAATGGTGGCTACTTGGGATGAATTTAAGACTATATTTGAGGCAAAATTCTTATCCCAAGCAGAGGAAGGAATGCAAATGGAGAAATTTTTGAATTTAAAGCAAGGAAGCATGACAATAAAGGAATATGTTAACAGTTTTAATCAACTAGCGAGATCTGGGTTGGACTTGGTAAACACTCCTCATAAGAAGGCTTTAAGGTTCGCAAAGGGATTGAATCAAATGCTCCAAGATTTAGCGCTAACGCATGTACCATTGGGAGAAACTTTCGAGAGGCTTATGGACATGGCTTTGATGCATGAGGATGGCAAAAAGGGAAAGAAAGAGGTTAAGACTGAGGAGAAAAAACCCAATGCTGAGAAAAAGAAGTGGATACCCAAGAAGAGCACAACTAAAAAAAGGAGGAAAACCCAACAAAGCTCAGATCAAGACCGAGGTGAAATGCCACGATTGTAGGGCCTTTCGACACTTTGTGAGAGAATGTAAGTAGGCGAAAAATGTTTGATTTGCTTGTGGTCAAGTTGGACATTATAAAGTATAATGCCCTATAGGCAAGGGCAGAAGGCTGGATCGTCTGGAGCGCAAATTAGTGCTCTAGGGACTGATGGACTGAATCGTGGTAGGAAAGTCATCTGGAAGGTCTGATTTCTCTTAAAGACTATCCTATTAGAGCTCTCTTTGATTCTGGTACTTCTCATTCATTCATATCCAACTCTATGGTAGAAAATCTACACCTGGATACTAGTATTGTTTCTGATCTTGTTATAGTCTCAAACCTCATAAGAGGAACATCTCATTTATCTATGATATATAGGGGTTTGAGGATTTTTGTTTTAGGTGTCGAATATGAATGCGATGCATATGTTCTCGGCTTTATGGGTTATGGATTAATTCTAAGAATGGATTGGCTAGCCATGTATGGTGTCATTTTGGATTGTGAAAGGAGAGTAGTTAGACTTCTAACATGCAAAGGTAGAGCTCTCGAAATTTCTTGTGACCCATGGGGTCAGTTATGCTCAGTTTCCTAGATTCTTTTGATGCTTTCATTGACGATCTTCGATCAGTATCCATAGTTAGTAGTTTTCCGGACATGTTCGATGAGGTTAGGGGATTACCTCCAAGGTGTGAGATATATTTCCGGATTTACTTGGTGGAGAATGCGAAGCCAGTCGCTTTACTAGTGCGCCATATGGCTCTTAGGGAGAGAAGGGAGATCAACAAACAAGTAGGTGAGTTATTGGAAAAGGGATTTATTAGATGGAGCATTTCTGAATGGGGAGCTCCAGTCGTCTTTGCAACCAAGGCAGACGGCTCTCTCCGTCTATGTGTAGACTATCGAGAATTAAATAAACTCACCAAGAGGAATAGGCACCCATTTCCGAGGATTGATGACTTGTTTGACCAACTAGTAAGCGCTTCGACTTTCTCACAATTGGATCTAGCAATGGGATTTCATCAGTTTAGGGTAGCAGATGTTTATACTAAAGTAAATTATTCCCCCTAAATTCATGAATATAAAAAGTAGAACCAAAATAATCAATTCAACTGTTAATATTTACAAGTGTATCAATCTATATATATACAAGTTTTAAATCCAAGCAATATTTACAAACAATGATCAAACAAATTCAAATCAAATTCAAACATATTAAAATCAAACATATTAAAATCAAACAAACCAATCAAATCATACCAAACAATCAAATGTCTCTTTAAACTTCTACCCATCCGTCTTCTCCAAAGATCAGATCTTTCTTGATGACCTCCTAATCTTCATCTTCTTTTATAGGTGGTGCCTTAGCGAGATTGTTGTCTTCGTCTCTGAAAAGAGAAGATATTAGCCAATGGATGGCATCAAAGCGCTTCTCTTGTTGTTATACTAGCTTTATTTGACTTAATTCGAGATGCGCTGATTTCGTAGAATTATGGAGAGGATATTATTGAATGATTTCAAAGTTTCTTCAAGATTTTCACTTAGATTATGTATTGGATTTCCAATAATTTGATAGTTTTATATAATAATTGATTAGAGAAGAAGGAGATATGATAAAATATTTTTTTAGAAGAAATAGGTTTATATAGGGTCTGGAATTCGTTGGATTTGAATAGACGTGAGTTAGTTATTTAAATTTTAAATTTTGAACAAATTTGAAAACCTGCCAGTTATACGTCGACATAGGGATATATGTATGTCGACATACATTATAATTTTTTTGAAAATTTTCAAAATTTAGTTAATTATTATTATTTTATTTTAATATATTTTATTCTAATGTTTTTACAGTAACTTAAAGATAGTTTTGACATAAATAAAGCACCATTCATTTCAACTTAAATGCAAATACATCCAACTACTTACGGGACACTAAATACGAGATTTGAAACTAAATAGAAGCAAATACGAAAGGTAATATAAACCAGATAAGCTTATATTTCAGCGGATGATGAAGAGGAAGATGAAATTCCAAGTTTTCTTCCTATTTTGCCAATGAACTTAGAGATATGAGTGAGCTTCTTTTTGAGCTTCTTTTGTTTCTTGGCTAGTTTTACTTTGTCTTCACCAAAAAATGGCTCAAACACCAAGGGTACGAGAGACGTACTTCACCAATATGGTTAGAAAGTAAATGGGGCCGCACTCAAAAAAAGTTGAAAGTAAAAATGTAAAGAAAGTAAAATGGATACAAGGTTTTAGAGTGGTTCAGCCCTAAGCTAGGCCTACGTCCACTATGAAGGTAGTTTGCATTATCATGATGATTACAAAGCATGTAAACTCTCTTCATTCATACATTTTCTCATTCTCTCAACTCTCAGCATACTTTCACTCTTACATACAAATCTCGCTTAAATTCACAGAATTCAATGGAGGAATGGCGAAAGCTATGAAGGAGAAGGATGAATGATCCACGGAGAAGGAGGATGTCTTTGCTCTTTTCTCACTTATAAGATCTTAATGAATGTCATAGCCAAATGGATGAAGATCTTTCCAGTGGAGATGGTGATGATGGCTAAGAATGTTTAAGGAATGAATTGAGCAGCATTTTGTGGTTGCCTTTCCCCTTTTTGGTGGAAGCCATGGCCTATTTATAGGTGGTCTCCTCTAAAGAAATGAGCCGAGATCCATATAGGCAGGTTAGGGGTCGTTCGTCTTATTAATTATGAAAATGCCATAGCCTAGCGTAACCAATTGTAACAACCCGTATTTCAATAACATGTTAAAACGAGAATCAAGGCAGAATTTAATTTTAAATTCTGAATTAAGTAAAACGGGCTATGCCATTGCGTTCGTCTCGGAAAAATACGCGAAATAGAGTCCGAGTTTTCGAAAATCGGAGTCCGTATGACCCGGTTAAGGCCCAAAGAAGTTTTCGGGAAATTTGAATTTCGAAACATGCAGAAATGGGGCCAGGCGGGAAAATTCCCGCCCAGACATGTCGACAGGCATGTCGACATGCATGTCGACAGGCATGTCGACAGGGCTGTCGACTTGCCCTGTCGGCTGATTCTGGTCTGGTGCACCTATTTTCTATCTTGGCTAGGTTTTTGGGCCTGGTTTGAAATCTGGCGGTTCAGGTTGGTCCTAGGGTTAATCTAAGGGCCTAAAACTATCCTAATCTCTATAAAAAGACCCTAAACCTACCCCTAAACCCTCATTATTCACTCATGTAACTAAACTATGGCCAAATTTCTACTCTCATGGCCTCCATCTCAAATCCCTAGAGCCTATGCATCCAAATCAAGTTCAAATCAAAAGGTGCAAGCTTGCTACACCAAATCAAGGCCAAATCAACATTGCTATGCGAGTTCCATGACGATTCTTCTACAAAGGAGGCACCTTTCTTAGCCAAGATGATTCATGCTCCTTTCCCAAGGCCTAACTATGTAAGTTCTAGCTACTTTTGGATCAAAACGGTATTTTTAATGTTGACATGGGATAAAATGAGGCTAAACATGATTATGCGAGCCTATATGAACCTTACCTTGCCTCTTGTGTTCATGTTTATGATTTTAGGCCATGTGAGTGACTTAATCATGCCTCTCATGCTATGCATAACCTAGTTTAACTTGCAAGTTTGGATCTTTATGCATGAAATTCTAGCATGAACCTTTAGGAACCACTTTACTTATGAAACATTGGCTAAGGCAAGATTTTGGGGCTTATGCATGTTTATGAACCCAAACCCCTCATGCTAACATGCAAGTTTGTGGCCAAATCCTTTATGAGATTATGCATGCTCGCGGCCAATCCCCTCTTTTTAAGTTGTGCATGTTTATGGCCAAATCCCTTCTTGATAATATGCATGTTTGTGGCCAAATTACCTTATGACACTATGCATGTCTATGGCCAATCCCTTTATGATGTTATGCATGTGGAAGCCAAGCCCTTTTTGGCATCATGCATGATTTGAGACCAATATGTGACATAGTATCCTTACTATGTTGACTCGCTTTGCTTGCGTTGGGAAAACACGATTTTGGGTAGTTAGATAAACATGAACATGTCGCAAAATCTTAACTTGAATATGACATGTAAGGATGCATAAAAACATGAGCTTGGGAATTTACCTATTAAGTTAGGTCTACCCTTTGGGAATTTACCTATTAAGTTAGGTCTACCCAAATGCTCGAAAACTTGTAACATGTTTTGGAAACATGATGAACTTAGATAATATGAGTATGGCCAACTCGAGGTTGGGTTGAGTTTGCAACGTAAATCTACCCGGAACCGACCGGCCTAACTAGTAGTTGCAAACAATAGGACCCAATGTGAGAAGTTGGTCATGTCGCGCTTAAGACCCGAGGTTAGACTAAGTTGTGGTGTAAATCTACCCGGACCCGCCCGGCTTAACTAGTAACCACAACAAGGTCTAATGTGAGAGGTTGAGGGTGCATTAATTAAATTAATGCCACATAATAGGGTTAAGTTAATTTGATTAATGAGGCTTAACCAAATATGATAGGGACAAATGGGTTAAGTAATTTGATTAGGCTAATGATACTTAACAAAACATGATAAGCTTGGGTAGGTTAAGTAACTTGGTTTGCCTAATGACACTTGACCATTTTTATACGACTAGTGGACGGGATTAAGTTAACCAACACTTAATCAATCCAACACGATAACGTGATAAGGTTAAGTAAATTTTCTTAACGATACTTAACCGTATAATACATTTAATGGATGGGGTTAAGATTAGGCTTAACTAATCTAAACATGGTAATCAGATGGGGTTAAGTTAGCCTCGACTTAATTAATCCAACTTGGTAATTTAATGGGGTTAAGTTAAACACTTAACTAATTTAACACGATGTTTTGATGAGGTTAAGTGACCTATACTTAACCAATCTAACTCGTTAATTTGATGAGGTTAAGTTAACCTATACTTAACCAATCTAACGTGAAAACATGATAAGGCTAAGTCACGAATCACTTGAATATGCTTGACCGATTTGACTCGGTAATTTGACAAGGTCAAGTTAATTTATATAATTAACCAATCTAAAATGATAATTAGACGAGGTTAAGTTATGGATTGCTTAATATACTTAGCCAACTTGACACATGGTTTGTAGGGTTAAGTCTTGGACTTGGATACTTAGCCAATTTTGACATGGTTTGTAGACGGGCTAAGTTATGAACTTAAGTGACACTTAACCCATTAGATAAACCCTAATTCGGAGGATTAGGTAAATAACCATAGTTAACAAGGATTATGGAAATAAGGCTAAGTGGTAAACCTTAGTTAAGGGAAACTAAGTAATAATCCTTAGTCAAGGAAATTTGGACCATTTCTTAGATAGATTAGTAACCCGATACGTTTAATTATGCGTGTAGGAGCAGGCTATCTGATTTAGATAAAGGCTCCAACGAACTGGGTAACGAAGCAGCGGCTTCGGGGAACGTGAGGATATTCTTGGGATCCCTCTGTGAGCTGCCAGGTCATTATACTAGGCTCACGAGAGGTTGAGGTCTGCGGTAGAAGAACCAAGAATATGCCTTGGTTGCTATGCGAGCGACCTAAAGACTGGGGTGGATAGCAGTGAGTCGGCGAATACATAAGGTGCCCGAGATAGCAAGTTCGTCGATCATCTACCATCTTGAGTCAAGCGTGTACGTACGGAAAGGCAGGGAACACCCAACAGACCATGATTTGCTATCTAATTATGGGTGAGGTAGGCCGTAGGATGTGGGCTGGCCGGAGTGTAGTTCTCATGCAAGATCTTCTCTTGTGTTGCCTTTCGCTAGTTGAGGGAGGGGTCTCGTGGGACCATAGCCACGTGTAGAAAAGCAGACCTTAGTATCTGCATCGGCAGATAAATCTAAAGCTCCCGACCGAGTCCTATATTTCTTGGTTTGCCCTGTGACAGGACTCGGATGGCACGATGTGATACATGTGCATACAGTTATAGAAAAACGATTCCCGATGAATGCGTGGGAAAAAGGGCGCGGTTGAGGGTTAGCGTAATCCCTAGTGGCCTAGGTGGTTTAACCCAAACCGAAATACGAAAGCGTGCAATAGGTAAGCGTAATCCCTAGTGGTTCTAGGTGGCGTAAGTCCTAGTAGCTCAAATGATGATTCATATGGAAGAACCTAGCTAGAACAAGGGTGACAGTCCAACGAATTCAAGGATAATACGACATGAGGAAGCCCGTACGAGGTACGGCAAAGGACTGAACTTATATACATGGAAAGAAACATATGATTAGAGTAACCTATATATGCGATATTAGGTTGACATGGACCATAACACGACTTTGAGCACAGGACATTCATGGTTAACACGTGACGCGGGTAGGGATACTAGTACGAGAGGTGTAGAGCAAATATACATGTTAGAACTAGGAAGAATATACATAATAGATACCGTGGGATGTTAGACGGGGTAGATACCTTGGGATAATGTACCCGATAGGGATCTGACGAAGTGATACCTTGATTTATCATGACACCGTGGTTTACCACGATACCTTAGTTTAGCTTGCTACAGTAGTCCAGCCCGTTACCCCGATTTAGTTTATCTATCTTGTAGTCATCTTTATGTTTACTTTCAGTTTATGCATGTCATGTTACCTTTACCTGTTTTTATACTGGAAGTAGATAGGACTTACTCAGTCTTTTTGACTGACCCGTTTTGTTTCACCTCTTTTCTTCCGTTTCCCCCCCCCCCAGGTTACAGGGAGGAAACAATGCTGTTTAGTTTGGACTTCTTCTGCCTGAAGGTCATCATGGATGGCTTGGACTTCTCTTGGCTATGGCCACTTTACTGTTTTTACTTGGGGAATAATTTATGAAAAGGTTTTTATGCTTCTTTATTTTTGCAAGACAGGTTTGATGTACTCTGATGTAAAAGGCTTTAGACCTTATTTATTCATGTTATGAAAGTTTGATTTTACTTCCGCTATTTATATATGTTCTGTCTTGTGATATTTCTGTGCATGTTTACCAATAATGCCCCTCTAAAGCTAGTGCATTCCTTTGCGAGTGACCCTAGCGGAGGTGGGGTGTTACATTTGGTATCAGAGCAGAAGGTTACTAGACTGGGCAAAAGTTTTTAAAGACCTTCTGAAAATTATTTGAAAAACCGTTTACAAAGAAGCATTTTTCAAGAAAATTTTCTTTTGAAAAGAAAAAGGCTATTCCCCAAAGGCCATTAGCATTATCCTTGATTCCTTGATCGAATCTCTTTTCCTTTCTTTCCTCCATCTGTAGTCACAGTGGTTTTGACTGCGACTAGTCTCTCTAGCTGCGTAAGTGTTTCCCGTACGATGGAGGTAGTTCTCGAGAGACCGTTGCAGAGTTATGCATGAAAGGATAGTAAGAACAAGGATAAAGGATACGAGCTCAGGGATAAGCAACATGTAGGTATGGCTGAGTCCTAAAAGGAGGGAGAAAGATGAACAATGAAACCCATGATGAGAGAGTACCTTTGACATGGTGAAACGGGACGGATAGTTAAGTATCATGGAACAGGGACAAGATCATTCGGAGGGCAATAGTATGCTCTCATTTCTAGGGTACCTCAGAAGGAGGGTAACGATCTTGTTAAAGGTTTAGCTTTTCTTCTCTATCATCCTGTCGGGACTTTGTTTTGATCACCGCATCTTTTAAGTCCGCTTCGATAGTTGAGTCTCTGCACCTTAGTACTAGCGTAGTAGAGGATCCCGTTTTTGTCTCAAGTCCTATTGGAAGATCGGTCCATTTACTCATGGCTTGTTTGGATTTGAGAATGTCTATATCAAGTGTTGAGCTTGGAAATAATGCTTATGTTTATAAGTTGTGGATGGATTCTAGGGATGAAGTGGTTATCTAGTAAGGGGTGCCACTCTCGGTTTTGATAGGAGGGTAGTTAGACTCTTGACTAGCCTTGGTAATACCCTCGAAGTCTCGTGGAACCTTTTGGGTTTGGTCATGATTAGTTACCTAGAATCCCTGGATACCTCTATTGGAAATTTGAAGCCCGATCGAGTGGTGTTCACCGATAAGACGGATGGTTTATTTCACTTATGCATGGGTTATAGAAATCACCCTAGTAAGTGCGCTTGATAACCTGGTTTGCATCTGTTTACTTCCAAGAGAAAGTTCTTCTACGTGGAATACCTTATGGTACGAGGTCCGAGATTCACTAGTGAATTTTGGAAAGCTTGCATGAGATCATGAGTACGCAGTCATGTTTGCGTCAAGTATTTTAGAAAAAGGATAAGTGCAGGTGGAACGAGAGGCGACGAAGGAATGAGTTCCAGCTCATGTTATGGAAACAGGAAATAAGAAGCTACGAAATCGCAAAGACGGTCAAGGCACAAGGAAAGTGAGCTCAAAGAAGTACAACTTTGATGGTCAAAGACTAGATACGCGCATGATATCTCTTTTTGGGAGTATATCCTTGATCCCTGTTTTCTGTAGAGCTTACTTGTAGGCTATATTTTGTGGACATCCTCTCGGTCCTATTTTCTGTTACAAACCCCGTAAGGAGTTTGTCCTGTTTATCTTCTCGACCCTGTTTCAGGGAATCTTAGGTAGAACCCTATGGATGTAAACATGTATTTGAAACATGTTATGATTGATATGGTTGCAAGTGGTTGCAAGTGGTTGCTCGTGGATGCGCGAATACACATTAGATACTAGCTCGACTTGGTCACATTTCATATTGCATATGCACGAGTATTTATACTTGTTTATGGATGAAATCGAATGTGTTATCATGCGGTTGTTGCATATGAATGAATGATTGTGCACGCATATAGTATCTATATGGCTAGGACTATTTGCATACATGTTGGATTCATGGCACTATACATATTTTTGCATTAGAAAGATTATCCAGGCCTGATCATTAGCATTAGCTAAGGAACATGTACACACACATTTTGCATGTATTCATACAGCATTAGAAATCATCTAAGGACAATGGTTGCTTGTGGATGATGTTTTGAGTAGATGGATGGTAGGATATGTTCTTCCTAACTTAGAGATTTCGGGGACGAAATCCTAAAAGGTGGGGAGAATGTAACAACCCGTATTTCAATAACATGTTAAAACGAGAATCAAGGCAGAATTTAATTTTAAATTCTGAATTAAGTAAAACGGGCTATGCCATTGCATTCGTCTCGGAAAAATACGCGAAATAGAGTCCGAGTTTTCGAAAATCGGAGTCCGTATGACCCGGTTAAGGCCCAAAGAAGTTTTCGGGAAATTTGAATTTCGAAACATGCAGAAATGGGGCCAGGCGGGAAAATTCCCGCCCAGACATGTCGACAGGCATGTCGACATGCATGTCGACAGGCATGTCGACAGGCATGTCGACAGGGCTGTCGACTTGCCCTGTCGGCTGATTCTGGTCTGGTGCACCTATTTTCTATCTTGGCTAGGTTTTTGGGCCTGGTTTGAAATCTGGCGGTTCAGGTTGGTCCTAGGGTTAATCTAAGGGCCTAAAACTATCCTAATCTCTATAAAAAGACCCTAAACCTACCCCTAAACCCTCATTATTCACTCATGTAACTAAACTATGGCCAAATTTCTACTCTCATGGCCTCCATCTCAAATCCCTAGAGCCTATGCATCCAAATCAAGTTCAAATCAAAAGGTGCAAGCTTGCTACACCAAATCAAGGCCAAATCAACATTGCTATGCGAGTTCCATGACGATTCTTCTACAAAGGAGGCACCTTTCTTAGCCAAGATGATTCATGCTCCTTTCCCAAGGCCTAACTATGTAAGTTCTAGCTACTTTTGGATCAAAACGGTATTTTTAATGTTGACATGGGATAAAATGAGGCTAAACATGATTATGCGAGCCTATATGAACCTTACCTTGCCTCTTGTGTTCATGTTTATGATTTTAGGCCATGTGAGTGACTTAATCATGCCTCTCATGCTATGCATAACCTAGTTTAACTTGCAAGTTTGGATCTTTATGCATGAAATTCTAGCATGAACCTTTAGGAACCACTTTACTTATGAAACATTGGCTAAGGCAAGATTTTGGGGCTTATGCATGTTTATGAACCCAAACCCCTCATGCTAACATGCAAGTTTGTGGCCAAATCCTTTATGAGATTATGCATGCTCGCGGCCAATCCCCTCTTTTTAAGTTGTGCATGTTTATGGCCAAATCCCTTCTTGATAATATGCATGTTTGTGGCCAAATTACCTTATGACACTATGCATGTCTATGGCCAATCCCTTTATGATGTTATGCATGTGGAAGCCAAGCCCTTTTTGGCATCATGCATGATTTGAGACCAATATGTGACATAGTATCCTTACTATGTTGACTCGCTTTGCTTGCGTTGGGAAAACACGATTTTGGGTAGTTAGATAAACATGAACATGTCGCAAAATCTTAACTTGAATATGACATGTAAGGATGCATAAAAACATGAGCTTGGGAATTTACCTATTAAGTTAGGTCTACCCTTTGGGAATTTACCTATTAAGTTAGGTCTACCCAAATGCTCGAAAACTTGTAACATGTTTTGGAAACATGATGAACTTAGATAATATGAGTATGGCCAACTCGAGGTTGGGTTGAGTTTGCAACGTAAATCTACCCGGAACCGACCGGCCTAACTAGTAGTTGCAAACAATAGGACCCAATGTGAGAAGTTGGTCATGTCGCGCTTAAGACCCGAGGTTAGACTAAGTTGTGGTGTAAATCTACCCGGACCCGCCCGGCTTAACTAGTAACCACAACAAGGTCTAATGTGAGAGGTTGAGGGTGCATTAATTAAATTAATGCCACATAATAGGGTTAAGTTAATTTGATTAATGAGGCTTAACCAAATATGATAGGGACAAATGGGTTAAGTAATTTGATTAGGCTAATGATACTTAACAAAACATGATAAGCTTGGGTAGGTTAAGTAACTTGGTTTGCCTAATGACACTTGACCATTTTTATACGACTAGTGGACGGGATTAAGTTAACCAACACTTAATCAATCCAACACGATAACGTGATAAGGTTAAGTAAATTTTCTTAACGATACTTAACCGTATAATACAGTTAATGGATGGGGTTAAGATTAGGCTTAACTAATCTAAACATGGTAATCAGATGGGGTTAAGTTAGCCTCGACTTAATTAATCCAACTTGGTAATTTAATGGGGTTAAGTTAAACACTTAACTAATTTAACACGATGTTTTGATGAGGTTAAGTGACCTATACTTAACCAATCTAACTCGTTAATTTGATGAGGTTAAGTTAACCTATACTTAACCAATCTAACGTGAAAACATGATAAGGCTAAGTCACGAATCACTTGAATATGCTTGACCGATTTGACTCGGTAATTTGACAAGGTCAAGTTAATTTATATAATTAACCAATCTAAAATGATAATTAGACGAGGTTAAGTTATGGATTGCTTAATATACTTAGCCAACTTGACACATGGTTTGTAGGGTTAAGTCTTGGACTTGGATACTTAGCCAATTTTGACATGGTTTGTAGACGGGCTAAGTTATGAACTTAAGTGACACTTAACCCATTAGATAAACCCTAATTCGGAGGATTAGGTAAATAACCATAGTTAACAAGGATTATGGAAATAAGGCTAAGTGGTAAACCTTAGTTAAGGGAAACTAATTAATAATCCTTAGTCAAGGAAATTTGGACCATTTCTTAGATAGATTAGTAACCCGATACGTTTAATTATGCGTGTAGGAGCAGGCTATCTGATTTAGATAAAGGCTCCAACGAACTGGGTAACGAAGCAGCGGCTTCGGGGAACGTGAGGATATTCTTGGGATCCCTCTGTGAGCTGCCAGGTCATTATACTAGGCTCACGAGAGGTTGAGGTCTGCGGTAGAAGAACCAAGAATATGCCTTGGTTGCTATGCGAGCGACCTAAAGACTGGGGTGGATAGCAGTGAGTCGGCGAATACATAAGGTGCCCGAGATAGCAAGTTCGTCGATCATCTACCATCTTGAGTCAAGCGTGTACGTACGGAAAGGCAGGGAACACCCAACAGACCATGATTTGCTATCTAATTATGGGTGAGGTAGGCCGTAGGATGTGGGCTGGCCGGAGTGTAGTTCTCATGCAAGATCTTCTCTTGTGTTGCCTTTCGCTAGTTGAGGGAGGGGTCTCGTGGGACCATAGCCACGTGTAGAAAAGCAGACCTTAGTATCTGCATCGGCAGATAAATCTAAAGCTCCCGACCGAGTCCTATATTTCTTGGTTTGCCCTGTGACAGGACTCGGATGGCACGATGTGATACATGTGCATACAGTTATAGAAAAACGATTCCCGATGAATGCGTGGGAAAAAGGGCGCGGTTGAGGGTTAGCGTAATCCCTAGTGGCCTAGGTGGTTTAACCCAAACCGAAATACGAAAGCGTGCAATAGGTAAGCGTAATCCCTAGTGGTTCTAGGTGGCATAAGTCCTAGTAGCTCAAATGATGATTCATATGGAAGAACCTAGCTAGAACAAGGGTGACAGTCCAACGAATTCAAGGATAATACGACATGAGGAAGCCCGTACGAGGTACGGCAAAGGACTGAACTTATATACATGGAAAGAAACATATGATTAGAGTAACCTATATATGCGATATTAGGTTGACATGGACCATAACACGACTTTGAGCACAGGACATTCATGGTTAACACGTGACGCGGGTGGGGATACTAGTACGAGAGGTGCAGAGCAAATATACATGTTAGAACTAGGAAGAATATACATAATAGATACCGTGGGATGTTAGACGGGGTAGATACCTTGGGATAATGTACCCGATAGGGATCTGACGAAGTGATACCTTGATTTATCATGACACCGTGGTTTACCACGATACCTTAGTTTAGCTTGCTACAGTAGTCCAGCCCGTTACCCCGATTTAGTTTATCTATCTTGTAGTCATCTTTATGTTTACTTTCAGTTTATGCATGTCATGTTACCTTTACCTGTTTTTATACTGGAAGTAGATAGGACTTACTCAGTCTTTTTGACTGACCCGTTTTGTTTCGCCTCTTTTCTTCCGTTTCCCCCCCCCCCAGGTTACAGGGAGGAAACAATGCTGTTTAGTTTGGACTTCTTCTGCCTGAAGGTCATCATGGATGGCTTGGACTTCTCTTGGCTATGGCCACTTTACTGTTTTTACTTGGGGAATAATTTATGAAAAGGTTTTTATGCTTCTTTATTTTTGCAAGACAGGTTTGATGTACTCTGATGTAAAAGGCTTTAGACCTTATTTATTCATGTTATGAAAGTTTGATTTTACTTCCGCTATTTATATATGTTCTGTCTTGTGATATTTCTGTGCATGTTTACCAATAATGCCCCTCTAAAGCTAGTGCATTCCTTTGCGAGTGACCCTAGCGGAGGTGGGGTGTTACACCAATTGTTGATAGTTGTATTCTACTATCCTACAATGACTTCCTGGGAGCGAGCGGTTTCATAGGAGCAAGCGATTGCATAAGTCTGAGCACACTGAATAGACGGACAGGCGATGAGGGTACATGCGATTTGTCAAAGTTTCCTGGTTGCCGATGAACGGGCGACTAACCGAGGCTTGTAGAGAAGATATAATTGTGATCATTCAAGAATTGGTATTTGACCGACCGGTGGGTGGTATCTGTCTGAAGAAATAGCAGCTAATTGGAGAGCGAACGATTGAGCAGGTTGGATGGGCAGCCAAGCGATGAAGGTTTTGGTGATTGGTCATAGCTTCGGGACTGGTATGAGGGTGACTGACCAACAAATGCGGTTGAGTGGATCGAATATTGATGTGTGAGTCCTGCCATTCCGGGTTTTTTTTCCTAAAAGTGGTGGACGACCGACCATCGTAGTACGAATAAACGATTCCCTGTAAGATGCGTAGTCTTATGGCATCGTTCTTAATACGTACGACCTCTTTATATGGTTGTGCTAATCTGTTATGCTTTGACCAGCTTGGATGGACGGACGACCTAATTGTCCTGATAGTTAAAGTGAGCTTTCTGACACGAGCGACCGACCCCTTTGAATATGAATGGTCGGTCCCTTGAGCCGTGCTTGACTTTCGGTTCATGCCCTATCCCTGTTCAGGCGTAGGTGAATCCTATACCCGGTATGAGCCTTCTAAATTCGCCTTGGCCATATCGTCTCTTCGTATGGTCGAGCGATGTTGTATAACTGCTGTGAAACGCTTCTGTTTTGTTGTGGGTGTCCTTCCTTATATGAACGATCCGAGTGTCTTGGATTGTAGATGCTCAACTGATCCTTGTAGCGGTCACCCCGTAGTTCCTTAAAAGATTCAATTTACCAATATACATATGCTTTTTTAGGGATGAACATTTGCCCCTCGAAGTTTGTAATTTTTATTTTACAATCAATTACAGGCTTCGAAATACTGATCATAACATAGGCTGGTAAATTGAAATTTTGTTCTCTAAAGGGGTGGTCGCACATGACTTTCGATCGTTCAGGGCTGGACAAGGGTGGACTTACCCAGATCATTTTACCTTATAGAGATTCGAGCACATTGGGTTTGATGGCCATTACACTTGTATAACTAGGAAGATTTGATTTTGACTAGGCTGACGTGGCAAGAACTAGCCGGACTTGCCTTTTTATCCTTTCTTTGACCCTTCCTTCACCTTTCTTCCTCAAAGAAACTCTTTGATGGTGACGATGTACAAGATAATCTTATAAGGTAATCCGCATCCTTTGATTTTCATCTAGTTTTTCTTTAAAAATTTTGGTTTTTCTAACTTACTATCTTGTTTGATGCTCCCAACAATACCTAACAGCTTTTCTTTGGATTTGAAGCATCATGATTCTTTTTGGTTAGTTTTTTCTTTTTACTTAGCTTTGACTTGGTTGAGTAGCTGTCGACATTGTAGATAGCCCTGAACTATGATGTTTCAAGTGTGGTTTGGCTGCTTTGAGTATGGATTGGGATTTTGATGATAACTGGGACTGTTTGATGAAGGGGTTGTATATGCAATCATTTGACGAACCTGAATCATATGGAACCTTTTTAATTTTTGATTCGATATCGCCCATAAGTAGTTTGATGAAATGCCCCAGACATTTCTGGTTTATATCCAGCGTGGCTTCTGTTCATGCCTAAATCTGGTCGGGTTGTTTTTGGTTGCGCATGGCCTCTACTTGTGCCCAAATTGGCCTGCTTTGATCAATATTCAAGTTTCATACTAAAATAGTTATTTTAGTGTTCAACACATGCTGAATTATATTTCGGTCTTTTCCTTAGGTCCACAGATGAAATTCTTTATGTTAAGAGGACTGAAGAGGAAGGCGATGAAGAAGATCGGCAGGAAAAACAGGCGGAAGAGTAAAAAGAATTTGGGTAGAAGTGACCCACAGAGATGTCATACACTGGGTGAACCTCTCGTTCCAGATATTCAGACTACTTCCGACTAGCCATTTTTAGCTTCTACTTCAAATTCTGCTAATCTTCAAATGACCATACAAAGGTCTCTTTATGTTCCTAATCCAACCACATTGTACTTTCTGAATGATTCGAGGGTTAGTGTCAAGAAGGTATGAGCTTTGACTCGGACATAGACCCGTACGGCAAATGGATTGTTGCTAGTAAGATGGATGCTATGAAAGACTGCATACTAGCTGAATTTGATCAGTTGGAGTCACATCCACATTTGGTTAGAGACCTTATGGTGAAAGTTAGGGACTATATTGTGAGGCAATTGGACGCTTGGCACACTTTTGCTGGCAACCTTCATAGGTTGAATAGAGAGAACATTGATCGAATCCATACTTTGGAGAAAGACAAATTTGAGCTTATCAATGCCCTTGAATCCAGGGAAGGTCACCACAATTCATACTAGAAAGTTGTGATTGGCTAGCATAACCTTTCATTATTCCCGTTATTTCCTTTAATGTGTTGTGTTTAGACCGGCTTGTATATGCGAGTGCCAGCCCCCGTTTATTACCATATGTTTACGTTGGTGACTTTATGACTGGTTTGCGACCTGGTTTATCGTACTGCTGTTTTTTATTTTATTTTATATTAACTTAACTCCCTTCTCACTGGTGCACCGCATGTTACACCTTCATCACCATTTATTTGTATTGCTAAACACTTTGTTAATCGTACGACTATGAACGACTTATGGTGTGTAAAGTTAGCATTACTGGTTCGCTTTAACGCTATGATTAGCCCCCCGTATCAAAGTTCATTGTAATCTTAGAATATCACGCATTTACTCGTGTTTTCAATAACTTGGTAACTCGAGCGCCTCGAAGTTTGGTTTTGAATGTGTGCCCCCCGAAGAGGTTTATGTACCTTATAGTACATTTAATCGTGTTTCCCACTGACCTAGTGTCCCAAGCACTTTGAAGGCTCGATTAGATACATTTCCGCATATATATATATATATATACACACACACACGTGTTGTTGTTTTTTAGAATGTATTCAATCCATATCTCACTGACTCGGTGACCTAAGTCCTTCGGAGACTGGTTTTGAGTACGTGCCCCCAGGGGAGGGCTTGGGTTTCAAATTTCGATCCATTCTCAGTCTTGTTTGATCTGATTATTTTGGAATCAACACAGACCTAAATTGGATACCCCCTTTCGGCTAGGATTTCTGTTACCCCCTTTCGACTAGGATTTCTGTTATCCCCTTTCGGTTAGGATTTCTGTTTGCACTAGTCCTTCCAGCATGTTTGCCGGTCTTTCCGGCACTAGGACTGGTGCTTCCAGCCTAGGTTTATTAGTCTTTTTGATTTTATGCTTCCTCCCGGGAGGTGGACATTAGTTCCTTTATCGAGTTTTATCCCGATGTAATGACCTTATGTCCTGCACCTAACAAGGTGCCTTTTTTGAGAATGGCAATCTTTTGATTGGGACAGGTTGTTTTGTTTTATCCCTTGCATCATTCTCAAGGCTCGGTATCAATCCTTTTTGTCGGATGCTTTGCCAAGGGTTCAGTGTTCATCTGCTATGCTTTTTACCATTCGGCTCAGAGTAGCTCGTCCTTTTGGATCTACAAGGTGGTATGTTTTACTCATCTTACTTAATCTTCATGATGCTTGTGGTATTTAGCGCTTGAGTTGTCCCAATTGAAGTGTGCCCAGGAAGCTTCCGGCTATCGTTGGATTTTGAAAGAATGACCATTCTCATTTTGCCTACATGAAAAGGTCAACTTTTAGCAAAGGTTTGCGAATACACGATTCGTGCAAGCAAGCAGGACTTTTTACTCATAACTTCTGTATGCATATAGTTTTGAGGTAAAGTTTTGCAAAAGTTTACAGCTTTTACAATAAATTTAAACAATGCATTATAGGGAGTAATGATGGATGCGCTCGCTACTACAAGCTTGAGGAGTCTGGGTTCCTTCTGCTAATTCCATGAGTAAGTTGATTGTACCGACGAGTTGTGCAGATTGTCTAGTAAATCCATGGATTTTGTTTAGTTAGGTTCGCACTTCTGCCATAGAGAGGTTCACTTTCTGAAATATATTTATGAAGATCACATTAACGGATGCCCCTGTGTCAATTAAGACTCTTTTCATGACTGCAAGGCCGAGACCAGTTATGATCATTATGGCATCAATAGTTGATATAAGTAATCCCTCAGAATTTCTATCTCTGAATACCACATTATTGGCTGAAGCTCCAGGCATCTTCATTGGGAGTTCATTGCTTAAGATGCCCTTCAGTTTGCTAGCGTATCTTTCCATATTGGTCCGGTTGCTCGCAGCTAGATGGCCCTCCAAAAATCATATTGGTTACTGATGTCGTATCTAAAATCGCTTTGAGCTGTCTCTCCTAAGCCGGACTGATCAGTAATGTCATTTTGCCCTTGGGCAATTGGAATGTTTTGAGGATTCTTCATTCACTTGTCGAAGTTTATTGTTTCTGATGAGCGTTTTATTCAGACTTTTCAGATGTTGCTATTTATTAGTGTTATGCCCCGGCTAGTTATGAAATCGACAGATTTTGCCAGGGTCAGCTTGCTGCTTTGTAATCCTCTGCAGCTTAACCCGAGGGAAAATGCCTGAATCCTTTGTAGCAGATTAAATCCTCTCTAGGGTTTTTGCTTAAGAAAGTCAACTCTGAATGCTTGCAGAGTCATGTCTTCTTATGAGTTTTGCTATCGTTTCCCCTTTTCTTGTAAGAAAAGCTTCGATGATCGCTTTAGGCCCTTGTTCCATTTCGTTAAGCGATGTTACATCCCTTACTTTAGCAGCTTTGTAGACGGAACTGGTCTTGGTATCTTCTTGGCAAACCAGCGAATTGATCAACTGATTCAGGCGGGAGTCTAGTGAATCATAGCGAGACCACACCTTTTAAGCACATGGGGAAGCATAAGCGTTTCATCTCGTCGTTGGCCCTAGCTTCGTTCATGTGTTGATCATATTTCAACAGGAAAATGATTGGATCTCCCCGTCCTACTATATGGTACCATTGTCAGAGGTGTGAACTTCTTGGGGAGTTTTTCCCGGTGAATCTTTTCTGTGGATGGCTCTTTACTAGGTGGAAACTCCCATTCCTTTTCATCATCCCAATGGGTTGTGTTCTTCTTCATTATTTGTTGGATCATACCCGCAATGTACTTCTCGTTACCTCTTCCGGGAGGTGTCCCTTCGATGGGACTGGTGGCGCCTCGAGTTGCACGTTTCTCATCGTGCCGTGATGTTTTGACTTTATAGCCTTCAACACCGGTCCCTTTTTTCCGTCTACATTGTCCATGATATTCGGATGTTGGGGATTAGCTTGAACGTTAATTAGAGTATCAAGCATTTCCATCATCACTTGCGTCATAGCATCCATTTCTCTATTCAAGCTGGTTATGACCACGCTCAACTCATCTCGAGTTATGGGTGGATTGGGAGAGTCTCCAACTTCTTGATTCAGAGTTTGTGGTATAGCTTTCTTATTATGAGAATTTCGACATTCGTAGTGGCTCTAATGGACTTATCATATTTCTTTGAACTAGTCATGACTTCGGGGAAAGAGGCGATTTAGGACTTCAAGAAAAATGCTCCTTTGATGGGACCATTTACCTGTCGAGAGGTTGTGTCATCGGAATAGTTCGCATAGGTGCTTTAGCTTTTCCACAGTCAAGATTTGCATTATATGCAACTACCTAAATAGAATTTCCCTGTTTTGCGCTTGAAGTAGAAGATTTTGTATCGTATGCGTGACTCGTTCAAGCGGGTGGAAAACAAGTGGCACTTAGTGTCATCTTTGCGGTAGCAGCTTGAATAACGAACATTGACTCAAGCTTCTTCATCATTGCATTGTCTGCAATAGCTATTTGACTCATTAGCCCCGCTATCGCTTCTTCCCAGTCTCTCTTGATTATGGCTACCTCAATTTCAGACGATTCTCCTGCCTCGAAATGGGTGGCGGACGATGCGACTATATGAATATTTTCGGTGAGGTCGTCGATTTCACGAGTAACTTCTTTCGTCCCATCCATGATTTCAAGCAAAGCTTTTCTTAGAAAATCTCGCTGGACATTCAACAGGGAAAGATGCAAATACATGCCCCATGGTGGGCGCCAAATGTTTTCACCAAAAAATGGCTCAAACACCAAGGGTACGAGAGACGTACTTCACCAATATGGTTAAAAAGTAAATGGGGCCGCACTCAACAAAAGTTGAAAGTAAAAATGCGAAGAAAGTAAAATGGAGACAAGGTTTTAGAGTGGTTCAGCCCTAATCTAGGCCTACGTCCACTATGAAGGTAGTTTGCATTATCATGATGACTACAAAGCATGTAAACTCTCTTCATTCATACATTTTCTCATTCTCTCAACTCTCAGCATACTCGCACTCTTACATACAAATATCGCTTGAATTCACAGAATTCAATGGAGGAACAACGGAAGCTATGATGGAGAAGGACGAATGATCCATGGAGAAGGAGGATGTCTTTGCTCTTTACTCACTTATAAGATCTTAATGAATGTCATGGCCAAATGGATGAAGATCTTTCCAGTGGAGATGATGATGATGGCTAAGAATGTTTATGGAATGAATTTAGCAGCATTTCGTGGTTGCCGCCCCCCTTTTTTGGTGGAATCCATGGCCTATTTATAGGTGGTCTCCTATAAAGAAATGAGCCAAGATCCATATAGGCAGGTTAGGGTCGTTCACCTTATTAATTATGAATATGCCATAGCCTAGCTGTAGCCAACTATCGATAGTTGTATTCAGTTATCCTGCAATGACTTCCTAGGAGCGAGCGACTGCATAAGTCTGAGCACACTGAACGAGCGGACAGGCGATGAGGGTACAGGCGATTTGTCAAAGTTTTCTGGTTGCCGACGAACGAACGACTAACCGTGGCTTGTAGAGCAGATATAATTGTGATCATTCAAGAGTTGGTATTTGAGTGACCGGTGGGTGGTATCTGTCTGAAGCAATAGCAGCTAACTGGAGAGAGAAGGACTGCTTAAACACGAGCGGGTTGGATGGGCAGGCAAGCGATGAAGGTTTTGGTGATTGGTTATAGCTTCGGGGCTGGTGTGAGGGTGACTAACCGACAAATACGGTTAAGTGGATCGAAGATTGATGTGTGAGTCCTGTCATTCCGAGTTTTTTTGCCTAAAAGTGGTGGACGACCGACCATCGTAGTGCGAATGAACGACTCCCTGTAAGATGCGTAGTCTTATGACATCATTCTTAGTATGTACGACCTCTCTATATGGTTGTGCTAACCTGTTATGCTTTGACCAGATTTGATGGACGGATGACCTAATTGTCCTAATAGTTGAAGTGAGCTTTCTGACACGAGCGACCGACCCCTTCGAATATGAATGGCTGGTCCCTTGGACCATGCTAGACTTTCGGTTCATGCTGTAATGACCCGGGTTTTTGACAACCTTGGTTATCTGATATACAACACATATCGAACATCCAAGAGTCGAAAATACCGGTCATTAATGAAAGAAATTAGAGGTTGAGGAAAGATAAGATAGAAACTTAGAATAGAAGAAGAAAAAGAATACAACATCAGAGTAACACGAAACTCACAGCGGAACGAATAACATATAATAGATAACATATCCTTGAAATAAAATCAGTATATGTATACAATAACATTATCAGAGTATAACACTTACAACACAGCGGAAATAAACTATAGCTATATGATCCTGAAGCCTCCTGCTCCAACTCTTCAAGTATCTGTAAATTCCTGACTACTTGACTGCCCGTACAAAATTGAGCACCCAAGAGTTTAGGGAAAACAAAACAAAATAAACTATGGGTCAGCCATGAGACTGGTATGAGTAAAACAGTTTAAAATAGTTTAAGCAGGTAAATGATATCTCATAAGACCACGTCGTATAATGGAACGGGTTTTTCCCTTATGAGAATCCAAATTATCCTTATATCAAAACCTTTGGTATTATAATAATGTCTATCAACCACAATATAATAATCATCTAGTAGAAACATTATCATCTCGCGTTCTACATATATAGTGTACAATCAAAACCGCAAGCATGTATTGGGTAATGGATTTCCAACTATGACAAGGTATGGAACCACCTTTCGCTAGTGTACCTCTAGAAAGGAATACACCGGGTTCAACAAGAACATCTTGCAACCCGGCCACACATGACCGACCACTCATTTCGCTTGAGTGTATCGAATGTATATCACCAACGGTTGGGATCAGCAACCGTTTCCCGAATGGGACAGTATCGACAATAGTTTTTTTAGAAATAAATGAAACTCTAGATCAGGTGATTATACACCCTACTTCGGAGCGACCGACTTAGCCATGCTGCCTGCCCGATTTCTGTCATTTACCGGATGATGAGGTTTGAAGCTACGCTTTATCATCACACCAGATTCACTTCAAATGTCACATCGTCAAATCCATCAAATCACCGATTGACGTCCTCAACAATACATTATGTGTTAGCTAAAAGAAGTTTCCTTCTCCGCTTCCACTCTTGGTACGGTTGGATAAATCAATATACGTGATCGTCTGGAAATACTCTGTCAGACATCCGTCCATACAAGTCATCCAGGAACATGATGAACCAAAGTCACTATTCAGTATATCCATCGTAGGCACTATTATCTAAGATTTATACAACAGCCCTTGCATTTTACTCTGTCTTCAATTATCTTTGGCATATATGATTCGCAACGCTTATGCCAATACAGAGTGGTTCTTTGGATAATAATCCAACCAGTCTCTCCATACTAACAACGTTAAAATGGTCAAAACTTCGATAGTCTGTGATTTAACCATCAAAGAAAAACACGTGTGCAAACAACGATATCATTTCCAAATGGAAATTCTATCAATCAATCATCAGTCATATATATATATATATATATATATATATTCCTTTATTTTCTATGTTTAGAAAATATATGTTAACGCTAGAAAACATTTCCACAGCTTATTTACATATCACTATCATTTCACAACTATCAGTCCCTGACTGTAAACTAGCAGGAGAACAATTCTCTAAGTATAAACCCCGAAGGCCGAAACCAACATCAGATCGACATTCAGAAAACTATTCAACTTAACTAATCTTTAGTAAGTTTCAAATTTTGCTTAACTCTATTTCTTTAACTCTATTTGATTAACCTAACTGGTTTACTCTAACTGATTAACTCTTTTAACTCTATTCGAATAAACAATATCTGAATAACTCCTTTTAACTCTATTTATTTAACAAATAATTATTCCTTTATTTTATTCTATTTATTCTAATAAATAAATATTTCCTTTTATATCTATTCTATTTATTCTAACAAATAAATATTCCCTTTTATCCTATTCTATTTATTCTAACAAATAAATATTTCCTTTATTTTATTCTATTTATTCTAACAAATAAATATTTCCTTTTATATCTATTCTGTTTATTCTAACAAAAAAATATTCCCTTTTATCCTATTCTATTTATTCTAACAAATAAATATTTCCTTTTATATTTGTTTACTTCCTAAATCAATAACCTTTATAATCCTATTTATTTATTTCTAAATAAATATCTCCTTTTATAAAATCCTTCGATTATATAAATTCCTTCTTTTATAAAATCCTTCGATTTTATAATTATTTTCTTTTATAAAAATCCTTTTCCTTTTCTATATAAAATCCATCGATTTTATATAAATAATTCATTTTCAAAATACACTTTGAAAATCCCCTTTCCTATGTCCAGTATTTCTTATGGTATTTAACATACCATATAACAACGATAAAATATCGTCCAAACACACATAATCAATAACAGATTATATATCACATCATATATCACAATATATGAATCACAGTAAAATAAATGTTGAGGAATCCTCCAACCTGTTTCCCTGCATCACAAATGTTAAACAATATAGATAACATCACTTTCAGTTCCATATGATATATTTTGTTAACCAGAATCAATATAGAAATTCAACTAACTGACTAACAGTTCAATCAAGCAGTCAACACACAATCAATCAGCCAATATTTAACAGTTCTAAAAAATACAACACGAAATTATAAACTGTTCAGAGTTAGTGAGATTTACTCACTTTGGACTATCATCGTTAATAACGATAATTGTCGTTGATTCAGACGGACAATTTAATTTGCAATAGATTGTGGCGAGCTCGGATTCACTCCCAGTCAGTTCCATGGCGTAGCCATCGTCCATATGATCCCAATGGATCTTGTTTCGCTGAATTTCGATGTCGTATGATGAAGTTATGATTATCTGAAGTTAATACACATATCTATTTTAATTAATAACTTAAATAAATGGTTTATTGGGATTTTACCATTACTAGGCTCATACACCCTTTTGAACTAAAACCCATCCATTCCTGTAAACCCGCATCCGCACCCTTGTCTTCCCCAATAACTTCGATCCCGACTCCAGCCTTTTCACCATTAGCCAACCCTCTTCCATCAACACTCCTCCATTTCGACTGAAATTCCAAAACAAATGCCACCATCGTGCTTCTCCACCTGAACTCGTCTTCCCCATCACCTCCACTTCGAGCTCATCGCCATCAACCTCGTCGCGACCTGAGCGCAACCACCGTGAACCCTGCGACACATTTTGTAACCGAAAATCCCCATTTCATCACAGCCGAACCCCATCTCAACCACAAACAACAACATACACTCCAACTCTCGAATCAAGGCTTGAATCTCCTTTTAATCCCAACCCTAGTTTTCGCTCTGAGAAAACCCACGAACCAACTGACGTCGCAACAAATGAAATCGGTCCAGAAATGAAGTATATCACCCCACGAATCCAATGATACCCTCTTTGTATTTTACAGAAATTCCTTGAATTTCATTTGGAATTTTCTTTTAAGATTTTCTACATTTTAAACTCTGAAACTGGTGGCGGCTTGGAATTGTTTATATAAGGGGGACGGTTTGTTTTCTGTGGTTGAAAAAGAAGGGGATGTGGCTCTATAATGTTCACCCATCTCATTTAGATATTTTATTTTTGTTATTTTATATTCGTTCTTCCTTTCTAAAAATTCGTGTGACCACACACGATACCCAAAAATCATGGAAATTGACATGCAGCTACTGCTCGACATTACGGTCCCAACGAAACTAGTTTCGTCGAATTCCGACCCCGTATGCTCACACAACGTATTTTTAAAGGTCGAATTATCGACTGTATTTCACATTAAAATCCCGTACAGCCACATACTGACTTCAAAAATCACGGAAATTAAAATCTAGCAATAATTTAATATTGCGGCTCCAACAAAATTAGTTTCGTCGAATTTTGAGGTCGTTTGCCAAACTGGCTATTTTTAAAGCCCTGAATAATCATTTTAAATATATAAATATATTTAAAAACAATTAAATTAAATATTAATAAATTAATATTATTGTATATATCCATATACGATATCGTTCAGCTCTAGAATATTCCTATATGAATTTCTCGCTCGATATTTCAAATCCCGATATAAATCGATATTTTATAATGAAATTCTTTTTATAAATATAAATAAAATATAAAGGAATTCCACAGCGACTTTTCTAAAATTTGATTTTGACATAAATCAAAGTCTACATGATGAAATCTCGATTTTTCACTTCCATTAGAAAGATATACTTCACCCGCTCCCAACGTTTCTTGTTTCACAGAAATCTGATTTAAAACGAACCCTGTACATTCAGTTGAAGTTCAAATCGCCAAATATCGAACTGCAGCGCCATTTCGAGCTCGATTTTAATTATATTATAATTCCACGTTCAAACTGTCGTCGTTTAAATATATTCGCTAATATAATTCAACTCTAAACTGAAATATATGTTTTAAATAACCCAAATTACACCATACTGTGAATTTCACTATTTTTGATTATTACTGAATTAAATATATTATTTAATTATTATATTACTTAAATAATCCTTATAGTTTAATTAACGACCATTAAAATCTCTAAACCCTATTTAAATAATTAAATAAATTAATTATTCTATCGCTGCAAATGCGGGTCATTACATTCTTCCCCACTTTAAATAATTTCGTCCTCGAAATTGCTAAGGTAGAGGTCGACCCTGTCTACTGGGTAAAAATTTATCTGTTTACCTCTTATCTCTGGTTTCAACTGAACCAATAATTATCGACTAAAATATTAATTCATTCCAACTAACTAAAATTTTCTAACACTTTAAATTTTCGGAAAATTTCGCCATAACCTCATTTGTACAGCCCTATCGGTAAAACCACAACTCGCCTTTCTAGGCCTTCTCAACCCCAAAGAAAATCAAACAGCCAAGCGGCTTGCCAATTCGGCTCATAAATCACCAAACTCATATATAAATAAACTTGTACCTTTTTGTCGGCATATCATTATACCATTCCCATTGGTTATCAACTCAACAAATACCAATGTCATTCCAATCAATCTCCTGTCAAATTTTTATTCTCAAACCCAATCATTTTCTTATACTCAAGTCAGATTCCATTTCAAACTTAAGTACAATTCTTGATTCCAATCCTTATATCATCAATCAACTTACACGATATCATTCCAATATAATTCCATATTATATTTAACCTTGTCTAAGTTTAATTCATAATTATTTATTCACCTTCAATATTTTTAATCCATTTAACTTCATAAGTTAAATTTTAATTCCAGAATTTAAATTCCTGGGTTTATTTCAAATCAATTTTAAATCATAACACCAATTCAAAACCTTTGAATTTCTAAACAACTTGTTTCCTCAAAAACAATTTGAAAACAAAACCTTTGGTAGTAATCCGCCACTTAGAAACTCGAAAATCACACCGACGATGTATCGATCCATCCTCAGAATTATTTTCCAGTCATCAAGATGAGTTCAATACTATATCTATTTCAAATTGAAAAACATTTTCAAAATCTCCCAGGAACTTAAAATTTCCTTATTTTAATTCCTAATTCTGATTTAAATTCAGATTTAATTCATCTCGATTTCATATTACCTTTATATGAATTCTGATTGGCTATTTACATAACCATTTCACTTTTTATAATCTTACTCGATTATAATAACGACCAACACATCCAATATATTATAATCATTTCAATATAAATCCTTTATATCAAAATCTAATTTGGGTAAAATTACTTTGTTTACCCTCTTTTCAAAACATACCATGACAGTTCATCGTATTCAAGTGTTTTGTAACTCCTAACGATATAGTGGATCGAACTGATCGACCAGAATCCATAAACACTCACTCAATAAATCTCTACAATATAAAACAGTTTTTTTATATCAAATAACAAATACGTTCACTCGTATATATACATTCAAACTCAATCTAGGGTATTACTAACCCCATCTCTATTGAGTCACGCCACAGAGCCAAGGTAATTCACTTAACCTTAAGCTCTGATACCAACCGTAATGACCCGGGTTTTTGACGACCTTGGTTATCCGATATGCAACACATATCGAACATCCAAGAGTCGAAAATACCGGTCATTAATGAAAGAAATTAGAGGGTGAGGAAAGATAAGATAGAAACTTAGAATAGAAGAATAAGAAGAAACAACATCAGAGTAACACGAACCTCACAGCGGAACGAATAACATATAATAGATAACATATCCTTGAAATAAAATCAGTATATGTATACAATAACATTATCAGAGTATAACACTTACAAAACAGCGGAAATAAATTATAAATATATGATCCTGAAGCCTCGTGCTCCATCTCTTCAAGTATATGTAAATTCCTGACTACTTGATTGCCCATACAAAATTGGGCACCCAAGAGTTTAGGGAAAACAAAATAAAATAAACTCCGGGTCAGTTATGGGACTGGTATGAGTAAAATAGTTTAAAATAGTTTAAGCAGGTAAATGATATCTCATAAGACCACGCCGTATAACGGAACGGGTTTTTCCCTTAAGAGAATCCAAATTATCCTTATATCAAAACCTTTGGTATTATAATAATGTCTATCAACCACAATATAATAATCATCTAGCAGAAACGCTTTCATCTCACGTTCTACATATATAGTATACAATCAAAACCGCAAGCACGTATTGGGTAATGGATTTCCAACTATGACAAGGTATGGAACCACCTTTCGCTAGTGTACCTCTAGAAAGGAATACACTGGGTTCAACAAGAACATCTTGCAACCCGGCCACACATGACCGACCACTCATTTCGCTTGAGTGTATCGAATGTATATCACCAACGGTTAGGATCAGCAACCATTTCCCGAATAGGACAGTATAGACAATAGCTTTTTAGAAATAAATGAAACTCTAGACTAGGTGATTATACACCCTACTTCAGAGCGACCGACTTAGCCATGCTGCCTGCCCGATTTCTGTCATTTACCGGATGATGAGATTTGAAGCTACGCTTTATCATCACACCAGATTCACTTCGAATGTCACATCGTCAAATCCATCAAATCATCGATTGACGTCCTCAACAATACATTATGTGTTAGCTAAAAGAAGTTTCCTTCTCCGCTTCCACTCTTGGTACGGTTGGAGAAATTAGTATACGTGATCGTCTGGAAATTCTCTGTTAGACATTCGTCCATACAAGTCATCCAGGAACAGGATGAACCGAAGGCACTATTCAGTATATCCATCTTAGGCACTGTTATCTAAGATTTATACAACAGCCTTGCATTTTACTCCGTCTTCAATTGTCTTTGGCGTATATGATTCGCAACGCTTATGCCAATACAGAGTGGTTCTTTGGATAATAATCCAACCGGTCTCTCCATATTAACAACGTTAAAATGGTCAAAACTTCGATAGTCTGTGATTTAACCATCAAAGAAAAACACGTGTGCAAACAACGATATCATTTCCAAATGGAAATTCTATCAATCAATAACCAATCATATATATATATATATATATTCCTTAATTTTCTATGTTTAGAAAATATATGTTAATGCTGGAAAACATTTCCATAGCTTATTTACATATCACTATCATTTCACAACTATCAGTCCCTGACTGTAAACTAGCAGGAGAACAATTCTCTAAGTATAAACTCCGAAGGCCGAAACCAACATCAGATCGACACTCAGAAAACTATTCAACTTAACTAATCTTTAGTCAGTTTCAATTTTTTCTTAACTCTATTTGATTAACCTAAATGGTTTACTCTAACTGATTAACTCATTAACTCTATTCGAATAATAAAAATCCGAATAACTCCTTTTAACAAATAATTATTCCTTTATTTTATTCTACTTATTCTAATATATAAATATTTCCTTTTATATCTATTCTATTTATTCTAACAAATAAATATTTCCTTTTATCCTATTCTATTTATTCTAACAAATAAATATTTCCTTTATTTTATTCTATTTGTTCTAACAAATAAATATTTTCTTTTATATCTATTCTATTTATTCTAACAAATAAATATTCCCTTTTATCCTATTCTATTTATTCTAACAAATAAATATTTCCTTTTATATTTGTTTACTTCCTAAATCAATAACCTTTATAATCCTATTTATTTATTTCTAAATAAATATCTCCTTTTATAAAATCCTTCGATTATATAAATTCCTTCTTTTATAAAATCCTTCGATTTTATAATTATTTTCTTTTATAAAAATCCTTTTCCTTTTCTATATTAAATCCATCGATTTTATATAAATAATTCATTTTCAAAATACACTTTGAAAATCCCCTTTCCTACATCCAGTATTTCTTATGGTATTTAACATACCATATAATAATGATAAAATATCGTCCAAACACACATAATCAACAACAGATTATATATCACATCATATATCACAATATATGAATCACAGTAAAATAAATGTTGAGGAATCCAGTTGGATTCCTCCAACCGGTTTCCCTGCATCACAGATGTTAAACAATATAGATAACATCACTTTCAGTTCCATATGATATATTCTGTTAACCAGAATCAATATAGAAATTCAACTAACTGACTAGCAGTTCAATCAAACAGTCAACACACAGTCAATCAGCCAATATTTTATAGTTCTAAAAAATACAACATGAAATTTTAAACTGTTCAGAGTTAGTGAGATTTACTCACTTTGGACTATCATCGTTAATAACGATAATTGTCGTTGATTCAGACGGACAATTTATTTTGCAATAAATTGTAGCGAGCTCGAATTCACTCCTAGTCAGTTCCACGGCGTAGCCACCGTCCATACGATCCCAACGGATCTTGTTTCACTGAATTTCGATGTCGTATGACGAAGTTATGATTATCTGAAGTTAATACACAAATCTATTTTAATTAATAACTTAAATAAATGGTTTATTGGGCTTGTACCATTACTAGGCCCATACACCCTTTTGAACTAAAACCCATCCATCCCTATAAATCAGCATCCGCACCCTTGTCTTCCCCAAAAACTTCGATCCCGACTCCAGCCTTTTCACCATTAGCCAACCCTCTTCCATCAACACTCCTCCATTTCGACTGAAATTCCAAAACAAATGCCATCATCGTGCTTCTCCACCTGAACTCATCTTCCCCATCACCTCCACTTCGAGCTCATCGCCATCAACCTCGTCGTGACCTAAGCGCAACCACCATGAACCCTGCGACCCATTTTGTCATCGAAAAACCCCATTTCATCACATCCGAACCCAATCTCAACCACAAACAACAACATACATTCCAACTCTCGAATCAAGGCTTGAATCTCCTTTTAATTCCAACCCTAGTTTTCGCTCTGAGAAAACCCACGAACCAACTGACGTCGCAACAAATGAAATCGGTCCAGAAATGAAGTATATCACCCCACGAATCCAATGATACCCTCTTTGTATTTTACAGAAATTCCTTGAATTTCATTTGGATTTTTCTTTTAAGATTTTCTACGTTTTAAACTCTGAAACTGGTGGCGGCTTGGATTTGTTTATATAAGGGGGACGGGTTGTTTCCTATGGTTGAAAAAGAAGGGGATGTGGCTCTTTAATGTTCACCCATCTCATTTAGATATTTTATTTTTGTTATTTTATATTCGTTCTTCCTTTCTAAAAATTCGTGTGACCAAACACGATACCCAAAAATCATGGAAATTGACATGCAGCTACTGCTCGACAGTACGGTCCCAACGAAACTAGTTTCGTCGAATTCCGACCCCGTATGCTCACACAGCGTATTTTTAAAGGTCGAATTATCGACTGTATTTCACACTAAAATTCCATACAGCCACATACTAACTTCAAAAATCGCGGAAATTGAAATCTTGCAATAATTTAATATTGCGGATCCAACAAAATTAGTTTCGTCGAATTCTGAGGTCGTTTGCAAAACTGGCTATTTTTAAACCCCTGAATAAACATTTTAAATATATAAATATATTTAAAAACAATTAAATTAAATATTAATAAATTAATATTATCGTATATATCCACATACGATATCGTTCAGCTCTAGAATATTCCTATATTAATTTCTAGCTCGATATTTCAAATCCCGATATAAATCGATATTCGATTTATAATGAAATTCTTTTTATAAATGTAAATAAAATATAAAGGAATTCCACAACGACTTTTCTAAAATTTGATTTGGACATAAATCAAAATCTACACGACGAAATATCGATTTTCTCTTCCACTAGAAAGATATACTTCACCCGCTCCCAACGTTTCTTGTTTCACAGAAATCCGATTTAAAACGAACCCTATACATTTAGTTGAAGTTCAAATCGCCAAATATCGAACTGCAGCGCCATTTCGAGCTCGATTTTAATTATATTATAATTCCACGTTCAAACTGTCGTCATTTAAATATATTTGCTAATATAATTCAACTCAAACTGAAATATATATTTTAAACAACCCAAATTACACCATACTGTGAATTTCACTATTTTTGATTATTACTGAATTAAATATATTATTTAATTATTATATTAATTAAATATTCCTTATAATTTAGTTAACGACCATTAAAATCTCTAAACCCTATTTAAATAAATTAATTATTCTATCCCTGCAAATGCGGGTCATTATAGATGCTCTATCCCTGTTCAGGCGTGCGTGATTCCTATACCCGGTATGAGCCTACTAAATTCTCCTTGGCTATATCGTCTCTTCGTATGGTCGAGTGATGTTGTATAACTGCTGTGAGACCCTTCTGTTTTGTTGTGGTGTCCTTCCTTGTGTGAACGATCTAAGTATCTTAGATTGCACACGCTCAACTGATCCTTGTAGCGGTCACCCCGTAGTTACTTCAAAGATGATTCAATTTAGCAATATACGTATGCTTTTTTAGGGATGAACATACTTGATATTCAACAAGTGTCTCTTTGGAAATGGTTCTAGTATTAAGTGGACACTATACACTTTCTAAAGAAGTTTCTTCTTCGATATCCATATGTTCTTGTTCTTGTTGCATTCGAGCTTTTTTTATCTTCGAATGTCCCATAAGGCTTGAAGATGAGTGGGATTTGCATAAGGTGTATATTTATGGAGTCAAACACCATTCTTGGCACAAATTCTTCTCCCTTGAGATCAACTCCAAAATATTTGAAAATTCGAGTAAGGTAAACTCCATACTAAAGAGTGTTTTCTCTAGTTGACATTTCTTCGGGCTTAAGTTCTTTTAAGATCATATCAGCCTAATAATGTCATAACCACCAATAATAGCAAAGAGTGATTTTTGGACTTTGAGAGTTGGGTTGTTGAAGTTTCTGGAATGAGGAGTGATGGTATGTTGAAGGAGGAGGTTTACGATTCTTGTTTTTCGGCAGAAAAAGCGATTTTTGAATTCCAAGTGAGCATCGCTTTCAAATATGGGATGAAAGGTTTCCAAATCCATTTCATCGATTTTAATTCTGAAAAATCTATACACGTACTCTTGCAATTCAAGATATTACCCAAAATTTCACAATATGGAACGATTTGAGTGCCTTTTACACTACTCCATACTTGATTTTCATCTCCTTCATAAAAGCCACGATTAAAATTTGCATAGAACATTTTGACAAGTTTCGGGTAACATACTTCATTGTTGTCCCGAGCATCAACCAAGCTCCATACTTCATTATGATTGAAAAGAGAAGGAACATGGTAAGATGGGAAATCTCCAAAGATGGAGAAAGCTCTCATATTGACTTTTGCATTTGCTACGTAGTCAACATAGGTATTGATTGCTTCTATATCATTGTAGGGATATCCTTTGATGGTTTTGGGTAATCTCATTGTTTGAGAAGTGCTAGAGGAAACCATTAGAGATTTGTTTTTGAAGAGAAAAGATATGAAGAGGATTGTTTGAATTTTGAATGAGAGGTAGAGAGAATAAGATTGAATAAATATATAAATAGAGATTGAATGGGCACAACTTTTCTGAAATCAATGACACATTTTTAGACCTTGGGAGTTGGTGAAAAGTTGGAGGGAAGTTTGAAAGTTTAAGCTTTTGAAATTCAAAATTTTAATTTCATTTTCTGGCCTTTATGTCGACATGACCATTTGTGTATGTCGACATACATGCAGATATTCAAAGGACATGTCGTTTTGACTTTTTGGTTTTATTATATTATCGATTTATATTTCAGGTTTTATTATTTTCTGGATTAATATTAATCCTAACAAACATCCAAAATTTATTTTATTATTATATTTATTACTGTATTATTATTTTGAAATTCAAAATCCAAAATTTGAATTTGAATTTTAAAGTTTAAGTTTGAGTTTTAAAAATTAAATTTCAAATTCAAACAAGGAAAACAAATAAAACAATCAAAACATCCATTCAATTTAAAAATTAATTAAGGTGTACCTGGTTTTAAGATCCATTTCTTTGATATTTTCTAAATTCTGAATTGCTGTAAAACACATATTTGAATTTCCGGTTTCTGGCTCTTCATCACTTGATGATGGATCTGAATCGTGTAGAGTTGCTGCATAAGCCCTCTTTCTTTTCTTCGACGAATTACTATTATTCGTCTGTTGATTTGATTTATCTGGATATAGACACATTCTTTTTATATGGCCTGGTTTGGTACAGTTACAACATCGATCATCATTTCTTCCCAAACTTCCTTGATTATCCTTTAAAAGTATTTCTCCGTTTGTATCTTAGAAATTTTCTGAAATTTCTTGTCATTAAGGCAATTTCTTCATCATCTTCACTGCTTGAGTCAGAACCATTTGTTGTCACTTTGAATGTAATAGATTTCTTTTCAGTGGACTAATTTTCCTTTCTTTTCTGTAATTGGACTTCGAACGACATCAAATTCCCAATTAACTCCTCAATCTTCATTTCACTGACATTATTGCCTTCTTCAATTGCCAACGTTTTCTGATCCCACTTTGGAGTCAATGAACTCAATATTTTTCTGACTTGATCTTCTTCTGAATAACTCTTTCCCATTGCTATTAATGAATGCGCTATCTCTTAGAATCTGCAATACATATCGAAGACAGATTCATTCTCATTCTATTTGAATAACTCAAACTGATTAATTAGCATTGATATCTTTGTCTATTTAACGTTATTGGTTCCTTCATGAGTAACTTGTAAAGTCCACCATAATTCATAAGCAGATTTACAACCCGACACTCTATTAAATTCATTTCTATCTAATGAACAGAACAACATATTCATGGCTTTAGAATTGCTTTGTGCAACAGCCTTTTGTTCATTAGTCCATTATGCAAAATTAGCAGTGGGTTCGACATATTCAGTCAGTGTACTATTCCATGTGTCTAATCCTACTGATTGTAAATATATTTTCATTTTGCATGCCCAATATGAATAATTACTGCCATTAAACGGTGGTGGTCTAACAGTGGACTGACCCGCAACAAAACAACTATTATTACCAGTGTTGGTTGCCTTTTAATATTTTCAAAAATCAGATTATGAACTTTTTGAAAACATAAGCTCTAATACTAATTGTTAGGGAACACTGAATGCGAATCTTAAGGCAAGACTAACACTAGAGGAGGGGTGAATGGTTTTTATAAGGAATTTACGAAAATCTTAAACTTAAATGATTTACTATATGAATCAAACACAACAGAGATGATCACAGACACAGAATCAAAAACAAACACGGAAACAAATAAATAAAAAATGCAGAAAAGGAAAGAACACACCGGATTTTATACTGGTTCGGATTATTCCTACGTCCAGTCCTACGCAACGCTGGATTATGCAGAGTTTTATTATTATCAATATCCAAGTACATTCCCTTTGATTTCACGGCTACAAAGTTAACACCGCTCCAAACACCCTTGATTCTACGGCTACAAGGTTAACACAACTCCCTTTCCTTGATTTTAGGGTTAAAAGGAACACACCCTTTCCCAAACACTTCCCAAAAGATTACAACAGCCATATAACTCTTCAGTAACACTCCAATTCAGAGAGTAGTAGATAGGAAGTGAGAAAAGAAGAAGTTTTATGTAATTAGAATAGAAATCGAAAAAGTAGAAGCGTAGAAATCAATAAAATGTGAAATATTAATGGTAGGATGAAGAGGGGTGAAGATGGAGAAGAAAATTTATCAAAAAAATTCGAAATCAGCCCCTATTTATAAGATCTGAAAGGTTGCAACGCTTCTAGAACTTTAGAAATAGTGAAAAGATACTTCCTTTGAAAATTGAATTTCTAACAGTTGTATGTCTACATACCCATATATGTATGTCGACATACCCATATATGTATGTCGACATATATACATAATTTTTATTTTTAAAACTTATTTTTCAAACATATATACATAATTTTTATTTTTAAAACTTATTTTTCAAGTGTTTGATTGTATATATTATTCTGGAAATTCTTGAATTAAAACTTAATGATATAAATGAATATTATAAAGTGTAAATTCATACGAAACCACAATAATATATTATGTAAAAATATTTATAAAATTATAAGGTCTAAAACTATATAACTATAAAAATGTATAAACTTATATAAACTTAAAACTTAATTTTGAAATCATATGTAGGATAGAAAAACAATTTGAAATTTGAAAATCAGAGTTTGAAAAATCGATTTTGGATTAGAACCTGGTGTATTATCCAGAGTCTTACATATCAACTAGACTCCATTACTATATTTGTATTGAACTCTTGAAAACTTGATTACTCATGAGTCTTGAATCTCCTCTGAATTCTGAATCTCTTGAAACTCTAAAACTGTACAATCTTCAATATTGAATTCTGTATGCAAATCCTGCATACATATGTATATATATATATATATATATATATATATATTCTAGATAAAGATGTTAGTATATATTTTATAATTAATAATGATAATTGAAATAAGGTTGTTGTCATCAAAACTCCATTGTCCAACACATTCACATTTGAATTGCGTAAATCGGGAATAACTTAAATTGACAGTAAAAAGGAGAATTAGGCATATTAAACATGAAAAGCTAATAATTGTAAATTTGGTATAATATGCAAAACTATTAGGTTAAACTTGATTAAAAAATTAAGTAGAACATGTTGGTAGTATCAAATGCAATTAAGTAAAATAGGCAACTTAATATATACATACATCTGGGCAAGTACTTGTTCGGGGAAGCAGGTTGTACACAGAATAACATTTATAGGAAATGCCATTTACAACGATACTTATTAATAAACTTAAACCCGCTAAGTTATTACTTGTTGATTAATAAGATAAGAGGTCCCACAGTCTTGTCGTTTATATCTGGTTTTGGGACTCTTAAAATCCTCCGGTAGGGTCACAAGCCTAAGGGAGGCTTGTGTCAATCTGTTGTGCGGAACCCGTATCAGTCAGTATCCCTGTTGGAGTCTTAGGAGAGACCTTACACTAGGTAGGGGGCAAGGCACGCTGTATTGATCTAGATTGTAAGAGGTTCAAGGTAGAAGGTGGGTATAGGCACGTTCCAATTGAGCATGCATGGGTTAGATTAGGGGAAACTAAGTCGCTGTAACACCACCAAATAGGTATGTGTCCAATAAGCTGTCGAGTTAGGGACTGATACACCCTACTATCGGGGATGACACAGGATATTTGTGTAGTAGAGAGTCAATCACATGGGTAGTAATTAGGGTAGCACTTAATCTTATTAATTCTAGTAATTGGTGTGGTAATTTTATTTTTGGGATATGAATGAGAAGCGTATATGATCTTTACCTTTACCTTTTCATCTTGTTTACCATGTTATCTCGTACTTATTTATTTTACTATAGTTTCATATTCAGCATTATTTACTTGTTTTGATACTTTTTATCTTATCCTATTGCTGAAAATCACTGGAACTCGCCAAACTTTAAGTCTGACCTATTTGGTTTCCTTTCTCTCTTCCTATGTTGCCTCACCCCGAGACCCACCCTAATAAAGAGCATTACTTGGTAATGTTGACTATTATAGCCGAGAATAGGGTTGGTTAAGGGCAATCACTCGTTGATTTTCATCAGCAAGTCTTAAGTACATCATTAAAATGATCTCTAAATTTTCTTTTTGTGGCTCGACATAGTTAATACTTACGTGACACAATTCCATGGTTGCTACAGGATAAACTCAAAACACAGTACATATAAAAAAAACCATGGTTCATAGAATAGTTACACAATATTATAATCATAGAGTACAACGAATACATGTTCTACAATATAAATGCTTACACAACCATTGCTTATACAACACAATACAAGTTAATAAAAGGAAGACTAGACTACTCAGAAATCGACGGGAAGATGTTACAGGAAAGATAGTCCAGAATTTGCTCAGCCAAATCCTAAGCACAACAACTACACCTGAAACAACTCGGTCTGACCTGAGGAATACACACATGGGTCAGTCTAGCTTACAAATCAGTATTATAAAGGTGAAATAAAAATATCAATCAAGCACTAGTTCCTTTCCTTAAGAAAGGAGTCTTAAGACATGGGTTCATACGAGAACCCCGATATAATGATTTCCTTTCCAAAAGAAAGAATTGTAACACACGCAGGCCTATGAAACACGTACTCATAAGTCCATAAGGTTAGAATAAGGCAGCAAGAGCGAGAACACAAAAGTGCATTTAAACACTGCCTTAGCACGAATTACCCTAACTCCACATTTAGGGTGATCAACAACTTGAATCACATAACTGAATGGAAGATTATGAAATTATAGAAATTACAAACCAACAAATTTACTAATTCACAAAATCACAAAGTCACAGAATCTTTAAAACACAAAATCATGAAATCACTGGAACTCCATTAAGAGTATAAAACCACTAATTAAATCATCACAAATAATGATAATAATTACTATGGTGAAATCAGTGATAAACATAAAACACTAAAAAGATAGATTATGGATCCCTCAAAGAATGACAAGCTGAAGCTATGCTAGCACGTGCTATCATACGTAATGGTTTAAAGCCAGGCTAGTGTTATGTCACATAGAAGGGGTACTCAAATGACTTGAAGGTCCACTGAGCTACATAGGATTGACCTGAAGGTCCACATAGAGTCCACACAAAGTTGACCCGAAGGTCTAGTACTGGTTGTCACACAGAACTATGTCGTAGACTCGCAGATAGTAACCCGAAAAGTGGTATTCGTGCTTCCCATACCACACGTTCTCACTTAACGGTTTACACACAACAAGTCAGCTCCACACTGGAAAACACTAAAATTCACAAGAAACCACAAAACCCCTGAATATCTCAAAGGATCCCAGAATATCACTAGAACATAGAGAATCACAGAGGAACACTGAGTTTCGTTACTTCGATTCGACGTATTTAAGATTAAATAATATAGTATACCGCCACATCCCATACTGCGGGGGGTCCAATACTATTCGACCGCCAAATGTATGCGACTTTTGATAAAGACATACTTTATAGAAATAATTAAAAAAAACATAGTTTATCGTAAAAATCTTTGAGAAACGAATGGTTTGAAATGCCTTACTTAAGAAATATTGCTAATAAATTCACTTTATTAAAACAATATTTATTTTCAAAAACCACGTTTTCTTTACAAACCATTTTGAGAATAATTTATAAAAGTCGTGCACATGCCACCGATTCATTAAACTTTAACACGAAAACATCATCCGCAACGACACAAAATTGCAAATTCAAAGTATGAATTTGCGTACAATATTGGCTTATCCAAATATAATCAAGACCTATAAAAGTCCACTTTTAAATCATCGAAATTATAAGAAACTCATTTGGTCAAATATGTTGCCTCTGTTTTTTAATGATAGGACAACGAACTAGGAGAATTTTCACTAGATAAGCTTCAAAATTACACAAAACACATTACACGAAGCCGTAGAATAAATTATAAGCTTTCTGAAACATCAAGAATTATCAAATTTCGATCAATAACGAAAAAGTTATGATTGAAATAATTCAGATTTACATATGTTGTCTCTATCTTTCAACGACAAGACACCAAAGAACAAGTAGAATTTTCACTAGATAAACTTCAAAATTACACAAAACACAAAATAAGAAAGTTGTAGAATAAATCATAAGCTTTCCGAAACATCAAGAATTATGAAACTACGATTAATGATGTGAAAGTTATGACTGAAATGGTTTCAACTTGAATATGTGCCTACTGTCTACGATGGGGGCAGCGAGGAAAAACACATTTTTTCACTAAGCAAACATGGAAATCTCATAAAACTTAAAACATATAAGTTGTACCAGATATTATAAGGATTCCAAAACTTCAAAATTTTCTTATTTCGGATCAATAACGCGAAAGTTTTGAACAAAATGGTTTTAGCTTGAGTATGTGCCTCATATCAATCAACAACAGGGCAGCGAGGAAAAACCCATTTTACATCAAGTTAACTTCAAAATCTTAGAAAACTCAAAACATAAAACTTGTAGAACATGTTCTTATCTTTCCAGAACATATTAGATAATCGAATTCGGTTGAGAAACGAAATAGACATGGCCAAAACATCTTTTAGGCCTGAGTCTATTGCTAATGTCGATTTGTTCTTGGGACAGTAGCAAAGAAGTGAAATTTTGAACAAGTTAACCTCAAAATCTTAGAAAACTCAAAACATAAAACTTGTAGAACATTTCTTAGCTTTCCAGAACATATTAGTTAACCGAATTCAGTTCAGAAACGAAATAGTTATGGCCAAAATACCTTTTAGGCCTGAGATCATTGCTACTGTCGATTTGTTCTCGGGACAGCAGCAAAGAAGTGCAATTTTGAACAAGTTAACCCAAAATATTAGAAAACTCAAAACATGAAACTTGTAGAACATGTTCTTCGCTTACCATAACATCTAAAATTATTGAATTTGGATTAATAATGCAATATTTATGGTCAAAATACTAACATAGGTCTACAACAATGCACTCCAAAAACTTAGTGACTGAGCAGCGAATTTGCATCAAGTATTTCGATACTTTAATCATAGAATTTAGAAAGTGGTCAACATGAAAATGGTCACATACTTTTCAAGATTTCCAGAACTTTAAAAAAATCATAATTTTGATAAAACGAAAGTGATATGCCTAATTTACCAACAATAATTTACAGTTGAATATGAAAAACAAAATTGAAATCTCTAACCTAGAAATCCCAATCTAAACTAGAAATCCCTAAATCCTACTCAAGTAAACTGATATTAGGATAAACTAGAAAGTGTGAGTTGCACAACCCACTTTGCTGGGATATTAGCAAGATTTTCCATAATTTCATCTTGCAAAAAGGTGGCTTTAAGCTCCAAAGACCCAAGGAAGAAGGAAGCAACAACATGCAAATCTTTGAGAAGTCACTGTAATTTTCCCTCTTTGGTTTTAGAAATTGTTGAATTAGAGATGATTGAAGTTTGCCGATTGTTGCTAGATAAGAGGATTTCATCACCTTTTATTTTGCAATTGAATTAAGTTCTCAGATTTTGAGGAAGAAGATAAAGGAGTCCATGAATTACTGTGTTTTTCTTAAGGAAGGCAAAAATGAATAGAAGGGAGGAAAGGTACCAGAAAAAGAACATACTATTCCAAGCCTCTGCACATTTCTCTCTTACTAATGACCATTAAGGACCTAAATTAAGTAATTATGCCTATAGTAATGTAATTAAGTTAAATAAACATGGCTTAGGCTATTTACACACATAATTTAACCTAATCTAACATGGTTAAGCCATGTTGACCCATTTTTACACATAATTAACATGTCTTAACAAACACCCAACATATTTAAATTAATAATTACTTTTATTAAAACATTAGAATGGCTTAAAACACTAATATTCACTTTCAACAAATTCTACGCTGCGTAAGACATGAACATTTGAAGTTAGTTAACTAATTAATCAAGTTAATATGATTAAAAAAAACTACTAACCAATCATAAACCACTTAACACAAAAAAAAATCCAGATATGTTTGATTTAAAAACACAAACTACAATAAATCTCAAACATTAGAACAATTTTTTTTAACTTTTAACACAAGACACTAATATAAATGTGTTTAACAAAATACCTTTATTTATATTTTCATAATATCTATAACACAAGACAATTGTCATCAATGACTTATTAAATAAGACTAGTCATTAACATATCAAAACACACATTTTTATTTTTCATATGTATAAATGATATTTAACAACACAAATTTCCCTATTATATTTATACAACAATGTTGTTGCACATTTTTTTATCTCGACAAATTAAATTTATTATCAATGATAATAAAATACACCAATTCTATGAATACTGATTCATATCAATATTTATATTCCCATATAATAAACAAACCAACTGGTTCATTGATAAATATTTTAAAAAACCACATGTACACTTTAAATTCATCAACGTAATTTAAACTCAATTTCTCCGTTGATATTATTATCAAAAATACATCTTTCATTTAAAACCCAAATTAATAAATTAATAATTTCAGTCAACATTTTATCTCAAATATTGAAACCATATTCTTCCCTCTTAAATATTTATTCCCAATCAATACCATATATATTTTCAATATCTCCAAAATCATTTAATTATAATCCTAAGATTATATAATTGGTTTCAAATACTCAATTTAGAAATACTCGAACCCTGTTTTATTATTTAAGCGCTATACAAGTTAGTCTCGCAAACTCGTATCACTACAAATTATCTTCAAAATCACAAAACACATTAAATCTCTACATCCCGATTATCCAAAAATCTGGGTCGTTACACTTCCTCCCCCCTCCCCTCAGGTTCTCGAAGTGGGAGTGGACAGTAGCTATGACAGTGATTTCATTCTTGGACTTCTTTTTATTCATATATTGCTTTAATTATTGCTCTATCTTATTATGGCTTTTGAGGAGGGATATGATTTTACAATTTTGTACTCTGATGTTTGGTGTTATGAGATAGATGGTTTTAATTACGGTTTTTGGTAATTGAAACAATATGATGTTGTAATTGGTTTGAGACAATGTTTTTCTTTAATAATAAGAGTTAGTTTTTCCGCTACATATTTACATCTGTCTTGTGAATTTTAGTTATTGTTTACCTATTGCGCTTCACGAAACTTAATGCATCCTCATTTGGGTGACATTAACGGACATGGGGTGTCACAAATTTCCTTCTCAGCTGCTTCATGAGACGACCCCAAACCCCCATTCCACGGCGGCAAGGGTAATCTTTGGAATATAACATATAAACAGTAATAGCAGAAAAGAAATATATCATTACACCAGATAATTTACAACAGAATACACTGGATAAACATAATCATTAGAGTTACACAGTATACAGGATCACACTTAGTACAACTTACAGTTTCAGCTTTATATAAAATGTCTACAGCGGAATCAAACATAATATACATAACGGGAGCTGAATTGCATAAAAAGAAAGAAGTGATAGAATCCATCTTCAGCTCCATAGCTATCCAGAAAGAGCCTGCTAAAACCTAAATACAAGGCTGTCCGTGTAGAAAATAGGGCACCTGAGTTTGCAAGTGAAACAAACTACGAGTCAGTCATGGGACTGATATGAGAAATCTACTTAACTTATTTCATAATAAGGCCAATCATAGGACCACGCCGCTAACGCGGAACGGGTTTACTCCATTGGATTGCCAGTGCTTAAAAACAAGTAAATCATTTAAAAATTGCAATGCTTTTTTTTACAAAAATGAAGCCATTATAAGACTCAGTTCCCATCACATAATGCAACACAAACCAAAGGATAGAGTTTTACCTTATAATGGATAAAATATGCTTGATATGAATAAAACAAAAGCATTTGATATTATTATTAGTGTTTATATGTTTCAAAAACAATTTCAATCATAAGTATCAATCATACACGGTATGGGTACCATATATCATGCCGCCATATATAGGTTTACGATCAAAACCGCACGATGTCGTATTTGGTAATTGGATTTCTGTCATGAACCAAGGCAATAGATCGTCCTTACCGCTTCAAGATGCTCTAGCCCGTGTCTCAGGCAAGCGCGCAGGCAAGCCTTGGATCGTCAGGGCCGGTCCACACGGAGTGGATTAAAATGCCTGAACATTGCGTTTCCCCGCCCTATAGGGTGTCAAACTGGCTGGTATATCTACCAAACCATCCATCGGCTCCGCAGAGACCGAAATAACCGAGGCACCTCGCTATCCATCATCCACATAAGTAAAACGTCAGGGCTTGCAAAACGCTGACACCACAGTCCATTTACAAGTCCGTTCTGGGTTTGAACGAAACCGGAGGCACCTTATTCCTCATCCCATATGTCCAATATAGGAGAGAGGTCCTCGCACATCCGGACAACCACCACTGTAACCCTTTCAGGGCAGCAACTCCCATCAAAGGCATCTGTAGCCATCCATTCGATGTGAAGATCATCGGTCTTGCACCGTCTTCATATCTTCGACTTCTAATCGTCGACAAATTATTTGAAATGAGATTTAACTCGGCCTTTTCAAATAATTCACGTATATTTAGAATTAAAATCAATTCATTTCCATGGTTAAATTATTTGACATCCATAATTCAGTTCATTAATGTAATTTTCATGTCAAACACATTCAGCCATCAAATATCCAAGAAACCGAGTAAATTCGGTTTATTTCCCTTCCATATCGTTGATAATATTTTATAATGATTTATCGCTATTTTTATTTATTTAAAAATAGCCCATTTATTTAAAATGATGCTTCAGGCCATAACGCGGCCATGGCGCTGTTTTTCTTCAGATTTGATTTACACATATATGAAAATCTAACCGTTGGATCTTTACAAATTTTATAACATTGGAAAGATATTTTCAAAACGAACCCAACGGTTCCAGTTTTGGGAAAATTCAATGGTCGGATCTCCCGGTACAATTGTTTGAAGTTAGATTTCAAAATACGAACTGCAACATCGTTATTCGATTTATTTTAACTATATATATATATATATATATATATATATATATATATATATAATCCATTCTGGCGCTGTTTTTATTCAGATTTGAATTAAACATTTCACAAAATCTAGCCGTTGGATCTTTACAAATTTGGTGTCGTTGGAAAGATATTTTCGAAGCGGACCCAACGGTTCCGGTTTTGGGAAAATCCGACGGTTGGATCTACCGTAATAATCGTTTAAAATCACGATTTCAAAACGCGAACTGCAGCGTCGTGATTCGTTTTATTTTAAGTATATGTATATATAAACATAATCTGTTCTTCGATTTCCAAATCATTTTCATTTCACACATGTGGTAAAAAAAATTTATCCAATAAATACTTATTTCAACACATGACTATTTTTAACACTTCATGTATATAATAAAAATGTAATTTTTATCATCAAAACAATTTATTTCAAAACATGAATATTTTTAGTGATTCATATATATAATAAAAATGTGATTTTTATTGTTAAATAGTTTATTTCAAACATGGATATTTTATATACTTCATATACATAATTAAAATGTGATTTTTATTGCTATAACAATTTATTTCTAACATGAATATTTTTAAAACATATGAATATATTTCAACACATTAATAAAATTCAAACACATGAATATTTCAGAAAAATTCGGTAGCATAACGGCGGGGTAGTTAAAACCGGCACCGTCCCGAGTATGGCTCCTCGCGCTACCTTAAAGCCTCGCAGCTTTTGACAAGGGGGATTTCAATAATCTAGTTCGTACGCCGACGAATTTTTCCACAAACTAATCCTATTTGGTTTCAACCACAATCAACCATAATCAACAATCAACCATTCGTAATATTCACCAAATTTCACGTCAACCCAAAATCCAAACAATCACAACCAATATATATCGTCCATGGTCTATGGATGAGGGGAGTATATATATATATATATACGTATATAAATATTTTTCAATTTCATTTCAACTCCATTCAACGCACATATAATTTTTACAATGTATATATAACTTATACATCGCACATATAATTTATACAACGCTTATACATGAGACGTACAACACTTATATAACTTATACATCGATTATATAATTTATACATCGCCATTCCATATCATTTTGAATTTAGAAATCTCACATTGGGTTCCACTCCCCCAAAAATTGTAGGAAGCTCTAAAAATTCCCCGATCTCTTCTAGAATGTAGAAGACGTCGCCACGAGTCCAATGTCTCTTATTTCACTGGATTTCGACAACATAGCAAAACGATATGATTTTTATTGATTTGCAATGCTTTAAAGTGTTGTATATTGCTTTAAATAAATAAACCCGTACCTCTCAGCAAAAGGTTCAAACATAGGTCTTGATTTTGCGTGCAATCCGTAGCACGATAGGAGAATCGACTTGTACAACGTCGAAGGGGGTGGAGTCGCGCTCCTGCGCGTGGTGGAGGCGCTCCGTTTGATGCACGGAGGAAGGGGGCGGCGACGGCTCGAAGTTCTGGATTTTAGGGATTTGATCTCCTCCGATACTCGACTAGAAATGGTGTGGTTGTTATGGATTTAAATCTCGAGAGGAGCACTACAAATTTCCCAACTGGAGCTAGCGACTCTGATGCGTGGATGCGGAGAAAACGAGGAGAGAAGGAAGCAAAGGGGTTCCGCCGTTCATCGCGATACGGGGAGAGAGAAAGTCGATTTTTTTTTATTTTTTAATTAATGAATGGAATTTTCTGATTCTCTGATATTTATATAAATTCCAAAAATACCTGTTTCTCCAAACGATCTCCAATTCAAACCCAACGACTGTCATCCCTAGCTAAATACACCCATTCCGGACACAATAAAATATGTTTTGTAAGCCCATTCGACTGTTTCAATCAGTTTTTCTTCAAACTAAAATACAAAACATCCAAAATTGGATTTGAACGTACATTTTAATTTGCCGGGGACACACACTGATTCCAAAAATTCCAGAAAAATAAATCTGGCTATGTTTGGACGATACGGTCCCAACAAAACTAATTTTGTCGAATTTGGAGAACGTTTGAAAAATGACCATTTTCTGGTCGATCTAAATTGACTAAAAGTAACCAAACACGTTTCCTTTTGCCATGCTCACATATTAACTCCAAAAATTATGGAATTTGAAATCTAGCAATAATTTGACATTACGAATCAAACAAAAGTGGTTTCGTCAAAAACGAAGGTCGTTTGCAAAATGTCCATTTTCAAGGGCTATATTAATTCCATAGCAACCTTTTTGAAAATTCATTTGGCCATAACTTTTGATTCCCGCTATGAAATTTCGATTTTTCAGATTCATTAGAAAGATATTCTCAAACAGATTTAAATATTTTTGGTTTCACTAAAATCCATTTTATATTGCATCCTGTACAGTCGGTCAAAGTTTGAATTCAAATTTTCAAACTACCGCTCCATTTCAGGCCTTGTTTTAAAATTAAAATAAATATTTATATTCCAACATCGATTCAAATACATATATATGTTCTAATTCTATTGAAAATAAATTTCTTGCTGTTATTATTTAAAATAATTCATTTTAAATATTCAAAATTCACTAAAATAGCCAAATTAAAAATTTTAAATTGGTTCAGATTTTCCGGGTCGTTACAATCTCCCCCACTTAAAATCTTTTCGTCCCCGAAAAGGAACGGAGCTAAAATTTGTTTAACTAACCAATTCAACTTTCATTATGGCTTTCATTCTTCAACTTCTCAGTTTTTAGGAATTTCCTAATTCTTCAAAAATTTGGCTAACTCCGTAAATTTTCGAAAAATTTCTCCATAATCTCCTTTGTATGGGGAGTTGGGCCATATTAGGTACCCAATAAATCCTAAAGAGCATACACATATTTATAGTGATATATTCCGGTGTCCACAGGGGAGTGTGTATAGATCATAACTTCAGAGAATAAATTCTCGTCACCCTATAAATGGTTTTTGTGCCTTAATGACTAGAGAGATGTGTTTATTGTCATCTCCAGACCCGTGTGGGGTTTTTATTAATCTGGCAATTTACCCTTACATTTTATATAGTCCATACCAGTCTTCGGTTCAACCTGTAATATAGTCATCGCCATATAAGCCTCTCGCTCGTATGGTAAACCTTCAACCTCGTCACACAAGCTCCAAATCTTATGTGGTATATGATAGAGTATGTTATCTTCAAGAAGTATGCCATGTAGTGTAGTTCAAAATTAATTGTTACTACCCTATGGCAACGTTTATTATTTCACACAGAACAACCAGCACTCTGCATCCAATGGCATTCACAGGAGTTGATATAATAATAAAACCGCGCATTCAACTTATTAAGGTTCACCTATTTGTCGGGCACGCAAATAAATTCTTTACTCAATAGCAAGTCCATTTACCCATTTAAACAATGTACAAGCATGTATTTCAATCAATTTTCAAATCGGTTCAATGTTTGATTTAATTTGCATAAATTTACCCTTCACTTTGCTATTGATCAGATTAATTATCTTTCCAATATTATTAATTAAACTAACAATCACCCAACACCACTAGCAATCAATTTGTTGATTAACTTTTCAAAAATATACTAGTTAATTCATATACTCTTTTAAAATCATTCAGACTATATAATTAAAAAATTTACATCCATGAAAAGGAAACAACAACCAAGTAGAAAACAATATGGATATGCAAAATATGGTAAATGTACCTTGCACCAGAGTTAGTCAGAGATATCCACCCAGCAATTGGGATAGGCTTTCTTAATGCTCTCCTCAGTTTCCCAAGTACAGTCTCATAGATCTCCACTCCATTGCACTTTGACTAAGTGAACCTTCTTGTTCCTCAGCTCTTTAGTTTCTTTGCCAAATAATCTTTATCGTCTCTCTTCTCACAGCCAATTCTAGAGTAATTTACAAATCTTGTTGCGCGGCTTCTTCCACGACCAAGTCTGGATCATGCACATGCTTTCGAAGTTGAGACACGTGAAACACATCATGTACTCCAGCCAACCAATCAGGCAATAGAACTCTATAAGCGAGAGTTCCAATCCGTTCAAGTATAGGAAATAGACCAATAAATCTAGGCGCCAACTTCCCTGTTTTACCGAATCGGACTACGCCTCTCATCGGAGAAACCCTCAAATACACATAGTCACCAACAGCAAATGCTAAATCTCTTCTTCTCGAATCTGCATAGCTCTTCTGTCGGCTTTGTGCTGCTAGTAATCGTTTCTTAATGAAATCGACTTTGTCTGAAGCTTCATGGGTCATATTAGGTCTGAATACAAGTTTATTGCCAGGTTCTACCCAACATGCGGGAGATCTGCACGGTCTACCTTACAATGCTTCGAATGGTGACATTTTCAGGCTCGCTTGGTAGCTGTTGTTGTATGAGAACTCGGCCAAATGCAAGTGGTCTTCCCATGATCCTCTAAAATCAATAATACAAGCCCACAATAAATTTTCTAGTATACGACTCACCCTCTCAGTTTGGCCGTATGTTTGAGGATGATAAGCGGTGCTCAAATTCAATTTTGTTCCCAATTCTGCTTGGAATGCTTCCCAGAATTTACTAGCAAAAATCGGGTCACAATCACTAACGATACTCATGGGAACTCCATGTAGTTTAACAGTTTCTTTGAAATAAATCTGTGCCAGACTCTGAGCGGTTCTATTTGATATGGCAGGTATAAAATGGGCGGTCTTCGTGAAACGATCTAGGATCACCCAAATACTGTCATTTCCTCTCCGGGGTCTGGGCAAACCATCTATGAAATCCATAGAAATCTGTTCCCACTTCCAACCTGGAATTTCCAACTGTTGCAACAATTCGGCGAGTTTCTGTTGATCGCTTTTGACTTGACAGGTGGAACACCGGCTAACATATAAAGAAATGTCTCTTTTCATAGATCTCCACCAGAAAGTGCGTTTGATATCATTATACATTTTACTCACTCATGGATGGATACTAAGTTCGGATTTGTGACATTCATCCAGTACTTCTTTCTGGAGCTCAGAAATGTTTGGAACACAAATTCGGTCTTTTAACCTCAGAATCCCATCATTATCAATATGAAAACATGAGGGCTCGCCTTTCTGAATTCTCTCTCTGATATTCTGAATGAAGTGATCATCCTTCTGAAGAGCAGATATGTTATCAATCAATGAGGGTGTGATTATAAGATTGGCGATGATTACATTCTTTCTGTTGAGCGCATCAGCCACAACATTGGCTTTCCCCGGAGTATACAAAATATCAAGATCATATGCTGCGAGGAATTCTAGCCAACGCTGCAGCCTCATATTCAGATCTTTCTGGATGAATAAATACTTCAATGATTGATGATCAGTATATAATTCGAATTTCTCACCCAATAGACAATGTCTTCAGATTTTCATAGCAAAACGATGGCTAACAATTCAAGATCATGAGTTGCATAATTCTTCTCATGCGACTTCAACTGACGGCTAGCATAAGCGACTACTTGGCCTCTTTGCATCTATACTACACCAAGACCTTCTTTAGAAGCATCGGTCCAGGCTTTCAAGTCTTGATTGCCATCGATAATAGTTAACATGGGAGCAGTTGTCAATCTTAACTTCAGCTCTTGGAAAGTTGTCTCACATTCTGGAGTCCAATTGAACCTTGAATGTTTCTTAGTAAGCTTTGTTAAGGAACTATATATCTTTGAAAAATCTTTAACGAACTTCCGATAATAACTAGTCAATCCAAGAAAACTTCAGACTTTTGTGGGCGTAGTTGGCTGCTTCTAATTTTGAATAGCTGTGACCTTACTGGGATCCACAGAAATTCCTTCTTTTGATACAACGTGGCCAAGAAACTTGACTTCTTCTTGCCAGAATATACATTTGGAAAATCTGGCTTTTAAAACATTCTTTCTCAAAATCTCTAACACTTGTTCCAAATGTTTTGCATGCTCGCTCTCTGACTTAGAGAAGATCAATATGTCATCAATGAAAACCAGTACGGATTTATTTAATACTTCTCTGAATACTTTGTTCATTAGATCGACAAAATAAGCTGGAGCGTTACATAAGCCGAACGACATTACTAACCACTCGTAGAATAAATCTGGACCTTTGAATGCTGTCAAAGGAACACACTCTTCGGCAATACGAAGCTGATGGAAACCTGTAGCTAGGTCCATTCGTGAAAATACTTGCCCGCCATTCAATCGATCCAATAAATCATCAATTCGCGGTAATGGATTTTTATTCTTTAATGTTTGCTTGTTCAAGTCACGATAATCCACACATAGTCTGAGAGTACCGTCTGACTTTGGGACAAACATCACTGTTGCTCCCCAATCAGAGAAACTAGGACCCTTCCATATAAGCTGTCGAGTTTGATTGTCTAACTCTTCTTTTTCCTTCAAGGTCACTCTTCGAATGGCGTGAACTACTGGCCTTGCATTTGGAATTAAAGTGATTTTGAAATCAATTTCTCTACGCGGAGGTAAGCTAACAACTTCTTCAAACACATCCGCATAATTCTTGACGACAGGGATATTTTCTATTTGACCGGAATATTCTCCGTAACGACAGGAATAGGTTCTAACTGAGTAGGAGAAACATCCAGAGCTGCCCAAAAGTCTTTCCTATCCGAATTCGGACCTTCACATGGAATTGTTATATAATTCCCTGATTTAATCTTCGCCTTAACGACTCTGTCGGCGCATTTAAACTCAGCTTCGTATTTGGTTAACCAATCCAATTCTAAAATAAGATCAAATCCGATAACAGGAAAAGGAAACCGGCACCCCACAAATCCAACTAAAATTGAGGGAAACCCCAACCGAATTATGGACAGTCATGGGTTCTTTGAGTTTTTCAACTTCAAATCCAGTTTCTTAACTGCATTACTTGCAATTAAGCTTCGTGACGCACCTGTATCAAATAGTACTTTAATTGGAATGTTTTTGACAGTAAACGTGCCTTCTAAAACATCTGGCCTCGCTTGACTGACTGAGGGTGCCAGAGTATTTGTGGTGTTATTAACTTGAGCCCCCTTGGTCTCTTTCAACAACCGGCAATCCCACTTTATATGACCAGCCTGATGGCACAGATTGCATTTTTTATTCTCCTAAAACTTGTTCTTGGATTTAAATCCACTCTTTATTCGTTTCTTTAAGGGTCCGCAATTTATCGCCAAATGCCCTTTCCGATTACAGTTAGAGCAAGCGGCAGTTGTTACTGGTCCTTTCTCAGATTTAACCTTTTTGTTATTGACACTAGGCTTCTTTCTGACCCCAGACGCCGTACTTGTCTTAGGCTATGTACTTGTCTCTGGGCTATCAGTTTCAAATTTCCTTTTGTTGCTAGAACTACATTCTTCCTCGTCTTCCAAAAGGCCTTGCTTATCAAGATCTTCATACTGGTAAGCCATATATACCATTTCAGAAAAAGGAAGTTGCACATGTGCAGTTACACTACTTTGGTACTTTCTTTGAAGCCCGCAAATAAACCTCAGATTCTTCCCCTTAGGATTTTGAATTAGATGCGGGGAAAAACGAGAAATTTCATTGAATTTCGTATGATATTCTGGAATGGTCATATCTCCTTGTATCAGATAGTAGAATTCATCACTTAACCGCTTAGTTGCTTCTGAAGGAATAAATCTTTCATTGAAAATTTCTTTAAATCTATCCCAAGGAATATTACCTTCTGGATTATCCTTAATAATGGTTTCCCACCAGATTAAAGCTTCGTCTTTGAGTGCCCAAGATGCCAGTAGTCTTTTCTGATCATCTCTCAGCTTTGAACCTTCAAAAAATTTCTCAGTAGAGCGCATCCATGCTTGTGTTTGAATAATGGATTCATTGCCCGAGAACAGTACTCCACCCAGATTTCGATACCTCTTTTATAGAGCTTCAATATCTGCTTCTGACCTACCTCTTCTACTTCTCCCACTCATTTTTTCAATGTCTGCAAATAGCAGACAAAGTGTCAGGCCAACAGAAAAGGTATTTTAAAGCATAGAGACATATACTTGAATGTAAATGTGTCTATTAGGGTGTATTTTATCCTGCTTTACTCATTCAAGGTTATTACTGAACCTATCTGAAATGAGTAATCCATCTTCAAACACTACTGGTTCTATTTCTGATGAGTTCGTTAATATGTTATATTCCAGAACTAAGCTTAACCAAAGCTCTAATACCACGTGTGATGACCCAAAACCCCCGTTCCATGGCGGCATGGGTAATCTTTAGAATATAACATATAAACAGTAACAGCAGAATAGAAATATATCATTACACCAGATAATTTACAACAGAATACACTGGATAAACATAATCATCAGAGTTACACAGTATACAGGATCACACTTAGTACAACATACATTTTCAGCTTTATATAAAATGTCTACAGCGGAATCAAACATAACATACATAACAGGAGCTGAACAACATAAAAAGAAAGAAGTGATAGAATCCATCTTCAACTACATAGCTATCCATAAAGAGCATGCTAAAACCTGAATACAAGGCTGCCCATGTAGAAAATAGGGCACCCGAGTTTGCAAGTGAAACAAACAATGAGTCAGTCATGAGACTGGTATGAGAAATCTACTTAACTTGTTTTATAATAAGGCCAATCATAGAACCACGGCGCTAACGCGGAAAGGGTTTACTCCATTGAATTGCCAGTGCTTAAAAACAAGTAAATCATTTAAACATTGCAATGCTTTTTTTAACAAAAATGAAGCCATTATACGACTCAATTCCCATCACACAATGCAAAGCAAACCGAAGGATAGAGTTTTACCTTATAATGGCTAAAATATGCTTGATACGAATAAAACAAAAGAATTTGATATTATTACTAGTGTTTATATGTTTCAAAAGCAATTTCAATCATAAGTATCAATCATAGACAGCAAGGGTACCATATATCATGTCTCCATATATAGGTTTACGATCAAAACCGCACGATGTCGTATTTTGGAAATTGGATTGCCGTCATGAACCAAGGCAAGGGATCGTCCTTACCGCTTCGAGACGCTCTAGCTCGTGTCTCAGGCAAGCGCGCAAGCAAGCCTTGGATCATCAAGGCTTGTCCACACGGAGTGGATTAAAATGCCTGAACACTGTGTTCCCCGCCCTATAGGGCGTCAAACTGGCCGGTATATCTACCAAACCATCCATCGGCTCCGCAAAGACCGAAATAACCGAGGCGTCTCGCTATCCATCATCCACATAAGTAAATGTCAGGGCTTGCAAAACGCTGACACCACTCCTAGCTAGAAGGAAACGCATGTCATCCCTGATGTCCTCTCCCATTTCTGATCCATACCAGGGTGTGAGGCCCGCGAATTAACGTTATACACAAAGCTATGCTATTTAAAGCCGTGCTTTGATCATCAACCACAAGGCTCTTCTTTTCAACAAAAGCCTTGCTCACTGCATCTCAGCATGCCACACAGGCAATTCACGCCATGCAACTGATGTATATCAATCACACAAAATGAAATCCAATGTCGGACACACAGTCCATTTACAAGTCCGTTCTAGATCTGAACGAAACCGGAGGCACCTTATTCCTCGTCCCATATGTCCAATACAGGAGAGAGGTCCTCGCATATCCGAACGATCAAGAAGTACGTCCGGACAACCACCACTGTAACCCTTTCAGGGCAGCAACTCCCATCAAAGGCATCAGTAGTCATCCATTCGATGTGAAGACCATCGGCCTTGCACCGTCTTCATATCGTCGACTTCTAATCGTCGACCAATTATTTGAAATGAGATTTAACTCGGCCTTTTCAAATAATTCACGTATATTTAGAATTTAAATCAATTCATTTCTATGGTTAAATTATTTGACATCCATAATTCAGTTCATTAATGTAATTTTCATGTCAAACACATTCAACCATCAAATATCCAATAAACCGAGTAAATTCGGTTTATTTTCATTCCATACCATTTATAGTATTTTATAATGATTTATCGTTATTTTTATTTATTTAAAAATAGCCCATTTATTTAAAACGACGCTTCAGGCCATAACGCAGTTATAGAGCTGTTTTTCTTCAGATTTGATTTACACATATCTGAAAATCTAACCGTTGGATCTTTACAAATTTTATACCATTGGAAAGATCTTTTCAAAACGGATCCAACAGTTCCAGTTTTGGGAAAATCCGACGGTCAGATCTCCCGGTACAATCGTTTGAAGTTACGATTTCAAAATACGAACTGCAGCGTCGTTATTCGATTTATTTTAATTATATATATATATATATAAATATAATCCATTCTGGCGCTGTTTTTATTCAGATTTGAATTAAACATTTCACAAAATCTAACCGTTGGATCTTTACAAATTTGGTATTGTTGGAAAGATATTTTCGAAGCGGACCCAACGGTTTCGGTTTTGGGAAAATCCGATGGTTGGATCTCCCGTAATAATCGTTTAAAATCACGATTTCAAAACGCGAACTGCAGCGTCGTTATTCGTTTTATTTTAATTATATATATATATATATTTGTGTATATATATATAATCCGTTCTTCGATTTCCAAATCATTTTCATTTCACACATGTGGTAAAAATAATTTTTTTTTATCCAACAAATATTCATTTCTACACATGACTATTTTTAACAATTCATGTATATAATAAAATGTAATTTTTATCATCAAAACAATTTATTTCAAAACATGAATATTTTTAGTGATTCATATATATAATAAAAATGTGATTTTTTATTGTTAAACAATTTATTTCAAACATGGATATTTTATATACTTCATATATATAATAAAATTATGATTTTTATTGTTAAAACAATATATTTCAAACATGAATATTTTTCCAACACATGAATATATTTCAACACACGAATAAAATTCAAACACATGAATATTTTAGAAAATTTTGGCAGCATAACGGCAGGGTAGTTAAAACCGGCACCGTCCCGAGTACGGCTCCTCGCGCTACCTTAAAGCCTCGCAGCTTTTGACAAGGGGGATTTCAATAATCTAGTTCGTATGCAAACGAATTTTTCCACAAACTAATCCTATTTGGTTTTAACCATAATCAACCATTCGTAATATTCACCAAATTTCATGTCAACCCAAAATCCAAACAATCACAACCAATATATATCGGCCATGGTCTGTGGACGAGGGAAGTATATATATAGATATACGTATATAAATATATTTCATTTCAACTCCATTCAATGCACATATAATTTTTACAATGTATATATAACTTATACATCGCACATATAATTTATACAACGCTTATACATGAGGTGTACAACGCTTATATAACTTATACATGGATTATATAATTTATAAATCACCATTCCATATCATTTTGAATGTAGAAATATCACATTGGGTTCTACTCCTCCAAAAACTGTAGGAAGCTCTTAAAATTCCCCGGTCTGTTCTAGAATGTAGAAGACGTCGCCACGAGTCCAATATCTCTTGTTTCACTAGATTTCGACAACATAGCAAAAGATATGATTTTTATTGGTTTGCAACGCTTTAAAGTGTTGTATATAGTTTTAAATAAATAAACCCGTACCTCTCAGCAAAAGGTTCAAACCTAGGTCTTGATTTTGCGTGCAATCCGTAGCACGATTGGAGGATCGGCTTGTACAGTATCGAAGGGGGTGGAGTCGCGCTCCTGCGCATGATGGAGGCGCTCCGTTCGATGCACGGAGGATGGGGCGGCGGCGGCTCGAAGTTCTAGACTTTGGGGGTTTCGATCTCCTCCGATACTCGACTAGAAATGGTGTGGTCGGTATGGATTTAAAGCTCGAGAGGAGCACTACAAATTTCTCAACTGGAGCTGGCGATTCTGATGCGTGGATGCGGAGAAAACGAGGAGAGAAGGAAGCAAAGGGGTTCCGCCATTCATCGCGATACGGGGAGAGAGAAAGTTGAATTTTTTTATTTTTTTAATTAATGAATGGAATTTTCTGATTCGCCGATATTTATACAAATTCCAAAAATATCTGTTTCTCTAAACGAACTCCAATTCAAGCCCAACGACTGTCAACTATAGCTAAATACCCTCATTCCGGACACAATGGAATATGTTTCGTAATCCCATTCGACTGTTTCAGTCAGTTTTTCTTCAAATTAAAATATAAAACATCCAAATTTGGATTTGAGCGTACATTTTAATTTGCCGGGGCCACAAACTGATTACAAAAATTCCAGAAAAATAAATCTGGCTATGTTTGGACGATACGGTCCCAACAAAACAAATTTCATCGAATTTGGAGACCGTTTGAAAAATGGTCATTTTCTGGTCGATCCAAATTGACTAAAACTAAACAAAAACATTTCCTTTTGCCACGCTCACATATTAACTCCAAAAATTATGGAATTTGAAACCTAGCAATAATTTGACATTCCAGATCCAAAAAAAGTGGTTTCGTCGAAAACGGAGGTAGTTTGCAAAATGTCCATTTTCAAGAGATATATTAATTCCATAGCGACCTTTCTGAAAATTCATTTGGCCATAATTTTTGATTCCGCTATGAAATTTTGATTTTTCAGATTCATTAGAAAGATACTCTCAAACAGATTTAAATATTTTTAGTTTCACTAAAATACGGATAATTTTGCATCCTGTACAGTCAGTCAAAGTTCAAGTTCAAATTTTCAAACTATCGTTCCATTTTAGGCCTTGTTTTAAAATTAAAATAAATATTTATACTACAACATCGATTCAAATACATATATACGTTCTAATTCTATTCAAAATAAATTTCTTGTCGTTATTATTTAAAATAATTCATTTTAAATGTTCAAAATTCACTAAAATAGCCAAATTAAAAATTTTAAATTGGTTCTGATTTTCCGGGTAGTTACACTTCACACCTCATTCGACAATACGAAGTGGCTTTCTTTCGATGGTGGGATTTGGTTCAACATCCAAATTCTCTAATAAAGCAGGTTGAACAATCAAAGATAGATCATGAAGATATTTACGAAGATGAGATACGTGGAACATGTTATGAACACCCGATTATTTCTTAGGCAAATCTAGTCTATATGACAAAGGACCAACTCTCTCTAAGATGCAGAAAGGACCAATGAACCTAGGAACTTGCTTTCCCTTCCTTCTGAAACGTATCACATTTTTTAATAGAGAAATTTTGAAAAAAAAACTTGATTACCTACTACAAATTCCAAAATTCCTCTACATCTATCAACATACTTCTTCTACCTGTCTTGAGCAATCCTCATTTTCCTTCTAATATCCTCGACTTTCTTAGAAGCTTCCAAAATCATATCATGTCCAAGAACAAAACATTCTCTAGATTCAATCCAACAAGATGGAGATCTGCAAGATCACCCGTAAAGAGTAGCAAATGAAGACATCTTAATATTGGCTTAGTAAATATTATTATAAGTGAACTTAACAAGGTGGAAGTGGTCTTCCCAAGATCCTCCATAATGTAGAACGCGTGCAAGAAGAAAATTTTCTGGAACCTGATTCACGCTTTCCATTTGGCCATCTATTTGTGGATGGTAGGCTATGCTCAGATTCAATCAAGTGCCCAATGCTTCTTGAAACGCCTTCCAAAAGTTATTGGTGAAGATTGGGTCTCGAACACATACAATACTAGACGAAACACTATGGAGTCTGAAAATCTCCCTTATATAAATGCCAGTTAGGCTTGAAGCTGTACCATTTGATTTGACAGGAATAAAATGAGCGGAGTTAGTCAGTCAATAAACAATTGCCCATATACTCTCATTACCTCCTCTAGTCAGCGGTAGTCATCCATCAAGAAAATCTATGGAGACGTAGTCCCACTTCCAATTTAGGATTAAATGAGGTTGCAACAATTCAACTGTCTTCTGATGATCAACCTTAACCTGTTGGCGAGTGACTCATCTACTAACATAAATAGTGATGTCACACTTCATAGCACTCCAGTAATGCAACTTCTTCATATTCTTATACATCTATGTAACTTGGGGACGGATGGAGAGCCTGAACCCATGATTTTCCGTAAGCACTTCATGTCTTAACCAATCAACATTAGCGACAAAAATTCAATAATTAATCCTCAAAATTCTATTTCTTTCAATTTGTGCATCCATTTCACCTTGGTTAATACCTTCGTTGTTGCAGGACGAGGGGGAAGACCTGACCTACATTATCATAAGGAAAATAATTTAAATTTGGAAAGATAGATCAATAGTTAATACAAAAATACATAGATAGAGATCGACAAATTCAATTTCTAACTAACTAATTTGCTCTATAACCAAATATTTTAAACTGATTAGATATTGAAGTGTTTAGTCTCCGATTCCCTAGACGCAAAAAATGTTTATGGCTAAAACTTCAGTTTTAAAATATAAAGAATAAAATTTAGTTTTTAATGTTTCAAGCGATTGAATTTTAAAAATTGAAATATGTATCTGATCTATCTCAGATTATATGTATATATGTATGATATTGGAATTTTTTCTGCAGTTTTAGTAAATAATTTCATATTAGTGACGGAACATCAGACAAATAAGTCAATATTTCTTTACATCGGATTTAAATATATAACAGGGAAGCATATTATACACACATGTTTGCATAATATTGGAATCAAGTTTGCAATTATGATGTAAATATAAGTCGATTTATCTATTGTGTTGACCTAGACTTAATATATAATAGAGAAACATAGATAATCACAAATTTTAGGAGCTTGTAAATGGATCATATGTTAGGAATGTCTCGCATGTTCTTAAGGAGGAATGATGGTTTGGATACAATAGTCCCACATCACGGAATATATTGAAGGAATTGTGTACAAATATGAGCTGGTAGGCATGTAACATAAGGGATTCCTTTTGTTATATGAGAGTTTTATGTCAGCTCATATGCGTGCAAGGAAGGGGGTTTTGTTTCGACTGTCGTTATATAACAGTGGTATCAGAGCCGAAGTTATGGACTGGGCCATGCGGGCAATACAGTGCTCTCAAAAGATACTCGTAGGATGCGAATCAAAGGGGAGACTGTTAGGATTGTCTCGCATGTCCTTAAGAAGGAATGATGGTTTGGATACAATAGTCCCACATCACATAATATATTGAAGGAATTGTGTACAAATATGAGCTGGTAGGCACGTAACATTAAGGATTCCTTTCGTTATATAGGAGCTGTGTGCCAGCTCATATGCATGCAAGGAAGAGGACTTTTGTTCCGACCGTCGTTACATAACATCATAAACCACTAGCATTTACGTAAATGACTGCAACTCACAAATATATTTCTTACAATTTCATTGGACTTCTCAAATTTCATATAGTTGTCTACCCATCAAAATGTGCATAAAAATTACAAACATTACTTTACAATGAAACTTTGGACATATGCTCAAATCATCTTAGTAATGGGTCTCCTTAGAGCAACTCTAACAGCGCTCAATTCATAGTCTTAATTCGTAATATGTGGAAAATTTTGCTTTCAACAGACATTCCTATCCTGAATATTCAGGGGACAATTCTGAATTTGAAATTGGCTCCGGGCGCCATTTTTATCAGCGCACCGTTATAGATGCTGATAAAATCGTGGCGCTCTTATATTTTCAGCGTGCTGAAAATAGGGGAGGCCAAACGATAAGCTTTCCGGCTGGAAAGATGCTTTATTGACCAATGTTATTGCCGCATTTCATGGAAATGATGCTTTGTTGACCAATATTATTGCTGCATTTCATTTTCCTGGGGACCACATTATTCTTGCAACATGTTTAGTGCCCGATTATGTTCGCAGCTACAATTAAGACATATTTATTAATATTTTCAAAAAAATTAATATCAGCGTGCTCAGGGCGCACCGTTAAAATCGACACGCACCTGTTGGGAGATTTCAACAATTTTTCGTTGAATATTACGGATTGTAATGTTACGTCATTGAATACCGTTGGAGTTGCTCCTAGTAGGAATAGCTCTTTCATAATTAACACCTCTTGCAATAATCATAAGTGTCATAAAACAAATTTTACATAATAAGTTGTTTGGATATGATTTTGATACATACATTTATATCAAAATAAACCACTTAATATTAATACCTCTGTATGTATGTCAGTTGAGTAGTTTTTTTCTGAAGTTATCAATGCGCTTTCGTCATTAGCACCTTGTCTCAGGAAAAACGCTCCACTATTCCTCAACCTTGTTCACATCTCCACATACAAATACTTAAATCAACAGCACAATAATCATCGCTCATGCTTCTCAACCAAAGTAGGGACTCAAGAAGAAGTTATGATAACCAAGAGCAGCAAGAACAATAGAAGCTAACTAAGCTTCTTCAACTACTGTAAGCAATGAATTCAAACGCTCCTCATACATCGAGAATATAACCAGGTCAGTGGTGCTTTTATTTGAGCCTAAACCTAGAACAACAGCGCAACTGAACCACTACCGATGGTAAATCACTTCAACTAGTAACGTGATCATCATTTAAGGTTCATGCAACATCTCAGTTAGGCATCTCAATTTCGAATGAGAAATGTTTTTCAACCTGTTTTCAGTTTCATGTGGATGTTTTATAATCTAGGTGAAAGCATATGGCACTCTTGGTGATGGTAACTTTGCAGTTGGCAGCAAATTTCAACCGGTAACAGATCTTTGCACAATTAGCTTCTATAGTACCACGTCCAGCTATCGGTGGCAATTGCAGAGATTGCCAATTGGTTTTAAAGCCTACATATGCAGCACTACCCAATGCGGCGTATACCATCACTGAACAACAAAACCTAGACTTCATGGCGCCAAGCTTTAGGAAAGCATCTTCCAATAACAAATTACAATGATGACATGTCAAGTCTGAAAGATAGGCCAGGGAAAGTATAAAAAAATGATTGTATTATTTGCTTGTCTCCTTTAATTTTTAGCTTGCCTCCCTTGTTATCAGTCTTTCAATTCCAGATCCGCACTTTCTTGGCTTTTTCTTTTCGGGGCTCTCTAGCATCTCTCATCTCACACATTATGGCATGGATCCTTATGTTAATTTGTTAGATTAAAATTAGGTATGTGTCCATTAAGTTGTCGGCTTAGGGACTGATACACTCTACTATCGAGGCCGACATAGGATATTTGTGTAGTAGGGAGTCAACCACATGGGTAGTAATTAGAGTAACACTTAATCTTGTTAATTCTAGTAATTGGTGTAGTAATTTTATTTTTGGGATATGAATGAGAAGCGTATATGATCTTTACCTTTACCTTTTCATCTTGTTTACCATATTATCTCGTACTTTTCTATTTTACTATAGTTTCAAGTTCAGCATTATTTATCTGTTTTGATACTTTTTATCTTATCCTATTGCTGAAAATCACTGGAACTCGCCAAAATTTATGTCTGACCTATTTTGTTTTCTCTCTCTATTCCTATGATGCCTCACCCCGAGACTCACACTAATAAAGAGCTTTACTAGGTAATGTTGTCTATTAGAGCCGAGAATACTGCTGGTTGAGGGCGACCAGTCATCAAACTATGATCTGGAATTAGCTCCCCGGTCACTCCACCAAGAAAGGTCCCAAACGCCATCATTTTGAGATGAAGCATAAGCAGCCGAAGCGGCGGCCTCAATCTTTTTTAGCTGGTTCTTGAGCTTTGTTTCGTCCCCTGATCACTTATAGTACCCCAAACATCCGACTGCATTTTCTGAAGTACTTCGTTAAAACAATCTATAAATTTTTTGTGGCTCGACATACTTAATACTTACGTGATGCAATTCCACAGTTGCTACAGGATCAGCTCAGAAAATAGTACATATAAAACACAACCACAGTTCATAGAACAATTACACAATATTACAATCATAGAGTACAATGAATACATGTGCTACAATATAAATGCTTACACAACCATTACTTATATAACACAATACAAGTTAATAAAAGGAAGACTAGACTACTCAGAACTCGACCGGAAGCTGTTACAGAAAAGATAGTCCAAAATTTTCTCAGCCAAATCCTAAGCACAACAACTTCACCTGAAACAACTCGGTCTGACCTAAGGAATACACACATGGGTCAGTCTAGCTTACAAATCAGTATTACAAAGGTGAAATAAAAATATCAATGAAGTACTAATTCCTTTCCTTAAGAAAAGAGTCTTAAGACATGGGTTCAAACAAAAACTCTGATACAATAATTTCCTTTCCAAAAGAAAGAAATGTCACACACACTGGCCTATGAAACATGTACTCATAAGTCCATAAGGTTAAAATAAGGCAGTAAGAGCGAGAACACAAAAGTGCATTTAAACACTACCTTAGCACGAATTATCCTAAATCCACAGTTAGGGTGATCAACAACTGGAATCACATAACGGAACGGAAGATTATGAAATTATAGAAATTACAACTCAACAAATTTACTAATTCACAAAATCACAAAGTCATGGAATCTTTAAAACACAAAATCATGAAATCGTTGAAACATGGAATCACCGAAACTCTATTAAGAGTATAAAACAACTAATTAAATCATCACAAATAATGACAACAATTACTATGGTGAAATCAGTGACAAACACTACACTAAAAAGATAGATTATGGATCCATCAAAGAATTACAAGCTGAAGCTATGCCAGCACGTGTTATCATACATAATGGTTTAAAGCCAAGCCAGTACTATGTAACACAGAAGGGGTACTCAAAAAACCCAAAGGTCCACTGAGCTACATAGGATTGACCCAAAGGGCCACATAGAGTCCACACAGGGTTGACCTGAAGGTCCAGTAGTGGCTGTCACATAGAATTGTGTCACAGGCTCGCAGATAGTAACCCGAAAAGTGGTATTCGTGCGTCCCATACCACACGTTCTCACATAATGGTTTACACACTGCAAGTCAGCTCCGCACTGGAAACCACTATAATTCACAAGAAACCATAGAAATCCCTGAATATCTCATAGGACCCTAGAATATCACTGAAACACAGAGAATCACTGAGATTCATTAAATCATAGATTCACCGAGAAACACTGAGATCCGTTACTTCGATTCGGCCGATCTAGGATAAATGATACAGTATACCGCCATGTCCCATACTACGGGGGGTCCAATACTATTCGATCGCCAACACGTGTTCTTGAGGAGTGAAAACGTATGCGGCTTTTGATAAAGACATACTTTACAGAAATAGTTGAAAAAAATATAGTTTATCGAAAAAATCTTTGAGAAACGAATGGTTTGAAAATCCTTACTTAAGAAATATTTCTAATAAATTCACTTTATTAAAACAATATTTATTTTCAAAAACCACATTTTCTTTACAAACCATTTTGACAATAATTTATAAAAGTCGTGCATGTGCCACCGATTCATTAAATTTTAACACGAAAACATCAACTACAACGACACAAAATTGCAAATTCAAAATATGAATTTTCTTACAGTATTGGCTTGTCCAAATATAATCAAGGCCTATAAAAATGCACTTTTAAATCATCGAAATAACAAGAAACTCGTTCGGTCAAATATGTTGCCCCTATTTTTTAATGATAGGACAACGAACTAGTAGAATTTTCACTAGATAAACTTCAAAATTACACAAAACAAGAAATTCGTAGAATAAATTATAAGCTTTCTGAAACATCAAGAATTATCAAATTCCGATCAATAACGAAGAAATTATGATTGAAATAATTTTCAGATTTATATATGTTGTCTCTGTCTTTCAACGACAAGACACTAAAGAATAAGTAGAATTTTCACTAGATAAACTTCAAAATTACACAAAACACAAAATAAGAAAGTTATAGAATAAATCATAAGCTTTCCAAAGCATCAAGAATTATCAAATTCCGATCAGTGATGTGAAAATTATGGCTGAAATGGTTTCATCTTGAATATGTGCCTGCTTTCTACGATAGGGGTAGCGAGGAAAAACACATTTTTCACTAAGCAAACATGATAATCTCATAAAACTTAAAACATATAAGTTGTACCTTATATTATAAGGATTCCAGAACTTCAAAATTTTCTTAATTCAGATCAATAACGTGAAAGTTATGAACAAAATGGTTTTAGCTTGAATATGTACCTCATATCAATCAACGACAAGGCAGCGAGGAAAAACACATTTTACATCAAATTAACTTCAAAATCTTAGAAAACTCAAAATATAAAACTTATAGAACATGTTCTTATCTTTCCAGAACATATTTGATAATCGAATTTGGTTGAGAAATAAAATAGACATGGACAAAACATTTTCAGACCAGAGTCCATTGCTACTGTCGATTTGTTCTCGAGGCAACAACAAAGAAGTGCAATTCTGAACAAGTTAACCGCAAAATCTTAGAAAACTCAAAACACGAAACTTGTAGAACATGTTCTTAGCTTTCCAGAACATATTAGTTAATTGAATTTGGTTGAGAAACGAAATAGTTTGGCCAAAACATGTTTCAGGCATGAGATCATTGCTCTATCGATTTGTTCTCGGGACAGCAGCAAAGAAGTGCAATTTGAACAAGTTAACCCCAAAATCTTAGAAAATTCAAAACATGAAACTTGTAGAACATGTTCTTATCTTTCCAGAACATCTAAAATTATTGAATTGGGATGAATAACACAAAATTTATGGTCAAAATACTAACTTAGGTCTACAACAATGCACTCTTAGAACTTTAGTGATTGAGCAGCGAGTTTGCATCAAGTATTTCGATACTTTAATCATAGAATTTAGAAAGTGGTCACATGAAAGTTGTCACATACTTCTCAAGATTTCCAGAACTACAAAAAAATCATAATTTTGATTTAAAACGAAAGGGATATGCCTAATTTACCAACAATAATTTACAATTGAATATGAAAAACAAAATTGAGATCTTTAACCTAGAAATCCCAATCTAAACTAGAAATCCCAAAATCCTACCCAGGTAAACTGATATTAGGATAAACTAGAAAGTGTGAGTTGCACAACTCATTTTGCTTCGATATTAGCAAGATTTTCCATAATTTCAGCTTGCAAAAAGGTGGCTTTAAGCTCCAAAGACCCAAGGAAGAAGGAAGCAACAACATGCAAATCTTTGAGAAGTCACTATAACTTCCCCTTTTTGGTTATAGAAATTGCTGAATTAGAGATAATTGAAGTTTGCTGATTATTGCTAGATAAGAGGATTTCATCACCTTTTATTTTGCAGTTCAATTAAGTTCTCAGATTTTGAGGAAGAAGATAAAGGAGGCCATAAATTACTGTGTTTTTCTCAGGGAAGGCAAAAATGAATAGAAGGGAGGAGAGACCCAGAAAAAGAACATATTATTCCAAGCCTCAGCAGATTTCTCTCTTAAATGACCTAAATTAAGTAATTATGCCTATAGTAATGTAATTAAATTAAATAAACATGGCTTAGGCTATTTACACACATAATTTAACCCAATTTAACATGGTTAAGCCATATTGACCCATTTTTACACATAATTAACATGTCTTAACAAACACCCAACATATTTAAATTGATAATTACTTTTATTAAAACATTACAATGGTTTAAACACTAATATTCACTTTCGACAAATTTTACGCTTAGCGCAGGACATAAACATTTGATGTTAGTTAACTAATTAATCAAGTTAATATGATTATAAAAACTACTAACCAATCTTAAACCACTTAGCACACACACACACAAAATTCAATTATGTTTAATTTAAAAACACAAATACACAACTACAATAAATCTCAAAACATTAGAACAATTTTTTTAAACTTTTAACACAAGACACTAACATAAATGTGTTTAACAAAATACCTTCATTTATATTTTCACAATATCTACAACATAAGACAATTGTCATCAATGACTTATCTAACGAAATAAGTCATTAACATGCCAAAACACATATTTTTATTTTTCATATGTATAAATGATATTTAACAACACAAATTTCCCTATTTTATTTATACAACAATGTTGTTGCACATTTTGTTATCTCGACAAATTAAATTTATTATCAATGATAATAAAATACACCAATTATATAAATATTGATTCACATCAATGTTTATGTTCTCATATAATGAACAAACCAATTTGTTCATTGATTAATATTATGAAAAACCACATATACACTTTAAATTCATCAATGTAATTTAAACACAATTTCTCCATTGATATTATTATCAAAAATACATCTTTAATTTAAAACCCAAATTAGTAAATTAATAATTTCAGTCAACATTTTATCTTAAATATTGAAGCCATATTTTTCCCTCTTAAATATTGATTCCCAATCAATATCATATATATTTTCAATATCTCCAAAAATCATTTAATTATAATCTTAAGATTATATAATTGATTCCAAATACTCAATTTAGAAATACTCAAACCCTGTTTTATAATTTAGGCACTATACGAGTTGGTATCGCAAACTCGTATCACTACAAATTATCTTAAAAATCACAAAATACATTAAATCTATGTATCCCGGTTATCCGAAAATCTGGGTCGTTACACTTCCTCCCCCCCCCCCCTCAGATTCTCAAAATGGGAGTGCACAGCAGCTATGACCATGATTTCATTCTTGGCTTGGACTTCTTTTGGTTCATGTATTGCTTTAATTAATGCTCTATCTTGTTATGGCTTGAGAAGGAATATGATTTTACAATTTTGTACTTTGATTTTTGGTGTTATGAGACAAATGGTTTTAATTGAGGTTTTTGATATTTGAAACAATATGATGTTGTAACTGGTTTGAAACAATGTTTTTCTTTAATAATAAAAGTTAGTTTTTCCGCTGCATATTTACATCTATCTTATGAATTTTAGTTATTTTTTACCTATTGCGCTTCACGAAACTTAATGCATCCTCATATGGGTGACATTAACGAACGTGGGGTGTCACAAATTTCCTTCTCAGCTGCGTCGTGTCTCAATCGACAATACGAAGTGGCTTTCTTTCGATGGTGGGATTTGGTTCAACATCCAAATTCTCTAATAAAGCAGGTTGAATAATCAAAGATAGATCATGAAGATATTTACGAAGATGAGATACGTGGAACATGTTATGAACACCCAATTATTTCTCAAGCAAATCTAGTCTATATGCCAAAGGACCAACTCTCTCTAAGATGTGGAAAGGACCAATGAACCTAGGAACTTGCTTTCCCTTCTTTCTAAAATGTATGACTTTTTTTGGTAGAGAAATTTTGAAAAAAAAAACTTGATTACCTACTACAAATTCCAAAATTCTTCTACACCTATCAGCATACTTCTTCTACCTATCTTGAGCAATCCTCATTTTCCTTCTGATATCCTCGACCTTCTTAGAAGATTCCAAAATCATATCATGTCCAAGAACAAAACATTCTCCGGATTCAATCCAACAAGACGGAAATTTGCAAGATCGCCCATAAAGAGCAGCAAATGAAGACATCTTAATACTGGCTTAGTAAATATTATTATAAGAGAACTTAACAAGGTGGAAGTGGTCTTCACAAGATCCTCCATAATCAAGAACACGAGCAAGAAGAAAATTTTCTAGAACCTGATTCATGCTTTCCATCTAGCAGTCTATTTGCGGATGGTAGGCTATGCACAGATTCAATCAGGTGCCCAATGCTTCTTGAAATGCCTTCCAAAAGTTATTGGTGAAGATAAGGTCTCGATCACATACAATACTAGACGGAACACTATGGATTCTGAAAATCTCCCTTATATAAATCCCAGTTAGGCTTGAAGCTGTACCTTTTGGTTTGACTGGAATAAAATGAGCTGAGTTAGTCAGTCAATAAACAATCTCCCATATAATCTCATTACCTCTTCTAGTCCGCGGTAGTCGTCCATCAATAAAATCCGTAGAGACTTGGTCCCCCTTCCAATTTAGGATTAAATGAGGTTGCAACAATTCAGCAGTCTTCTGATGATCAACCTTCACCTGTTGGCAAGTGACTCATATGCCAACATAAATAGTGATGTCACACTTCATACCACTCCAGTAATGCAACTTCTTCATAGTCTTATACATCTATGTAACTTGGGGACAGATGGAGAGCCTGGACCCATGATTTTCCGTAAGCATTTCATGTATTAACCCATCAACATTAGTGACACAAATTCAATTATTAATCCTCAGAATTCTATTTCTATCAATTTGTGCATCCATTTCACCTTGGTCACCACCTTCGCTGTTGTAGGACGTGGGGGAATACCTAATCTACATTATCACAAGGAAAATATTTTAAATTTGGAAAGATAGATCAATAGTTAATCCGAAAATACATAGATATAGAGATCGACAAATTCAGTTTCTAACTAACCAATTGGCTCTATAACCAAAGATTTTAAACTGATTAGATATTGAAGTGCTTAGTCTTCGATTCCTAGACGCAAAAATTGTTTATGGCTGAAATTTCAGTCTTAAAATATAAAGAATAAAATTTCGTCTTTAATTTTTTAAACAACTGTATTTTAAAAATTGAAATGTGTATCTGATCTGTCTCAGATTATATGTATATATGTGTGTGATATTGGATTTTTTTTCTGCAATTTTAGTAAATAATTTCGTATTAGCGACGGAACATCAGACAAATAAGTCAATATTTCTTTACATCGAATTTAAATATATAATAGGGAAGCATATTACACACACATGTATGCATAATATTGGAATCAAGTTTGCAATTATGATGTAAATATAAGTTGATATTTCTATTATGTTGAACTAGACTTAAATATATAATAGAGAAACATAGATAATCTCAAATTTTAGGAGCTTGTAAATGGATCATAAACCAACATTTACGTAAATGACCGCTACTCACAAATATATTTCTTACAATTTCATTGGACTTCTCAAATTTCATATAGCTGTCTACCCATCAAATTGCGCATTAAAATTACAAACATTACTTTACAATGAAACTTTGGACATACGTTCAAATCATCTCAGCAATGGGTCTCCTTAAAGCAACTCCAATAGTGCTCAATTCATAGTCTTAATTCGTAATATGGGGAAAATTTCGCCTTCAACAAACATTCCTACCTTGAATATTCAGGTAAAATTCAAGGGCCAATTATAAATTTGGAATTGGCCACGAGCGCTGATTTTATCTGCGACCTTTATAAACGTTGGTAAAATCGCGACGCCCAAATAGAGGCCAAATGATCAGCTTTCGAGCTGGAAAGATGCTTTATTGACCAATGTTATTGCCGCATTTCATGGAAAGGATGCTTTGTTGACCAATATTATTGATGCATTTCAATTTCCTGGGGACCACATTATTCTTGCAACATGTTTAATGCCCGATTATGTTCCCAGCTACAATTAAGACATATTATTTAATATGTTAAAGAAAAAATTAATATCAACACGCCGATATTACCGACGTGCTCAGGACGCACCGTTAAAATCGGCAACACCTATTGAAAGATTATTATCGGCGCGCTCATGGCGTACCGTTAAAATCGGCGTGCACCTGTTGAGAGATTTCAATAATTTTTCCTTGAATATTACGGATTATAATATTGCGTCTTTGAATACTATTGGAGATGCTCCTAGTAGGAATAACTCTTTCATAATTAACACCTCTTGCAATAATCATAAGTGTCATAAAATAAATTTTACAGAACAAGCTGTTTGGATATTAATGCGCATTCGTCATCAGCACCCTGTCATAAGCAAAACAATCCACTATTCCCTGACCTTGTTCACATCTCTACATCCAAATACTTAATTCAACAGCACAATCATCATCGCTCATGCTTCTCAACCAAAGTAGGACAACAGAAGCTAAACAAGCTTCTTCAACTGCTGTAAGCAATGAATTCAAACGCTCCTCATACATGGAGAATATAACCAGGTCAGTGGTGCTTTTATTTGAGCCTAAACCCAGAACAACAGCGCAACTGAAACAATACCGATGGTAAATCACTTCAACTAGTGACGTGAACATCATTTAAGGTTCATGCAACATCTCATTCAGGCATCTCAATTTCAAATGAGAGATGTTTTTCAACCTGTTTTCAGTTTCACGTGGATGTTTTATAATCTAGGTGAAAGCATATGGCACTCTTGGTGATGGTAACTGTTGGAAATGTTTTACAAACATTAAGCGAATTATTAAAAAAAATCTTGAATAAGTGTAAGAATGGCTCATATATGGGAATAGTCCCACATCATGGGATTATATTGAAGAGGCAAGCTTTTATACTTGTTTCTAAGAAATCATGTTGGGGCCTTGGGCTCCCAATACATGCATTGTTGTGAGGAGGGAGACCATGCATCATATGACCACCACACACGCGCGACCGACCGACCGACTCGCGCGCGACCGACCGACTCGACCCGGCCCGGCCCGGTCCGGTCCGGTTCGGCTCGGCTCGGCTCGGGCTCGGGCTTTGTGGTGTAGACACTTATATTTTTTGGACCATAAAACTTAGCCTTTTTCGAACCATTTTTATGGAAAAAGATTTCTGCAACGGTAAAAAAATTATATCCCCCAAATTTTAGCGGCCCACTAATCTGTAAACCCAAACCCTAATTTTTCGTTCTATATATTGACATTAGCCTCAGACGAGAAGACTACCGAATTGAAAATTCTCTCTTCTCTCAGCCGCCATTAAAATTCTCTTCTCAGAAATTTTCGAGCAATTTTTTTTCAGAAAGTGCAAATCTGCACCGAATTGTTGTGCAAGCAAATCGGTTATTGTTTTTGAGGCTGTTTTATCCTAGAGGCGGCGGCGAAGGAACGAACTGGTTTGCACCTCCGACCAGATCGCCGAATCGTCTTCAAGAAAGCGACCTAGTCCGCGACTCAGCCATTGTTTCCCAACAATTTGAAGACGAACTGAAACAATGGCTTCCAATTCAACCCTAGACGATTCTGCTCCACCCTCTGCTTTCCAGAACCCTCTTGTGACGGCTGATCCTTTCAGATTTGAAGGCTTGCATTTCAAACGATGGCGTCAGAAGATGGAGTTCTTCCTCACCATCAGAAAGGTTGTGGCTGCGCTGACTACTGACAAACCGCAGCTTCCAGATAAACCTGCTGAGACTGATGCAGCGAACATGGCATCATGGACCGAACAGTCAAAGCAACTACAGACCTGGACTGAACAAGATTATCTATGCAAGAACTTTATTCTGAACGGACTGAGCGATGATCTGTATGATTATTATAACTCAGATGAAAAGACAGCAAAGGAGATCTGGGAAGCACTGAAGAAGAAATATGATACAGAGGAGGCAGGGGCAAAGAAATATGCTGTGAGCCGCTATCTAAAGTACCAGATGACTAATGATAGATCGGTAGAGATGCAGTCTCATGAGCTGCAGAAAATAGCTCATGAGATCATCTCCGAAGGTATGGTCTTGGACGAACAATTTCAAATTGCTGTTATCATTGACAAATTACCCCCAGGCTAGAAAGATTTTAAGAATGTCTTGCGACATAAGACTAAGGAATTTTCCTTAGAAAGCTTGATTACACGCCTCTGTATTGAGGAGGAGGCACGCAAGCAGGACCAGAAAGAAGAGGTGCTGATTGTGAATAACAACAGTACTAAGAAGACCACTCCCGCTGTTCTGAAACCAAATCAGAAATCTTTTAAGAATCAGAACAGGCGCAACAAACAGAATGGGAATCCGCAAGGAAACCCAAAAGGACAGCAGAAACCAGCCCAAAAGAATGACTCTGGACAGTTGTTTCTTTGTTACAACTGTGGAAAACCAGGGCATATGGCACGAAAGTGCTGGAACAGGCCAAGCTCTGCACCGCAGGCTAACCTGACTGAGGAGCCTCTTACGGCTATGGTTACTGAGATTCACCTTGTTGGTGGATCAGAGGGTTGGTGGGTAGACACTGGTGCTTCTCGCCATGTCTGCTATGATCGTGGCATGTTCTCTACATACACGGCTGCTGAAAATCAGAAAGTGCTGTTGGGAGACTCTCACACCACTACAGTTGCGGGGATTGGAAACGTGGAACTCAAGTTCACCTCTGGAAAAACTGTAATTCTGAAAGATGTTATGCACACTCCAGAGATAAGAAAGAATCTGGTCTCTGGCTTCCTCCTTAATAAGGCTGGTTTCACTCAAGTTATTGGGGCTGATTTGTACACTCTTACTTATAAGGGAACTTTTGTGGGAAAGGGTTATGCTTGTGAGGGTATGTTTAAACTGAATGTTGAATCTAATAAAGTGACTACTTCTGCTTACATGTTGTGTGATTTTAATATCTGGCATTCTAGATTATGTCATGTTAATAATCGAATTATTCGTAACATGAGCACCCTAGATATGATACCTAAAATGACAGAATCTGAATCTGATAAATGTGAATTCTGTACACAAGCTAAAATCACAAAGAAACCTCACAAATCTGTTGATAGAGTTTCTGAACCCTTAGACTTGATTCATTCTGACATATGTGAACTTGATGGCACTTTAACTAGACAGGGACATCGTTATTTTATCACTTTTATTGATGACTGCTCTGATTTCACATATGTATATCTTATGAAAAATAAAAGTGATGCTTTTGACATGTTTAAAACATTCAAAACTGAGATTGAGAATCAAGCAAATAGAAAAATTAAGAGGCTTCGTAGTGATAGAGGAACAGAATATGAATCTAATTCTATTCTGGATTTCTATAAACAACATGGTATAGTACATGAGAGAACTGCACCCTACTCACCTGAAATGAACGGTAAAGCAGAAAGGAAAAATAGGACCTTTACCGAGCTAGTAGTTGCCATATTATTAAATTCTGGTGCAGCAAAACATTGGTGGGGGGATATTTTATTGACTGTATGCTACGTTCTGAATAGAATCCCTAAATCTAAGAATAAAATTTCACCTTATGAAATTTTAAAGAATCATAAACCAAATGTCTCATACTTTAGAACTTGGGGTTGTTTAGCATATGTTCGCATTCCAGACCCTAAGAGAATAAAATTGGCAAGTAGAGCATATGAATGTGCATTTATAGGCTATGCTATTAATAGCAAAGCATATAGATTTTATGACCTTAATGCACATAATATAATTGAATCAAATGATGCCGATTTTTATGAAACTAAATTTCCTTTCAAATTAAGGAATAGTGGGGGCACTTCAAATATGCCTATTAGAACATAACTTAATGAAAATTCTGAAGCTGAACATAGAAGAAGTAAAAGAGCAAGAACCATAAAAGACTTTTGTTCAGATTTTTGTGCTTTTGCTATTGAGGAGGATCCTATAAACCTCCAAAAAGCCTTATCTTCTTTAGATGCCGATTTCTGGCAAGAGGCTGTAAACGATGAGATGGATTCTTTAGAATCCAATAAGACTTGGCACTTGGTAGATTTTCCCCTGGTTGTAAGTCTATAGGCTGTAAATGGGTACTTAAAAAGAAATTAAAACCTGATGGCACTATAGATAAATATAAAGCACGACTAGTAGCTAAAGGTTTTAAACAAAAGGAAAATATAGACTTCTTTGACACTTTTTCACCTGTAACTAGAATAACATCCATTCGGGTATCAATCTCACTTACTTCCATTCATAATTTACTTATACACCAAATGGATGTTAAAACTGCTTTTTTGAACGGTGAATTAGACGAAGAAATTTATATGGACCAGCCTGAAGGATTTGTAGTACATGGTCAAGAACATAAAGTATATAAATTGGATAAATCATTATATGGTTTAAAACAAGCACCTAAACAATGGCATGAAAAATTTGATAACTTAATCATTTCAAATGGTTTTAAAGTTAATGAAAGTGACTAATGCATTTATTACAAATCTGAGAATGACATTTGCACTATTATATGCCTTTATGTAGATGACCTACTCATTTTTGGGTCAAATATTCATGTCATAAACTCAGTCAAATCCTTATTAAGTGTCAATTTTGATATGAAAGATCTAGGTGAAGCGAGTGTAATCCTTGGTATTAAGATTACTAGGTCAGAAAAGGGAATTTCTTTGGATCAATCTCATTACATTGAGAAGATACTAAAGAAATATAATTACTTTGACTGTAAACCTGCAAGTACACCATATGATCACAGTGTAAAGTTATTTAAGAACACTGGTGAAGGTGTAAGACAGTCTGATTATGCGAGCATCATTGGCAGCCTTCGGTACGCCACTGATTGTACTAGACCCGACATTGCCTATGTCGTGGGATTATTGTGCAGGTTTACCAGTAGACCTAGTATAGAGCACTGGCAAGCTATTGAAAGGGTAATGAGATACCTTAAACGAACCTTGAACCTTGGATTACATTATGAAAGGTTTCCAGCTGTACTTGAAGGATATTCTGATGCAGACTGGAATACCTTATCTGATGATTCTAAAGCGACCAGTGGCTATATATTTAGCATCGCTGGAGGAGCTGTTTCTTGGAAATCCAAGAAACAGACTATTTTGGCTCAGTCTACTATGGAGTCTGAGATGATAGCACTAGCTACAGCTAGTGAAGAGGCAGAGTACTTGAGAAATCTGCTAGCTGAGATTCCCTTATGGGAAAAACCGATACCGGCTGTGTTGATACATTGCGATAGTACCGCGGCTATTGCAAAAGTTCAGAACCGATATTATAACGGTAAGAGACTACAAATACGTCGTAAGCACAGTACGGTTAGAGAACTACTTTCCACAGGTACCGTTAGAGTGGATTACGTACGTAGTGAGGAAAATTTGGCAGATCCTTTGACGAAAGGACTGTCCAGAGAGAAAGTCCATAACTCTTCTAAAAGAATGGGACTATTGCCCTTAGATTGTTGAGTCACGCACAATGGTAACCCGACCTAAATGACTGGAGATCCCAAGAACTAGGTTCAATGGGTAATAACAAGTTGTGTAGTGATATGAGTTGAACATGCTATTTAATAAACCAAGAAGCATGTATTCCTGAAGTGATTAGAGGATGAGTTAATAGAAACTCTTAATGAGATCTATACTCTATGTGGAGTGGAGTGCCTACCTTCAGGAGTGCTCTTGATAGACTCACCTTTGTGAATGTGGAAATGTGGCCGTTTCCTATGGAGTTTCGGGCAAAACTTCTAGAGCATTCACTAAACTAGGATAGACATGCATGGCCATAAATGCACGGGCTTATTTGATTGCACTATAGAAAAGGTTGTGTGTGGTTTGATGTCAGGAATAGAGTTCAAGACTACGTGCCACTCTAGTAAAAACTGAATCTTATTCACTATGCAAAGGTTCAAGTCGAAAGACACCTTTGTTTATGCACAATCTTATGTTTTTAAGAAACTGCTCGAAAATATTTTTAAAATAATTCAAGTAGGGGATTGTTGGAAATGTTTTACAAACATTAAGTGAATTATTAAAAAAAAAATTGAATAAGTGTAAGAATGACTCCTATATGGGAATAGTCCCACATCATGGGATTATATAGAAGAAGCAAGCTTTTATACTTGTTTCTAAGAAATCATGTTGGGGCCTTGGGCTCCCAATACATGCATTGTTGTGAGGAGGGAGACCATGCATTGTTGTGAGGAGCGAGACCATGCATCATATGACCACCACACACGCGCGCGCGACTGACCGACTCGACTCGACCCGACCCGGCCCGGTCCGGTTCGGCTCGGGCTCGGGCTTTGTGGTGTAGACACTTATATTTTTTGGACCATAAAACTTAGCCTTTTTCGAACCGTTTTTATGGAAAAAGATTTCTGCAACGGTAAAAAAATTATATCCACCAAATTTTAGCGGCCCACTAATCTGTAAACCCGAACCCTAATTTTTCGTTCTATATATTGACATTAGCCTCAGACGAGAAGACTACCGAATTGAAAATTCTCTCTTCTCTCAGCCGCCATTAAAATTCTCTTCTTAGAAATTTTCGAGCAATTTTTTTTAAGAAAGTGCAAATCTGCACCGATTTGTTGTGCAAGCAAATCGGTTATTGTTTTTGAGGCTGTTTTATCCTAGAGGCGGCGGCGAAGGAATGAACTGGTTTGCACCTCCGACCAGATCGCCGAATCGTCTTCAAGAAAGCGACCTAGTCCGCGACTCAGCCATTGTTTCCCAACAGTAACTTTGCAGTTGGCAGCAAATTTCAAGCGGTAACAGATCTTTGCACAATTAGCTTCTACAATACCACGTCCAGCTATCGGTGGCAATTGCAGAGATTGCCAATTGATTTTAAAGCTTACACATGCAGCACTACCCAATGCGGCGTTTACCGTCACCGAACGACAAAACCTAGACTTCATGGCGCCAAGCTTCAGGAATGCATCTTCCAACAATAAATTAAAACGATGACATGTCAAGTCTGAAAGATAGGCCAGGGAAAGTTAAATAATAAAAAAAATTGATTGTATTATTTGTTTTGTCCCCTTTAATTTTAGCTTGCCTCCCTTGTTACCGGTCTTTCAATTCTAGATCCGCACTTTCTTGGCTTTTTCTTTACGGGGCTCTCTTGCATCTCTCATCTCAGACACTATGACATGGATCCTTATGTTAAACCATTAGATTAAAAATGGAACAAAATCTAAAAATAGTTTTAGTTGTAATTTTAAAAACATTAAAAATTGGTCTCCAGTCTCATATATCCATGGATTAAAGGTAGAATGTCTCAGTCTTAATGGTACAGTAAGAAAAGGAAAAAATAAATAAAAAGAATATAGGATTGAGGATTCCATAAAAAAGAAGTATTAAGTGACAGAAAAAGTTGAACATTCATTATACAAATCTCATTCTGATTACATTGTTTTCATGGACGTTTATACATGGAAGTAGTTGAAATCAACTGACCCTGATTGTGAAGTGTTGTGTTAAAATCCCACATCTTCTAGTATGTAAGAAGTGATGCGTATGTAAACTATTAGACATCAGCATTTCAGTGTTCTTCTACTGAGGATGGTGTACGTGGATGAAACCATTTTTGGAACACAAAATGCCGACCTTGTTACCCACCCTGACTAGCGGTAAGAAACTATGAACCCCCCTTCAGTAGGTGTCTTTTTATAAGAGCATATTCTACCTTCTAACACAAGTCCATGCCTCTTGTCTTCAAACTTATACTTACCGTCTAACACAAGTCCATGTCTCTTATCTCCAAACTTATACTTGAATTGGGCGCTAATACATACAGCCACACCTCAAAATCATCAAATAACAGCTAGGCTATTATTTTCTTTAAAAAAAGAAAAAGGGAAAATATAAAAGCATACCTGTTAGAAAACCCTGAATTATCACAAAACCAATTGGCAATATGAAGGGTGGACTCTTAATGTTTATACAGGGATTATTTTATAAATTCCCCGATGTGGGACTTATCTCAACACGCCCCCGCACGTGTGGCATATCATAAGCCTAACACGTGGACCTTTATATTCGGTGACGTGGATAAGTGTGGCATTGTGCGCACGAATTAAACCTGCTCTGATACCATGTTAGAGAACCCTGAATTATCACAAAATCAATTGGCAATGTGAAGGGTGGACTCTTAATGTTTATACAGGGATTATTTTATAAATTCCCCGATGTGGGACTTATCTCAACAATACCAATTTGTAGCTCCTTGTCATCAGTTCATTGCTATCAGCAAGCACCACAGCTCTTTCTACAAGATCCATAGTAATCACAAGCCCCCATCATAAAAATAGGCTTCTTGGTGCATCCTCCTGTACCTGCCCGATACAGTCATCATCTTTGTCCATGTCGTTCTTGGCTTGCGAAACCATGGAAAAGTATTGCAAAATCGATGTGAGGTGTGAATGGATAAAGTATTGCAAAGCACGGATAAGTGAACATACAAGTTGAATTCATTCCATAGTCTTCGTTAGTAGTTTTAGCTTGTTTTTTTTTTCATATGTATTTGAATTTAAACAATGTATTAGTTTGTCTTAACGAAACTAAGTAATTTATTTTTTACTGTTTGTACTTATTAAATGCATACACTACAAAAAAACATTGAATTAAAGACTGACAATTTCAGTTTCTAATCAATTAGTTCAGTCTTTAAATCATAATTAAAGACTGATCAAATACTGAAATTTCAGTCTTTGAATTCTTAGCCGCAAAAAAATGTTAAGACTGAGATTTCAGTCTCAAAATTTAAAGACTGATATTGTAGTCTTAACTATATTTAAAACTGAATTTTAAAAACTGAAATTTTGTCTTTAATCAGTCTCAAATTTGCACAATTTAAATTAATAAAATATCTCCAATGGTATATGGACACTACAATTCCATACATATTGAAATATATTCCCGACACAAAAATTACAAACTATCAAACAACATAACAATGATAAAGTAGTCATGGACACATTGCATTAAGATATCTATATATATAGACAAGAAAGTAGACACATGTTTAAGCAGATTTCATTAAAAAAAAAGTTGATGCAACATGTTTACAGAACAAATTAGGTACATGTAACTGTTGAAACAAAAACAAAAGAAACAAATCCTAACATATATGTACATATAGATTTCAGCTTCTGATCTCGCATCCAATCAAGTGTAAATTAAGTTGAAGAGCTCATTTTACCTTACTTAGACTCTGTAACCTATAGCATCCTTGCAAAGCACGGATCGAGCTTCCTTTATAGAATTCGGTGGTTCCACATCCCTCTCTTGTAAAGAATATCCAAGAAGTTCTTACATTTGTGAACAAACGTTTTATTCAATACAGATAAAGCCACTCGAGACCCTTTATACCAAGCTCTGTTTTCTTTGCAATTTTCTAGAAAATTAAGCACATACTGTGTCCCATACGGTCCCAAAATCATCGATGTAAGGCGGTACAAAAACCTGTCCCTCAAAAATGGAATGAAGTTGATTTATTACCTGAATAAGGTGATCTTTAAAGAGATTCCATTCTAGTGAAGATATCTGACTCAAGTACAACATGCTTTGCTTCTTGAATCATTTTCTTTAGCTTCGTTGTACTCTGCACTTGAGTTCTCGGCCAGTCTTTCCACGACTGCTTGCAAGTAATTCCTAAACTTAGCTCTTAATGTGACAGTGAACTCACTTAGGTACTCACCAGCAACAGTATTCCCACCATCAGGCATATACAGACTCCAAGCCTTGAACTGTGTGTTTTTTCCTTTTTAACATAACTAGCATTGGTTTTTTTCCATGAAGAATCGCATTTATTCAAATGACAGAAACATAAGTTTATCTGCATGAGCATGATATATAGGAATTATCACTCCGTTGCTATTTGAATGTGCAAGACTAATCAAATAAAAGCAACGTTGTGATTGTACCAAAGGAAAAGAAAATGGACATTAAGAAATTAAAACGACCAGAATGATATACATAACAACATCATATACTGGCTAAAATACTTACCAGTTAACAATCAAATATCTAAGACCAGCCTTTTTAGTGCTCAGATAGCTTGATCATTCGCTATATATGGTAAGATCAAATGTCAAAGTCCTTGAGCAGCTTCTTTCAAAATCCCTATACACACCAACCAAAGCCTCGGCTTTATCATAGAAGCTGTCTTTCAATGATATCACAATGCTCCAAAATCCACTACATTCACCATTTTGAAGGGCACTATGCTCACAACACTAAAAAAGTTTCATAATTTTGGGCATCTGCATGTTTACTTTTCTCTTTATTCTCAAACGCACATGTTAACTTGTATAGTAACTGTATGTATCTTATAAATACATTAATTTGTATATGACTAGTAACGGATATCATATAAAAACATGTAAGCAAACAATGCTATAAACGTGAATTCAATACAAAAACAGTTAACTTTGGAAAATGCTAATTTTGCAACTTTTTTTTTACCCAGCTAGTGTATGACAAAGTAACACTATTTGATGGATTTGTGCAAGAAAGCAATATGAAACATGGGCATTAACGAATCTAGAAATATCAATTTTTTTTTCCATCATGGTTGTATAAATTATATATGAACTTAATGGTGCGGTTGAAAAAAGTTAAATAACTAGTTTATAGTTTTGGATTCACATAAATACCAAGTAAAACGTTTAACTTTTAACATTCGGCATGCTAGTTTAATTGGTATGAGCAAACTATTTTAGACGGTCTAAGCTGCAAATAGTTAGCAATACATCCATATTTAATTTTGACTGTTTAGAGAGAAAGAAATCGGATGAAGCTAGAAATCCATGTGTAGTCCAAGAATTATTTGTTTATTTAATTATGTATAAGCATTTATTGAATCAATCATACTGCATCCTTTTCGCATTAAAAAAACAATAAGTTAGGACTCCTAGATTGATCTCAATGTCTAAATGACATGCTCCAGGTAGCATAAAAAGTGAATGAACAGATCTAAAAAATGTAACAAGTATGATGAGTTCTGCACTTAAACGATGTGCAATAGTGATGACTAATGATGATAAAATAGTAATTTAATCAACCGGATATTCACATAATAGGGTTGTTAGTGACATTTAAGTCAGTTCAAGTTGAAACTGTAATAGTACCTGAATTTTTTGTGACATGAGAGCGAGTATTGCCCATAACTCGTCTAATTCCAAGTAATTTATTTCAATCCTGAGAACCCAAACTTTAGCAAGCAAAAATAAAGAAAGTGCCAAATGTCAAAAGTAGCAACAAAATTAAGGCAACACGCAAGGGGAGAAAATGAGGACCTGAAGCATGCATACAATCAGAACAAATAATATGGTTGTGGGACGGGAGGACCTCAAGTACAAAGACTTTGATTCATATATATAACACCTACATGCAATTAACAACATAGCATGTATTCAAGGCATAAAAACCAGAGTCAAATAAGCACTACAATAAGCAATTCACTAACAGTAAAATAATTTGTTTCTAAGCAATCATCCTTTCTTCACAAATTCAATCTCAGGAAAATTATTTCTGCATGCAATTAATTAAGACAAGATATGAGACTAATTTTAGGCATGAAAAATGGATGCAAAGACCATAACCATTCATGTTTAACAGTACCTAAATAATCGAATTCTATTAACACGGAGTACTGTTTTTTTTTTGGTTTTTTTTCAGCTGTGCTTGCAAAGCGTTTTAATATAAATGAAAACAATCTACAGTTATTTCAAGATTTCAATCTAACTTAGTTCTGTTATGAATTGTGTGCGAAACCCAAAGCAAAAAAAAAAACGGTCTACATAATATAATATAAGCTGCATATAGCTATGCAAATTATGTGTTCCTAAAAACTATCATATAATATATATAGAATAGTGCTAATTTCATGAAGAAAAATATTTGAATGGCTCTAGTAGGTAACCGGAACCTAAATACAGTAATATGGACTACACCAGTATCAATTATTTGAATGCAAAAATACAAAACTAAGAGCGCATGGATGATTGATCCACACAGTTATAGGACAAGCAAAAATGTCAATTTTTATCAGAAATAAAATTGCAGCTTGATGCGACGGAAAAATATATCTAAATAAAAATACAATCAAATATTTGACATAGTAAGGTGGTTTAAATTATTCATTTTGTCGCTTTGGAAAACAAGCATTGAAATGACTTTGAATTTGATATATACTATAGCATGTCAGATGGTATTCAGAGCTTTGCATGGACAGCTTAGAACATACACAGATATATCAAATTTAAAATTTATGTTGCTTTGTATTTCACATCCATTATATGTTATTGATTTAGTGTTATTTGCTATAGCAAATGAAGAGAGCAAACAAATAGAACAAGATGTTGATGCATATGAGTCACGTACCAGGATTGCACATTAACGAAAATAAAATGAATATATATTCTAGCACAATCAATGAGAATAAAAGCTCAATTTCAACATTGCTTCAATAGCAAGAGTCACAACTACATGTGAAATATCTCAGTGTCCCTTTACCTTGGATTATTTACACTATTCTGAGTGCAATGCTTTATTTCAAAGAATTATGAACAAATTGGACACATGGGATGGTAAACTTCTATGAATGGCCGGAAGAGCTGGGTAAATACAAATGGTCATTACACCTCTAGTCCTTTACTAGCTCATGGTATATCGTGTACATATGACAACTTTGGTTAAAATTAACAGTTTCATGCAGATTTCATTTGGGCCAATAAAAATCATAATTTAGCTTGATCAAAGCAATATAAACCCAAAAGAAGGAAGCATTTGCCTTGAAGTCTTGGTGGAATTGAGAAATACTGCATATTTAAAGCTTGTATGGAAAATACAATTTAAGAGAAATATTTGATCTAAATGGATGCTACATAAATACTGTACTCAAAGTAGTTTTCCTCTCTATTAGCCAACTAATTTAATAAAAACCTCTGGTCTAAATGGATATTACACAATACTTTAAGCAAAACCTTTATCATCTTCTAATTCCTGTGAAGAAAGCCGACTGCAGAAAAAATTCTATAAAAATACCTCTTTACAGCTCCCATCAATTTCTCTTTCGTTATCCAACTAATATTAAGCAAATTTCTCTAACAATCAAAGTGATCTAAAAGTAATTTTTTAAACAAATCACGCAACAAACTTTGACCAATTAAAAACTCAGTGCAAACAAAACACATCAAATCAATCTAACTCAACTCAAACAACAGAATGAAACTAACTTAATTTTTCGATTACCTTTTCAGAGCTGCAGATGTTAAAGGGAGGCTGAAATCGGCGTGGAAGGGGTGATCAAGGCACTAGGGTTTTTAGGTACAGCGAAATCTACAGAAATTCACAAACGGTAATAAGATGTTAACCAATATCTCTGTCAGTGCTACTCGTTTGTGGATCAAACACCGTACATGAATAAACAAATTTCATAAAATACGAAAGAAAAGAATTACCTCTGGAATGTACTTCGGAGATAGTGAGTGATTGTGGCTGCGGAATCGTTGTTAACTGGGTCTAGTAAGAATCGTGGGAAGAGAGGGAATTTTTTTTAGCGCGAAAGAAACGGAATTCATCTTCGATTTTTAGGCTAAGATCGGAGTTGTGATTTTGAGAAATGGGGGAATGGATCGTAAACCAATTCTAATTTTACAGCAAAATTAAATTAAAATACACCGTTGTTCTATTACTAGAATACCCTTTCCCTTAGTTACTTATTTTAAACTTCTACATATGATAAATCAAATTAACTTTAGAGCAATAAAATTTGATGTAAAACATATATGATAATTTATATGTTAATGAATTACTTCATAGTGAAACTTGAAATTTCAATTAACGCAATATTTATAAATAATTATTGTAATTAGATGTGTTAAACATTTTTTTTTAATTGAAGAAATTTTGTTGAAACTGAATTTCTTCTGCAAGAATTAAAATTCAATTTGTTAAATCTTACTCAATTTAATGTAATGAATTTCTAGTTTTTGGTATATGAGTTTTGAGTTTGAAAGAGAGAAGTGAACGAACATGAAAATAAGGATAATTTAGTTTAAAAAAAAAGTGTATGTAAGGTAATATTTGATGTGCACTAATTTATTATATATTTTGTGTATATTTAGTAGTTTTTGGTGTAAAAATAGAATTAGTCAAACATATAAGCATGTACGACTGTTAAATAAATATATTTGTATAAGTTCAACATGTATTATCTTAGCGTATTTGATACACGTATTAACATATTTGTATCATTGCGAAAGTAAAGACCGACAATATCGGCAGACGGGGAATAGATTATAAAATCCATTAGTTTATGTATTGCAAAATTAAATTCACATACACGACACTCCTCTAATCAATACTGAATTATCTAATTTTAAAATTAAGTTCCATTTATATAAATAAACACCTAGTTGTGCTTGTTTATAATGTAAAAGAAGCAACTAGTTTGATACTTAACAGGAATGTGGATGAAACCTCTAATATTTTGAATCTAATAATAAATAAATTTGTGCTTAAATCTGGTTGAGAAATTATAAAAATTGAATTTATTTTTTAATCAACTATCCAATCAATTTTAAAATCCATGAGCTAACTCAGCAATGGTAGGTTAATCTCACGATTAGTCTGTTGATGTGACACATTAAAAGAGTAGGTTTTGATTGGTTGAACAAATGTTATGTTGGATAGTTAATAGAATTATAACTATTTTATGTTAGAAGAGTGGAAGGAGAAGGTGTTGCATTTGTTGATTCATTCTTTTTAAAGAGGAATGTAATCAATTAATTGATTTGATTGATTGATTATAACGACCCAACTTTTCGGCTCTCAAAAATCAACATAAATACATCCTCTGCATTCATGTATCTCAAATGAAGTGCTAGAAAGTCTGATAGTTAGCGGAAAAGAAAGGAGATAAAAGAATAAAAGAAAGAAGAAACAAAACAGAATCTCACAACCGAACGGATAATCTGTAATATAACAATGCTCTTTATAAAAGAGAAAACTTTTAATATACATACATCAATCAGAGTACACAATGAAACAACTTGAACAGTTACAATAACATGTCCTTACAATTGCTGATACACACAATAACACACAGCGGAATAAAATAAAAGAATACGAATGTAAAGCTGGACACCAACTCCTTTTATGGAGCTCCAAAGCAATCAAACTCAAATCTGAAAATATATTTGGTCTAACCCGAGCATTATAATAAAATAACACCCAAATCAGGCAAGGCAACCACGTGAGATAACTCAACATATATGTAACAAATCTCAATACAATCTGAGGTCATACACATGTTCATAATGATTTTCCCCTCAATAACATCCAACCGTTTATTAAGAGAAGTGTAGTTGTATAATAGATAATGTCTAGGGTGTAGAATATAAATCAATCAAATAGCTAGAATGGTTAGGGATGGCAATGGGGCGAGTCTAGGGTCCAAACTTTCTTGACCCGCCCATGTTTTGACCCATTTAGACCCACCCCATAGGGTCTTTGGGGCGGGTAGACCCACGACCCGCTTTTGGAGGTCCGGGTCTAGGGTCGGGTTCGGAGCATGGCTAACTCGCCCCCAACCCGACCCGCATGATTGAAACATCATTAAAACACTTTATAACCATAATAATTACTTGTTAATTTTTTAGGTATACATGGTTATAACTTGAATATTACATTTTTTCAATCAACAACTATAAATTTTTCATAGTATTAAGTTGTGTCAATGATAATCATACAATAACAAATGCATACATTTTGAACTGTTATCTTAAAACTCATTTTATTATATTCTCTAATCATTGTGAACGCATTACAATATGTGTATAATTTATCATTTGGTGATAAAAAATATGAGTATCTAAATTTGTGTACATTAAAACACAATATCACCGGGTCATGGGGCGGGTCGTGTCTACCCTAACCCGTACGGGTTTCGAGTATGGGGCGAAATTCCAGACCCACACCGGGTCTATGGGACGGGTCTGGGGCGAGGTTTAAAAAGTCTGGGTTGGGTCTGGGACATGAGAAACCCCCCAACCCGCCCCATTGTCATTCTTAGGAATGGTTACATTGGTTATATTTGAAAACTATTAAATGTATGAACAAAACCAATAAGGCACGTTAGCATATTGGGTTTTCCATCGGAGATCTCTGAATACAGATCCGAGCTCCATGCCCAAGGGTCAGAACCTACCTTCGAGTGTTGTATATCTCTAGATAAAATATACCATAAGGTAAACAGTACTGGCCCATACACGAAAACACCTGTGTGCCTCACGTGGAACCAAATATACCCAACTCCCGTTCGCAACTTCAAGGAGCTCCTACATGATTCGATAATAAGAATACATTAGATATGGAGTCAATACATCCTGTCACAGGTTAGCAAAACCACAGATTGTGCTCCTACTCTGTTTTTATCCATTTTCGATGTCGAGTTTTCATTCAGCATCTTTCACACGTGTCTTCAGTAACCCCCACCTCTATACTCGTGTTAGCCAAGGTCATTGCAAGCAATGATGTCAACTAACCAGAAGAATAAGGCCGTTAAGGAGCGACCATCTATATATTAGCTTTGAACGAGCGTTAAACATGTCGGATAATGTGTTCTTAATTTTTAAATCTCATGAGGAAATCCAACACTTTTAATTCAAGTTCAAATATACTACATAGTGTCTATATATAATTCGAAATCAATATAAAATACATAACAATAAAATCAGAGTCAGACACAGATATTCACATCACTAAGACGGAAATATATATGAATATGACACGTGAGTGTAAATACAAAGATATTGGTCATAGTCGATCCACTATACAACAAAAGAATAGGTACAAGTTCTAGCCAAAAGAAAATGTATACAAAGATGTCACTATCTCATATACGTAAAAAAAAATCAACAACTACAATTCGAACATTGATAGCAAAAGCCAAGAATGGTCCCCGCTAGAAGTCACAAGAAGTACTAGTAATACCTCGGTCTGACCCGAGTATTATTTATAAGAAAATAAACAATAAACAGATCAGTCTAGGTGTACTTATCATAATAAACCAGGATAAAGATAAAGATACTGGTGGATAATGACATATAATCAATAACAATCATGTTCCCACAAAAGTATGCAACCCAAAAATGTCTAACCCATGTCTATAAGAGGTCCCCACTACATAACCCACACGTCATACACACCACATACAAGTTGAACCAAAGTTCCCCGCGAATCTGAAGATAACTTCCTGCGAAACCGAAGATTGTCATACAACATGAACCAAAGTTCCCTGCGAACCCGAATATCGCCAAACAACATGAACCGAAGTTTCCCATGAATCCGAAGATCGCTAAACAACATCAATTGAAGTTCCCTGCGAATCCGAAGATCACCAAACAACATGAACCGAAGTACCCCGCGAATCTGAAGATCGCCAAAAAACATGAATCGAAGTTCCCCAAGAATCCGAAGATCGCCAAACAACATGAATCGAAGTTCCCCATGAATCTGAAGATCGCCATTAGAGATACCCAAGGTAGTAAATATAAGAGTTAAGCTACATGTCACATAACCACTTGCTCTACTCAAATATTTACGAACAAGTTGTATATTTCACTAGAAATACAAAATGATCATTGCCACGATGTTCAATTGAAGAGTCCTAGAATTAACCGTCGAAGCAAACACAAGGGGTCATAGTCCTTGTTTTTGCTATGGCGTTTAATTAGATTTCTCATACGAACGAGAAAAAGGTTTATGAAATCATATACTAGTAGGTAGTAAAACAATTTGGAAAATAACCTCATATAATGAAGTAGAATTAAAAACCATTTAGTAAAAGGTTTGGTATCTACTAATAATTTAGAAACTCTTTTATACAGTTTCGAAAGTGGCAAATTTCGTGAAATAGCGATCGAAATGACGATCGAACAAAGAATTCACATTTTAATAACGTAAACTAAATCTCATGACTATCGATTATAAATTCGTTCACCACGAATCAATCGAAAGTCAATCAAAGGCCGATAATCAAGCTACTGAAATATGTGAATCAGAGAAACTGGAAAATCTTAGAATAAGGCCAAATGGGCCGAAACTTTTACCATCCAATGGCACATTTTTACCATCTAATGGCAACACTTTTACAGGATTAAATATTTACTTAATAGAATACTAATGCACGTAATTTGAATTCAAACAATGTTTTATTAAATAAAATATTTTATTCCTATAACTGAAATTGTACAAATTTCTGACACCACATATCTACAACTCAATGATTTACTACAACATTGATTATTCACATATACAGGTATTCCTCACCACATCACTCAGTTCACTCATTACATATTCAATTTCAATTTATACAGATATTAACACTGAAAAGTATATGCCGAGCTGAAGGCGAGCCGAGTGCCGAGTGCCGAGCCGAAGTCGAGCCGTCAACGGGTCCGGGGATAGTGCCGGTGGAGGTCTGGGGCCTCACAGTACCGGTGGCGATTAGTCGGTTAGATTGAACAAGTGGGCACTACCCGATTCATCCAATTTCGGAAGACCAAACCTTCTTTGAAACACTACACATCAAGTACATCATCACCCAAAGCCTTAAAAAATAACAACAAACATTAAACTTCGAATTTTCCACTTCTGTAACACACTTACATCCTCTCCGACCACAAACACCTTCTGTCCCCTTGCCTGCACTTATCCTCCTTTAGCACCACCTCTATATTTGATCTGTATTGACATCTGACTCAACCATGCATATGCAGATTTATACATTCCTGTAATTACCATGAGTAAGCGATTAGTAATTGATCTGTATTGATATCTGACCCAACCATCATCTATGAAAACATGCATTCTTTTGATATTAGTAATATAACAATGGTTTATATTAGGTAATGGTGATACTTTACACTAATATCTAAACTGATATGGATATGGGTTAAAAGTCGCACATGTTAAGGAAGATGGCAAGTAGTTTTCACTTGTTGAAATGGAAGAAAAAATGAAAAGCAAGGCCAATTATTTGAGGTTGGAGAACATTACCAGGTTATAAGAATTCTCAATATGACTTCAAACAAGTTTCAACCTCATTTCTACAATACATCAAACATCTGCAGTGCAAAACACCAATGATGTCTCAATCATCACCGACAACAGCAACCTGAGAAACCAGAGTAATTATTTAGAACATGCAGCTCATATAAGGTCGATGGTCAAATTGTTCACAACCGCACTTCACTAGGAACTAAAGTTTTGTATTATTAAATTCATTAACAACCCAATAGCCGCTCAAAGAACATTTCAGCGAATCAACATACAAAAACACCACAAAATACAATTTGGATTAAAACATTTTTGTAATTAAGGTAAATTATTGTATATTAGCTGAATGCAGTTGTGATTTATTTCATTGAACCATACCTTTCCTTCAAGATGCACTCCTGTTATATTCATCTTTGCACGAATTCCAAGTCCTACTCTTTTTCTTAGTTGGATTTCAAGTATGCAATCATATCTTCAGCTGATAAAAAATTCATCACAAGCTCAAGTCGCTACAAATTAACAAATTCGAAATATAAAATAACTAATCTCAATTCAAGATTTTGGGAACTTTCAAAACTCACCTTTAAAAAAGTTGAAGGAGATTCATCTTGAATTAAAGTACTAATGAAGCTGAAGTCGCGATTTTTTCATCCCAAGCTGAAGCTGCGATTTTTTCATCTCGCATTAAAGAAATAGTAACAATTTGTTGAAGAAGAAAAACCCTAATTTTCCATCACCACTAAAAAGGAAGCGGCTGTATATTTTCTCAAGTGAAAAATAGCGTGAATTATGTTCAGCGGGAAAATGAAAATTTGGAGCAAAGAAGGTGAAGCGATGAAGAAAAATCAGAATGACGTGGATCAATAACGTGGACGGTTGGATCGTGTTGATGGGGATTGATAATTTTTTTCATACGGCTATTACAACACTTGGTTGATATCTATGCTAACACATTGAAGCATGCGTTGCAATAGACAAAAATTAGCATAGCTGTGGCAACATTTTAGCTGGTAACACCTTAGATTTTCGTTGCAACAGACCATCTATGGCGTAGTGACATTCAAATCTGATTTTTTCATAAGCTTCGAAATCAATTTAATTCCATATTAAATTCCAGTTTCATTTATTCGAGTAACTTCTATATTTAAATTACTATTTCATGAATCAGTGATATTAAATAATGGGTATTCTGAATTCAGGTTGTTCGACTTCTAAATTAATCAATTTCATATCTAAATATATTAAATATTTTGGTACTAAAATTTCGGGTCATTACATTCTTCCCCTTTAGAAGGATTTCGCCCTGAAATCACAAGTTAAGTCGAATGTCAATAAACCCACTAACTTTACTTCAAAAAATTATTTTTGAAAATTATGAATTTTTCTAAAGCTCATTACGGAAAATTTCGGCAGCACCTCCTTTTAAATGGGTAATCTGGATGTTTGCTTAGGTATTTTATTCTCCTATATATGCAGTCTTGTTGGTAAGATAAAAAACAATCCAAAACCATGTGAGACATCTGGAGAGATTGTGTGCCTCTAGGGCTTGCGCTCCGGAGAGAAAATTGAAGGAATTATAGTTAAGGGAAGTTATTCCTATTTACAGTTGATAGACGTCGTTAGTGCCTCCAGTTTGATTCAAGGGTTTGATGTCGTTCTTCATTGCTCTTCTTTTCCAACAATATTTATTAGTCATCTGAATATTCTTTCTCTTTCTCGATTTGGTTATTGATTCAATTGTAATTTTATTCATTTTTTGTATTGATCCATTGAGTGTAAACAAAATTCGTTTTGGTGAATCAATAAAGAGGACGGTTGGGTGGAATATTTGTGTATTGCTATTATTGTGTTGTTACTTTCAGTCAAATTCATCTTCAAGTGATTAGGTAAAAAAGATCTTTTTTTTGGTGTTTTGTCTTTTCCGTTACGCACAAAACCTAAAATAAGGTAGGTCTTGAACATGTATAGAGAGGAATATTTAAAAAATGTTTATGTGGTCTTATTTTCAACTGATAGATTTAAGCATTGCCCCATTAGGTTTGTGCTAACTAGCGTCAAATACAACTTAGATTCTTTTATATAAGGATGATGATTTTAAATATATATTTAATGATGTTAAATATATTTTAGCACGCATAAAATGAGTTGTTAAGTAAATATATTAAGTTTAACCGCATTCACGTGAATTACAACATTAATTATCGGATTTGCACAAGATAACAACATTGAATCTTTAATTGTTTTAAGACTCCTTAAATACTGAATTAAAGACCGAACTAAAGGCTAATGTTTGGTCTTTAAGCAGTCTCAATAAGTACAAACTGATTTGAGACTGAATCTTAGTCTTTAACGTAGAATTTTAAAGACTGCATTTTTCAGTTTTTATTCAGTCTCTATCTAAAGACTACGTAATTTCAGTCTCTATATGAATGTTTTTTAGTAGCGATATTACAATAAAAAACAGATAGCTAACAAATTATTAATCAATTAATTAGAAATTATTGTAATATATATGAGTGAATATGCTCTTGTCATATTCTATTTAGTCACACATCATGGAAATAAGTCTAACATCAGCTTCAAAGCTTATATATAAAGGAGCCAATGTAATAGAAATTGTACACACTTGAAGCAATAGAAATATATGTCTCTCCCCTATCTTTCTGTTCTCTCTAATTGTTTTTGTTTATTATATGTTCTGTTTTATTTTATAACACGTTATCAATACGATTTTACTTAGAACCCGAAGTTCCAAAATTCTATATTCTATAATAAGAGCCCGAAGTTTCAAAGATCCGGTATTAAGAACCTCAAGTTCCTAACATGAATGGATTGAGATCCCAACAATTCATATTAATAATGATTCAAAAAGAAATGGAAGAAGTTGTAGTTACATCTTATAGAAAACAAAATTGGCCTAAGGGCCCCTACACTTTAGAAATAATAAGACAATAGGTCGGGCATCAACTATTTTTTGAAACATTGAAATTTCCACCCATCGAGCAAAAAGCTAAGATTACTAATAACCAAATGAAATGAAAACGAAATTGTAGAAAGAGGGTGAAGACCTGATCTACATTACCACAACGTAGATATTTCAAATTTGGAAAGATAGGTTAGTAGTCAAATTTGGAAAGATAGGTTAGTAGATATTTCAAATTTGGAAAGATAGGTTAGACCTGATCTACATTCCACGATTAAGCCGTATGACACCGATACACGAAAAGTTAGGCTTATAGGGAGTCGATCGACTAGACCAAGTAGTTGGACCTCGATTTAGGTCATCTCATGATGTGGGCCAGCTTTGGGCCAAGGGATCATTTCTTGTTTATACTTGACATGGATTGGAATACTAGTACACAACTGGTGCAACTTAACCTTGTATATGCGATGCCACACTTGATCTATCTTGTTAACTTTTCACCATGCCAGTTATCACCCTATGTCTCATCTCTGTTACATGTCCAGTTAACTTTATTAGTGTTTATACTGATAGTAGATAGGACTTACCAGTCTTTTTGACTGACCCGTTTTCTTTCGCCTCTTTTCTTCCGTCTCCCCCTCAGGTTTACAGGGTGGGAACACTGGTATCTAGCTTGGATCTTTAGCTACTTTTCTGGATAGCTCATGTACGGTTTGGACTTGAGCACGCTATGGCTTTATTCTACCTTAGGGATAGTTACTTTATGTTTCTTTTTCAGTTTTCAGTTTATGTTCTAGACTTTGTTTTATGGGAAAATAATGACCAAGTACTTTGATGTAACTTGACTATGGTTTTGAAATGTTAGTTTTATCCACTGCTTTATTTACTCTGTTTTTACTTATATGTTCTGTCTTGTGATATCTGCATGCATGTTTACCTCGTTTAACGCCCCTCCAAAGCCAGTGCCCTTGCAAGAGTGACCCTGGCGGAGGTGGGGTGTTACATTTGGTATCAGAGCATAAGGTTTACAAGATTTGAGCAGAAGTTTTTTTTAAAACTTACCTTTTGAAAAACTATTTTCAAAACCAATTAAGTATTCTCCAAGAAAAATCTAGTTATTATAAAAGGCTATTCCCCAAAAGCCATTAGCACTATCCTTCGTTTCCTTGTTCTAAATCTATCTTTTCCTTTTTCAGTATGGCCGATCTTAACCTTCCCGAGGGAGTGACCATTCCCGGATGGTTCCGGAGGTACTTGGAAGCTAGGGCCAACGATGCGGGCCCAGCAAATACCCCCACCGTAACGGAGGTTCCTCCTCCTCCTCCAAAGCATCCACAAGCAGATTTCGCAAAGGTTTGCAAAGACTTTAAGGCGATGGGTGGCAAGAATTTTATTGGGACGGAGGCTTTTGTGGAGGCAAGAAATTGGTTGAAAGAAACTGAAGATCTCTTCGCTATCTTTGACGTGGAAGACCATAGAAAGGTTTTATTGGCAGCATGGCTATTAAAAGAAGAAGCTGCTTATTGGTGGGAGGTCACCAATGCTACTAGACCTATAGAGACTTGGGCCGACTTTAGGACGAGGTTTGGGCTTAAGTTTCTATCATCTGCTGAGGCTAATCTGCAATTGGAGAAATTTATATCTTTGAAGCAAGGGGACATGACAGTGAGGGAGTATGTGAATAAGTTTAAGCAGCTCGCTCGATTCGGTTTGGACATGGTTAATACTCCCCTGAAGAAGGCTTTACGCTTTGCACGAGGGTTGAATGAGCCATTACAAGGTTTAGCCCTGTCTCATATACCCATGGGGGCCACTTTTGAAGGCCTAGTGGACATGGCGTTGCTTCAAGGAGACGATAAGAATGGCAAGAAAGAAGTCAAGACTAATGAGACTCAAGCCAAGAAGACAGACTCCAAGTGGGGAGGAAATCAGAGCAATCAGAACAACAAGAACAACAAGGGCAACAAGGCCAAGGCAAAGGACCCAAGAAAATGCAACTTCTGTGGGATTGTTGGGCACATAGCCAAGGATTGTAGAAAGAAGAAGAGGAAGTTGGGCGAATTCTTTCACTGTGGAGAGCCTGGACACCTTAGCAAGGATTTCCCCAAGAAGCAAGGACAAGGGAAAGGACAGACTCAGCGTGCAGAACCTTCTGGAGGGCAAGTACATTCCCTCAACACTGCTCCAGTTCAGGACCGAGGTAGTATTTCTGTAGAAAGCCTTGTTTATATTTCTGATTATCCTGTTCGCACCTTATTTGATTCTGGCGCATCGCATACTTTTATTTCTTCTGATCTTGTTGAAAGTTTGCACCTAAGTACTAGTCTTGTTGAGGATCCCGTTAGTGTTTCAAATCCAATTGGAGGTTCCGCCCATCTATCTATGATTTGTGTGGATTTGAAGATTTCTATCTTGACCGTAGAATTCACGTGTAAGTAATGCTTATGTTCTCGGGTTCACGGGATACGGGTTGATTTTGGGCATGGATTGGTTGTCCAGTTATGGAGCCATCCTCGATTGTGAGCATAGGGTGGTGAGGCTCATGACTCGCCTCGGTAATACCCTAGAAATTTCTTGTAACCCTAGAGGTCCCGTCATGTTATGTTATCTTGAATCTCTTGACTCGTCCATCGATGATCTGCAATCTATAAGGGTGGTCCGAGACTATCCTGATGTCTTTGAAGAAGTTAAGGGGTTACCCCCTAAACGAGAGATAGATTTATGCATTTATCTAGTCGATAATGCCAAGCCAGTATCATTGCCCGTTAGGCACATGGCCCCACGAGAAAGAAGAGAGCTCAGTAAGCAAATCAAGGAGTTGCTTGAGAAAATTTTTATTAGGCGAAGCATTTCTGAATGGGGTGCTCCTGTGGTGTTCGCTACTAAGGCGGATGGTTCGCTTCGTCTATGTGTTGATTATCGAGAGTTGAACAAGCTGACAAAGAAGAATAGACACCCGTTACCAAGGATTGATGATCTCTTTGACCAGCTTGTTGGTGCTTCTGTTTTCTCTCAGCTCGATCTAGCCACCGGATTCCATCAGCTTAGAGTGGCTGAGGATAGTATTGATAAAACTGCGTTTAGGACTCCAGATGGATTCTTTGAATGGCTTGTCATGCCATTCGGTTTGACTAATGCACCCGCCTACTTCGTAGATTTGATGAGTAGGGTGTTCAGCGAGTTCGTTAACAAGTTTGTAGTTGTCTTCGTGGATGATATTCTGATTTTCTCAAAGGATGAGGAAGAGCATGCTAGGCATCTCAAGGACGTGAGGGATACGCTTAGAGCACATCAGTTGAAAGCCAAGTTCTCCAAATGTCATTTTTGGAGAAGGGAAGTTCGATTTCTTGGACATATAGTTTCTAAGCAAGGCATAGCGGTGGATCCCGCGAAAGTGGTTGCAGTTCAAGACTGGAAGACTCCTAAGAATGCAACCGAAGTAAGAAGCTTTCTCGGTCTGGCGGGCTATTATAGGAAGTTCATCAGGGACTTCGCTTAGATTTCAGCCCCTCTTACTAGATTGACGAAGAAGAACCTAGTCTTTGCATGGGACTTAGAATGTGAGCTTGCTTTTCAAAGGCTCAAGAGGGCCCTTACTACAGCTCCAGTTTTGGCATTACCCGATGGCGGTAAGATGTTTACCGTGTACACCGATGCATGTGGCACGGGGTTAGGTGTTGTTCTGATGCAAGAGGGAAGAGTGATATGTTATGGGGGTAGGCAACTGAAAGTTCATGAGAAGAACTATCCCACTCATGATTTGGAGTTGGCGGCGATCGTCTTTGCACTCAAATCCTGGCGCCACTATCTTCTTAGCGAAAGGTTTGAGTTGTATACTGATCACAAGTCACTCAAGTACCTCTTCTCGCAGAAAGATCTGAATCTAAGGCAGCAAAGGTGGATGGAATTCTTGGCATCATATGACTTCGAGATAGCTTACACCCCTGGCAAGGGTAATGTTGTGGAAGATGCACTACGCAGAAGGAGGTTGACTTTGAGCCCCTTGTTTATTGAGATGAAGAACTTAGAGTTCCTGACAACCTTTGATTTCACGACGACTGTTGAGTCGATGACGGGTTCATTAGCATCCCTTGAGCTTAGACCCACACTTCTTGATCAAGTTGGGGCTTCCCAGAAAGGAGACCCGCAGATAGTCGAGGTCATGGACAAGTTGATTCGTGGTGAGACGTCTAGTCACCTTGCTAGATATACTACTGATGACAAGGGTTGGCTAAGGCGTGATGGAAGGCTATGCATTCCACAAGTAGGAGACTCGGTGCATAAAGTTCTCGAAGAAGCACATCACTCGAAGATGACTATACATCCTGGAGGAGATAAGATGTATAGGGATATGAAGCGCATTTTCTTTTGGGCCAGAATGAAGAAAGATGTGGCAGAGTATGTTTCAAAGTGCATGGTGTGCCAACAAGTGAAAGCCGAGTCAAAGAAACCAGGTGGGCTATTACATCCATTGGAGGTCCCGTAATGGATGTGGGAGAGTATTTCTATGTATTTTGTGGATGGATTGCCTAGGTCAAGGAAAGGGAACACGAGCATATGGGTCGTAGTTGATAGACTTACGAAGAGTCCTCATTTCATTCCTGTAAAGAGAAAGAGGGCCGCATCATGGCTAGCATCTATTTATCTTCGGGAGATAGTTCGGTTGCATGGGGTTCCTTCTAGCATAGTTAGCGATCGTGACCCAATTTTCACTAGCCAGTTCCGGAATAGTTTGCAAGAAGCGATGGGTACGCGATTGAATCTGAGTACAGCCTATAACCCCCAGACGGATGGCCAAACCGAAAGGGTGAATAGAGTGCTAGAAGATCTTTTGAGGCTATGTGTTCTTGACTTTGGTGGTACTTGGGAAAACCACCTTCCTCTTGTAGAGTTTGCTTATAATAATAGCTATCAAGCCAGCATAGGGATGGCACCATTTGAAGCTCTGTATGGGAGGCCGTGTAGGTCACCATCTTGTTGGTGGGAGACAACGGATAGACTTATACTTGGGCCCGATACGATACGAGACACATCCGAGAAAGTTGAATTGGTGAGAAGACGGATGAAAGCGGCCCAAGACAGACAAAAATCCTATGCTGACAAGCGAAGGACAGATCTGGAATTCGAAGTTGGGGATAGGGTTTTCTTGAAGGTTTCTCCTTTGCGTAATGTGGTACGTTTTGGAGCAGTTGGGAAACTGGCACCAAGGTTTGTAGGACCCTTCCCTATCATAGAGAGAATTGGGAAGATGGCCTATAAGGTGGAATTGCCCGAGAAGCTAGCCGGAGTGCATAATGTCTTTCATGTCTCACATCTCCGAAAGTGCCAACATGAGTCCGCTGAGGTGGTTGAACCAAGCATTCTTGAAGACGTGGAGGTAGAGAAAGAGGCAACCTTGAGGAGAGCTCTGATTCGTATCTTGGGAACAGAGATCAAGAAGTTAAGGAATCGAGAAGTCAAATTGGTGAAAGTTCAGTGGAGTGAAGCCGATGAAGATGCAACTTGGGAAAGCGAGGAGAAGATGCGTGGACTTTATCCATTTCTTTTTGAGGGTACATTTTCAATCTCTTTTCCTAGTTAGTACATCTTTCTTTTTGCTATCCATGTTTATCCTGTTTATCTTATCTCGTTAACCTTGTCATGAGAACCTTAAGTAGAAACCCTTTGGATGAAACATGTATTTGAAACATGTTATGCTTGATGTTTGCCAGTGGTTCCAAGTGTTTGCAAGTGGATACTCGTGGATGCATGATACACGTTAGGCACTAAGATCGGCTCACACACTTTCATACCGCATATGCATGAGTGTTTATGCTTTTTCATGGATGAAACTTGTATGCTATCACATGGATGTTGCATATGGATGGATGTTATGTGCACTCATGTAGAGACTATAAGTTATGTTAGGAATTTGCATACATATGGACGCATTACACTAACATATTTTGCATTAAGGGGGCTTACTGAATCAGTAACCGCCTGATTTTCGCATTAGATAAGTACATATACACACACCATTGCATATGTTCATACAGCATTTAGAATCTTGTAAGGACAATGATTACTTGTGGATGATGTTTTGAGTAGATGGATGATGGATGGTAGGATACGTTCTTCCTAACTTGAAGATTTCGGGGACGAAATCCTTTAAGGTGGGGAGGATGTAACAACCCGTATTTTTGAATAGCATAAATCAAGGCAGAATTAAATGTTAAAATCTGAATCAAGGGAAACGGGCTGTTCCATTGCGTTCGTCTCGGAAAAATACTCGAAATAGAGTCCGAGTTTTCGAAAATCGGAGTCCGTATGACCAAGTTATGGCCCAATGAAGTTTTCAGAAAATTCCAAGCCCGAAAACAGTTCAAATTCGAATTCAGATTCGAATTGCAACCAAAGCAGAATGGGCGGGAATTCTCCCGCCCCAGGCAGGGTCGACACCAGTGTCGACCCCCCCCAATGGGTCGACACCCATGTCGACCCAGGGGTCGACACCCATGTCGACCCAGGGGTCGACCCCCCCCCCCTCGGTCGGACCAATTTTTCTGGTGCACCATTTTGACATGTTGGGTCTTGTTCTGGAAGTTTCTGACAGGAGTTGATGGCTCAGATTCGATTTACGGTTAATCCTATGGTCTAAACTACCCCTAATATCTATAAAAAGACCCCTAGACCTAGCCTAAACCCTCATTAATCATTCCTACAACTAAATGCTGCCCAAATGTTCACTAATCATGGCCTCCGCCTTCTTCATGAGAGCATGAGTGTCTCAAATCAATCTATGTCATAAAGGAGCCATCTTTCTTAAGTAAAAGAGCCATCTTTCTTTGTCTTTGGGGTTATTCCTTCTTGTTCTCAAGTCTTGAAGTGGAGTTTATCGTCTTTGGTTGTGGATTTGCTAGTGTGGCTTCGTCTCAATCTTATTTTATATTAATTATAGTCTTCATAGCATTGTAAGCCCTATACTACTCTTAGATTCTAACTATGAAGTTAAATATGACATGTCGCAAGTTGAGTTTGGGCCTAAGTATGATATGTGCTTTGATCCTATCATGTTTTGCATAAGTTTATTCTATGCATGTTTGTAAAGCTATCACCTTGACCTTGTGGGCTAAAAGCTATAAGCTTTATGTTGAAACGTTGCATTATGCAACATGAGAACCCTCATAACCTTTATGGTAACTTGCATATAATGTTATATGCGAACTTCTAGCCACCATCCTATGTCATTTATGATCATGTTTCACCTATTTGCTTAAGTTGGTATTATGCATGTTTTGAGGCCCATGATGTAATATGCAAGCTTATGAACATATTTATGCCTCATATGCCACCATGTTTAACTTGTGGCCAACCTTATTACCTTATGCCCTTTTTGTCATGTTTTGCTAAGTTCCCTCTTTTGATCTATGTTATGTTATGCGAAGCGTACATGCGAGGGGAATGCGTTGGGTTTGGGTAGTATTAATGACATGAAACATGATTTTAAAATATGACATGAACATTGACTTGTGATTATGTTTGTAAACATAATGATGGACATGACACTTAGAAAATATGAGTGTGGCCAACTCGAGGTTGGGTTGAGTTTGTAGCATAAATCTACCCGGAACCGACCGGCTTAACTAGTGGCTACAAAAATAGGGCCCAATGTGAGTAGTTGGTCATGTTGTGCTTAAACCCGAGGTTAGACTAGGTTGTGGTGTAAAGCTACCCGGACCCGCCCGGCTTAACTAGTACCACAACAAGGTCTAATGTGAGAGGTTGGGTGCATTAAATTAATTAATGCCACATGATAGGGTTAAGTCATGGACTACTTGAATACTTAACCAATTAAACACGATGGACTGGTAGGGTTAAGTCATGAACTACTTGAATATACTTAACCAATTAAACCCGATGTATTGATAGGGTTAAGTCATGAACTGCTTGAATACACTTAACCAACTCAATACATGGTTAGGATAGGGTTAACCACACTTAACCCGCTTGAAACCCTAGTTACGTGGTCCTTTTCAGCAGTAACCAACTTTGAAGTATCATGGGTACCCTGGACTAGGCTAGGGTGGGGCACGATTACTGGACTGATTGTAATAGACCAAAAGAGACGACTGAAGGGTGCACCGGTTGTTCAGGCGGACCATGGTCGTGCACATTAAGTCCGGAGTTGAACATGGGCACCAGTAGGTTTAGACTGTGCGTGCTTGAATTGTGTCTGTGGTTTACACCTTAGGGCTGGATACACCCTGGGGTGGACCTAGCACAGTTAACTACATTCCACGATTAAGCCGTATGACACCGATACACGACGAGTTAGGCTTATAGGGAGTCGGTCGACTAGACCAAGTAGTTGGACCTCGATTTAGGTCATCTCATGATGTGGGCCGGCTTTGGGCCAAGGGATCATTTCTTGTTCATACTTGACATGGATTGGAATACTAGTACACACCTGGTGCAACTTAACCTTGTATATGTGATGCCACACTTGATCTATCTTGTTAACTTTTCACCATGCCAGTTATCACCCTATGTCTCATCTCTGTTACATGTCCAGTTAACTTTATTAGTTTTTATACTGATAGTAGATAGGACTTACCAGTCTTTTTGACTGACCCGTTTTCTTTCGCCTCTTTTCTTCCGTTTCCCCCCCAGGTTTACAGGGTGGGAACACTGGTATCTAGCTTGGATCTTTAGCTACTTTTCTGGATAGCTCATGTACGGTTTGGACTTGAACACGCTATGGCTTTATTATACCTTGGGGATAGTTACTTTATGTTTCTTTTTCAGTTTTCAGTTTATGTTCTAGACTTTGTTTTATGGGAAAATAATGACCAAGTACTTTGATGTAACTTGACTATGGTTTTGAAATGTTAGTTTTATCCGCTGCTTTATTTACTCTGTTTTTACTTATATGTTCTGTCTTGTGATATCTGCATGCATGTTTACCTCGTTTAACGCCCCTCCAAAGCCAGTGCCCTTGCAAGAGTGACCCTGGCAGAGGTGAGGTGTTACATTTGGTATCAGAGCATAAGGTTTACAAGATTTGAGCAAAAGTTTTTTTTTTAAACTTACCTTTTGAAAAACTATTTTCAAAACCAATTAAGTATTTTCCAAGAAAAGTCTAGTTATTATAAAAGGCTATTCCCCAAAAGCCATTAGCACTATCCTTCGTTTCCTCGTTCTAAATCTATCTTTTCCTTTTTCAGTATGGCCGATCTTAACCTTCCCGAGGGAGTGACCATTCCAGGATGGTTCCGGAGGTACTTGGAAGCTAGGGCTAACGATGCGGGCCCAGCAAATACCCCCACCGTAACAGAGGTTCCTCCTCCTCCTCCTCCTCAGCATCCACAAGCCGATTTCGCAAAGGTTTGCAAAGACTTTAAGGCGATGGGTGGCAAGAATTTTATTGGGACGGAGACTTTTGTGGAAGCAAGAAATTGGTTAAAAGAAACTGAAGATCTCTTCGCTATCTTAACGTGGAAGACCATAGAAAGGTTTTATTGGCAGCATGGCTATTAAAAGAAGAAGCTGCTTATTGGTGGGAGGTCACCAATGCTACTAGACCTATAGAGACTTGGGCCGACTTTAGGACGAGGTTTGGGCTTAAGTTTCTATCATCTGCTGAGGCTAATCTGTAATTGGAGAAATTTATATCTTTGAAGCAAGGGGACATGACAGTGAGGGAGTATGTGAAAAAGTTTAACCAGCTCGCTCGATTCGGTTTGGACATGGTTAATACTCCCCAGAAGAAGGCTCTACGCTTTGCACGAGGGTTGAATGAGCCATTACAAGGTTTAGCCCTGTCTCATATACCCATGGGGGCCACTTTTGAAGGCCTAGTGGACATGGCATTGCTTCAAGGAGACGATAAGAATGGCAAGAAAGAAGTCAAGACTAATGAGACTCAAGCCAAGAAGACAGATTCCAAGTGGGGAGGAAATCAGAGCAATCAGAACAACAAGAACAACAAGGGCAACAAGGCCAAGGCAAAGGACCCAAGAAAATGCAACTTCTGTGGGATTGTTGGGCACATAGCCAAGGATTGTAGAAAGAAGAAGACGAATTTGGGCGAATTCTTTCACTGTGGAGAGCCTGGATACCTTAGCAAGGATTGCCCCAAGAAGCAAGGACAAGGGAAAGGACAGACTCAGCGTGCAGGACCTTCTGGAGGGCAAGTACATGCCCTCAACACTGCTCCAGTTCAGGACCGAGGTAGTATTTCTGTAGAAAGCCTTGTTTATATTTCTGATTATCCTGTTTGCACGTTATTTGATTCTGGCGCATCGCATAGTTTTATTTCTTCTGATCTTGTTGAAAGTTTGCACCTAAGTACTAGTCTTGTTGAGGATCCCGTTAGTGTTTCAAATCCAATTGGGGGTTCCGCCCATCTATCTATGATTTGTGTGGATTTGAAGATTTCTATCTTGATCGTAGAATTCACGTGTAATGCTTATGTTCTCGGGTTCACGGGATACGGGTTGATTTTGGGCATGGATTGGTTGTCCAGTTATGGAGCCATCCTCGATTGTGAGCATAGGGTGGTGAGGCTCATGACTCGCCTCGGTAATACCCTAGAAATTTCTTGTAACCCTAGAGGTCCCGTCATGTTATGTTATCTTGAATCTCTTGACTCGTCCATCGATGATCTGCAATCTGTAAGGGTGGTCCGAGACTATCCTGATGTTTTTGAAGAAGTTAAGGGGTTACCCCCTAAACGAGAGATAGATTTCCGCATTTATCTAGTCGATAATGCCAAGCCAGTATCATTGCCCGTTAGGCACATGGCCCCACGAGAAAGAAGAGAGCTCAGTAAGCAAATCAAGGAGTTGCTTGAGAAAATTTTTATTAGGCGAAGCATTTCTGAATGGGGTGCTCCTGTGGTGTTCGCTACTAAGGCGGATGGTTCGCTTCGTCTATGTGTTGATTATCGAGAGTTGAACAAGCTGACAAAGAAGAATAGACACCCGTTACCAAGGATTGATGATCTCTTTGACCAGCTTGTTGGTGCTTCTGTTTTCTCTCAGCTCGATCTAGCCACCGGATTCCATCAGCTTAGAGTGGCTGAGGATAGTATTGATAAAACTGCGTTTAGGACTCCAGATGGATTCTTTGAATGGCTTGTCATGCCATTCGGTTTGACTAATGCACCCGTCTACTTCGTAGATTTGATGAGTAGGGTGTTCAGGGAGTTCATTAACAAGTTTGTAGTTGTCTTCGTGGATGATATTCTGATTTTCTCAAAGGATGAGGAAGAGCATGCTAGGCATCTCAAGGAAGTGATGGATACGCTTAGAGCACATCAGTTGAAAGCCAAGTTCTCCAAATGTCATTTTTGGAGAAGGGAAGTTCGATTTCTTGGACATATAGTTTCTAAGCAAGGCATAGCGGTGGATCCCGCGAAAGTGGTTGTAGTTCAAGACTGGAAGACTCCTAGGAATGCAACCGAAGTAAGAAGCTTTCTCGGTCTGGCGGGCTATTATAGGAAGTTCATCAGGGACTTCGCTAAGGTTTCAGCCCCTCTTACTAGATTGACGAAGAAGAACCTAGTCTTTGCATGGGACTTAGAATGTGAGCTTGCTTTTCAAAGGCTCAAGAGGGCCCTTACTACAGCTCCAGTTCTGGCATTACCCGATGGCGGTAAGATGTTTACCGTGTACACCGATGCATGTGGCACGGGGTTAGGTGCTGTTCTGATGCAAGAGGGAAGAGTGATATGTTATGGGGGTAGGCAACTGAAAGTTCATGAGAAGAACTATCCCACTCATGATTTGGAGTTGGCGGCGATCGTCTTTGCACTCAAATCCTGGCGCCACTATCTTCTAGGCGAAAGGTTTGAGTTGTATACTGATCACAAGTCACTCAAGTACCTCTTCTCGCAGAAAGATCTGAATCTAAGGCAGCAAAGGTGGATGGAATTCTTGGCATCATATGACTTCGAGATAGCTTACACCCCTGGCAAGGGTAATGTTGTGGCAGATGCACTAAGCAGAAGGAGGTTGACTTTGAGCCCCTTGTTTATTGAGATGAAGAACTTAGAGTTCCTGGCAACCTTTGATTTCACGACGACTGTTGAGTTGATGACGGGTTCATTAGCATCCCTTGAGCTTAGACCCACACTTCTTGATCAAGTTGGGGCTTCCCAGAAAGGAGACCCGCAGATAGTCGAGGTCATGGACAAGTTGATTCGTGGTGAGACGTCTAGTCACCTTGCTAGATATACTACTGATGACAAGGGTTGGCTAAGGCGTGATGGAAGGCTATGCGTTCCACAAGTAGGAGACTCGGTGCATAAAGTTCTCGAAGAAGCACATCACTCGAAGATGACTATACATCCTGGAGGAGATAAGATGTATAGGGATATGAAGCGCATTTTCTTTTGGGCCGAAATGAAGAAAGATGTGGCAGAGTATGTTTCAAAGTGCATGGTGTGCCAACAAGTGAAAGCCGAGTCAAAGAAACCAGGTGGGCTATTACATCCATTGGAGGTCCCGCAATGGAAGTGGGAGAGTATTTCTATGGATTTTGTGGATGGATTTCCTAGGTCAAGGAAAGGGAACACGAGCATATGGGTCGTAGTTGATAGACTTACGAAGAGTGCTCATTTCATTCCTGTAAAGAGCAAGAGGACCACATCATGGCTAGCATCTATTTATCTTCGGGAGATAGTGCGGTCGCATGGGGTTCCTTCTAGCATAGTTAGCGATCGTGACCCAATTTTCACTAGCCAGTTCTGGAATAGTTTGCAAGAAGCGATGAGTACGCGATTGAATCTGAGTACAGCCTATCACCCCCAGACGGATGGCCAAACCGAAAGGGTGAATAGAGTGCTAGAAGATCTTTTGAGGCTATGTGTTCTTGATTTTGGTGGTACTTGGGAAGACCACCTTCCTCATGTAGAGTTTGCTTATAATAATAGCTATCAAGCCAGCGTAGCGATGGCACCATTTGAAGCTCTGTATGGGAGGCCGTGTAGGTCACCATCTTGTTGGTGGGAGACAACGGATAGGCTTATACTTGGGCCCGATATGATACGAGACACATCCGAGAAAGTTGAATTGGTGAGAAGACGGATGAAAGCGGCCCAAGACAGACAAAAATCCTATGCTGACAAGCGAAGGACAGATCTGGAATTCGAAGTTGGGGATATGGTTTTCGTGAAGGTTTCTCCTTTGCGTAATGTAGTACGTTTTGGAGGAGTTGGGAAACTGGCACCAAGGTTTGTAGGACCCTTCCCTATCATAGAGAGAATTGGGAAGATGGCTTATAAGGTGGAATTGCCCGAGAAGCTAGCCGGAGTGCATAATGTCTTTCATGTCTCGCATCTCCGAAAGTGCCTACATGAGTCCGCTGAGGTGGTTGAACCAAGCATTCTTGAAGACGTGGAGGTAGAGAAAGAGGCAACCTTGAGGAGAGCTCCGATTCGTATCTTGGGAAAAAAGATCAAGAAGTTAAGGAATCGAGAAGTCAAATTGGTGAAAGTTCAGTGGAATGAAGCCGATGAAGATGCAACTTGGGAAACCGAGGAGAAGATGCGTGGACTTTATCCATTTCTTTTTGAGGGTACATTTTCAATCTCTTTTCCTAGTTAGTATATCTTTCTTTTTGCTATCCATGTTTATCCTGTTTATCTTATCTCGTTAACCTTGTCATGAGAACCTTAAGTAGAAACCCTTTGGATGAAACATGTTATGCTTGATGTTTGCCAGTGGTTGCAAGTGTTTGCAAGTGGATACTCGTGGATGCATGATACACGTTAGGCACTAAGATCGGCTCACACACTTTCATACCGCATATGCATGAGTGTTTATGCTTTTTCATGGATGAAACTTGTATGCTATCACATGGATGTTGCATATGGATGGATGTTATGTGCACTCATGTAGAGACTATAAGTTATGTTAGGAATTTGCATACATATGGACGCATTACACTAACATATTTTGCATTAAGGGGGTTTACTGAATCAGTAACCGCCTGATTTTCGCATTAGATAAGTACATATACGCACACCTTTGCATATGTTCATACAGCATTTAGAATCTTGTAAGGACAATGATTACTTGTGGATGATGTTTTGAGTAGATGGATGGTAGGATACGTTCTTTCTAACTTGAAGATTTCGGGGACGAAATCCTTTAAGGTGGGGAGGATGTAACAACCCGTATTTTTGAATAACATAAATCAAGGTAGAATTAAATGTTAAAATCTGAATCAAGGGAAACGGGCTGTGCCATTGCGTTCGTCTCGGAAAAATACACGAAATAGTCCGAGTTTTCGAAAATCGGAGTCCGTATGACCAAGTTATGGCCCAATGAAGTTTTCAGAAAATTCCAAGCCCGAAAACAGTTCAAATTCGAATTCAGATTCGAATTGCAACCAAAGCAGAATGGGCGGGAATTCTCCCGCCCCAGGCAGGGTCGACACCAGTGTCGACCCCCCCAATGGGTCGACACCCATGTCGACCCAGGGGTCGACACCCATGTCGACCCACGGGTCGATCCCCCCCGGTCGGACCAATTTTTCTGGTGCACCATTTTGACATGTTAGGTCTTATTCTGGAAGTTTCTGACAGGAGTTGATGGCTCAGATTCGATTTAGGGTTAATCCTATGGTCTAAACTACCCCTAATCTCTATTAAAAGACCCCTAGACCTAGCCTAAACCCTCATTAATCATTCCTACAACTAAATGCTGTCCAAATGTTCACTAATCATGGCCTCCACCTTCTTCATGAGAGCATGAGTGTCTCAAATCAATCTATGTCGTAAAGGAGCCATCTTTCTTAAGTAAAAGAGCCATCTTTCTTTGTCTTTGGGGTTATTCCTTCTTGTTCTCAAGTCTTGAAGTGGAGTTTATCGTCTTTGGTTGTGGATTTGCTAGTGTGGCTTCGTCTCAATCTTATTTTATATTAATTCTAGTCTTCATAGCATTGTAAGCCCTATATTACTCTTAGATTCTAACTATGAAGTTAAATATGACATGTCGCAAGTTGAGTTTGGGCCTAAGTATGATATGTGCTTTGATCCTATCATGTTTTGCATAAGTTTATTCTATGCATGTTTGTAAAGCTATCACCTTGACCTTGTGGGCTAAAAGCTATAACCTTTATGTTGAAACGTTGCATTATGCAACATGAGAACCCTCATAACCTTTATGGTAACTTGCATATAATGTTATATGCGAACTTCTAGCCACCATCCTATGTCATTTATGATCATGTTTCACCTATTTACTTAAGTTGGTATTATGCATGTTTTGAGGCCCATGATGTAATATGCAAGCTTATGAACATATTTATGCCTCATATGCCACCATGTTTAACTTGTGGCCAACCTTATTACCTTATGCCCTTTTTGTCATGTTTTTCTATGTTCCCTCTTTTGATCTATGTTATGTTATGCGAAGCGTACATGCGAGGGGAATGCGTTGGGTTTGGGTAGTATTAATGACATGAAACATGATTTTAAAATATGACATGAACATTGACTTGTGATTATGTTTGTAAACATAATGATGGACATGACACTTAGAAAATATGAGTGTGGCCAACTCGAGGTTGGGTTGAGTTTGTAGCATAAATCTACCCGGAACCGACCGGCTTAACTAGTGGCTACAAACAATAGGACCCAATGTGAGTAGTTGATCATGTTGTGCTTAAACCCGAGGTTAGACTAGGTTGTGGTGTAAAGCTACCCGGACCCGCCCGGCTTAACTAGTAACCACAACAAGGTCTAATGTGAGAGGTTGGGTGCATTAAATTAATTAATGCCACATGATAGGGTTAAGTCATGGACTACTTGAATACTTAACCAATTAAACACGATGGACTGGTAGGGTTAAGTCATGAACTACTTGAATATACTTAACCAATTAAACCCGATGTATTGATAGGGTTAAGTCATGAACTGCTTGAATACACTTAACCAACTCAATACATGGTTAGGATAGGGTTAACCACACTTAACCCGCTTGAAACCCTAGTTACGTGGTCCTTTTCAGCAGTAACCAACTTCGAAGTATCATGGGTACCCTGGACTAGGCTAGGGTGGGGCACGATTACTGGACTGATTGTAAGAGACCAAAAGAGACGGCTGAAGGGTGCACCGGTTGTTCAGGTGGACCATGGTCGTGCACATTAAGTCCGGAGTTGAACATGGGCACCAGTAGGTTTAGACTGTGCGTGCTTGAATTGTGTCTGTGGTTTACACCTTAGGGTTGGATACACCCTGGGGTGGACCTAGCACAGCTAACTACATTCCACGATTAAGCCGTATGACACCGATACACGATGAGTTAGGCTTATAGGGAGCCGATCGACAAGACCAAGTAGTTGGACCTCGATTTAGGTCATCTCATGATGTGGGCCAGCTTTGGGCCAAGGGATCATTTCTTGTTTATACTTGACATGGATTGGAATACTAGTACACACCTGGTGCAACTTAACCTTGTATATGCGATGCCACACTTGATCTATCTTGTTAACTTTTCACCATGCCAGTTATCACCCTATGTCTCATATCTGTTACATGTCCAGTTAACTTTATTAGTTTTTATACTGATAGTAGATAGGACTTACCAGTCTTTTTGACTGACCCGTTTTCTTTCGCCTCTTTCTTCCGTTTCCCCCCCAGGTTTACAGGGTGGGAACACTGGTATCTAGCTTGGATCTTTAGCTACTTTTCTGGATAGCTCATGTACGGTTTGGACTTGAGCACGCTATGGCTTTATTCTACCTTGGGGATAGTTACTTTATGTTTCTTTTTCAGTTTTCAGTTTATGTTCTAGACTTTGTTTTATGGGAAAATAATGACCAAGTACTTTGATGTAACTTGACTATGGTTTTGAAATGTTAGTTTTATCCGCTGCTTTATTTACTCTGTTTTTACTTATATGTTCTGTCTTGTGATATCTGCATGCATGTTTACCTCGTTTAACGCCCCTCCAAATCCAGTGCCCTTGCAAGAGTGACCCTGGCGGAGGTGCGGTGTTACATTTGGTATCAGAGCATAAGGTTTACAAGATTTGAGCAAAAGGTTTTTTTTTAAACTTACCTTTTGAAAAACTATTTTCAAAACCAATTAAGTATTTTCCAAGAAAAGTCTAGTTATTATAAAAGGCTATTCCCCAAAAGCCATTAGCACTATCCTTCGTTTCCTCGTTCTAAATCTATCTTTTCCTTTTTCAGTATGGCCGATCTTAACCTTCCCGAGGGAGTGACCATTCCCGGATGGTTCCGGAGGTACTTGGAAGCTAGGGCCAACGATGCGGGCCCAACAAATACCCCCACCGTAACGGAGGTTCCTCCTCCTCCTCCTCAGCATCCACAAGAAGATTTCGCAAAGGTTTGCAAAGACTTTAAGGCGATGGGTGGCAAGAATTTTATTGGGATGGAGACTTTTGTGGAGGCAAGAAATTGGTTGAAAGAAACTGAAGATCTCTTCGATATCTTTGACGTGGAAGACCATAGAAAGGTTTTATTGGAAGCATGGCTATTAAAAGAAGAAGCTGCTTATTGGTGGGAGGTCACCAATGCTACTAGACCTATAGAGACTTGGGCCGACTTTAGGACGAGGTTTGGGCATAAGTTTCTATCATCTGCTGAGGCTAATCTGCAATTGGAGAAATTTTTATCTTTGAAGCAAGGGGACATGACAGTGAGGGAGTATGTGAATAAGTTTAACCAGCTCGCTCGATTCGGTTTGGACATGGTTAATACTCCCCAGAAGAAGGCTTTACGCTTTGCACGAGGGTTGAATGAGCCATTACAAGGTTTATCCCTGTCTCATATACCCATGGGGGCCACTTTTGAAGGCCTAGTGGACATGGCATTGCTTCAAGGAGACGATAAGAATGGCAAGAAAGAAGTCAATACTAATGAGACTCAAGCCAAGAAGACAGAATCTAAGTGGGGAGGAAATCAGAGCAATCAGAACAACAAGAACAACAAGGGCAACAAGGCCAAGGCAAAGGACCCAAGAAAATGCAACTTCTGTGGGATTGTTGGGCACATAGCCAAGGATTGTAGAAAGAAGAAGAGGAAGTTGGGCGAATTCTTTCACTGTGGAGAGCCTGGACACCTTAGCAAGGATTGCCCCAACAAGCAAGGACAAGGGAAAGGACACACTCAGCGTGCAGGACCTTCTGGAGGGCAAGTACATGCCCTCAACACTGCTCCAGTTCAGGACCGAGGTAGTATTTCTGTAGAAAGCCTTGTTTATATTTCTGATTATCCTGTTCGCACCTTATTTGATTCTGGTGCATCGCATAGTTTTATTTCTTCTGATCTTGTTGAAAGTTTGCACCTAAGTACTAGTCTTGTTGAGGATCCCGTTAATGTTTCAAATCCAATTGGGGGTTCCGCCCATCTATCTATGATTTGTGTGGATTTGAAGATTTCTATCTTGACCGTAGAATTCACGTGTAATGCTTATGTTCTCGGGTTCACGGGATACGGGTTGATTTTGGGCATGGATTGGTTGTCCAGTTATTGAGTCATCCTCGATTGTGAGCATAGGGTGGTGAGGCTCATGACTCGCCTCGGTAATACCCTAGAAATTTCTTGTAACCCTAGAGGTCCCGTCATGTTATGTTATCTTGAATCTCTTGACTTATCCATCGATGATCTGCAATCTGTAAGGGTGGTCCGAGACTATCCTGATGTCTTTGAAGAAGTTAAGGGGTTACCCCCTAAACGAGAGATAGATTTCCGCATTTATCTAGTCGATAATGCCAAGCCAGTATCATTGCCCGTTAGGCACATGGCCCCACGAGAAAGAAGAGAGCTCAGTAAGCAAATCAAGGAGTTGCTTGAGAAAAAATTTATTAGGCGAAGCATTTCTGAATGGGGTGCTCCTGTGGTGTTCGCTACTAAGGCGGATGGTTCGCTTCGTCTATGTGTTGATTATCGAGAGTTGAACAAGCTGACAAAGAAGAATAGGCACCCGTTACCGAGGATTGATGATCTCTTTGACCAGCTTGTTGGTGCTTCTGTTTTCTCTCAGCTCGATCTACCCACCGGATTCCATCAGCTTAGAGTGGCTGAGGATAGTATTGATAAAACTGCGTTTAGGACTCCAGATGGATTCTTTGAATGGCTTGTCATGCCATTCGGTTTGACTAATGCACCCGCCTACTTCGTAGATTTGATGAGTAGGGTGTTCAGGGAGTTCCTTAACAAGTTTGTAGTTGTCTTCGTGGATGATATTCTGATTTTCTCAAAGGATGAGGAAGAGCATTCTAGGCATCTCAAGGAAGTGATGGATACGCTTAGAGCACATCAGTTGAAAGCCAAGTTCTCCAAATGTCATTTTTGGAGAAGGGAAGTTCGATTTCTTGGACATATAGTTTCTAAGCAAGGCATAGCGGTGGATCCCGCGAAAGTGGTTGCAGTTCAAGACTGGAAGACTCCTAGGAATACAACCGAAGTAAGAAGGTTTCTCGGTCTAGCGGGCTATTATAGGAAGTTCATCAGGGACTTCGCTAAGATTTCAGCCCCTCTTACTAGATTGACGAAGAAGAACCTAGTCTTTGCATGGGACTTAGAATGTGAGCTTGCTTTTCAAAGGCTCAAGAGGGCCCTTACTACACCCATGTCGACCCAGGGGTCGACCCCCCCGGTCGGACCAATTTTTCTGGTGCACCATTTTGACATGTTGGGTCTTGTTCTGGAAGTTTCTGACAGGAGTTGATGGCTCAGATTCGATTTAGGATTAATCCTATGGTCTAAACTACCCCTAATCTCTATAAAAAGACCCCTAGACCTAGCCTAAACCCTCATTAATCATTCCTACAACTAAATGCTGCCCAAATGTTCACTAATCATGGCCTCCACCTTCTTCATGAGAGCACGAGTGTCTGAAATCAATCTATGTCATAAAGGAGCCATCTTTCTTAAGTAAAAGAGCCATCTTTCTTTGTCTTTGGGGTTATTCCTTCTTGTTCTCAAGTCTTGAAGTGGAGTTTATCGTCTTTGGTTGTGGATTTGCTAGTGTAGCTTCGTCTCAATCTTATTTTATATTAATTCTAGTCTTCATAGCATTGTAAGCCCTATACTACTCTTAGATTCTAACTATGAAGTTAAATATGACATATCGCAAGTTGAGTTTGGGCCTAAGTATGATATGTGCTTTGATCCTATCATGTTTTGCATAAGTTTATTCTATGCATGTTTGTAAAGCTATCACCTTGACCTTGTGGGCTAAAAGCTATAAGCTTTATGTTGAAACGTTGCATTATGCAACATGAGAACCCTCATAACCTTTATGGTAACTTGCATATAATGTTATATGCGAACTTCTAGCCACCATCCTATGTCATTTATGATCATGTTTCACCTATTTGCTTAAGTTGGTATTATGCATGTTTTGAGGCCCATGATGTAATATGCAAGCTTATGAACATATTTATGCCTCATATGCCACCATGTTTAACATTTTGGCCAACCTTATTACCTTATGCCCTTTTTGTCATGTTTTGCTAAGTTCCCTCTTTTGATCTATGTTATGTTATGCGAAGCGTACATGCGAGGGGAATGCGTTGGGTTTGGGTAGTATTAATGACATGAAACATGATTTTAAAATATGACATGAACATTGACTTGTGATTATGTTTGTAAACATAATGATGGACATGACACTTAGAAAATATGAGTGTGGCCAACTCGAGGTTGGGTTGAGTTTGTAGCATAAATCTACCCGGAACCGACCGGCTTAACTAGTGGCTACAAACCACTACACCAAAACAGGTGATTGCCAACGAGTATAACTGTCGCAAACAATTTCCGCAACACTTATTAGCGTTGCTATGGGGGCGTGGCAATGTATTACCAACGCATATAAGCGTTGGCAAATATTCATTCCCAAAGCTTATATGCGTTGGCAAATATTCATTCGCAACGCTTATACGCGTTGGCAATTATTCATTCACAACGCTTATAAGCGTTGGCAATATTATATTCGCAACACTTATAAGCGTTGGTAACATGCAACGCTAATATTTGCATATAAGGTAGCATAAGCTCTATTTAATATGCATTCATTCAGCTATGGTATTATCTCAACATAGCAACATGTAACCAAATCAACAAGAAATAAAAATCCATATTCATGGTAACAGCAAAGTATGAACTAACAAAAAAAATCAATACATAAAGATACTAAATTTAATACATATACAATATCCGATTCCATAGTAATAACAATACAAAATTAACATAATGCAACATGTTTTTATATTTGAAGTCTACAAGTACCAAACGCGAAACTCCAGCTATATAACGAACCTTACATCCAAAAATTTGCATAGCTTGTACCACTAATTTTTCTCATTTTCTCTGCTTCTTCTATTGCTTTCTGTGTGCATTAAATGAAATAACATCAATTAAGTTTCAAATAGCAGTAAATGTTATAAGTTCGAAGTCATACCATTCAATTTTGACACATCTTTTGTCTATTGAGCTCGATGAAATCTTGCAATTTAAGCTCATATTTTAGCCTTTTGTTTTCTTCAAGAACCTCCAATGCAAATTCCACACCACGATCACATAATGGTTCGTCAATCCAGTGGATGAATCCACAATCTCTAAGAGTTCCAGTGTTTGCACAAATAAAATATCGGCGACCAACATTTTTATTCAAATAGCATGTTCTGAATATTGGTTCAATGTTGCAACGGCATAACAACCTTCGAGATTGTGCTTCTCCAACATAGCATGTTGGTAGGGGTGGCAATCTTGTAGGTGTTGTCGATCTGGTAGGCGATGCCATATCATTCCGAACACTTAATAATGCCAAATCTCTTTCTAAACTCAACTCTATTCTCTCGTAGACGCTAAACGGAGTTGGTGTCTGAGATTCGGCTGAGCAAACAATTTGAGTAGGATCGCCCGAATTGTCTGAATAGGCCGATGGACAATACCGTTGGAAATAGTCACAATAATCAGTCGAAGGCCTTGAGTAGGAGGACATCTGTAGAAAATAAATAAACAACAGTCTCAAAATGCAATCACTATTAAATATAGACTTAATTTCATGTAGTGACGAAACGAAAAAGGGAAAGGAAAGAAGAAAAAACACCCTGACTTCAGATGCTGGGTAGTGGGTACAATACAAGAAACAGATGTATATCAGTTGCTTGCCCATGGTTTATATCTAAATTTAAATTTAAACTATTTGCTATATGTAACAGGATAAGCCTATTTACATGTCTGACATAAGAACTAAGAACAGCAGTTAAAATTAGCAAATTGCTATTATTGTTCATGAATCAAGCAGATAAATTGATATTGGTTATAAAAAACACAATCAACACTAGTTCATCAAGTCTGCAAAAGATATTCACTTGTACAATAATATTACCAGTCAAAAAGAAATTGGAACTCGTAATTCCTACTTTTCACACGATTTAGGAAAAGGCAACTGATATCACCAGAAGCTTTAAGTGTAAGTGCTATTAGTATAACTGTGCATTTTCACACAGAAATAAAAAGAAAACTGATGTGAAAATCTATTTCTAATGCAAAATCTATTTCTAAGTTCATGGAATAAAAGGGTCTTACTAGCAGGTACACACTGTTAGTAGAAGCCTACCATAATAATGTTTAAGTGCATGGTTCCTCCTTCTAAAACCCAAAGTTGTTTCAAATACTTAGATCAATGCTATTATCTGGAACCGGAAACTTGATAGTCCTTGCATTGAAATTATTCAAGAAAATAATTCCTCATGCCAATATAATGATCAAGGTATCAGGTTTTACTGGACAGTCTTTAATAAGGCAAAAAATATATGGAAAAGGGGCGACGACTCTTGCTCTACACTCCAAAAATAAAAGACAATTAATAGAATGTCAAGGCAGAAGGTTGCGCCTGGGATGTCTCCATATACTTACACTACCCCCAACTGTGTATAACCTAAAATAGAGTAAACCTGAGCATATGTGTGTCATTTACACAACCAAATCCAGCAGTATTTTGGTTCATTTGTAAAACTGGTATAACAGTAAAATAAGTTGTCAATACTATATGAAACGGTATCTCCACTCTGCACTCTGCACCATTCAATGTATAGCAGGTGACTGGTATCTCCACTCTGCACCATTCAATGTAGCCCCGTAACCTAGAAGATAGGAAATAACATCAGTATGTAATACATCATATGCATGCGCAGATAAAGTAAAAGTAACAGTATATCTACTTATGCACTACATGGGAATTTATTATGTACTAATGACAGTGTCTCATTTGATAAAACATGGGACTTTATTATGCACAATGGCAGCAGCTGCATAATTGCATTGGCTAATTTTCCACAAAGATTTGGAAGTAACTAGCACTGGTCTCTTCTGTCCAATAACTGAACACTTTCCGATTGAATTGTTTGTCAGCTCATAATTTAGGAAACTTTTTTATTTGCTATAACTTTATAGTAGAAATTTTGACTTGCTGCCACAAAACTCTTGAATTCCTTTACTAATCTGCCTTCAGAATCAGAGGGATGAATACAGTTTTGTCATTTAAACTTTGCTCTGCAGTTTAGAACCTCATCCATGATTTACCATCCTTTTCTTTGTCTGATGTAGAACTGCTATAGAACCTCATTGTTGTCATGTAGTAGTTTCATTTTAGGAAAAAAAAGTATTATTAGAAGAAATAGGCAAGGGTATGAAATGAGAGCATGTACGAGTAGGAATTTTTCAGTGCATACTTGATATAAGCATTAGCAGCAGCCTGCTCTTCAGCCATTTTATAACCCACCCAGACCAAAATCAAAACCCACTTAGGTAAAGACAAATATCAAATTGGTCTTTTTTGGCGCAACCTACTAAAATTGTCTCCATAATCAAAATAAAACAAAAAATCCTTAATGATATCATCACGCACCAGTAAAAAAAGGGTTCAAAGCAGAGTTCAAATTGCAATTCAAAGTAACAATAGTACTTGCATGATGTTTTTCCATGTGCAAAACATAGAATGAGATGCACTGACTGTGAGTCTAGTTTCTAGTGAACACGGAAAACCAAATTAAGATCCGAGAAATCTGCAATCAGTCAAGATGAAAGGGTCATTAAACTTGGGGTCACTCAACTTTGCTGTCTGTAAGGCGTTATAATCCCAATATCTTCCACTGTTAACTTGCTACTATCTATCAAATTATGCACTACTTCTACAACTTTGCTCGCTACAGAGTTCAAACAAGTGTGAAAACCAAAACATGGTTCCAAGCTACCGGACTCCTATTGAACTATTCTGGAAGCGCCTCAAGCTATGAGTCCTACACTCACTTACCCCATCAGCCGAACCACCTTCACTTCTGATGGCAACATCCGCATTATACAAGCTAAGTTAAGCTCACTATCCTCTTAACAGAAATAAACACCATAACACTACAACACTACAACTTGAGACCAACATAAACTATTACCCATGCCTGTTCCTCCGACTACAATTGCACCGTCACTAACGTCAGTTCAAAATTGAAACCAAACATCCATTCAGAAATTCACTTTCATCATTCAGGCTCTTAAAGCTGAATGCATAGAGTTATAAACACTCTGGCAATAATAATTACCAAGTTATTATTGGAAGTCATTCAGGCTCTCAAATAAATACCAAGTTATTTCAATAGAGGCTAGAATTACTTTAGAAAAATACAGTAATACTTCAAACATCTGAAGAATATACCTTTTCAGTAAGCAACATCTGAAGAATATACCTTCCAGTAAGCATCTGAAAAATATACTTCAAAACATATGAAAACTAAAGCAATTAGTTACGAATCTAAAGAATATACTTCAAAAATTCACCTGAAGCGACTGAAGTGATGAATTCTAGTTGAAAGTGAGCACAAATCAATCCCTAAAATTGAATGCGAGTTTCTATGTGACCCCCAAAAACCGATTAGAGAAGAGCGGTAATTTCTGCCATGCTGGAATTCTTGGATGTGGATTCGAGTATTTTTTTTTCCCTCGTTCTGGATTTGAGATTTCTGATTTTGGCGGCCGATTCTAGGAAAAGCGTTGGGCAAGCGATGGAGAAATGGGAAATAGGGTTAAGGGTGTAAGTTTACTTTTTTACCCCCAACAAATCAGCCTTAACAACACAAATAAGCATTGGCAATAAAAAAAATGAAATAATGTATTTTTGGTAACACTTTTTGAACATTGCAACGCTTATTTTTGTTATTACACGGCAACACAAATAAGTGTTGACAATTGGAAAAAAAAAGGTTACCGATTGGCCATTATGGTGTAGTGAACAATAGGACCCAATGTGAGTAGTTGGTCATGTTGTGCTTAAACCCGAGGTTAGACTAGGTTGTGGTGTAAAGCTACCCGGACCCGCCCGGCTTAACTAGTAACCACAACAAGGTCTAATGTGAGAGGTTGGGTGCATTAAATTAATTAATGCCACATGATAGGGTTAAGTCATGGACTACTTGAATACTTAACCAATTAAACACGATGGACTGGTAGGGTTAAGTCATGAACTACTTGAATATACTTAACCAATTAAACCCGATGTATTGATAGGGTTAAGTCATGAACTGCTTGAATGCACTTAACCAACTCAATACATGGTTAGGATAGGGTTAACCACACTTAACCCGCTTGAAACCCTAGTTACGTGGTCCTTTTCAACAGTAACCAACTTCGAAGTATCATGGGTACCCTGGACTAGGCTAGGGTGGGGCACGATTACTGGACTGATTGTAATAGACCAAAAGAGACGGCTGAAGGGTGCACCGGTTGTTCAGGCGGACCATGGTCGTGCACATTAAGTCCGGAGTTGAACATGGGCACCAGTAGGTTTAGACTGTGCGTGCTTGAATTGTGTCTGTGGTTTACACCTTAGGGCTGGATACACCCTGGGGTGGACCTAGCACAGTTAACTACATTCCACGATTAAGCCGTATGACACCGATACACGACGAGTTAGGCTTATAAGGAGTCGATCGACTAGACCAAGTAGTTGGACCTCGATTTAGGTCATCTCATGATGTGGGCCAGCTTTGGGCCAAGGGATCATTTCTTGTTCATACTTGACATGGATTGGAATACTAGTACACACCTGGTGCAACTTAACCTTGTATATGTGATGCCACACTTGATCTATCTTGTTAACTTTTCACCATGCCAGTTATCACCCTATGTCTCATCTCTGTTACATGTCCAGTTAACTTTATTAGTTTTTATACTGATAGTAGATAGGACTTACCAGTCTTTTTGACTGACCCGTTTTCTTTCGCCTCTTTTCTTCCGTTTCCCCCCCAGGTTTACAGGGTGGGAACACTGGTATCTAGCTTGGATCTTTAGCTACTTTTCTGGATAGCTCATGTACGGTTTGGACTTGAACACGCTATGGCTTTATTATACCTTGGGGATAGTTACTTTATGTTTCTTTTTCAGTTTTCATTTATGTTCTAGACTTTGTTTTATGGGAAAATAATGACCAAGTACTTTGATGTAACTTGACTATGGTTTTGAAATGTTAGTTTTATCCGCTGCTTTATTTACTTTGTTTTTACTTATATGTTCTGTCTTGTGATATCTGCATGCATGTTTACCTCGTTTAACGCCTCTCCAAAGCCAGTGCCCTTGCAAGAGTGACCCTGGCGGAGGTGGGGTGTTACACCCCTATCTTTCTGTTCTCTCTAATTGTTTTTGTTTATTATATGTTCTGTTTTATTTTATAACACGTTATCAATACGATTTTACTTAGAACCCGAAGTTCCAAAATTCTATATTTTATAATAAGAGCCCGAAGTTTCAAAGATCCGGTATTAAGAACCTCAAGTTCCTAACATGAATGGATTGAGATCCCAACAATTCATATTAATAATGATTCAAAAAGAAATGGAAGAAGTTGTAGTTACATCTTATAGAAAACAAAATTGGCGTAAGGGCCCCTACACCTCAGAAATATTAAGACAATAGGTTGGGCATCAACTATTTTTTGAAACATTGAAATTTCCACCCATCGAGCAAAAAGCTAAGATTACTGATAACCAAATGAAATGAAAACGAAATTGTAGAAAGAGGGTGAAGACCTGATCTACATTACCACAACGTAGATATTTCAAATTTGGAAAGATAGGTTAGTAGTCATTTTCCAGTTGAAGCCTTAAAGATAAGTTGCTGAAAACAAATTTCGAGCAAAGAGGCGGCAACTAGTTTTGATGAATATGACTATTCTGCCTTACGGGTTCGATGAAAATTGCAGCGCATAACTTCATTGATTCTTAAGTCTTTACTGAACGCTCCAGTTCAAATATTAAACATGATGGTAATTCGAAATCTTTATTCAAACTAAAAAATTTCATGGAAGATGTTCAGAAATTCACTTATATTATGGCTCTGATACCAATTCAATGCTTTGAATCGAAGCTCGCTGGTGTTTAGGAAAACACGAAAGTTTTATTGTAGAAAAATTGGTTGTGCAAGGTGAAGATAAAAAGTAATGTCATAGGGAACTGAATGGGAAGCCAAAAGGAGTTCAGAAAGGAAAGGAGCGCAGTAGAGCAAAAGAGAAGAACCAAGTCGTGCAACAAGAATAGACGAAGTGCAATTCAGCAGATGAAGCATCTGGTTTGATGGGTATATGTAATAAGTTAATGCAGTAAAATAATTTGATGGTTGGATATACTAACTTAATGGTTTGAAGATAGGTTGAATATAAAATGATTGTGCAAAAGTATAGATTTCTGGAATAAAGTAGGGTTAAGGCACAGTGAGAAAAGGAAAATAAATAAGAAGAATATAGGATTGAGGATTCCATCAAAAAAAGAGCATTAAGTGGCAGGAGAAGTTGAGTATTCATTATTCAAATCTCATCCTGATACATTGTTTTCCATGGATATTCATTATACAATGAATTAGTAGTTGAGTATTCATTATTCAAATATCATCCTGATACATTGTTTTCCATGGATATTTATTATACAATGAATTAGTAGAAGCCAACTGACTCTAATCGTGCAGTGTTGTGCTTAAATCCCACATCTTCTAGTATGAAATAAGTGATGTGTATATAAATATTAGACATCATTAATTTAACATCTGCATGTTGACGATGGGCATGTGAAACCGTCCCAGCCAGGGCAGGAAACTATGCACCCGATCTTCAATAGCGGTTTTTTATAAGTGTGCGTTTCACTTTCTAACACAAGTCCTTCCTTTTTGTCTTCAAACTTAAATTTGAATTGGGCGCTAATACATACAGCCATACCTCAAAATCATCAATTTACACAGCACCTGCTAGGCTATTGTTTCCATTGCGAAAAAGGAAAAAGGGAAAAATAAAAGCATACCAACTTGCAGCTCCTTGTCACCAGTTCATTGCTATCAGCAAAGCACCACAGCTCTTTCTACAACATCCATAGTAATCAGAAGCCCCCAGCATAAAAGCAGGCTTCTTGGTGCATCCTCCTGTACCAACCACTTCTCACCTTCTAGAACCTCACTGCTGTCAATGAGGCCATTTTCATCCAAAGTTGCTTTTAGATGGAGACTGAATGTGAGAATGGCATCGCCTTCGACAGTTTGTACTGCAAACTCGGTAGAGCCGCATTGTGATAACATGTCGTCCGTAGCTTTTTTGGTTTGCGACTGCATTGATATTCAACGGTACAGATTTGACTTAATACAGCAAAGATCGACCAATTAATCGGAACTATAAATTTTAGCAATAGCTCTGTCCTGATGTATGACCAGCGAACTAGTGGCTGTAGACATGTCAAATTAACAGGAAATAATGTACAGCTAAAAAGTAAAAACACCTTTTTTTATTAGAAGTGGACGCATTTCGATCTAGTGCTGTTTGGATTCTAAGCCGCTTCCGCATCGTATCAAACTATACGTCGAAAATACAATACGCTTGTGGTTCAGCCGGATTTGAATCTGTATCAAATATGAAATAAAGAATTACTTTCATCAACTATCAATTTAAGATTCTTCATTTCGCCCATACCGCCCGCTGTTTGCATGTTTTCTCCGTGGTCTGAAAATTTATTTTAAGAGAAATTGCTGAAAGATGAAATTATGTTCCTGTTACAGGAAGTGGAATAAACACGTTTTATACCTTCTGGAAGAAGAATCGAAGCTGATATCCTTTGCTAGATCTTCGAATGAATTCATCCTTGAAATAAACATGCTAAAGTGGAAATAATTTGGATCTAAGTAAATAAAATAGAATAAAACTAGTCTGGAATGTAATTACTGTTTTGCATTACACGTAGAAGCAAGCAAAATGATCATTCAGTTATCTGTTCCCTAAAAAGAATACTGATGAGCTTGATGAATTATTCACAGCACCATCAATGTCTTCAAAAGAGCTGGTGAGTTTTCTATGAGCCTGTCAGGAAAAATGGTTTCGTTATGCAACCTTGCTAAAGAATACTATGCATTTTTACTGCAAGTGAACTTCTCTATATACCATAGATATAATTAAGGTGCTTGGATTACTCATCAGAAAGAAAGCCTTCATACATAAATACCCTAAGCGTAAGTAAGAAACTCCAAGGACCAGTAGAAATAAAAAAACATACAGCAGAATCCTTTAGTCGAACCTTTTTCAAATAGGATTGACCAGTGAAAAAACATATTAATACAAAAAGAGAACCTAACCTTGGACACCGTGACAATTGAATCACTTTGAAGGGGTCAAGTTCCACGGATGAGTTATCATCGTTGTGATTAGAATCATTATCTGAATTCGCATCATTGTTTGAAAATGGAGTTATCCTACAAGCAAACTATTGTGATTACTGATTAGGTTCAAAATTTCACCTCGTTTTGTATATTGATACTGCTTTTCATGCCTAAAAGAACGTAACTCAAATCAACAAAATGAAGAAAACTTTGAAAAGGGAAGGAATGCCGTAGAGCAAAAGAGAAGAACCAAGTTGTGTGACAAGAATAGAGGAAGTGGAGTTTAGTAGATGAAGCATGTGGTTTGATGGGTAGATATAATAAGTTGATGCAGTAAAATAATTTGATGGGGGGATGTGCCCAGTTAGAGCATCTCTATCGGCGGTCAGTTATTTTTCAACTAACCCTCGACGGACGGAAGATCAACAGGGGATTCAGGGTTGCTTCAACAACCCCGACTTAGCCGACTTTAAATAAACCAGCTAAGGGTATATACTCTTAGCTTACCTATTTAAAGCCGACTAAGGCAAAAACAACCCCAACCTATTGCAGGATTGCACGGGTCAACCGACTTCGATTTGACCGCGAGCAACTCCTCATATTAAGACTGCTCTAAATTAATCAGAAGAAATGATAAAATCCTGTTAAAAAAAGAAGCAGCTTTAAGTCGCAGAAGAAGTTGAATATTCATTATTCAATTCTCATCTTGATTACATTGCTTTCCATGAATATTTATACAAGGAAGTAGTAGAAATCAATAGACTCTAATCATGCGGTATTGCGTTAAAATTAAAATCCCACATCTTCTAATATGATAGAAGTGATGTGTACAAATTATTAGGCATTGTTTGGTTAACATCTGATTTAAGGTGGATGTGTGTACGTCAATGGCTTTAGCTATGGTAAGAACTTATGCACATCTTCACTTAAAATTAAATTTTGTATGCGTGAGTTCTACCTTTAAATTTCAATGTTTAATCAAATCAAACCTAAATTATAATTAGGCGCTTATCCATACAACCATGCTACAAACCATCTGTCAAACTACTTTTTTCATCATCATTAAAAAAAAAAAATGTATATATATATATAACACCACGTATTTGTAGCTCCTTCTCATCAGCATATTTATATCAGCAAGCACCACATCTCTTTCCAGGAGATCCATGGTAATCAGGAGTCCCCAGCATAAAAACAGGGTTTTTGGTACAGATTTGACTTAACAGAGAAAAGATTGGCTAAGTAATCCATGCCATAATATAATGCATTGACAGTTCAAATTTTAGCAATGCCTCAAATCTCAATCAAGATGCCTGACCAGTGAACCAGTGGCTGTTGACATGTCAAATTTACTGGAGATAATACTTCTTAATAATGACTACTACAAACAAATTTGAATTATGGGAATTTATTCAACAACGCTTTACCAAGCGAACTTTTATCCATTTGGCAATAAATGACCAAATATATAAGTGGGAGTTACACAACAAAAACTCTAATTTATTTGGTATAATATCATAGAATGTACATGGCATTTAAAAGTGAGAATGAATTGAAATCGGTTATTTGTAATCTCTTACACAGTGAAAATGAATTAACAATGTAAAAGATACGATGATTCTGCTCATGTGTTTCAATAAGCTAGCAGGATTAACTAGTGTAGAAAAAATTATGAAAATAATAAGAGAACATAACTTTGGATGTTGTGTCAATTGAATTACTTTGGACAATAGTAGTTTGTACACATGCTTTTAACAATATCTACAAAACACTGATTCTCATTGGTGGAAATCAGTGAGTTCCACACAAACCCTATTTCCACCAACAGGGATAGAGTTATGTACACACTATTTTTTAACAGTGTGTACAAACTCGGTCTCCACTTTGGAGGGGTTAAGTTCCACAGACGAATTATCATTGTCATGATTAGAATTGATATCTGAATTTGCATCATTGTTTGTAAATGGTGTTATCCTACAAACACACAGTTCTGATTAGATTCAAAATTTAACCACAATTCGTATATTGATACTATTTTTCATGCCTAAAGGATGTAACTCAAATCCACAAAATCAAGAGATTATAGTGAAAGTGGTTAGGGCTGAGCAAACCCCGATTTTATCTGGTTTTAGGGTAAAATCGAAATCGAAAGCGAAAGACCTCAGTTTTAAAAATCGATAACCAAAACCGTAACCGAAGCATCGGTTTCGGTTTCGGTTTCAAAACCTTGATTTCGGTTTTTATCGGCTTGGTTTCGGTTTTAAAACCAATTTAAACAAAAAATATTATAAATTTAAATAACCATAAAAGAAATTAAAATAAATTGTTTCAACCGATTGTATTGAGACACATGGTACAAAGTACAGACTAGTAGACTATAAGTCATCCAAAGAAGTACAAAGCTAAGCTAGCTAGCTCTAAGCCAAAGACAAGAAAAAAAAAAGGAAATGAGCAGGACCAGTGAACCACGCTACAGCAGACCAGCAACAATTTGGAATTCTAGAAAATAGTCTACTGGTATCTCAACTTTCATCTTCAATTCAAAACATCCAGGAATCTACAAAAACAAGAAATGAACATTTTATATTAGTCTACCCCTAATCTTGTATTCAGCTAAATCAAATGAGTGAAGCATGACCAGTGTATATACTATATAATACGAAACAACATGCAATAAGAGACAATGTGCAACATTTTATAATTCGGTTCGGTTCGGTTTTTTCGGTTCGGTTCGGACCTAAAACCGAAATATTAGTACATTTCGGTTTTTTGATTTTCGGTTTCGATTTTTTTTGGGTTCGGTTTTTATCGTTTTCGGTTTTATTTCGGTTTTTTGTTCATCCCTAACAGTGGTTAGCGTTCGTTGTTTAAGGACAATTAGTTATTGTACAAAAGTCATATTCTTTAAGTTCCAGTTTGTTGAAAAAGACAAAGTGGCTGCACCCTTCTGATATTTTTCTCTTTATAAGATGGTCATATGGTTAGCACATGCTGTGCTATGTTAATGGGCTTCACAATGTTTTGATTATTTTCAAGCCCTTTTATGACTTTGGGCTTTTATTTGTATTCAGTACTTGAGCCTATATAAGCTCCGTATTTTGTACATTATGTAACTAATTTCGAGAGAATCACTTTTTCTCTGTATCAATAAAATCATTGCAGCTTCCCCTCTGCAATTTCAAACATTTCTATTTCTATACAATCACTTCACGGTTGTGAATTTCAACATGGTATCAAATAGGGCTACACAAAGTATGAGTTGGGTCAGATTAGACCAAATACTTCATCCGACCCGCATAGATATGGGTCTACGGTAGTTCAACCCATATCCGACCCTATATGGGTTGGGTCGGATTTAGTTGCGTTGGGTTGGGGTGCTTGAATATAATAAAAAAAATGAGAGAATTTTTTAAAATATAATATCAAAATATTCAGTATAATATATCAAATTTTAGCAAGCATAATACATTTAAAAAAACTAATTCATTATAAGACATATTTTATTAAAATTTCATTGTAAAACACATCAAATGATATTAATTTACTATATTGTAGAATAAACGTTTCATTTTATAAAACATTAAAATGCTCTTTAAAATATATTTGTCAAATTCTACCTAGTTTGGACTGACATGAAATATGTTTTTTGTATATTAAATATAGAATACATAAACATTATTCTACGATTATATTATTCTAATTTTAAGTAAATTGATATTTAATTAATTTTTAAATATATATAGTTGGGTTGGGTTAAGATAAGGTTTGGTTGAACAAAATATCAAACCCGACCCGTATATAATATGGATTAAAAATTGTAACTCGTATCCTGTAACAAACCGTGTTTTTATAACGTGTAATAACCATAAATCAAGGCATAATTAATTTTTAAAATTACAATCAAGGGAAACGGGTTGCGCCATTGCGTTCGTCTCGAAATTCTACTTGGAAACAAGTCCGAGTTTTCGAAAATCGGAGTCCGTATGACCAAGTTATGACCATTCGAAGTTTTCAAGTTCAAAACAGCTCAATTCGAATTCAAAATTAAAAATTCAAACCTAAGAATGGACTGGGCGGGAAATTTCCCGCCCAGGACCAGGTCGACCTGGGGGTCGACTATGTAGTCGACCTACCCAGGACCAGGTCGACCATAGTGTCGACCTGGGGGTCGACCTGGTGCCCGAGCCCATTTCTGAAGCTGGATTCACTTTGATGTATCTGGCCTCGTTTTTGTCCACATTCGTTGACCCGACCCTATAAATACAGCACCTGACACCAGTCTCTCTACACAAAATTCTTTCTGACCTTATGCTGCTCTGATTCTGATTGAAAAGTTTGAGAAAGGGACTGCTTCTTCTACATTGAGACTGCGTTAAGAGAATTGCTGATTTGGGGATTTCTATTAGGACCTGACTAAGCATATAGAGATTCAACTATCGACTCTCTTTTTCTAATTCTCGAACCACGATCTGTAAGCCCCAGTTATTTTTAGATTTAAACTGTAAATGTAATATGAATATGATGTAAATTGAAATTGGACCTATGTATGATGATTGTTTTACATCCATTCTTGTTCACCTTGGATCTTGACTCTTGGATATTACTATGACATTGATTTGGGGTCTATTCATGTTGTAAATCAAAAAATAAAACCCCTCATATTATCATGTTGAATCTGCTATTAGTCACAATTTTATGACTATCACTTTATGTTAATCGTTGCCATGATTATGCTATCATCTTATGTCATTCGTTACCATGATTATGCTACCATCTTATGTCAATCGTTACCATGATTATGCTATCACCTTATGTCAATCGTTACCATGACTATACTATCACCTTATAACTACTGTTATCTTGACTAGTACCTTATTTTGTTAGATTTGAAATCTTTATGTTTGAGGCCAATATTCCATATGCCAGTAATGTTATATCATTTATCTCAAGTTATAACGTGCTATGCTAGTAATCACTTTTGTCACCTTATACCCGTCCCTTTTTATGTTATTCCCTAATTAGATTTATTTGTATCGATTCGAGCTTACGTGCGATGGGAATACGATTTGGGTAGACTAGGTAAAACATGAATTAGCTTTAAACTTGAACATGAACATTGTTATGACTTGAACCTGAATATGGACATGAACTTGACACGATTTGACATGGAATATGACCTGAAAACTGGACATGAATCTAGACATGAAAACTTGAACGTGGGCATGAAAATTAGATAAACTTGAAAATGGCCAACTCGAGGTTGGGTTGAGTTTGCAGTGTAAATCTGCCCGGAACCACCCGGCAAATCCAGTGGCTGTAAACAATAGGATCCAATGTGGGTAGTTGGTCATATCGCACGTAAAACCCGAGGTTAGACTATGTTGTGGTGTAAATCTGCCCGGAACCACCCGGCAAATCCAGTAACCACAACAGTTAGTCTAATGTGAGAGGTTGGCGTGCACTAATGAATTAATGCCACATGATAGGGTTAAGTCATGAACCATTTGAATATACTTAACCAACTTGACACGATGATTTGATAGGGTTAAGTCATGAACTGCTTGAACACACTTAACCAACTTGATACATGATTTGGATAGGGTTAAGTCACGAATTTGAATGCCAACACTTAACCCATTAGAAACCCTAGTTACGTTGTCCTTTTCAGCAGTAACCCACTTGGATGTATCACGATACCCTGGGACTAGGCAGGGTGGGGCACGATTACTGGGCTGATTGTAAGCGACCAGAACGACGGCTGAGTAGGTGCGCCATTGTAGGTTCAGGCGGACTATGGTCGTGCACGTAGTCCGGAGTTGAAAAAGCAGGCATTGGGCACCCGTAGATTTACACTGTGTGTGCTTGATTCGTGTCGGTGGTTGGCACCATAGGACTTGATACACCCTATGGTGGACCTAGCACAGGTAACTACATATCAGGATAGGGCCGTATGACACAGACACATGACGAGCTAGGACTTGTAGGGAGCCGATTGATTAGTAGATCGTACCGTAGGACCCCGTAATGAGTCACTTCATGATACTGGGCCAAGGGATCATTTCACGGTTAATACTTGACATGGGTTAGAATACTAGTACAGTTGGTGCAGCGAACCTTGAATATGCGATGTTAGACTTGACTTATCTTGTTATCTTAATTATCCTACCAGTTCTGTTATCATCCTTATGTTTAATTCCAGTTTTCACATATCATGTTACCTTTACTAGTTTTTATACTGAAAGTCACTAGGGCTTACCAGTCTTTATGACTGACCCTTTTCTTTCGCCTCTTTTTCTTTCGTTTCTTCCCCCCAGGTTCTCAGGGAGGAAACACTACCTCTTAGCTTGGATTTAGCTTGCTTTCTAACAGCTCATGTACGGTTTGGTCTTGGGCTATGCTATGGCTGGTTCTGCTATTTATGGGGAATAATCTACTTTTGTTATCTTAAGTTTATGCATCTTTATTTGGAACTTGATGTAATGGAATAATTTGTGTCTTGGATATATGAGCTTTTGACTCTTTTCTTGAAAATAATAAAAAGTTGGTTTTTAATTTCTACCACTGCTTTATTTATGTCATGCCTTGTGATATCTCTGTGCATGTTTACCTAGATAATACTCCACCAAAATTAGTGCATTCCCTTTGTAAGTGACCCTAGCGGAGGTGGAGTGTTACATTTGGTATCAGAGCAGAAGGTTACCAGGCTGGGCAAAAATTTTAAAAACCTTCTGAATCTATTTTCAAAACCATTTATAAAGAAGCATTTTTCAAGAAAAGTTTTATGTTTAAAAAGGCTATTCCCCTAGAAGCCATTAACACTTTCCTTTGTTTCCTCATTTAAATCTTTTCTTTTCGTTTTTCAGCATGGCCGATCTTAACCTGCCTGAGGGAATACCCGTGCCTGGATGGTTCCGAAGGTACTTAGAAGCCAGGGCCAATGACGCGGGCATGACAGACATCCCTCCCCCTCCTCCCCTAGTGGTCGCAGTTCCTCCTCCTCTTGGTACCGCCTTTGCCAAAATATGCAAAGACTTTAAAGCAATGGGCGGCAAGAACTTCGTTGGAACTGAAACCTTTGTTGAAGCACGAAACTGGCTAAAAGAGACGGAAGACTTGTTCATTATCTTTGATATGGAGGACTATAGGAAAGTTCAGTTGGCAGCATGGTTGTTGAAAGAGGAAGCTGCATTTTGGTGGGAAGTCACCAACGCTACCAGGCCAGTTGAGACTTGGGCAGACTTTAGAGAGAGGTTTGGGCTTAAATTCTTATCGTCAGCAGAAGAGAACCTTCAGATGGAGAGGTTCCTATCCCTCAAGCAAGGGGACATGTCTGTTAGGTAGTACGTGAATAAGTTTAATCAGCTTGCTCGGTTCGGTTTGGATTTGGTCAACACATCCCAGAAAAAGGTTGTACGCTTTGCTCGAGGATTGAACGAGCCACTACACAGCTTGGCCCTAACTCATATACCCATGGGGGCGACCTTTGAAAGCTTGGTGGATATGGCTCTACTCCATGAGGAAGACAAGAATAGCAAGAAGGAGGTTAAGCCTAATGAAACTCAGAATAAGAAAGCTGACTTCAAGAAGGGGAACAAAAGAATAATAAGAATAACAAGAGCAACAACAAATCACGTGAGACGAGGAAGTGCAACTTCTGTGGTATTACTGGACATCTAGCTAAAGACTGTAGAATGAAGAAGAGGAAGTTAGGTGAATGCTTTCATTATGGAGATACTGGACACATCAGCAAGGATTGCCCTAAGAAGCAAGGGCAGGGGCAAGGGCCAGTGCAGACCCAGCGAGCAGGACCTTCTGGAGGGCAGTTGCATGCTCTCAACACCACTCCAGCTCTTGACCGAGGTAGTAATATTTTCGTAGAAAGCCTTGTTTACATTTCTGACTTTCCTGTTCGAACCTTATTTGACTCTGGCGCATCGCATACTTTTATTTCTTCTGATATTGTTGAAAATCTGCACCTAAGTACTAGTCTGGTTGAGGATCCCGTTATAGTTTCAAATCCAATTGGGGGCTCCGCCCATTTATCTATGATGTGTATGGATTTGAGGATCTCTATCTTAAGCGTAAATTCACGTGTAATGCTTATGTTCTCGGATTTATGGGATACGGTCTGATCCTAGGAATGGATTGGCTGTCCAATTATGGAGCCATTCTTGAATGTGAACGAAGGGTAGTAAGGCTCATGACTCGCCTTGGTAATACCCTTGAAATTTCTTGTAACCCTAAGGGTCCGGTCATGTTGTGTTATCTTGAGTCTCTTGACTCTTCCAACGATAATTTGCAATCTGTAAGAGTAGTCCGAGAATATCCAGATGTCTTTGATGAAGTGAGGGGATTACCCCCTAAACGCGAGATAGACAACCGGATTTATCTTGTTGATAATGCCAAGTCAGTTTCATTGCCCGTTAGGCACATGGCCCCGCGAGAAAGAAGAGAGCTCAGTAAACAAGTTAACGAGTTGCTTGAGAAAAATTTTATAAGGCGAAGCATTTCTGAATGGGGTGCTCCGGTGGTATTCGCTACTAAGGCGGATGGATCGCTTCGTCTGTGCGTAGATTATCGTGAGTTAAACAAGCTGACAAAGAAGAATAGGCACCCACTACCAAGAATCGACGATCTGTTTGACCAGCTTGTAGGAGCATCTGTTTTCTCTCAACTCGATCTAGCCACAGGATTCCATCAGCTCAGAGTTGCTGAGGATAGCATTGACAAAACTGCGTTTAGGACTCCAGATGGGTTCTTCGAATGGCTCGTCATGCCGTTTGGATTAACGAATGCACCCGCGTACTTTGTAGATTTGATGAGTAGGGTGTTTCGGGAGTTCCTTAACAAGTTTGTGGTAGTTTTCGTGGATGATATTTTGATCTTCTCAAAAGATAAAGAAGAGCATGCTAGACATCTCAAGGAAGTCATGGAAACGCTTAAAGCACACCAGTTAAAGGCTATGTTCTCCAAATGCCATTTTTGGAGGAAGGAAGTTCGGTTCCTTGGGCATGTAGTTTCTAAGCAAGGCATAGCCATGGACCCCGCAAAGGTAGTTGCGGTACAAGACTGAAAAATTCCTAAGAATGCAACGGAGGTGAGGAGCTTTCTCGGTTTGGCGGGCTACTACAGGAAGTTCATTAAGGACTTCGCTAAGATTTCAGCCCCTCTTACTAAGTTAACAAAGAAGAACCTAGCTTTTGTATGGGACATAGAATGTGATGCTGCTTTTCAGAGACTTAAGAGAGCCCTCACCATAGCTCCAGTTTTGGCATTACCCGATGGAGGTAAGATGTTTACGGTGTACATGGATGCGTGCGACACGGCGTTAGGCGTTGTCCTAATGCAAGAAGGAAGAGTAATATGCTACGAGGGCAGACAATTTAAAGTCCATGAGAAAAACTATCCCACGCATGACTTGGAGTTGGCCGCGATTGTTTTTGCACTTAAAGCTTGGCGCCATTATCTTCTAGGGGAGAGGTTCGATCTGTATACCGACCACAAATCACTTAAGTACCTCTTCTCACAGAAAGACTTGAATCTAAGACAAAAGCGGTGGATGGAGTTCTTGGCATCATATGACTTTGATATAGCTTATACCCCTGGCAAGGGTAATGTGGTGGCGGACGCGCTAAGTAGAAAAAGGTTGACTTTGAGCCCCTTGTTTGTTGAAAGGAAAAGCCTTGAGTTTATAGCAACCTTTGATTTTACACCTGTTGTTGAGTCATTGACTGCTACGTTTGCATCTCTTGAGTTAAGACCTACACTTCTAGATCAAGTAGGAACTTCACAGAAGGAAGACCCGCAGATAGTCGAAATCATGGACAAGCTGATTAGGGGTGAGACGTCAAGTCACCTCAGTAGGTATGCCATGGATGGCAAGGGATGGCTAAGGCGAGATGGAAGACTATGTGTCCCACAAGTGGGAGACGTAGTAAGGAAAGTTCTCGAAGAGGCGCATCACTCGAGGATGACTATACATCCCGGAGGGGATAAGATGTACAGAGATATGAAACGCATTTTCTTTTGGGCTGGAATGAAAAAGGACGTGGCAGAGTTCGTTTCGAAGTGCATGGTGTTCCAACAAGTAAAGGCTGGGTCGAAGAAACCTGGTGGGCTATTACATCTTTTGGAGGTTCCACAATGGAAATGGGAGAGTATCTCGATGGATTTCGTGGATGGACTGCCTAGGTCAAGGAAGGGAAATACTAGCATATGGGTCATAGTTGATAGACTCACGAAAAATGCTCACTTCATTCCAGTGAAAAGCAAGAGGACCGCATCAGGGCTAGCGTCTATTTACCTTCAAGAGATAGTACGATTGCATGGAGTTCCTTCTAGTATAGTTAGTGATCGTGACCCGATTTTCACTAGCCAGTTTTGGAATAGTTTGCAAGAAGCAATGGGTACACGACTGAATTTAAACACGGCCTATCACCCACAGACGGATGGACAAACCGAAAGGGTAAATAGGGTACTAGAAGATCTCCTGAGGCTATGCATTCTTGACTTTGGTGGTACTTGGGAAGACCATCTTCCTCTCGTGGAGTTTGCATATAACAATAGTTACCAAGCTAGCATCGGAATGGCACCGTTCGAAGCCCTGTATGGAAGACCGTGCAAGTCGCCAACTTGTTGGTGGGAGACGACAGACAGACTTATACTTGGGCCCGACATGATAAGGGACACTTCTGAGAAGATTGAGTTGATACGAAGACAGATGAAAACGGTCCAAGATAGATAGAAATCTTATGTGGACCAGAGGAGGACAGACCTAGAGTTCGAAGTCGGAGATATGGTCTTTGTAAAAGTTTCTCCGTTACGCAATGTAGTTCGTTTTGGAGCAGTTGGAAAGCTAGCATCAAGGTTCGTAGGATCGTTCCCCATCACTGAGAGGATTGGACGGATGGCCTATAAGGTAGACTTACCCGAGAAACTGAATGGAGTACACAATGTATTTCACGTCTCGCATCTCCGGAAGTGCTTGCATGAGTCAGCCGAAGTGGTTGAGCCAAGCATCCTTGAAGACGTAGAAGTGGAAAAAGAAGCAACATTGAGGCGAGTTCCAATTCGTATCTTAGGAACGGAGATTAAGAAGCTAAGGAATCGAGAAGTCAAGCTAATTAAAGTGCAGTGAAGCGAAGCCCAAGAAGACGCAACTTGGGAAACCGAAGAGAAGATACATGCGCTTTACCCATTTCTTTTTGAGGGTACATTCTCGATCTCTTTTTCCTATAAACTTGAAAATCTTTTCGTATCATGCTTCTACTATCTACGTTTGTCTTGCTATCTTCTCGATCTTATCTTGAGAACCTTAGGTAGAACCATATGGATGTAAACATGTGATTGAAACATGTTATGGTTGATGTTTGCAAGTGGTTGCAAGTGGTTGCTAGTGGATGCATGACACACATTAGGCACTAGATCGGCTCAGTCACATTTTTATGTTGCATATGCATGAGTGCTTATACTTGTACAAGGATGGAACTTGTTATGCTATCACTTGGATGTTGCATATGGATGGATGTTTGTGCACTCATATAGAGATTATGAACTATGCTAGGAATTTGCATACATGCTGGATTCATGACACTAACATATTTTGCATCAAGGAGGTTTACTGAATCAGTAACCGCCTAATCTTTTGCATTAGATAAGTACATATACACACACTTTTTGCATATGTTCATACAACACTAGAAATCTTTTAAGGACAACGGTTGCCTGTGGATGATACTTGAGTAGATGGATGATGGATGGTAGGACACATCCTCCCTAACTTGGAGATTTTGGGGACGAAATCCTTTAAGGGGGGAGAATGTAACAACCCGTATTTTTATAACGTGTAATAACCATAAATCAAGGCAGAATTAATTTTTAAAATAAGAATCAAGGGAAACGGGTTGCGCTATTGCGTTCGTCTCGAAATTCTGCTTGGAAACGAGTTCGAGTTTTTGAAAATCGGAGTCTGTATGACCAAGTTATGACCATTCGAAGTTTTCAGAAGTTTTCAAGTTCAAAACAGCTAAATTCGAATTCACAATTCGAATTTCAAACCTCAGAATGGACTGGGCGGGAAATTTCCCGCCCAGGACCAGGTCGACCTGGGGGTCGACTATGTAGTCGACCTACCCAGGACCAGGTCGACTATAGTGTCGACCTGGGGGTCGACCTGGTGCCCGAGCCCATTTCTGAAGCTGGATTCACTTTGATGTATCTGGCCTCATTTCTGTCCACATTCGTTGACCTGACCCTATAAATACAGCCCCTAACACCAGTCTCTCTACACAAAATTCTTTCTGACCTTATGCTGCTCTGATTCCGATTGAAAAGTTTGAGAAAGAGTCTTCTTCTTCTACGTTGAGACTGCGTAAAGAGAATTGCTGATTTGGGGATTTCAATTAGGACCTGACTAAGCATATAGAGATTCAACTATCGACTCTCTTTTTCTAATTCTCGAACCACGATCTGTAAGCCCAAGTTATTTTTAGATTTAAACTGTAAATATAATATGAATATGATGTAAATTGAAATTGGACCTATGTATGATGACTGTTTTACATCCATTTTTGTTCACCTTGGATCTTGACTCTTGGATATTGCTATGACATTGATTTGGGGCCTATTCATGTTGTAAATCAAAAAATAAAACCCCTCATATTATCATGTTGAATCTGCTATTAGTCACAAGTTTATGACTATCACCTTATGTCAATCGTTACCATGATTATGCTATCATCTTATGTCAATCGTTACCATGATTATGCTATCATCTTATGTCAATCGTTACCATGATTATGCTATCACCTTATGTCAATCGTTACCATGACTATACTATCACCTTATAACTACTGTTATCTTGACTAGTACCTTATTTTGTTAGATTTGAAATCTTTATGTTTGAGGCCAATATTTCATATGCCAGTAATGTTATATCATTTATCTCAAGTTATAACGTGCTATGCTAGTAATCACTTTTGCCACCTTATACCTGTCCCTTTTTATGTTATTCCCTAATTAGATTTATTTGTATCGATTCGAGCTTACGTGCGATGGGAATACGATTTGGGTAGACTAGGTAAAACATGAATTAGCTTTAAACTTGAACATGAACATTGTTATGACTTGAACCTGAATATGGATATGAACTTGACACGATTTGACATGGAATATGACCTGAAAACTGGACATGAATCTAGACATGAAAACTTGAACGTGGGCATGACAATTAGATAAACTTGAAAATGGCCAACTCGAGGTTGGGTTGAGTTTGCAGTGTAAATCTGCCCGGAACCACCCGGCAAATCCAGTGGCTGCAAACAATAGGATCCAATGTGGGTAGTTGGTCATATCGCACGTAAAACCCGAGGTTAGACTATGTTGTGGTGTAAATCTTCCCGGAACCGCCCGACAAATCCAGTAACCACAACAGTTAGTCTAATGTGAGAGGTTGGCGTGCACTAATGAATTAATGCCACATGATAGAGTTAAGTCATGAACCATTTGAATATACTTAACCAACTTGACACGATGATTAGATAGGGTTAAGTCATGAACTGCTTGAAAACACTTAACCAACTTGATACATGATTTGGATAGGGTTAAGTCACGAATTTGAATGACAACACTTAACCCATTAGAAACCCTAGTTACGCGGTCCTTTTCAGCAGTAACCCACTTGGATGTATCACGATACCCTGGGACTAGGCAGGGTAGGGCACAATTACTGGGCTGATTGTAAGCGGCCAGAACGACAGCTGAGTAGGTGCGCCATTGTAGGTTCAGGCGGACTATGGTCGTGCACGTAGTCCGGAGTTGAAAAACCAGGCATTGGGCACCCGTAGATTTACACTGTGCGTGCTTGATTCGTGTCGGTGGTTGGCACCATAGGACTTGATACACCCTATGGTGGACCTAGCACTGGTAACTACATTTCAGGATAGGGCCGTATGACACAGACACATGACGAGCTAGGACTTGTAGGGAGCCGATCGATTAGTAGATCGTACCGTAGGACCCTGTAATGGGTTACTTCATGATACTGGGCCAAGGGATCATTTCACGGTTAATACTTGACATGGGTTAGAATACTAGTATAGTTGGTGCAACGAACCATGAATATGCGATGTTAGACTTGACTTATCTTGTTATCTTAATTATCCTACCAGTTCTGTTATCATCCTTATGTTTAATTCCAGTTTTCACATATCATGTTACCTTTACTAGTTTTCATACTGAAAGTCACTAGGGCTTACCAGTCTTTATGACTGACCCTTTTTCTTTCGCCTCCTTTTCTTTCGTTTCTTTCCCCAAGGTTCTCAGGGAGGAAACACTAGCTCTTAGCTTGGATTTAGCTTTCTTTCTGACAGCTCATGTACGGTTTGGTCTTGGGCTATGCTATTGCTGGTTCTGCTATTTATGGGGAATAATCTACTTTTGTTATCTTAAGTTTATGCTTCTTTATTTGGAACTTGATGTAATGGAATAATTTGTGTCTTGGATATATGAGCTTTTGACTCTTTTCTTGAAAATAATAAAAAGGTGGTTTTTAATTTCTACCACTGCTCTATTTATGTCCTGCCTTGTGATATCTCTGTGCATGTTTACCTAGATAATAATCCACCAAAACTAGTGCATTCCCTTTGTGAGTGACCCTAGCGGAGGTTGGGTGTTACATATCCGACCTGAACTAGGATGCGTAGGGTGGGTTTGTGTGGGTTGGGTCAGGTTGGTGGGTTGGATGTGGGTTGTGTGCAGCCTAAGTATCAAAGCCAAACTATTGCCTAAAAACATTTTAGTCGTAATCTGCATTTGGTGGTCGCTATACTCATCAAAGGAATCATCATCTGAATACAGATTTCTCATCAGAGAATTTCTTCATCATCTGAGAATTGAAGGAGATCAAACGATAATGTGCCACGTCAAAACATTGACTGATATTGGCTGCATCATTCATGTTCAATCACCTTCAGCTACATTTCAGAAATCTAGAAAAGAATAAATCAAGAAATTCAACAAGAAATGCAGTCCAAAGCCATACTATAAGCCACCTCAAATTAAGAATCCTTTGATTTTCTTCATAAATGGTTCAACTGATTGGTACTTACCTCGTCTCTTGGATATCTATATTTTTATTTTCATCCTTCGGTTCACTGTTGTAGCTTCAATTTCTTTCATTTCTTGAGCTTTTGTCTCAAAATCATCATGGGTGTGATGCTTCAGAGTTTTCCCTCTGATTCTGGTGCTAACCCCAACAACTCACAAGCCCTTTCCTCAATTCATCAACTCATGAAAATCATGGTAACCCCCGAAGCTATCCTCAGTTCATCAACTCATGAAGGTAAACCCCAAAGCTAGCTTATAACCATTCATATATATATATATATACACACATATATACATATATATATATATATCACAAAGGGAGAATATAGCCATTCTCCAAAGGCTCACAAAAACAGATCATGTAGAAATGTCTACATAAACTGTGCACACACACAAAAACAACAGTAAACGAGAAAGCATCTCACAAAAAAAAAATACAGCCTGAACCAATCGACAATTGCAGACTCAAGATGAAGCGAACCCTCCAAAGTTAGTCGCCACCGACGATAAGATGCCTTGGCCTCCATAAAACCAAAGAGCAAGGCAAAAGATCCAGGACTAGTCACTCTAATCGGAAATGAAGCTTAATAGTTGGAAACTCCAACTCCCAAAAAACAGAAACAATATCGTTGACAGCTCCGGCTCCAAAATTAAAGCTCCTTGTCCAAAAATCTCCAAAGAAGCTCCTACCGCAAGCTAAAGCCCAAAGAGATACCTTCGAAATAAAACTATAAAACCAGGACCTGCGGCACTAGCAAACATCATAAGAAATAAAAAAGGGGGGAAGATGAGGTGGGGGAACGAGGAGAATAGGGGGAAGTCGCCCACAATCACGAAAAATGGAGAGACTTCAATTGATCCCCACCCTAGTGGCTGACGATAGTGTGGAAACATCCATAATACTCACCAGCCTCCTTGAACGGGAGCCAACGACGCCCCTGAACGGTCTACCATAGAATGAAAGGAAAACTTCGTTCCTTACTTGCTGAATAATGGTAGGAGGATCCATAGGAATTTCGTTAAGTATTGCCTTATTCCACGAGCACCAAATATGCCAGCAGATAAGTCAAGGAATAAGATGATATAGGATCGAGCGAACAGATTTACCTGAGATGCCAGCCCACCAGAATCTCGGTAAATCAGAAAGAGACGAGGCATTACCTCGTAGACCAACTAGATTTCCGAAATAATTCCAGACTGCAATAGTAAAGTAGCTGCAAAAAAAAACAAATGAGTTAAAGATTCTAGCTCACCTGATCCGTAGCACCTACAACGAAACACAATAGAGATGCAAATTCTCTGAAGGTCCTCGTCTAGTGGTAACCTGCCATACAGAGTTCTCTACATCAACAAAGAAAACTTCGAAGGTAATCTAACATCCCAAATGAAGGAAAAAGAAGAAGACATGGAGTCGGTGTCCTCACTGAACTCCATCCTGCCTTAATATAGAAAGGACTGCCATCCCATCCGGATCCACCACTATGTGATTCCAAAAAGGATTTGACAAATTGCATGCATTTCCACGTCTCACTTGTATAGGACGAAGATCCAGTGAAATTAGTGCTCAAGAGCCTGGGGTATTTAACGTGGATCCCATAAGGAATCGTTCGCTCCAAACCGAGTGCACAACTTGCAAGCAAAAGCAGTATAGATATCCTTTGGATTTCGAAGACCCAAACCCCCTTCACTTTTGGGATGACAAATGGCGTCCTAAGAAATCCAATGGTGTAAAACCATCCAGTGGTGTAAAACCATTCTTCTAGAGAAAGACAATTAGTTATCTCCTTTAGAAATTTCTAATTGAAACTGCAATTTATGAATTTGACTCAGAGGTATTTGTTCTTGGCACGCTTCCTATACCACCACGATTCGTAACTGACAATGAAAACAAAATTGTCACGAATGAGGAATATAACAAATACAACAGACAAGATAGATTGATCTGTTCTTGGTTACTATCCTCTATTAGTGTTGGTACACTACCATAAGTATTGGTTGCAAGACTTCAAATGAAATATGGTTAACTGTCGAAAAGATTTTCAATGATCAACCCACGACAAAAGTTTTATACTTCAAGAAACAACATCAAAATGTTAGAATGGACAATATGTTTGTCAGAGAATGTTAACCGGCCTTTTGGTCCGGTTTCCAAAAGCATACCAGGCTCACTCGACTAGGCCTAACATGTGGTACCAAAGCCTGAAATATCGCCAAAACAATCAGGATCCAGACTCAAAAGGAGTCATGCGAGCGTAAGCCTCACAACCCCTCAAAAACATCAGTTCGCATCCTACACAACTGATATTTCGCATTCTCTGGATCTTGTATCCCATGGCATTTGCATCCCTTCAAGAACCACGCTTCATCGACATTTCGCATCCCATGGAGTGCGCCTCCTCGATACAATTTGCATCCCTCATGGATGTGATTTCGCATCCTTCAGGGATGCGATTTCCATCCCTCTAGATGCCAAAGCTTGCTTCCCTTTAGGATGCGACTTTGCACCCCCGGATGCGAAAATGAGCGTCACTCCAGAATGCGGCTTCGTATCCCCTAAGGGGGATGCGAAATCTTTACTACAACAATAGCGGAATGCGAAATCTCCACAGCCGATGCTTCGAGATGCGAAATTCCTTTTGTTGTCCCCAAATCCCACCTACTCTCATGTAATCCACTATCTATAAATACCCCTACCTCATACTTCAAAAGGATTGACATTTACATGATATGACAGCTCAAGAAGGACCGTGGACACCATTATTGGCAGCCTAAGCCTTGAGGAAGAAGAAGAATTAATTTTCCCAAGATTTCCTACATGCAAAATAATGACTCCCGAATATTTAACCAAATTTTGCATACAATTGTAATGATGATGTCCAACACTTATTAACCTTCAATTATGAATAAAATCTGCAAACACTTTAAAGTGAACATAGCTTCAATATGAACTGAACCACCATAAATTCTAGTGCTCTTGCTTACTACAGTTTCCTTTTCATACGCGAGACTTTATTCTCGTATAATCGAGAATTGTTGGGTTTGACGCCAATTTTACATGTTAATACTTTGGTGCTTTAACTGAGAACAAACTTCTAGTCGATGCAACGACTTCAAGAAAGTCAACGCAACGTTGCTTGCCTTGAACTCAACCGGAACACTCGTCCTTTACCTAATGTTTTGGAAAGCTCTTCTTCTGACACCTACCATGGAAACCGAAGCCAAAAGAAGAGGATCAATGCTAACGCCAACACCAATGCCAATGTCAAAGACAACGACAACAAGAAAGGTAATGGAACTACCTCGATTTTCAGTGAGGAAACGCGTCAACACGACCGTTCCTAGTTGGTTATCAATGACGGAGCAGGACCCATTGACCTAATAACCAACCCCATAATACGACAGAACTTACCTATTGTCACTCACAACTTGACGCCTATGCGTCTAGCAACCCAACGTGCCCAAGTTCAACCTAATCAACCTCACCAGAACCAAGCAGCCAAGGTTGATGACATGGACGAAGATGATGTTGATATTCATCCAAGAAGGCATCCACGACCCTGAACTCCCGAGCTGAACCACGATCATTGGAATCCAATGAAGGTTCATCCTGCGATTCTCACCAACATGATCTGAGGATCCTGAGAGAAATGTGGAGAAACGTCAGCGACATTTGGGAAACTAATATGAGGTGTAACCCCTTCACTCCAGGCGTCCAAAATTCAATATGCCTCATTACGTGCGAAAGACCATTCCCTGTAACTTCTTAAACCGTTATGAATGGCATATGAACCCAAGTTAAGCCACTAACGCCGTTAAATGCAAATGTGTAACACCCTGTAATTTTAAAGGACATTATAATAATAAACTAAGGAGTACTTAATTAAATATTGGGAATTAAGTAAAAGGATTGTACCATTGCGCTCGTCTTGGAATTCTGGTTAAGATAGACTCGGAGTTTGAATAAAACGGACACTGTATGAGGAAGATATGAAGGTTAGAAGTTTGTATACGTATAAGAGTCTTATGTATAAATAAATTCAAACCAGAAATTCAAAACAGTTCGAAAAATTAAGTGGGAGAAGTAGGTCAGATCCAGACCGGATGGGACGACCACGCCTGGGTTGGGTCGACCCATGGCTAGGTAGGTCGACCCACGGGTCAACCCAGGTGGGTTTGGGTTGACCCACCCGTGATCTGGCTGAGTGTTATTCTATGTTTCTGGACGTATTTTTATTGGGTTCATTAGTAATAGGCTATATATAGGACAACATTTCCATTGTTTTTCTACACCTAAAACAATGGAGACAATGAGATGCTGCACCAGCTTGGATTGAATCAAACTATCTTCTTCAATAACAGCCTATATTCATACAAGAATCCCTTCTACAACATCAGCATATTGTTCTCTATTCTTTAGATCCAATCTCTGTGAGTTCATGTTACATTTATATATAAAAATTTAACAGTAACCCTGACATGTTTATAAATATAGATATAAATCCATACTTGTTAAGAATCTGATTCATACTTAAACAGTTCTGCTATTACATGTATTCTTCTGTACACCTGATCTGTTGTTCAGTTCTTATATGCCTATTTTTGATAGGCCTATTTCTGTTATCATATGCCTATTCTGTTATTATGCTATTTTTGTTCTTCTCTCCCTCTCATTCCCTTTTATTTTTATAGCCTAAGCTACCTTTGAGCTTATGCCAATATCGCTGAAATATGTGTACGAACGAAATTGGGATAAATTGGGAATGATAAATTGGGGCATATCTTATACTATGAACCATGACTGAAATTTAGAGGCATAGCCTATATTGTGAATTATGACTTGAGATTCGGGGCATATAAAACCTGTAGGCTTAATTTATAGATTAAGCGGAACATGTAATGAAATTGTAACAACTTGTGAAACCAGATTAATCTGTTGGGGTTAAGTAGACCTGTTTAATATGTGGGGTCAAATAAACCTGTTAATCTGTGGGGGTTAGGCAATTCTGTTAATCTGTAGGATTAACCTATTAAAAATCCTAGTTGGTTGGAGAACACAAGTTAGGGGTTTGACTTGTGTCATCTGCTGTGTGAGACCCATATCAGTCAGTAACCCATTTTGAAGTTAAACAGGGACCCCGCACTAGGTAGGGATCAGGGCACACACATTGAACTGACTGTAAGAGGTTCATCTGAAAGGGGTGTATACGAGCGCGTTCCAACGGAGTCATGTGCGTGCATGAGTCCGGTCTGTAGGGGAAAATAAGCCGTTGTAGCACCAGTAAATAGGTCTATGTCCTTCTGTAGGTTTCCACATTGGGAAGTAATACACCCTATTGTGGGACCGACACAGGGTATTTACAAGTTAGGGAACTGATCGTTTGGGGTTAGTAATTAGGTACATCTATTTTTGTCTGTTTGGGGTAACACCCATTATTTCTATTGAGGTGCCTGTTATTTCTGTTTGGGTAAAACCCGTTACTAGACTACACCTAATCTTACCATTATGTTTCTGTTGGGATCATTCTGTTTATGTTAAGTAATTGAGGGATACCTAGTTTTGTCACATATCTGTTATACTAGTATTGGTGTAGAGAAAAGTATTTGAGAAGCATAATCCACTCTGTTTATTCTGCTTATCCTGTTCAGTCTGTTCATATATGTTAAATGATTTAGTAATCTCTCATCTAGTATATATGTCTGTCATGATATTTTTATTCTTTATATGCTAAAAGTTACTGGACTCGCCAGACTTTATGTCTAACACGTTTTGTTTCCTTTTCTCTCTCTTCCTTTTCCCTATAGGTTCTCAAGGTAGGAATGCTCAGGCTTGATTAGGACTCTCTCTTTTGTTTATCCTTGGATTTGGATTTGCTTCAATGTATCACTTTAACTACTAATCTACCTTATTATGGCTATTACTAGGGATTATTATTTTACATCTCTGTACTCTAATGGTTTTTAGCGCAAGGCATATATTTTGTTTTGATGTACTTGGTTTTCAGTATTTTAGATTAATGTTGTAACCAGTTTTGAGACTACGAAGTTTTTCTGCTAAATAATGAAGTTTTAAATTTCCTCTGCTATTTTTTATCTATCTTGTGATATTCTATTTTTACTTACCTATAATTCACGAAACTTAATGCATTCTGATAAAGAGTGACATTAACGGACATGGGGTGTCACATTTGGTATTCGAGCTGAAGGTTACAAGGTCAGAGAGAAGGTTTTGATTTTTTTTTCAAAAGGTTACAAAAAGAAAGCATTTTCAAAGAAAAGACTGTTTTTGAAAAACATTCCCCAAAGCCATATAAAATATCTTTCAATTCTTTGTTTGAATCCCTTTTCCTTTTCTTCTCAGCATGACTGGGGAACCGAAACTTCCCTAGGGCGTTCAGATACCGGCTTTGTTCCATAGGTATCTAGAGGCTACAGCGCCTACCAGAGGATAAGCAGACTCCATTCCCCTAGGTGTAGTCGTTGTTCCTCCTCCTCCATGAGCGAATAATTTCTATAAGATCTGCAAAGATTTCTGTGCTCTGGGAGGAACGTCATTCCGTGGAACTGAGAGCTTTATGGAAGCACAGAATTGGCTAAAAGAGACAGAGAACTTGTTTGGGCTTTTCGAGGTTGATGACCATGGAAAGATATAGTTGGTTGCATGGAAGCTTAGGGATAAGGCTTCATTCTAGTGGGAATTGATGCAAGCAGGGTGTCCAGTTGATACTTGGGATGATTTCCAGTAGAGATTCGAGAAAAGTTTCTTTCTCAAGTAGAAGAGAGTATGCAGATGGAGATATTTCTGGAACTTAAGCAAGGAAGCATGTCTGTCAAATAATATATCAATAAGTTCAATCAGTTGGCAAGGTTTGGTCTGGAGCTGGTAAATACCCCCACACAAGAAAGCTTTAAGGTTTGCGAGAGGATTGAATCAACCTCTCCATGAGTTGGTAATGTCTAATATTCCGATGGGGGCAACTTTTGAGGAACTCATTGGCATGACATTGATGAACGAAGAGGATAAAGATGAAAAGAAAGAAACAAAGATTGATGAGACGCAAAACAAGAAGGTGTGGAACAAGAAAGAACAGCAAAAGAAAGGTGAAAAGAATGACAAAGCTCAAGGCAAGAAAAAGTGTCATGGTTGTGGAAGCTTGGGTCATTTGATCAAAGATTGCAGAAAAAGGAAGAATGCTTGCTTCAACTGTGGTGAGGTCCGACGCTATACAAAGGATTGCCCGAAGAAGCAAGTACAGGGCCAAAGGGTAGGATCTTCTGGAGGGCAGGTGCATGCTCTCGAGGCCAGTGTACCAGACATAGGTAGGAAAGTTTCTGTTGAAGATTTGATTTCTCATTCCGATCATCCAGTTAGGACTTTTTTCATTCTAGCGCTTCTCACTCTTTTATATCTAATCTGGCGTTGAGTCTCTGCACCTTAGTACTAGTATTGTTTTTGATCCCGTTATTATCTCAAATACCATTGGGGGCACGACTCGTCTGTCTATGAAATGTCGGTATTTGAGGATATTTGTGTTGGGCATCGAGTTTGAGTGTGACGCATATGTGATTGGTTTTATCGGCTATGGTCTAATTCTAGGGTGTGGATTGTCAAGTCATGTATGGTGCCATTCTAGACTGTGAGAGGAGGGTCTTTAGACTTTTGACTTGCCGGGGGATGACTCTCGAGATTTCCTATGACCCAAAGGGGTATGTCATGCTTAGTTTCCTAGAATCACTTGATGCTTCTGTCGATGATTTATGACTATGCTTGTAGTTTCTGAGTATCCGGATGTTTTTGATGAGGTTAGGGGCTTACCTTCGAGGCATTTTCGGATATACTTGGTGGATAATGCGAAGCTAATCGCCTGTGCGCCACATGGCTCATAGGGAAAGGAGGGAGCTCAGCAAACAAGTAGGGGAGCTACTTGAGAAGGGGTTTATTAGGCGAAGCTTATCAGAATGGGGTGCTCTAGTCATCTTTGCAACTAAGGCGGATAGCTCGCTTTGCTTATGTGTGGATTACAAGGAGCTGAATAAGCTCACTAAGAAGAATAGGCACCCACTTCTGAGGATTGACGATCTGTTTGACCAACTTGTCGACGCATCTGTTTTCTCTCAGTTAGTCTTGGACATAGGGTTTCATCAGTTGAGGGTGGCCGAGATAGTATAAACAAGACTGCTTTTGGAACTCCAGACGGTTTCTTTAAGTGGCCAGTCATGCCTTTTGGTTTGACCAATGCACCCGTGTATTTTGTGGATCTGATGAGTAGGGTATTCCGGGAGTTTCTGAATAAGTTTGTTGGGGTCTTGGTGGATGACAATCTGATTTTCTCGAAAAGCAAACAACAACATGCCCTACATTTAGGGGAGGTTTTGAGGACTTCCGAGCACACCATCTTAAGGCGAATTTCTCCAAATGTCACTTTTGGAGAGAGGAAGTAAGATTTCTAGGGCATGTGGTCTCCGAAGATAAGATAGCAGTGGATCCCACGAAAGTAGTTGCAGTTCAAGATTGGGAGATTCCAAAGATTGCAACGTAGGCGAGGAGTTTTCTTGGTTTAGCGGGCTACTATAGGAAGTTTGTCAAGGACTTTGCAAAGATATCAGCCCCACTCACTAGACTGACGAAGAAGAATCTGACCTTTTCTTGGAGCCTTGACAGCGAGGATGCTTTTCAGCGACTGAAGAGGGCTCTGACGACAGCCCAAGTTTTGACTTTGTCTGATGGGAACAAAGTGTTCACAGTAAACACTGTTGCATGTGCTACAGGGCTTGCTGTCGTCTTGATGCAAGGGGGAAGGGTAGTATGTTACGATGGTTGACAGTTGAGAGTTCATGAGAACAACTATCCTACCCATGACTTGAAGTTGGCTGCTATAGTGTTTGCGCTTAAGACATGGAGACATTATTTACTTGGGGGGAGGTTCGAGTTGTACATGGATCCTTAATCTCTCAAGTATCTGTTCCCACAGAGGGATCTCAATCTGAGACAGCAGAGATGGATGGAGTTCTTAGTATCCTATGATTTTTAGATTACTTATACCATTGGGAAGGGTAATGTGGTGGCAGACGCGTTGAGTAGACAGAGGATGACTTTAAGTCCTCTACTCATAGAGAGGCAAGTTTGGAATGCATATCGACCTTCGATTTTAGGCCATCTACAGATCTTACACCTAGTTTATTGGCATACTTAGAGGTGCGACCTACTCTTATGGATCAGACAGGATCTTCGCAACGAGAGGACCCACAAGCAGCAGACATCTTGGATAGGCTCAGTAATAGGAGACTTCTAATCACCTTAGTAGATATCCCATGGATAATTGAGGGTGATTGCGACGGGATGAGAGGCTTTGTGTTCCCCAAGTTGGGAGTCTGTTGAAAACAGTCCTTGAGGAAGCCTGTCATCCTAGGATAACTATCCATATGGGCGGTGATAAGATGTATATAGATATGAAGAGGCTTTTCTTTTGGGTTGGGATGAAGAAAGATGTAGCGGAGTTTGTCTCTTGATGTTTAGTTTGCCAGCAAGTTAAAGTTGAATAGAAAAAACGGGGTGGTTTGCTTCATCCTTTGGAGTTCCCACAGTGGAAGTGGGAGAGCGTCTCTATGGATTTTATAGATGGTTTGTGTAACAGCCCATAATTTTAAAGGACACTACAGCGTAAACTAAAGAATACTTAATTAAATATTAGGAATTAAGTAAAATGGACTGTACCATTGTGTTCATCTTGGAATTCTGCATGGGATGACTTCGTATTTGCGTAAAATGGACATCGTATGAAAAAGTTATTAAGCTTAGAAGTTTGTATATGTACAAGAGAATTATATATATATATATGAGCTCAGAATTTTCAAAATAGTTCGAAAACGTAAGCGGAAAAACCAGAGGGAAAATGACCCGTTGGCTCAGACCCACACCTGGGCTGGGTCGACCCAAGGGTCGACCGAGGTGAGGGTGGGTCGACCCAATGAATATCTAGGTGAATTCTCTTTTCTGAACGTGGACTGATTTCATGACCGGGTTCGTTACCCGTAGGCTATATATAGGACATCATTTCTGTTGTTTTTACAGATCAAAAACAATGGAGACAACGAGAAGTTGTCCCAACTTGGATTGAACTAGCCTATTTTCTTCAATAACAGCTTATACACCCACAAGAATTTCTTCTACAACTTCAACGTATTATTCTCTGTTCTTTAGATCCAATCTTGGTGAGTTCATGTTACTTTTAGATATAAACATTTAATAAGTAATCCTGTCATTTTTATAAATCTGGATCTAAACCTATACCAGTTAAGAATCTGATTCATACCTAATCAATCCTGTTATTACATGTACACCTGATCTGCTGTTCACTTCCTATATGCCTATTTCTGGTATGCCTATTTCTGCTATCATATGCCCATCTTTGCTAGTATAGGCATGGAACCCTTCGAGGCATTGTACGGATGGCTTCGTAGATCACTGACTTGTTGGTGGGAGTCTATGGATAGGATTTTACTTGGACTTGCGATGATTAGAGAAACTTCAGAAAATATTGATCTTATCCTCAGATGCATGAAGACAGCTCAGGATAGGTAGAAGTCCTACGCAAATATGAGAAGGACTGATATTGAGTTTGAGGTGGGAGACATGGTTTTCATCAAAGTATCACCTTTGAGGAATGTGGTTCGCTTTGGATCTATAGGGAAGTTGGCGCCAAGATTTGTAGGGCCATTTCCCATAGTGGAAAGGATAGGTCAGATGACATATATGGTGAGACTACCAGAGAGATTGGTAGGTGTTCATTATGTTTTCCACCTTTCTCATTTACAGGAGTGTCTACACGATACAACAGAGGTAGTTGAGCCGAGCATGCTTGTAGAAGTAAAGGTAGAACCAGAGGTGATAGTTAGACAATTCCTACCTGTATACTTGGATCAGAGGTTAAGAAGCTTCGGAACCGAGAAATCAAATTGATGAAAGTTCAATAAGGAGAAGACCACGAAGATGCAACTTGGGAGACTGAAGACAAGATTCGCACTTCGTACCATTTTCTTTTCAAGGGTATATTCTTAACTTCTTTTTCCAAGCTTTTATCCATACTTGTTTCTGTCATTTGAGTATATCCTATCGATCGAATCTTCGACCTTTAGGTAGAAAATCAATGGATGTAAACATGTGTTTGAAACATGTTATGTTTGATGGATGCAAGTGAATGCAAGTGTTTGTTAGTGGTTTCTCGTGGATGCATATTCACACAAAAGGCACTAGATTGGCTCAATCACTTACATACTGCATATGGATGTGTGTGCATTTTAAATTTTTATGGATGGAAATGATTGTATCACCATATGGATGTTGCATTTGGATGGACGATTGTGCACACATATAGTGTTTACATGATATACTAGGACTATTTACATACATATTGGATTCATGGCACTAACATACACCGCATTGAAAAGGTCGAATGAATCAGTAGACCGCTTGATTTTTCGCATTAGCATCAAGACATATACAAACACCTTTGCATATGTTCATATGAGCATTAGAAATCTTTTAAGGACAATGGATGCCTGTGATTAATGGATGAATAGATGGTTGATGGATGTTAGGATAAGTATTCTTCTTAACTTAGAGATTTCGAGGACGAAATCCTTTAAGTACGGAAGAATGTAACACATGTAATTTTAAAGGACATTAAAATGCTAAACTAAAGAATACTTAATTAAATATTAGGAGTTAAGTAAAATAGACCATACTATCGTGTTCGTCTCGGAATTCTTCTTGGGATAGACTCCGAGTTTGCATAAAACGGACAATGTATGAAAAAGTTATTAAGCTTAGAAGTTTGTATACGTACAAGAGAATTATATATATAGAAGCTCAGAATTTTCAAAATAATTCGAAAACATAAGTGGGAAAACCAGGGGGAAAATGACTCGTTGGATCTGACCCACACCTGGTAGGTCGACCTATGCGTCGACCCAGGTCAGGGTGGGTCGACCCGACAGGGATCTGGGTGAATTCTCTTTTCTGAACGTGGACTGATTCCTTGACCGGGTTCGTTGGCGGTAGGCTATATATATGACAACATTTCTATTGTTTTTACACATAAAAAACAAGGGAGACAACGAGAACTACCCTATTTTCTTCAACAGCAGCTTATACACATGTAAGAATTTCTTCTACAACTTCAACATATTATTCTCTGTTCTTTAGATCCAATCTCTGTGAGTTCATGTAACTTTTAGATATAAACATTTAACATGCAATCTTGACATGTTTATAAATCTGGATCAAAACCCGTACCTGTTAAGAATCTAATTCTTACCTGATTAATCCTGTTATTGCATGTACACTTGATCTGTTGTTCAGTTCTTATATGCCTATTTCTGTTCCTCTCTCTCATTCCCTTTTTATTTTCATAGCGTAGGCTACCTTCGATTCTAAGCCGATACCGCTGAAATATGTGTACGAACGAAATAGGGTTAAATTGGGAATGATAATTTAGGGAATAACTTGTTCTATGAATCATGACCGTGATTTAGGGGCATAAGTTATATTGTGAAATATAACTAACATTTGGGGCATATCTTAGGCTGTGAATTATGACTTGTGGTTTGGGGCATATAAATCTGTAGGCTTAATTTAAAGATTAAGTGAAACATGTAAATGAAACTGTAAGTAACCTGTGAAATATGTTGGGGGTTATGCATAGCTAGTAACCTGTAATACTTAACATGTTTAATCTGTGGGATTATATACATATAAACCTATTAATTTGTGGCTTGTTTAATCTGTAGGTGGGGTTAAATAAACATGTTGAATCTGTGGGGTTAAGTAAATCTGTGGGGGGGAGGGGGGATATAAGAACCCGTCAAACTTAATTTGTTTGAGCTGTTGGGGTTATGCGGGCTTGTTAATCTGTTGGGCATATCGTGCCAAAATCCTAGTTAGTTGGGGATGGAAGCCTAAGGGGTGGCTTGTGTCATCTGTTATGTGGGGCCCATGTCTGTCAGTAACCCATTCTGATATTAAAAGGGGGACCCCGCACTAGGTAGGGGTCTGGGCACGCTAACTGAACTGATTATAGAGGTTCATTTGGGGAGAGGTGTTCTGATGGCACATTCCAACGGAGTCACGTGCATGCATGGGTCCGGCTTGCTTGGGAAAATAAGCCGCCGTAACACCTGTAAATAGGCCTGTGTCCTTCTGGTGGTTGCCACTTTAGGAAGTAATACACCCTACTGTGGGGCCGACATGGGATATTTACGTGGTAGGGAGTCGATCGTTGGGGGTAGTAATTAGGGTACATCTAGTCCTATTTAGGTACCTGTTATTCCTGGTTGGTGTAACACCCGTTATTTCTGTTTAAGTACCTATTATTCCTGTTTGGGGTAAAACCCGTTACTTGTAGTACACCTAAGTATACCATTATATTTCTGTTGGGATCATTCTGTTTCTGTTAAGTAATTGGAAAACACTTAATCCGGTATACTAGTATTAGTGCAGAGAAAGGTATTCGAGAAGCATAATCTACTCTGTTTATTCTTGTTATCCTGTTCAGTCTGTTCATACATCTTATATGATACTGTTATCTCTCATCCAGTTTATATGTCTGTCATGATACTTTTACTTATTTATATGTTAAAAGTCACTAGACTCGCCATACTTTATGTGTGACCCATTTTGTTTTATTTTCTCTCTCTTCCTTTCTCCCACCAAGTTCTCAGGTTGGGAACGCTCAGGCTTGATTAGGACTCTCTCTTATGTTTCTGCTTGGATTTGCATTTAAATTTGCTTTGCTGTATCGCTTTGACTACTTGTCTACTTGTTTATGGCTACTTATTGGGACTATGACTTTTTTACTTTGATGGTTTTTAGCGCAAGATCGATGTTTTTATTTGATGTATTATATTCCAGTATTTCAGTCTGATGTTGTAACTGGATTTTGAGACCACGATGTTTTCTACTGGAAAAATAAAGTTTTAAATTTCCGCTGTTATTTTAAATATCTGTCTAATGGGATTTTATTCTATTACCCATAATGCTTCAAGGAAATTAATGCATTCTGTTAAAGAGTGACACTAATGGACGTGGGGTGTCACAATTTTCCTAGATCGAGGAAAGGCAATACTAGTATTTGGGTTATAGTAGACAGGCTTACTAAGAGCGCTCATTTCATTCCTGTTAAGAGTAAGAGAACGACAACATTGTTGGCATCAATTTATCTTCGTGAGATATTCCGTCTATATGGAGTACCTTCTAGCATAGTGAGTGATCGTGATCCCATCATTAATAGTGAGTTCTAGAAGAGCCTACAAGAGGTATTAGGTACACAGTTATGTTTAAGCACCGCATATCGCCCTTAGACCGATGGGCAGACTGAGAGGGTGAATAGAATCTTGAGGATCTTTGAGGCTGTGTATCCTATAATTCGGTGGGACATGGAAGGAGCATCTTCCCTTGGTTAAGTTCGCCTACAACAACAGTTATCAGGCTAGTAAAGGCATGACACCCTTCGAGGCATTGTATGGACGACCTTGCAGATCACCGACTTATTGGTGGAAATCTACAAATAGGCTTCTACTTAGTCCTGAGATGATTAAAGAAACTTCAGAAAAGACTGATCTTATCCGCAAACGCGTGAGGACATCTCAGGACAGGAAGAAGTCCTACGCAGATAGGAGAAGGATTGATATTGAGTTTGAAGTTGGAGACATGCTTTTCATCAAAGTATCACCTTTGAGGAATGTGGTTCGCTTCGAATCTGTAGGGAAATTGGTGCCAAGGTTCGTAGGGCCATTTCTTGTAGTGGAAAGGATAGGTCAAATGGCCTATAGGGTGAAGCTGTGCAGTTAAAGCGCTCAGCATATCCAATGCGGTGGAGGCGCAAAAAGTTGTTGCGGGGATAAAGCGAGGAAATAGCAGGATATAGCGGACGAGTCTAAAATAGCATATAAAACTCGTATTTAATGCTTTTACATATATATAAATGATAAATAAATGGAAAATTGACATGCATTAATTGTAATGATTAGTTTGCAGCATAGTAAACTTTTAACTTAGAAACTGTACCTAGATACCGAGCAGCATAGTAAACTTTTATTTAGTTTGACTAAATTTAATGGAATATTATATTATTTTATATTCTGAAAAATATATGTTGAAAAATTATGTTTAAAAATAAATTTATAATATAGAAATTTCATTTTTAATTCATTTCTCTTACATAAGATATAACGGAATATAGCTGAAATAATGGGATATATCGGGAATATCGGAATATAGCGGGGCTTAAAGCGAAAAGGCTATTTTTGAGGCTATTTGGAAATAGCGTAGGGTTAGAAACCTGCTACACTATATAGTGGGGATATGGCAGGGTAATAGCGGGGCATAAACTGCACAGGGGTGAAGCTACCGAAGAGATTTGCAGGTGTTCATGATGTTTTCTACATTTCTCATTTGCGAAAATGTCTGCATGATACAGTAGAGATAGTTGAGCCGAGCATGCTTGAAGACTTAGAGGTAGAAAGGGAGATGATGGTTAGACGAGTCCCTACCCGTATTCTTGGTTCATAGGTTAAGAAGCTATGCAACAGAGAGGTTAAGTTGATGAAAGCTCAATGGGGAGAAGACCACAAGGATTCAACTTGGGAAACTGAAGACAAGATTCGCGTTTCATACCCTTTTCTTTTCATGGGTATGTTCTTAATATCTCTTTTCAAGCTTTTATTCGTACTTTCTTCTGTCATTTGAGTATATCCTATCGATCAAATCTTCAACCTTTAGGTAGGAAACCAATGGTTGTAAACATGTATTTGATACATGTTATGTTTGATGGATGCAAGCGGAATCAAGTGTTTGCTAGTGGTTGCTCGTGGATGCATATACACACATTAGGCACTAGGTCAGCTCAAAATACTCTCATACTGCATATGGATGTATGTGCGCTTTTTTTTCCTTTTAATGGATGGAAGTGGATGTATCATCATATGGATGTTGCATTTGGATGGATGATTGTGCACACATATAGAATTTATATGATATACTAGGACTATTTGCATACATGTTGGATTTATGGCACTAACATACATTGCATTAAGGAGGTCGACTGAATTAGTAGACCTCCTGATTTTTCGCATTAGTATATGGATATGCACACACTCCTTTGCACATACTCATATAAGCATTAGAAATCACTTAAGGATAATGGATGCCTGTGATTAGTGGATGAGTAGATGGTTGATGGATGTTAGGGTAAACATTCTTCTTAACCTAGAGATTTCGGGGATGAAATTCTTTAAGTAGGGGAGAATGTAACACCCCATAACTTTAAAAGACAATATAACGATAAACTAAGGAATACTTAATTAAATATTGGTAATTAAGTAAAACGGACTGTACCATTGCGTTCGCCTCGGAATTATGGTTAAGATAGACTCTGAGCTTACGTAAAACAGACACTGTATGAAAAAGATATGAAGGTTAGAAGTTTGTATACATATAAGAGTCTTATGTATAAATAAATTCAAAAAAGTTTGAAAAATTAAGTGGGAGAGGTAGGTCAGATCCAGACCGAATGGAACGACCTATGCCTGGGTTGGGTCGACCCATGGTCAGATGCGTCGACCCACGGGTCCACCCACCCGTGATCTGGCAGGGTGTAGTTCTCTATTTATGGACATATTTTTGGCTGGGCTCGTTGGCAATAGGCCATATATAGGACAACATTTCTATTGTTTTTGTACACTTAAAACAATGGAGATAATGAGATGTTGCCCCAGCTTGGATTGAATCAAACTATCTTCTTCAATAACAGCCTATATTCATACAAGAATCCCTTCTGCAACATCAGCCTATATTCATGTTACTTTTAGATATAAAAATTTAATAGTAACCCTGACATATTTAAAAAGCTGGATCAAAATCTATACCTGTTAAGAATTCGTTTCACACCTAAATAGTTCTGCTATTACATGTATTCTTCTGTACACCTGATCTGCTATTCAATTCTTATATGCCTATTTCTGCTATCATATGCCTATTTCTGTTATCATATGCCCATTATGTTATTATGCCTATTTCTGTTCTTTTATCTATCTCATTCCCCTTTTATTTTTATAGCCTAGGCTACCTTTGAGCCTAAGCCAATATCGCCGAAATATGCATACAAATGAAACTGGGATAAATTGGGAACGATAAATTGGGGTATATCTTGTACTTTGAACCATGACTGGAATTTGGGGGAATAACCTATACTGTGAATTATGACTTCATATTTGGAGTATATAAAACCTGTAGGCTTAATTTATAGATTAAGCGAAACATGTAATGAAACTGTAAACAACTTGTGAAACCCATTTAACCTGTTGTGGTTAAGTAGACTTGTTTAATCTGTTAGGGTTAAATAAACCTGTTAATCTGTGGGGATTAGGAAAATTTATTAATCTACAGGATTAACCTCTTAAAAATCCTAGTTGATTAGGGGACACAAGTTAGGGTTTGACTTGTGTCATTTGTTGTGTGGAACCCAGATCAGTCAGTAACCCATTTTGGTATAAAATGGGGACCCCCCACTTGGTAGGGGTCAGGGCACGCACACTGAACTGATTATAACATGTTCATCTGAAAGGGGGTGTATACGGGCATGTTCCAATGGAGTCATGTGTGTGCATGAGTCTGGCCTTTAGGGGGAAAATAAGCCATTGTAGCACTAGTAAATAGGTCTGTTGTCCTTCTGTTGGTTACCACTTTAGGAAGTTATACACCCTACTGTAGGACCGACATAGGGTATTTACAAGTAAGGGAGCCGATTGTTTGGGGGTAGTAATTAAGTACATCTAGTTCTGTCTATTTCTGTTGAGGTACCTGTTATTTCTGTTTAGGGTAACATCTGTTATTTTTATTGAGGTGCCTGTTATTTCTTTTTGGGTAAACCCCGTAACTAGAGTACACTGAATCTTACCATTATGTTTCTGTTGGGATCATTCTGTTTCTGTTAAGTAATTGAGGGATACCTAATTCTGTCGCATACCTATTATACTAGTATTGGTGTAGAGAAAAGTATTTGAGAAGCATAATCCACTCTATTTATTCTGCTTATCCTGTTCAGCCTGTTTATACCTGTTAAATAATACAATTATCTCTCGTCCAGCTTATATGCCTGTCATGATACTTTTACTTCTTTATATGCTAAAAGTCATTGGACTCGCCAAACTTTATATCTGACCCATTTTATTTCCTTTTCCCTCTCTTCCTCCCTCCTCCCACCCCCCCTCCGCAGGTTCTCAAGGTGGGAATGCTCAGGGTTGATTAGGACTCTTTCTTCTGTTTCTTCTTGGATTCGGATCTACTTCGATGTATCGCTTTGGCTACTTATCTACCTTATTATGGCTATTACTGGGGATTATGATTTTACGTTTCTGTACTCTGATGGTTTTTAGCGCAAGGTAGATTTTTTTTTTTGATGTACTTGGTTTTCAATATTTTAGACTGATGTTGTAACTGGTTTTGAGACTATGAAGTTTTTCTACTAAATAATAAAGTGTTAAATTTCCGCTACTATTTTTTATCTGTCTTGTGATGTTTTGTTCTTATTTACCTATAACACTTCATAAAACTTAATGCATCCTGATAAAGAGTGACATTAACGGGCATGGGTTGTCACAAAGTACTTCCCAGTTTTCCTAGAAAACGTCGCTATAGTTTGGTTTTCTCGACTTCCAACTCGATCCATCTCTACCTTCGACTAGCTTGCTTCTGAAATAGTGAAGTCATTCAGAATGCATGTCTCAAAGCCGAAGGATACTCTTACTATTCCTCTACCAAGGCACGGGGGAGACTCTCGAAAGTAACCTCGAACGCTTCAACAATATCCTTGCTGAGGTTGACGATCCAGAGCCATACACAGTCTGTAATGACCCGGATTTTTGGTCAGTTTAATGGATCCAAGGCCTTCATTTTTCACTTCTGGAAACTGAAATCACTTCGAATCTCTCCTCTTCTTTTATAATCCCCAAATGCAAATCAATTTAAAGAAGAAAAAAAGAAATGCAGACAATATTGGAAACTCCACAAATTAATTCGAATATGGATTTTATTAACTCGTATAGACGAAATTTTAAACCTGGCATCCTTAAAACTTTGTGCGATCGATTTTGGGTTCAATCGATTTGGGCCAGCAACTTAGGGCTTATGCGAGTTGAGGCAAGTATGGAGTTTGTGGGTTTCAACTTTGGTTTTGAGCTTCGAGGTAGAGAAGGAAGGCACTGCAGTAGGTTTGAGGAGTATCGACGTCATTTTTGTGTGGTGCTAAGATGTCGTGAATGACAGGCGATGGGGTTCTGGGGTGTGGACGAGGGCGTTGCGAGGTTGAAGGGGGTACGACATTGATTGTCGCTACTGTTAGGGTGTCGAAGTTGAATTTTTGCAGGAGGGTCTTCGCGTGTTGACTAGTGATGTACAGGGAGGGAGATTGATTCTTGTGTTGTGTTCGTTTGGTTGTTCGACGGCAAGTGTGAGGCTACCATTGTTACTGGGAAGGCTGATGACGAATAAGTGGATTTGACCGTGATTTTGTACTAAAGGGGAATGTGCTGTGTTTCAATTTACTAAGGGTGACCGTGCTTTTCACTAGAGAAAATGATTTGAACATTAGGTAATATTTATTTCCTATTAAAGTTAATGATAATTTGGTTCATACGAATTCATTTACAAAATTATGAAATCTATAATTATTTCCAACGATGTTAGGTTTGAGTGAACCAAATTACGCTGGAATTGTATGGACTATGCATACAAGTTGAATTTAATCAGAAAATTAATCGTTGTTCAACAAAAGAAAATCACGGTGAGTAAATCTCACTCATATTTTTATTTAGAATTATTTAATTGGTTAAAAATAATTGTTCGTTGGTTGTTTGAATGCACTGAAAATTTATAGTGGTTATCAAATATAAATTAGTTATTTAGGATTGGTTTTTGTGGTTATTATATATATATATATATATATATATTGGTGATTGGAGTTCCCGCAGTACCATTAGCGGATGCCCGCAGTATCATTAGCGGATGGCCCTATATGCCCCCACAATATGATAGTGGATGGTCTTCTATATAGAGATATCTTGTCTCAAAGTAGGATGAGTATTATTTATGTTGGCTAACGTCTATGGATGCAGGAAAACAGGTTGGAGGGATCCAACTAGATTCCTCAAAATTTATTATTGTTTGTTTTCACATATATATTATAATATATGATGTGTTGATTGATAATTGGGTGGTTTGATTGTTTAAATATCACTAGGCCCAAAATGTTGGTTTTTTAAAAATACCGTGAAAAGGATATTTCTAGATTTAAAATGGAAAATCTATTTTTCAAAAATAGAATTTGAATTTCGAATGGGCTATAAAGATATTAACTTGTTTTGAATAAATAAAACAAGTATTGAATTTATAAACGATGTTTATAAATTAAATAATATAGGAAATTGAAGTGGTGAATTTATAAACGACGTTTATAAATTAAATAACGTCGGAAATTGAAGTAAAATTATAAACAGTGTTTATAAATAAAATGGAATGATTTTTATTGGATAATCAGGGAATTGAAACGAATTTATAAACGGTGTTTATAAATGAAGTGGAAAATTATCATTTGATAATTTGAATATTTAAATTCAAATTTGAATTTAAAAATAGAAATGGCGAATCGTTCTAAATAACTAAAGGATGAAATTTATTTTGATGTTCAGAATATAAATTGAACTAAAATAAATCCGTAAGTATTTATGATTTGAATTCAATTAGATCGAATTTATTTCAATAAAATTTGTCTAGAAATTTTTTTAGGATTATACTAAATAGAAGTTAAATTTAATATTAAAAATAGATTCTATGTTATATATAGATAAGTTGAAATAAATAGAATATTCCAAAATAAGATTTTGGTTTTTAAATAGATTTCGGAAAGGGAACTTGTTTGAATTTATAAAACAAGTAAATTTATAAATGATGTTTATAAATATAGTGAATTAATTATCTTGAGATAATTTGGAACTTTAAATTCAAGTATGAATTTAAAAATAGTATTTGAAATCATTTCGAAAAGGGAAAGACGGTTTTTAACCTAGATATTGGAATATAAAAGGAATTGAGTTTCAAAACATATTTTGAAATGAAACTTGTTTTAATATCTAATAAAAGGAAGTTGGATTTATAAACGATGGTTATAAATCTAGTAAAATAAATTATCATTAGATAATTTAGACATTTAAATTCAAGTATGAATTTAAAAAGTGAATTGGAAAACAGCTTGAAATAGAACGATAAATTTTATTCTGGAATTCGGAATATAAACTGAAGTGAGAAAAATCCAACGGATTTGTAATTAGAATTCGATTAGGTCGAATTTTATAAATAAATTTATTTATAAAAGAATTGGAATTTAGTATAGAGGATGGAGTAAATAAATTTATAACCAAGTAGTGAAATAATAGACAATTTAGGATAATCGGAAATATTAGGTTGAATTGGGAAAATTAGTTTAATGTATACATTAAAATATATTAGATTAGAGTTGAAAATTTATTTATAAACGAAGTTTAAACGTTTATATTTAAACATAATTAAAACGAACTCGCTGCAGCACGGTAGTTCGTAATTTGGCATTTCGAACTTCAATTGAGTGTATAAAATTCAATTTAAGTCAGAATTCTTTGAAACAAGAATCGTCAGGACCGATTTGATAATAGTTTCTAATGGAAGAGAAAATTTTGGATTTCATCTTATAAATTTTGTCAAATTCAAATTTTCAGAAAAGTAGCACCATAACCATTATAAAACCATAACAGTTTATTAATTAAAACCGAAGTAATTAAAGCTAATAAAATATGGATTTCTAATTTAAAAATCCAAATTTGAAATGTAAAATTAATACGAACTCAAGTTGTGTAAATGAAATGATTTTTGAAACAAAAATTATATTTGTAATTATGGAATATAATTAACTAATTTGAAGAATAATTATGAATCGAAATTGGGCCTTGGATAAGTGAATGGGTATTATGAATTTATATTCGAAATCAAAAATGGAACTCGAGTTGAAAATGGAATTAGAAGTTTTCTGGGAAAATGAAAATGGAATCAAATATGGAACTCGAGTCGAAACCAAATATATAACCTAGAGAGGCGAGTTGAGGTTTGAACTATTAACCGGTACAAAGGAGGTGCTGGCGAAATTTTTTGGGAATTTTAGGAGTTAGAATATTTTTAAGAAAATTTGATAACTAGAAATCAATATATTGATATATATATATAGAATTCGATAAGAAAACGAACTTAAAATATAATATTATAAACAAAGAGGAAATCTATAATTAAATCTGGTAAAAATAGAAAGAGAAACGTATACACGTTTTAAAAACAAGTAATTGATTTATGTGATGTTGATTATTCGAGATAAGTACTCTTGTCTGTTTGAAGTTAACAATGTTATTCAGTCAAGGTCTAAGAGATATTTACACCCCAACTTGATTGATTTCATTATTAACTAATAAATAGCAAGATTCAGGCTCGAAGATAAATGTTTTGAATAAGGTTTAGTTGAATGCAGTATTTTAAGTTGTTATAACAATGTTTTACACAACATTCATTTTAACCCAAATAATTGGAATTTTGGAAATATAATAACAAATATTTCCTAAGTATAGAAATGAACGGTCGTGAAAGGGAGAAGTACTTGGAATGTTTTCCAATTATTAATAAGAAATATTTTCTAAGTATAGAAAATAAAAGAAGGCAATATATGGAAATGTTTTCCAAATAGCGTAAGAGGCCAAGATGATTATTGAAAATATTTGGTTAACAAATATTAATATGGAAATGGGAAAGTAATTTAATTAATAAATATTAATCAAGAGGCCCAGTGATTGTTTGATGCTTTGGGTTATTGTTTGTTTTACTTCGATAGTTAAATAACCGACTATCAAAGTATTTACCAATATTGTGTCAATATGGAGAGACCGGTTGGATTATTATCCGAGAACCACTCTGTGTTGGCAGTAGCGTTGTGAATCAGATTATATGAAGATAATCGAAGACGGAGTAAAGTTCAAGGGCTTTTTCTGTTAATCCTAGGTAGATATTTTCCTATGATGATTAATGGAAATTGTGCCTTTGGTTTCTTTTAGTCCCAGAACGAAGTTGTTTGGACAAATGCCTGACAGAGTAATTCCAATGATCGCATATGTTGGTCTGTATAAATATATATGGTGGCGGAGAATTTATTCTCTTAGCATAATATCCATATTATATTTGTGCAAATCGATTAATGGTTAACGGAACTGATAATGTGGCATCCAATGTGATTGTATTATAAATGAAAAGTAAATAAGCGTAGCCTCAGGCCTCAACAAATGGAAAATGACAAAAATTGGGCAGGTGACATGGCTAAGTGGGTAGCTCCCAATTATGGTGTATTATCACCTATCTATAGAAATTCATTTCATTCTTTATTCTATTCGATGCTGTTTCATTTGGGAAAACCGTTGTTGATCCCAACCGCTGGTGATATACATTCGATACACTCAAGCGAAATGAGTGGTCGATCATGTGTGGCCGGGTTATAAGAAGTTCTTGTTGGACCCAGTGTATTCCCCTCTAGAGATACACTATCGGAAGGTGGTTCCATACCTTGTCATAGTTAGAAATTCATTACCCAATAAGTTCTCGCGGTTTTGATTGTATATTAAATATATGTGGAGCATGAGATGCAAACATTCCACTAGACTGTTATTTATTTGGTTTAGACACTACTATAATATCAAAAGAGTTTTGATATAAAGATTATCGTTTCTTTCAAAAGGATTTTGAAAGTTAAATCAAGTATTTTGGATTCTTATAAGGGAAAAACCCGTTCTGTGTTATACGGCGTGGTCTTATGAGATATCGTTTTAGTTTCTCAAACTGCTTTAAATTGTTTACTCATATAGGTCCATGACTGACCCAGAGTTTATTTTGTTTTTGTTTTCCCTAAACTCTTGGGTGCCCAAATTTTTACGGGCCATCAAGTAGTTCAGGATTTTACAGATTTATCTGGTGGAGTAGGAGGTTTCAGTGTTAGATATTTACTGTTTATATTCCGATGTGTTGTATTTTGTACTTTGATGATGATATGTATATGTATATACATAGAATTTTGTATTTCGAAAGTTGTTTTATATAATATAAATTATTCCGATGCGATGTGAGGTTCTGTGTTTTTTATGTTCTTCTTCTATCCTTTTCTTCTTATTTCATAATGATTCACATTTCTGTGTATTTGGATTGGACGTGTGGTGTATTTAGTTAACTCAGATAGTACGAAAATTCAGGCTTCTACAGTTGGTATCAAAGCTTAGGTTGAGCGAACACCTAGGCTTTGGTGGGGTTGTACTCATTAGAGATAGGGTCAGTAGTAGTACCTTAGAATGAGCTGAGTGTATATATACAAGAGCGCGCATTCGTTAATTGATATAAAAATTTGTTTTATATTGTGTTGGCTAGTCTATTGAGTGGTTTAAGGATTCTGATCGAATCGAGGGATGCCACGAAGTCGATAGGAATTTCTAAACACTTAAACAAAGAAATTTGACACAATATTGTTTTTAAGTGGGTAAATGAAATAATTTTCCTCAAAAATTCTATTTTGATATAGAAAGGAATAATTTTCTAGAATTAGTATAATATATGGATGTGTTGTTTGTTATTACAATCAAATAAGATTATAAAATTGAAACGGTTATATACAACTTAATATAATTTGTATGTGAATGAAATATACAAATAAGATGAACTGGAATTGGATTCAGAATTATGAATTAAAATCCTGGGTGTTTGGAAAAATGTTTTCTAAAGTATATTAAAGTAATATAGTCTTGTTTTGGAAGGATTTTGAATAAAAATCATTTTGAATGCATTTTGAAAGTGATAAAGCACTAAACTCACTTCAGTAGCTGGGAAATAATTCTGATGATGACTGTAGCATCATCAGTATTCATTTTCGAGTTTCTAAGTGATGGATTGAAATCTTAGAAAGCTTTTGATGGAAATTTGTTTGAAGAAAACAAGTTGTTTTGGAAATTCAAATGTTTTGAATTTGAGATGGAAATAAATATATGTATATATTTGTGAGATTTCAAAAGGATTTGAAATAAAAACCCGGTAGTTTGAATTCTAGAATTTAAATTTAACTTAAGCAAGTTAAATGGATCAAAATGAATAAATTGATTAGAATCAATGTGAATCAATTTGAATGGAATATGAATACATGGGGTGTAAATCATCCAGGTAAGATGAATATAAGTTTATGTGATGATCATTATGAATAAAAACCAAAAGTTTTGGTAGAACTAAAATTTGTTGAAATATGAGAGTTGAGTTTGAACATAAGTGAGTTTTTGAAAAAAATAATGTGTTTGTAGCATTTTTCCTACCTTAGTAATTTCGGGGACGAAATTCTTTTAGGAGGGGAAGAATGTAACGACCCCGATTTTTGGTTGGTTAATTTTAAATATTTAATATGAATTTAAATATTGATTTAATAATATAAATGGATTTTTATATTAAGTTATCGATTTAATTTCAAATATATATATAATTATCGTAATATGGCAATCTGAAATAATTAGAAGATAAAAAAAATACTGAATCAAAAACAGTTCAGATGATCAATACAAAATTTTGTTTGAATTGGATAATAATATTAATTTATTATCAAGGAATTTATTTGTTTTAAATTTAATTTATATCGATTTAAATTAACATCTACTCCATATGATCAAATGGAACTTCGAAACCAGCCCCAGTGTGTTCAGAATAGTGATATAACCCTAAAAATGTCGGTTGTTGCGTTCAGAAAGGGGTTCGGAATTACCGGGTATTTTAAATAAATTGTACCAGTTCAAACTAAAATAAAATAAAATAAAATGTATTATTAAAAATAAATAAATTCCTTCCTAAATAATAAGGACACTGCGAACCTATCTGAAGCTACTCCCTCTCCTTTCACTTCACATACGAATGGTCTCCTTCCTTCATTACTAAGTAAAGCACGATTTAACAGCATCGTACTTTTTTTTCCTTATTCCGTCTATATAATGGATCCAAGGCCTTCATTTTTCACTTCTAGAAACTGAAATCACTTTGAGTCTCTCCTCTTCTTTTATAATCCCCAAACGCAAATCAATTTAAAGAAAAAAAAAGAAATGCAGACAATATTGGAAACCCCACAAATTAATTCGAATATGGATTTCATCAACTCGTATAGATGAGATTTTCAACCCGGCATCCTTAAAACTTTGTGTGATCGATTTAGTGTTCAATCGATTTGGACCAACGACTGAGGGCTTACGCGAGTTGAGGCTAGTATGGAGTTTGTGGGTTTCGACTTTGGTTTTGAGCTTCGAGGTAGAGAAGGAAGGCACTACAGTAGGTTTGAGGAGTATCGACGTCATTTTTGTGTGGTGCTAAGATTTCGTGGATGACAGGGCGATGGTGTTCTGGGGTGTGGACGAGGGCGCTGCGAAATTGAAGGGGGTACGACATTGATTATCGCTACTGTTACTGTGTCGAAGTCGAATTTTTGCAGGAGAGTGTTCGCATGTTGACTGGTAATGTACAGGGAGGGAGATCGATTTTTGTGTTGGTTTAGTTGTTCGACAACAAGTGTGAGGCCACCATTGTTACTGGGAAGGTTGATGGTGGATAAGTGGATTTTGACCGTGATTTTGCACTAAAGGGTAATGTGTTGTGTTTCGATTTACTAAGGGTGACCATGCTTTTCACTGGAGAAGATGATTTGGATATTAGGTAATATTTATTTCCTATTAAAGTTAATGATAATTTGGTTCATACGAATTCATTTACAAAACTATGAAATCTATAAATATTTACTATATTAGGTTTGAGTGAACCAAATTATGCTGGAATTGTATGGACTACGCATACAAGTTGAATTTAATCAGAAAATTAATCATTGTTTTGACAAAAGAAAATCACAGTGAGTAAATCTCACTCATATTTTTATGTAAAATTATTTTATTGGTTAAAAATAATTGTTCGTTGGTTGCTTGCATGCACTGAAATATTATTGTGGTTATTTAATATATATTAGTTATTTAGGATTGGTGTTTTTGGTTATTATATATATTGGTGAATGGATAGTTCCCATAGTACCATTAGTAGATGCCCGTAGTATCATTAGCGGATTACCCTATATGCCCCCACAATATGATAGTAGATGACCATCTATACCGCGATATCCTGCCTCGAAGCAGGATGGCTATTATTTATGTTGGCTAACGTCTGTGGATGCAGGAAAACAGGTTGGAGGGATCCCACTGGATTCCTCAAAATTTATTATTGTTTGTTTTCACATATATATTATCATATATGATGTGTTAATTGATAATTAGGTGGTTTGATTGTTTAAATATCACCGGGCCCAAAATGTTGATTCATAAAAATACCATGAAAAGGATATTTCGAAATTTAAAATGGAAAATCTATTTTTTCAAAAACAGAATTTGAATTTCGAATGGGTTATAAAGATATTAACTTGTTTTGAATAAACAAAACATGTACTGAATTTATAAATGATGTTTATAAATTAAATAATATAGGAAACTGAAGTGGTGAATTTATAAATGATGTTTATAAATTAAATAATGCAGGAAACTGAAGTAAATTTATAAACGGTGTTTATAAATAAAATGGAATGATTTTCATTGGATAATCAGGGAATTGAAATGAATTTATAAACGGTGTTTATAAATGAAGTGGAAAAAATATCATTTGATAATTTGAATATTTAAATTCAAATGTGAATTTAAAAATAGAAATGGAAAATTGTTTTAAATAACTAAAGGATGAAATTTATTCTGATGTTCAGAATATAAATTGAACAAAAATAAATCCGTAAGATTTATGATTTAATTCGATTAGTTCAAATTTATTTCAATAAAATTTGTCTAGAAAAATATATTAGGATTATACTAAATAGAAGTTAAATTTAATATTAAAAATAGATTCTATGTTATATATAGATAAGTTAAAATAAACAGAATATTCCAAAATAAGATTTTGGTTTTTAAATAGATTTCGAAAAGCAAACTTGTTTAAATTTATTGCAACACCATGTTATTCCAAAACATGACATAAGAGATAATTAAAGAACAATTAATTTTTAAAAGAAGAACTAGATGAAACCGGTTACGCCATTGTCTTCGTCTCAGAATTCTGCTTGAGATAGATTTCGAGTTTACGTAAAACGGATGTCGTATGAAGAAGTTATGGACGAAAGAAGTTGAGCAGAAAAATCAGAAAGCAGGCTGGGATAACTGGCGCACTTGTGAAGTGCGCCAAAGCAAAAATGCACTTGCGCACTTGGGAAGTGTGCCCATGCCGATGCTGATTCTGCACAGAATTCTGGAGAGTTCTGTGATGACATGTCTTGCTGGGATTGGCTGGATGACGTGTCTTTTGAGCTGTGTGGTTCTGATGGTCTCTAACCTAATCTAAAGGCCCTAATTAACTCACTACACCTATATAAACACACCTAGACCTAAACCTAATTTCACTACTCTAATTCATGGCGCCTCCATGCTGCTCAAACCTAAATTAGCCTAGCCTTTCTTCTCCAACCAAAATCAGAGTAGAGATTTAGAGATTGTTCTTCTTCAACAATCAAATTAGAAGATCATTCAAGATTAGAATTGCTACAACAATGCCTATTTCTCTTCCCTAATCCCATCTCTGTGAGTCCATTGACTATTTTTAGATTTAAATAATAAAAGTAATTCTGACATGTTGTGAATTGGATTTGGGAATTATACATGATAATAAGACTTAATCTCATCAATTCTATCTTAGCCTATACATCAGATTCATGATTCTTATATGCCCATGTTGATATTATCATCGGTTTTATCATATCTTTATGATCAGTTCATACTTATGCCTATTTTATTGTTATTATTATGCATGTTCTTTATCTTATCTGTTCCTCCTTCCCTTTTTGGTTTTTATAGCCGGGCTACTTCGAGCCTAGGCCAAATCTCATAGAGATGAACGTACGAACAGTAATTTAGGGAACATTGGGAAATTTGGCATAATATACGTTGGGTTGATTTGGGCATGACAAATCTTAAATTTGGCATAATATATGTCAATTGTTGGGCATGATATGAAATTGGGAATTTTGGGTAATTGACATAATTAGCCTAAAATTGGCATAAATTGCAAATGAATAAAATGGCTAAGATAAGCATGCTGAGGCACGAGGTTAGACTTTGTTTGCGGTAGAAGCCTGCAAGGAACCAACCGACCTAACCAGCAACCGCAAACGGTCAGTCTAATGTGAGAGGTCGTAGACATAACTAAAAGATGCTTAGACATGAGGTTAAGTCTGGCTTGTGGTAGAAGTCTGCCCGGAACCGCCCGGCACATCCAGCGGCCACAAGCCATCGACTTAATGTGAGAGGTATGTGCATTAATAACTAATTAATGCTGATCAAAGATGAATATGATACCTAAAACATGTTAAGTGGGTGGGGTTAAGTTAACCTGTGTGAGATGACAACTTAACCAATAATACATGAACAAAGTGGATAGGGTTAAGGTAAGCTTAACCAATAATACATATTAATTTGATAAGTGGATGGGGTTAAGTCAACTGGACGGATAGACAACACTTAACCAATATTAGTCGGGTTAGGATAAACCCCGGGGAAAAACCTAGTACCGGTAGGGACCCTTTTCAGACAGTAACCCACATAGAGGTATTAGGAACCCTGAGCTAGGCAGGGTTGGGGCACGCTTACTAGGCTAAATATAAGCGATCAAATAAGAGCGAGGGTGTAGCAGTGCAGGTTCCGACGGGTTCGTTAAGCATGCACAAGGTGTTCCCGGCATTGGAAGATTTAGCCACTGTACATCAGTAGGTATAAAGCTGTGCAATAAAGGGTTGCCACTTAGGGAGTGATACACCCTAAGCTGGGGCCCGCACAGGTATCTACAAGTTAGGGAGCCGGTCGATTAGGGTAGTGTGGGGACATCTAGTATCTATTATGGGCAAGTAGGCTGTCAAGGATTGTATGTGGTGGATTCCTCTTATTAGATGTTACGCCTGAGGGCTACCAATTACGAGGTTGGGATCAGTTCGATAAGAATTACTAGTAGGTGGTGCAGAGAATTAAATTAAGTAAGAAATCTGAGAAGCGCACTAGATATTCCTTTATACTCATCCTGCTACCCTGCTTTACCTTATGTCATGGTTATATCTTTCATCTAGTTTATTCATGTCATATTGCTTTACTTATTTTTATGCTAAAAGTAGCTGGACTCGCCAGGCTTTATGTCTGACCTTTTTGTTTTCGCCTCTTTTTCCTCCATCCCCCCTCCGCCCCCAAAGGTTCTCAGGGAGGAAATACTGAAGCTTGACTTGGATTTCTTTCTTCTTGAAGCGCTTGGAAGTGTGGAGAGTAATGCTCAGCTTTATCTCTTTTTCGTTATGGCTATTTGGAGTGGGATTGTAGTTATGTTTTTACGTACTCAAATAATAACCAAGTTCAAGATGGATATTTGTGTACTTGGTTTTAATATGATGTTGTAATCAGACATGTTTTGCTTTTCCACTGCAATAGATGAATTCTGAATTTTGAAGTACCATTATATATATATATATCTTGTGATATTTTGTTCTATACACTTGTAATGCTCCATGGAAGTTAATGCATTCCCTTAGTGAGTGACATTAATGGACGTGGGGTGTTACATTTATAAAACAAGTAAATTTATAAATGATGTTTATAAATACAGTGAATTAATTATCATGAGATAATTTGGAATTTTAAATTCAAGTATGAATTTAAAATAAGTATTTGAAATCATTTCGAAAAGGGAAAGACGGTTTTTATCCCGGAAATTGGAATATAAAAGGAATTGAGTTTCAAACCAGATTTTGAAATGAAACTTGTTTTAATATATAAACAAGGAAGTTGGATTTACAAACGGTGGTTATAAGTCTAGTAAAATAAGTTAGCATTAGATAATTTAGATGTTTAATTTCAAGTATGAATTTAAAAAGTGAATTGGAAAACGGTTTGAAATAGAACGATAAGTTTTATTCTGGAATTCGGAATATAAACTGAAGTGAGAAAAATCCAACGGATTTATAATTAGAATTCGATTATATCGAATTTTGTAAATAAATTTATTTATAAAGGAATTGGAATTTAGTATAGAAGATGGAGTTATAAATAAATTTATAACCAAGTAATGAAATAACAGACAATTTAGGATAATCGGAAATATTAATTTGAATTTGAGAAAATTAGTTTAATATATGTATTAAAATATATTAGATTAGAGTTGAAATTTATTTATAAACGAAGTTTAAACGTTTATATTTCAATATAATTAAAACGAACTCGCTGCAACGTGGTAGTTCGTAATTTGGCGTTTCGAACTTCAATTGAGTGTATAAAACTCAATTTAAGTCGGAATTCTTTGAAATAAGAACCATCAAGACCGATTTTATAGTAGTTTTCTAATGGAAGAGAAAATTTTGGATTTCTTCTTATAGATTTTGAGTTATGTCAAGTTCAAATTTTTAGAAAAGTAGCGCCATAACCATTATAAAATCATAACGATTTGTTAATTAAAACCAAAGTAATTTAAGTTAATAAAATATGGATTTTTAATTTAAAAATCCAGATTTGAGTTGTAAAATTAATACGAACTCAAGTTGTGCAAATGAAATGATTTTTGAAACAAAAATCATATTTGTAATTATGGAATAGAATTAACTAATTCGAAGAACAATTAGTTAATCGAGTTTTGAATCGAAATGGGGCGTTGAATAAGTGAATGGGTATTATGAATTTATATTCGAAATCGAATATGGAACTTGAGTTGAAAATGGAATTAGATTGAGTTTATAAGTAAACTAAAAATATATTTGAATGTGATATGTTCAAATAAAAAGTGGAATGGGCAAAATAGTTAATTAAAGAATAAATTAGCAAATTGAGTTAAAAATGATTGGATTGAGTTGGAATCAATTGGAAATGGACGTATATGGGTTAGATAGGCTTGGCTTTTTAATTTTCTTTTTGAATGGAAAGGGCCTAGAGAGACAAGTTGAGGTTTGAACTATTGACCGGTACAAAGGAGGTGCTAGCGAAATTTTCCGGGAATTTTAGAAGTTAGAATATTTTTAAGAAAATTTGATAACTAGAAATCAATATATCGATATATATAGAATTCGATAAGAAAACGAACTTAAAATAGAATATTATAAACAAAAAGGAAATCTATAATTAAATATGGTAAAAATAGAAAGAGAAACGTATACACGTTTTAAAAATGAGTAATTGGTTTATGTGATGTTGATTATTCGAGATAAGTATTCTTGTCCGTTTGAAGTTAATAATGTTATTCAATCGAGGTCTGAGAGGTATTTACACCCTAACTTGATTGATTTCATTATTGACCAATAAATAGCAAGATTGAGGCTCGAAGATAAATGTTTTGAATAAGGTTTAGTTGAATGCAGTATTTTAAGTTGTTGTAACAATGTTTTACACAACATTCGTTTTAACCCAGATAAGTAGAATTTTGAAAATATAATAACAAATATTTCCTAAGTATAGAAATGAATGGTCGTGAACGGGAGAATTACTTAGAATGTTTTCCAATTATTAATAAGAAATATTTTCTAAGTATAGAAAATAAAAGAAGGCGATATATGGAAATGTTTTCCAAATAGCGTAAGAGGCCAAGATGATTATTGAAAATATTTGGTTAATGAATATTAATAAGGAAATGGAAAGTGATTTAATTAATAAATATTAATCAAGGGGCCTAGTGATTATTTGATGCTTGGGTGATTGGTTGTTTTTCTTCGATAGTTAAATAACCAACTATCGAAGTATTTACCAATATCGATGTCATTACGAAGAGACCGGTTGTATTATTATCCAAGAACCACTCCGTATTAGCAGTAGCGTTACGAATTAGATTATATGAAGATACTCGAAGACGGAGTAAAGTACAAGGGCTTTTTTCTGTTAATCCTAGGTAGAAATTTGCCTAAGATGGATTAATGGAAATTGTGCCTTCGGTTTCGTTCAGTCCCAGAGCGAAGTTGTATGGACGAATGTCTGACAGAGTATTTCCAATGATCGCATATGTTGGTCTGTATAAATATATATGGTAGCGGAGAATTCATTCTCTTAGTATAATATCCAAATTATAGTTGTGCAAATCGATTAATGGTTAACGGAACTAACAATGTGGCATTCAAAGTGATTGTGCTATTAATGACAAGTAAGTAAGCATAGCCTCAAGCCTCAACAACCGGAAAATGACAAAAATTGGGCAGGCAGCATGGCTAAGTGGGTAGCTCCCAATTAGGGTGTGTTAACACATATCTAGAGAAATTCATTTCTTTCTTTATTCTATCTGATGTTCTCCCATTTGGGAAAACAGTTGTTGAATATACATTCGATCGATACACTCAAGCAAAATGAGTGGCCGGTTTACAAGATGTTCTTGTTGAACCCGGTGTATTCCCCTCTAGAGATACACTACCGGAAGGTGGTTCCATATCTTGTCATAGTTGGAAATTCATTACCCAATAAGTGCTCGCGGTTTTGATTGCATATTAAATACATGTGGAGCGTGAAATGCAAATGTTCCACTAGATTGTTATTTATTTGGTTCAGACACTATTATAGTATCAAAGGTTATCGTTTCTTTCAAAAGGATTTTGAAAGTTAAATCAAGTTTTTTGCATTCTCATAAGGGAAAAGCTAGTTCCGTGTTATACGTCGTGGTCTTATGCGATATCATTTTATTTTCTCAAACTGTTTTGAATTGTTTACTCATACCAGTCCCACGAATGACCTAGAGTTTATTTTGTTTTTGTTTTCCCTAAACTCTTGGGTGCCCAAATTTGTACGAGCAGTTAAGTAGTTCAGGATTTTATAGATTTATCTGGTGCAGCGTGGAGTAGGAGGCTTCAGTGTTAGATATGTGCTGTTTATATTCCGCTATGTTGTATTTTGTACTCTGATGGTGATATGTGTATGTATACATAGAATTTTGTATTTTGAAAGTTGTTTTATATAATATAATTTATTCCGCCTGCGATGTGAGATTTTGTGTTGTTTATGTTCTTCTTCTATCTTTTACTTCTTATTTCATAATGATTCGTATTTATGTGATATTTGGGTTGGACTTGTGGTGTATTTAGTCAACTCATATAGTATGGAAATTTGGGTGGTTACAAAGCCTTAGTCCATCTTGCTAAGGGAATTCTACCGAACTCCGAATTTGGAGCATGGATCGACAGAAAGCAACCCAAGACCTTGTGAACTTTCTACGAAAAGGCTAACCAGTTTCTATGCCAACTGTAATCACAAAGAAACATGATAGCTTAAAGCGGCCATCCTCACAACCCACACTCAAGCACTGTCATGGATAACATTATGGGGAAACAAGTCGGAGGATCTTTCGACAAAGGTAAGAGGGTCGTCCCATTCAAGCCCAAGCCAAACAATGACAAGCAAAGCGGGTGCAAAACCCAGTCACCTGGAGATGAGAAGGAGTGCGACCGCCATCCAACTTACAGGGTCTACACTTCACTCAACCGCGAGCTGGAGGCAATCTATCTTGAGACCTGTAATACCATCCACTACAAGAAACCGAACATGAAAGAATCTACCGATCAGAAGAAGAACTCTGGCAAATACTGCAGATTTCACGATAAGTTCGAACATAATATGAACAACTGTCGCCACCTCAAGGATGCGATAGAGAAGCTCATCTGAAAGAAACACTTAGAGAAGTACGTTTAAGACTCTGTTCCCCAAGAAGCAGCGGCAAGCCTTTCAACACCAGCACTTCCTCCAACTAATGCGGCCTTATGGCCGTCCAATCTAAGACCTCCTCGCGGTGGTATAATGATCAACTTCATTTGCGACGTACCTCACCCTGCAAACGAAATCTTCCGGCGTGTGTTGGAATATGCCAAATCTATTAATCATGTTGAGTTGAGGGTATGCTCCGCCGTGGATGAATTTGTCCTGGCCAAGTTTCAAAAGACTACGTGGGACGACATTGTTTTCCAAGAGAGAGAATCTATCGGAATTAACATCCTAACTATAGACCCACTTGTCATATTTACAACCGTAGTCCCAGCCTATGTCCGAAGAGTTCTCATCGACTTGGGGGGCTTAGTTAACATCATCTTCAAGTCGTCGTATGAACAAATGAGACTAAGGTCAAAAACTTGAAGCCTTGTCATGCAACAGTCCATGGCTTCAACGGCTCCTCCAACCAATAGTAGGAAAGGTAGACCTATTGGTCAAGCTTGGAGAATGGGGTCACAACAGGGTTCAAATCCTCATTTTCATAGTTGTCGAAATCATCTCTCATTGCAACGTCTTTCTAGGACGTCCTTTCCTAGCAGAATTTCGAGTCTGGATGGCACCTTGGTCCGTTCTCATTAAGTTTCCAACTGAGAACGAGATCAAAACCGTCAAGGAGATCAATCCATAATGAAAGCATGCTACCTCGTCAAACAGAAGGACGCCATCAATAAGGAGAAAGACAAGAGCGCATAACCAATCCACTGCGCCAAAACCGTCAGTGCATAGCAGCCACTTATGTCTTGGTCCGGGTTCAGACGTCACTGCCATCTTTCTGACAATCTTGATCTAAGGGAAGATGAAGAGCCTAGTTTCGAAAGAGCTACCCCGGTGGAGCTAACTATCAACATTCCAATCAATCCCACCAGCCCGACTAGGATCTTGAAGATTGGATCACAACTCCACCCCCAACAATAAAGGAAGAGCTCATGGACTTCTTAAGGGCCAACCTCTATGTATTTTCTTGGACCCATTCAAATGTGTGTGGCATCGACCTAGGAATCGCTTGTCACATGCTCAGTATCAACCCGAAGCATCTTCCAGTCAAGCAAAAGTGTCAAATTTTGGGAATAGAGAGATCGACAACACTGAAGGAGGCGGTGGATAGGCTGCTTGACAATGGTTTTATCCGCAATGCCCTCTACCCCAAATGAATCTCTAAGCCGGTCTTGGTCAAGAAATCAAATGGGAAGTGGCAAACATGTATCGAATACTCAAATTCGGACAACGTTTTCCTAAAGGATAGCTTCCCGCTTCAAAGATTGACTAGCTAGTTGATTCAACTGCCGGCTACTAGCTTCTCTTCTTCATGGATGCGTACTCAAGCTACAATCAGATTCCAATGTACCTTCCAGATCAGGAGCATACTTCATTCATTCCCGATGTTAGGCTCTAAAGCTATGTTGTCAAAGACCAAATCGGGAGATCTATGGAGGTCCACATGGACGATATGCTCGTGAAAACAAAAATATCGATCGACCACGTCAATGACCTCGCAGAATATTCGATGTACTTCGTAAATATGGCATGAAACTCAATCCCTTGAAATGCTCTTTCAGTGTCACGTCGGGAAAATTTCTGGGTTTCATTGTCAATTCACGGGGAATCGAAGCAAATTCAGAAAAATCCAAGCTATCCAGGATATTCAGTCCCTTCAGAGCATCAAAATGTTCAAAGCTTAAACGGGAAATTGGCTGCCCTAATTCGATTCATGTCAAAAGCTATTAATAAGCGTGTTCCCTTTTCGACTAGCTTGAAAATGGAAGCGCAACTTTTCATGGATGCCAGAGTGCATTGTTGCATTCCAGGACCTCTTGAATCAATTTAAATGACCAATTATCATGTCAAAACCCATGGATTATGAAGAATTATACATTTATTTAGCTGTTTCTACGCAGTCAATTAGCTCGGTGCTAGTGCGCGAAGAAGATCGTGTCTAACTACCCATTTATTACATCATGAAAAGATTAATAAGTGCAAAAAAAAATCCAAAGTTTTCCTACTGCCCGTTAACCTCTTTCCGGAAGCTATGGCTATACTTTCAGTCTTATCCAATCAAAATCTACACTGACCAATCGCTACGATAGGTCCTACAACGTCCTGAAGCATCTGGGCGACTTTTAAAATAGAATATAGAACTGAGCTAATTTGAGATTACATTTGTTTCTCATCGAGCCATCCTCCGACAAGCCCTGGCAGACTTCATCACGGAGTTCACTATTCCCGAAGAGCCTCCTCTGGAAGAAAGTGAGCCTCCCAACATTCAGTGGAAACTATTCGTGGATGGATCATCTAACAGTCAGTGGTTTGATGCCGAAGTCGTACTTATTACTCTTGAGAAACGCTCGATATGTTACGCTCTAATGCTTGACTTCCCTGCCACTGATAACGATGCATAATATGAAGACTTGATTACTGGACTTAGAATTGCAATTAAACTCAACATCAAGGTTATCAAGATTTACTTTGACTTACAGCTCATCGTACGCCGGGTGCAGGGTGAATATCAAGCCAAAGGGGCATGGCTTTCTCCATATCTTGCTCTGGTCCACGAACTGCTAACCAACTTTGACCACTACATCATCACACATATCCCTTGAGAACATAATAGAAAGCTGATTCATTGGCCAAGCTAGCGAGCTTTGGGGATGTGCAACTCTTGGGACTTGTCCCAGTCGAAGTACTTGACTCTCCGAGTATCGATCAGATGCAAACTAATTCGATATCAACGACGGAGACCAAGTTTGAACCCGAATCTTGGATAACACCGATCAAAAAACAATTGTTTCATGTGATCCTCCCCAACAACTCAAAGGAGAAAGGAGCACTCATCTGCAAGTCATTATGCTAAATCACCCAAGATGGAGTGCTCTACCGAAAAGGATTCTATGTTCCACTACGTCGATGTGTAGCCCACAACGACGCCGACTATATACTGCTGGATGTGCACGAATGTGAGTGCAGTGACCACACTGGGGGGCAAACTATGGCAAAGAAAATTCTAAGATATGGCTATTTTTTGCTTAGCGGGATGCAACAGATTATGCCGTAAGTGTGAAAAATGCCAGAAATTTTCTAAGATTCCAAGAGCCCCATCTACCGAGCTTATGTAGATGGTCGGTCCTTAGTCGTTTTCTATGTAGGGAATTAATATAACCAGAACTCTTCCGATGGCCAGAGGCGGTGCATGGTATGCTATCGTCATGGTTGATTACTTTACCAAATGGGTCGAAGCCGAGCCTCTTACTACAATTACTACCAAGAAAGCGATTAAATTCGTCGTCTGCAACATCATTTGTTGTTTGGAGTTCCCAAGACTATCATTTCTAATAACGGGACCAACTCGAGAGTATTGAGTTCAAGACCTCTATCGACAACACAATATTAAGTAGAAATTCTCGGCAGTAGCTCATACTCAGGCTAATGAGCAAGTCAAGGCTGTCAACAAAGTGATTAAATCCAACATTAAGAACTGTCTAGAAAAGGTCGGAGGCTTATGGGTATATGAACTCCGTCTAGCCCTTTGGGCTTACCGAACTACTCACAAGTCAACGACCGATCACAGTCCATTCACTCTTTCATATGGATCTGAAGTCGTCATTTCCGTTGAGCTCAAGATACATCTCATCGAGTCATATACTATGATCCAAAGACCAATCAAGACCTTCTCTTGGAATCACTTGACTTACCGAAAGAGAAAAGAGATGAAGCTGAACTCAGAGCCGCTGCTCAATGACAATGATTCGCGCCTGGTACTTCAACTCCAAGTCCGTCCAAAGCACTTTGGCACTGGAAACCATGTCCTAAAGTGGATCTTTCCCACACCGATCAGTTTCAATCCTCGCTGGGAAGGTTTGTACGCCATACAATGGATTTTTGGAGATAGGACCTTCATGCTCACAACTGCTGACAGTGCCGAATTTCCAATGCGATGGAACAACGAAGACCTCCGTCGCTACTTTACTTAGTCTATTGTACAGATTTACCGCTCGCTCGGCTCCATCCGACCCATAGGCTCTGGATCCATGTACGAAACTAGCGAACTATTGACGCCCTCGAAATCTAACCTGAACGAAACGACGGGAGAGTCTAAAGGTTGAAACAACAATGTTCACATTGCCTCCTTACGATTTGGGTTCAACAACTGCAAGGAGATCCTGGGAGGGGAGTCACCAAATTGGAACTCTACACAACTCAAGGCTCCCAAACTACAGGGGAGTCCCAAGAGCAGAGTCAACACATACAAGCTTCGCATGACTTAAGCATCTCAAATGAGAATTCGTAGACAATGTCTTTCCAAATGTGACGATGAGTACATTTACGCAAGTTCAAATATTGGAAAGCGTAGATGAAAGTTCAAACACTTGAGACAACATGTGATATAAGTAAAGTCAACTAAAACTTTCATTCACAAAAGTAAACTAAAACTATCTATTTCTTTCTAACGATGTGATGTACATGAAAACCACATCACACCTCCAAAAGCGAGAGCCATACTCGTGTCTCCTATCGGCCGACATAATCAAAAACTTTCTCTAACCATCACTTGGACAAGCCGCCCTTCTTCTTCTGTTTGTCAGACTCGGTATTGGATGGCTTGTCACCAACCTTCTTCCTCCACTTTCGAAAGCTTCTCCCTCCTCTTCCCCTCTCCCCTTCGTAAGGTAAGTTGACCCATAGGGAACCACCTTGAACTTACCCTCGTCCCAGTCGCCACTCGATATCTTGTGACCTGCTCCACAACATGAGGGATCACGTGCAAATGTTTTGGGTGACATCGTTAACGAGTGCTAGTATTGCTTTGGTGCCTTCCCCCTTCCCGGCCTACTTGCCTTCTTCGCCTCAATATTGGCATTTTTTTCCTCGACTGCTTTCTATTCGACCATGTAGTCAGACTTGAGCTTCATGGCCTCATCCTTCTGCATTTTCTTGAATTCATCATCAACTCTCTTTTTGGAGGCCTCGTCATCAGCTCTTTTCTTGGCGACTTCATCATCAGCTTTCTTCTTCTCTGCCTCCTGCACTTTAGACTTAGCCTCATCCTCGGGTTTCTTCCTGGCCTTCACCTGAGCCATTTGTAGAACCACTTCATCTTCCTTCATATTCACCTCCTGCTCATCAGACTTAGTGAACAACTGGGCCTTCTGCGCTTCAAACAGATCATGCATTGTCTACTCGCTCGCCTCCATCGACCCAATCACTTTCACCTCCTGTTCATCCTTCCCTTTCCCTTCCGAGAGAAAGTCCCTAAAATCCCCAAGATTCAAGTCAAAGAATATGCCTAAGTGGCTGCCTCATTCTTTGAGCTGCTCTCCTTGCATTCCCGCATCAAGTCCAGACAATGCAGGCAGTATTGGCGCAAAGCCCATTGCTACCTTTTCTCTGGAGGAACCTACACAATGAAAAGAAGGAAAGAATTAGTCTACTTTGACTTTGTGTTACCATCCTTCTAAGAACTCGTTATAATGAGGCTTTACCTTTCAACACTTGTGGCGCAGTTTCGGCAGGCATAGTGCTCCCAACTGTTGGTTGAAGAGAGCTTCCATGTCCCAACCCTGGGTACTGGGGATCATACTCGATAATGACAGCGGTTGGGACCAATGAACCACCTACTGAGGCAGATATGATAACTTGCTATTGCTGAGAGTTTCCTCTTACAAACTCGTGAGCAACTACCACGCTCGCGGTATTCACTAACTTCTCCTTCGCAGCAGCAAGTTAAGCCATCCTCAAATTCTCAACATCTTCTCTCAAAGTTTACTCCCTTCATCCAGAACCTTGTGCTCCTCCTCCGTCAAATGTTCAAATATAAAATCTAGCTCATCAATCGAGTCCACCTACCGTAACTTGGCTTCGAACTACACCTACCTATCCCAAGTCTAAACCATATATTAGGGATAATCTTCGACCCATGAGATTCTGCAGAATCAAAGTGCTCTGACGTACATACCCTAGATGTATGGCTCCTGAGACTCCTCCACTTTAGCCTCGGCGTCTTCAACCTCAGCCTTAAGCCTTTGCACCTCGGCTAGGTGCTTGCCATTGATGTTATCAACTTGAGTCAGCACCTTCTTGCTCGTATCATCACCAACAAGCTCAACATTCATAGCCCTAACAAGCTCAACATTCCTCATATCAAGTAGCTTTCTAAGCTCGTTGTTCTCATTTACGAGACACTAAGCCTAGTCATTCTCCTCTTTCAGCCTCTTGTTTTCCTCATCCAGAGTCTCATTATCTTTGAGGAGCTGGTGTGCCTCTTTATTTTCATTCTCCAACTGGGTATTCTCCTCCATCAGAGCTTTGTTATCTTACATAAGAGTCATATTCTCAGATGAGACGGCAGACACTGTATCTTTATACGACTCTTGAGCTTGCTTCGCCTCAGCCTCAACCTTTTTGTGCTTCCACTTCAGTTGTTCTGTTTTGGCAACTAAGAGTTAGCATATAAACATGTTACTCAAATAGGAAAAAATAGATATAATTTGGAGGATTTTCTTGCTCAATTTTTCTCCCTATCCTTGAGGCTCTCCATCTCAGCTTTAACATCTAGCTCAAGATTTTGGATTTCAACATTTTTCTTAAAGATCAACTCCGAGAGACTTCGTATACATATGCATTTCCCTATATTGGAAGTAGACATCATACACTTTGTCGTAAACATCCTTGTCTATGTCTATAGGGATTTGATGAATGTTCGGTAACCACACCATCTTGTCAAAATAAAATTCAAGGAATACAAGTTCAAGCCACTCTCTCTACTTTGTAGGATCGAGCTGTGTGATTCCCGACATATCAGGAAATTGTGGCCCTTCTTTGACGCTCCTTTCTTTCTGTGTCTCTGATCCCCAGGAGCAAACTCCTTACTTCCAAATGTGGTCACAGATGCCAAGGACGAAATATAAGGAGGAACATTTGATGATTGCTGCCTTGTGCTCGCTGTTTCTTACCTCGAATCTATCCCCGGTGATCGAATTAAAGGTGGTGGAGATTTTGAGTGTCGAGATTGATCTCTGTGGCAAATTTCAATGCTGCGGTCATAAGGGTGATAGGGTTTGTAAACAATTATGTGCCTCTTCTAAAACCATTCATATTCTCTCTCCACTATGGCCAGTAGCCCCCAGATCCTCGGCCTCGATCTCTTTCGCTATCTCGTGCCATTTGAACAATGCATAACAAATTCAAAGTTAGAATCAGACACTCCACGTAGACAAACAAATGTCATTCTATGTAGTGTTTATGAGTGTGTTTCCTAACTGTTCTCTCCATGCACCAGATTTAAGCCCACTTGAAGGGGTGACCTCCCTAATGTTCAGCGTAAGGCTTCCCGTACTTGTGCCACAGGGCTAAGACAATGTAAGATCAAGTGAAAAATTTTCTAAGTCTTTATACTGACCCTACATTTCTAGTGATGTGGTGGTCCTAGAAGTAGTAACTGGAGAAACTGGTCTGGGCAATGCTCCCGACCTCATCTCAACTGTCGGAGACATGACAAGAGTGTGCGGCAAATCCTCTTCTTCGGTAACTGCCTCCTCATCGCCGATGCCATGCTCACTAGGTCCTTCCCGAGTCCTTATGACCTTGCATCATTTAGAGGAGACAGGGAGCACCTTACCTTGCAAACCTGGAGGACATTTTCCTCCCTCAGTTTTCACCTTATCTTCCTCTTTAGCACCAATTGGACGACTCATTAAGCGATTTGCGGGGAGTAAGCCCATTTACGAAGAATTTATCCATTCAAAACGTTCATGGTGGTGCGAGACTCAGCTGGAACAACTCTCAATGCTTCAAGATGATCCTCGTACACTTTGCTGTTGGGTACTGGAGAAATGCCTGCCGCACAAACATAGAGTTAGTCTCGAGCATACGACTCGACTAAACCGAGGCAAGAAAGATATTTACTTTCGTCCAGTCATTGCCTTGTGAATCCTAGGGAAATAACGAATATAAAACATATCATATTTGAAAACACTAAGCTTGCATTATGTCCCCAGGATAAACTGGGTGTTGGCTTATGGCTCCAAGTAGACAAGAGAGGGCACAATAGCAGTTCTCCTCTTCATCTGAAAAAGGAACTAGCTATCCTCCCAAGTAGGTACCGTATGCAGGTACTCTATAAATAAAATGCAGGTACAAAGAAGGAAGGCGTACAAATTCGATGGAACAGCATCAGCGCTAAGCGGAAGTAGTGCAGCATATCCCGGACGAACCTGTAGGATGGAGCACACACCTAAAAGCACACATATGCCTATTCTAGGAAGGGGATCCTTCTAGAGGTGCATGTGCCCTATCCCTCTCTTTAGGGACGTGAACATTTCTCTAGGGTATGCTGCACTTGTTGCACACACGCCTCAATGCGGCTTCGTCCATCCGTGAAGGCATCGAATCCGATCGATAGTCAACTATGGCGACATTTGCCATCATATCTAGTGTCTCGAGAACGTCTTCCTCCATGATATCTACATCCTCTTCGCCTTCTGCATTTCTTACCATGGCTCAAGCCCTTTCAGATATCACTGGCTCGGCCGTGCGCTCGGCCATTTATTGTGGTTTTTATGACTGCAGGCCTTGGTTGGGTGCAATAGGCGAGCTTACAAGCTAAGTGTAGGTGGAAAGCTTTGAAGTCTCAAGATTGCTGCTCCCCGAATAGGAGTTACTAGACAATCCAGACAGGGATGGTGAGTGTTCTAAAGCTGTAGCTTCCAAACCCTGAAGTCTTCGAGAAGATCTTGATGCCATTGCAAACTACACTTTCAACATAGTCGCATTAGAAATCACACTAAAAAACTTGTACCCTTCATGTTGTTGTAAACTAACATGAAACATTCTATGTTGTGAGATGCAGAAACGATTATAATAAAAGAACTTAGAACACGATGACAATCACTAGTCCCTAGGAAGTATACCGTCGTCGTCAACCAATAATGTCGAGTTCGTGTCGAGTCGCGATTACGTCATAATTGAAATCAGGAATCAAATCTGAAGATTGATAGTTCAGTCATGTGTCCATAGTTCAAGTTTACGCTTCAATCTTATGTGAAAATCTAAACTTATTAGTTCTTGTCTGAGGTAAAGGCATTATTAGTCAATGCATTCGATCTCGGGTCTGATCCAATCACGTAGCATCACGAAAATGATACAAGCCCGACGATAGGTCTGCCAGGATTCTAATTCTTGTTAGGAACAACGCGATGTAACATTTCTAGGAGGATTCAAAATCAATTAAGTCCTAGGGATGCGAAATTCGCATCCCTAAGACCAAGTTACTTCGCATGCCCGTGCCAAGGAGAAATTCATATCGACCATGCCAAGGCAAAATTCGCATCCCCTTGTTTCAAGCCACTTGTATCCTGGGTCTTGAAATCCATAGGCATCGAAATCTCTAAGTCCTGGGGATGCGAATTTCATATCCCGGGGACTTGAGAAATTTCAACCCTATGGGTGATGCGAAATCTTGAGACTTCGGATCCCCTTAGTTGCTCCAGAATTCAAAAATCATATCCCTTCGGGATACGAGAATTTATATCCCCACCGTAACTTTAGGATTCTAAACTTGCGAATTTTGATCCCCATTTCCTCCTCTTTCCACTCCTTCGTCTCCTCCCCATCACCTCCTCTCATTCTTTTTTGAATCTGATCTCTTCTCCTCCATCTCCTATGAAGATACCTTGTCTCCCTCCACTAATCACCATGGCTGAGCCTTGAACTTTGATTTTGATTTTCGAAAAGCATGATCCAAGATTCGAACTCGAATCGGGTCACAAAACATGAAAATCGAGTCCTACAGGTTTTGAACCAACATGTTAAGAGCATAGTGTTCGAAGTTTGATCAGAAGACGGTTTTTTCCATTTCAAGTCCTAAGTTCTCAGGTTTCAAATATATGCCAAGTAAAGAGAGAGGAAGGATTTGAATCCGACTATTTATATCAAGGGGAGGTGTAGGGGAATAGACATCATATCCCCTCGAAGGATACGAAATTTTGAACCCCGCTAGAGATACGAAATTTCGCACCCCACTGGGGATACGAAAGTCCATATCTCCTCGAGATGCGATATTTCACATCTTCTGATAAAAAAAGAGAAAATAAAAAAGTGGGAATCGAATTTCCAACTTCGAGAAATTTCTAACTCGTGACTCCGTCCATGACTATGTGCACGTGCTTTTGAAACTACACCATTGAGGCTAGTTCAGTTTGCTAACTAATCATCTGCTCATAAGTTTAAACGAATCAAGAGCGTATGCCAAGCAATCGAGTTTAGGATTCAATATCATTTTCAAAAATCAACTCGCGCAATTGTAAGCTGAAGACATATCCACTGAATATGTTCTATATCAACTCTGATCGCACCACGCGAAATCACGTAAAAACATGTGAGCGTATATGCGATACAATGTCGACGACGAACAATTTACATTTCGACGTAAGTGGGAGTCGACGACTAACGTTTAATTTCTTAAGTCAACGGAAATTAGATGTTTTCTGCCACGGAATCAGAATTCTCGAAACGCTCAATAGAATGATCGCGTCTAAGTGCTCGACATAGCTTGGAGATCTTTTTAGCTCCTAGAGATGATCAACTCAACTCAAAGCACATCATGTCGGGACAAGACGTACTTTGGGTCAAGTGTTAACCGACCTTTTGGTCCATTTCCAAAAGCATACCAGGGCTACTCGACTTGGCCCATCGCATGGTACAAAAGCTGAAGTGTCACCAAAACACTCAGGATCCAGGCCGAGAAGAAGTTGTGCAAGCATAAGCCTCACAACCCCTTCAAAACATCACTTCACATCCCACACACCTGATATTTCGCATTCCGTGGATCTCGTATCCCATGGCATTCGCATCCCTTAAAGAATCACGCTTCATCGACATTTCGCATATGTAACACCCCATATTTTTAAGATAATAAAATAAGAATAACTAAATTAAATATTTAGAACTGAGTAAAACGGACTACGCCACTGCATCCGTCAAACACCATTGTCAAGATTGACACCTGGTTTGCATAAAACGGACATCGTATGAAGAAGTTATTAAGCCTAGAAGTTTGTATACGCAAAGAGAGTTATATATATATACAAACAAATAATTAAAAAAAATCAAAACTAGCGAACGGAAGCCCTTATAGCCGAACCACCTCATTTTGGGAGTCAACCCGAGACCCGTTGGGTCGACCCCAGGGTCGACACCTAAAAAGGGGGTCGACCCACATACAGATCTGGGCAGAATTCGGTTTTGTGAATATGATTCGTTTCTTGACCAAATACGTTGTTGAACACCTATAAATAAGCATATAGAGCCTAGCCTAAGTCTTATATTTCAGAGACAACGCAGAAGCTCTGCCATTCCTCTCCCTCCTCAAATCTATTCAGAAAATTAAGATTATTAGTTTAGGAAAAATTCTGGATACAGATCTAAAGGAAAGGAACGTATGTTTGTAAATGGGTGTTCAGATCTCTTATTGTAGTAAGGAAATTATCTAGATCGAATATATTCAAATTCCTTCCTCTTTCTTTCCTTTCTGGTTTAATGAAAATAATCAATCCATGGTCGTTAGGTTTTGAATTCGATCAAGTGAAAAGCAATGGATGCCAAAACTGGATCAAATCTAGAATTGGGAAAGCGTACGAGGTGAGTGGGTTTAAGCTATAGCATTTTAGATAATAATATGTTATCATTTACCATTCCCCATTTTGTATTATTGAATTTTCCAGAATAATTAAGAATTACTGTTATAACAAGTTGAGATGTTAATATGAATAATTCATATGTTGAATCAGTTAAAGTGTTGGAATGATTACATATTGAAAAACAAACTTGTTAGAATATGGGCAATGACTACTATTGTTATTATGATTTACTTATGGCATATTATTGAGTAAATGACATGTTAACCTGTTAGATTTAAACAATTACCCGATTAAATGTTTACATGTCAAAATAGAATTAAACACATGTTAAAAAGTACATGCGACAAAATATAGGCATAATTTGACGACATGTAAATTAGATTATTGTAAACAAATGAAAAGGATAATATTACATGAAATAGGAGTAATTGTTAAAGAACGAACATGACTAGATTCACAGTAATTTGACACTGTAACGCTCTTAGACACGAGGTTAGGTTTCACTTGTGATAGAAGTCTGCCCGGAACCGTCCCACATATCCAGCATTCACAAGTGGTAAATCTAAGTAAGTGGTCTAAGTGCATAGTTAAAACATGTAAAGGTCCTAAGAAACGAGGTTAAGTCATCTTGTGGAAGAAGTCTGCCCGGACCCGCCCGACAAATCCAGCGTCCACAAGTGTAGGCTTAATGTGAGAGGTCTAGTGCATATATATATAACTGGATATGAATAAATGGCGATGATGGTAATTAAATGTGTAACTCAGAAAATAAGAAAAGAAGGGATGTAAACGGATGAGTTAGTGTGATGCAAAGGAAAAAGTGATGTATTTCCCTAAATGACCTATTTCTGAGAATGTGGTTGCAAGTAAGCCACAGTGAATAAAGTAAGAAATAGGAAAGAAATTACATGCCACCACGAATTTAGATGGAAATACGTTATGAAAATAAATCATTGATTCCTTCTCTAAATCAAACTGATAAGGTGCATGAAGTGTTTTCCTTAATAAAATAAGGAATAGATATTACACTGAATGAAGAATAATGGATTACAACAGTAAATGGTTTAAATGGGGAATGATAATAACCTATTATAAAAAAATAACAATAATGGAAATGTTGTATAATAGGTAGACTTGTCCTAGGGACAAGTGAAGATTATAACTTAGGTTATAATAAACTAATATGGGAATGGAATAACTGGTGAAATGAGATAAGGGACACTTAATGGTAAATTAAGTAATCGGTTAATGGGGAAAACCGGAAAAAAATAGAGAAAAGGGGGGAAATATATGAAATATAAGAAGTTGTACTTAATTATAAATTAAGTAATCTATAAACTTGAAAGTCTGAAACCCACTAATAAGAATAACATGTTTGGACTTGTCCTAGGGACAAGAGGAAATTACAATATATGTTATAATAAATGGGTAGAGAAACTTATCAATGGACCTTATTTAAGAGAACTAAGTTAACAAGTAAACAATGATAATTTGTAGTAACAGTGTAAAATGGAATTATGATTAAATAAGAAAGAATGAGGAAAACTTATGAAATAAGTTATATTTAATCATAAATAATGACTGACGTGTTAATCAGAAAACATGTGAATTGAGATATACTTAATTTCATATTAAATAGAACATGTTATTGTAATGATGAAATCAAGCAAGAATATAAAAGAGATAGTGGATTACAGACCTTGGGCCACAATCTAGAGAATAACATGATGTGGGCTTATTAATGAACTTAAATGGACTAAGTTATATAACTAAAATTAATAAGCAAGAGAAACTTGGTAACTTGATTAAGAATTCAATATGAATGAGAATAACCAAGTTAAATGGAAACCTGATGAGGTAAGGCAAGTGTGTAAAAGAATTTTTAGACAAAGGGTCTAACAACATATTAAAGTGAGGCGTTTGGACCAGTCCGCACGTTTGAGGGTGAATAACCCAACGAGGTAGATCATCGTGGTGTTATAAGGCACGAGGGGAGCGCACACTTATCTGATTATTCTGTCAGCTCTGAAGGACGGAAGGGAAAGCACGCAGCTTCCTGAGATATGTAAGGTGCTCCTAGTAATCCTATGTGTGGTGGAAGATGTTTAGGTTGTGCTCGCAGAGCTGCGCGAAACTACTAGGTGGGTGGGTCTTGACTGCAAAAGTAGTTATGCAGTCAGAATGTTGTGACGCGGTGACAGCAGTGTGATTCGGCGGTCGCCTCAACAGGGAGGCAAAGGGTCACGACTAACAAGGATAGTAGATCGTCAGATACCCGTCATCGGCAGCCAGTGGGATGCGGAAAGACTAGAGCTAATACCAATAGACCATTCACCTTTCACTATCGGGTATAGTGGTTGAGGGAAGATGCCAAATGGATGTTTAGATTGCTTTTTTTAGGGGAAGTCGTTTAGCTCTTATAGTCTTTAGTTGAGGGAGGGGCCGAGGTCTGGCCATAGCCACCGTGAAAACAGACCCTAGTAATATTTGTATATAGAGGCTCTTAAAGACGACCCTGTACAGATATGGAAAAGCTCCCGACCGAGTTCCATGTTTCTTGTATCGCCCTGCCACGAACTCAGTGCACATTAGAGGATGTGCGGTTAAGGCATCGAGCTACAATTGAAGATACGTATGTGGGACAGTCTAGATACATGCATATCAGCTCTGGCTGGTGTATCGCATACTTGAGGGCATTACTCCGGTATGAATTATGATTCAATTGACGATGGCAGTCAGTACGCTTACGTAGCGTAGTAATGATATATTATGTGGAACATAACATTGTTATGTAGAGATCCATACGCCACTTCGGGGTAGGATGAGGGACTGAATTCACTTCTTTGGCATGACGGTGGAGACCATGCGAGTGGGGTACCATGGGGTGTACCTCAGTATTGAGGGGTAGCTACATATATATTGTATTAGGTTAATCCACTATGAAGTAAATGGGTACGACGTGTGTGTAATCCTTGAGTGCTGTCAACCCAAGTAACCTAATAAATAAGAAAATATGATTGAACGGTATATGTAGGATTATCAAAAGTGTATAATTTAAATCCAGTCACCAGAACTTGTGTTCTGATGCCTTCCTCATAACATACTCACAAGTTAGATTTGTGGCAGAGACATGAGACATTATAGCTTTGGATACTGGTTAGACGGTATTATTAATACGGTAAGGCTATATGTTGATTATATTATATTTTTTCCATTCCGTTGTGAGATATTTTCTGATCTCTAACATATTTTATGTCTCTGTCTTTTCTATAGGATAGCAAAGCAAACCTATCCGAGTTTCGATAGATTGGAATTTTGAAAAAAATTCAGTCTGTCGAAATTCGTGTTGTTACATCTGCTATCAGAGCCTAGGTTTAGGATTCCTGTATAAATAGTGAGTGAAAGTATTTGTATTTTTAAAAATATAAACATATTATATGTATACCTAGATCCATAGAGGAACTCACTAAAAAGAAAGAGTATAATATGGTAAAGAATGGCATGTATGTTTTGTACACTAAAGGAATGAATATGGAAATCCGAGACCCTTAGGTAATTTGGGTGGGGAGTGTACAATGTACTTTGTATGGAAGAAAAGTGAATCTCATATGATTAGTATTTTGGGTTAGTGGGCTTGAAAACCTTATAGATTGTAAAAGGTTAAAAAGAGAAAAATGGATTAGGAATATATATAGTTGAGAGAATTGACCTTGGGAAGTGTCTAGGGAAGCCTTGAAAAAATGGAAACCTGCATTGAGTCTTACCCCATTGATAAATTTTAAGAACTTGAAAAAAAAAGTTTTAGGAAAATGGTTTATGGTGTTTTCAAGTTTTAATCTTAAAAGTTACAGTTTCAAAATATGTAAAGTACACATATTGATTTTTAAAGTAAAATGGGTTATATCTTATAGATAATGATTTCTTGCAAAAAAAAAAAAATATTTAAATAAAATTCTCTCAGAAAAAGGTGCATATTATAGAGCGTATATAGCCCGCTAGTTTTCTTGTTACATTACAAGAATTTTTAATAAAGAAAGTTTTGAAGTCTCTATTCTTTTGACAATCATTTTTGATAAATTGTTTAAAAGAGAATTTTGTTGGGTGGACAAAATAAGTATAAAAATTAAGAATAGAGTGGATGTTTGCACCTTGTAGTAAGAGACTGAACTGATCTTATAGGTAAGAACAAGTCATAAACCCGACTGAGAAAATAGTTGTCCTTATCTACTCCAGTTTTTGCGATTTGGAAGAAAGTTTAATTGAAAAGGTCCAAACCATGTTTTAAAAAAGTATGGAGTAGGTGAGGATTAGTGCCTAGCGAAGACGGGAAAAGTTTTGAGGCTATGAAGCAGATAGTGAGAATTATCATGAAATAATAGTAAGTTCCCGTAGAATGCGTAAGCATTGAAAAGCCTAGAGTGTTGCTTAAAACAGTTGTTGGTACACAGCTAGAATTAGTAGTGACTACTGGATAGTAAAGGGCAAGTAAGTGTTTAGATCCTGTTGCTAATTTCCATGTTAGGGGTAAAACCCGGTACTACATTTTTGTTGGGACCATTCCATTATTTTTTACTTGTTGGATAGTTAGGGTAACACCTAAACCTGTCGTGGATCCAATGATTTGGACTTTTCTGTCTGAGGGGGACATAGTCCCTAGATTCTTGGCCCTTTGTGGTAGCTGTGTAGGGTGTTTGTTCTCCTGTTTTAGTTGAAAGACTAAAAGGCTTATTTAAATTTAAACTTAGATCAGATGATTAAATAAGCTAAGAAAAGAAAAATGTTACAACTAAAAAGGAAACAACAAATTCAGTAAAGCAACAAACATGATAAGTTATGGGAAAAGATGAATAAGAGTAAAAATTTCCAAGACAAGATGAAAAAGAAAATCAGGAACAGAAGAAAATTTTCTTATGTGAAGCTGTGCTTGGATAGGAAAATAGGGAATCTTTATAAATAGTTGCATAAAATCCAAGTACGGTTGAAAAGGGGTACATAAAAGAAAAATAGAAGATGTGAAAATTTTCATTTTCCACCTTTTTGTAACATAAGAAATTGAATTTAGAAAATTAGATTTTTCTAAAATTCAAAAAACAAGTTGGTTGGTAGGATTATGGATGCAACAATTGGATGAACTACACTCTTTCTCATTAAGAGTGTGGGAAAATTTGGATGAAAATGTATTTTGATTTTCAATATATTACATACATGTGGAACTGCCAGTATATTTAGGATGCAAGCATCATGTTTTTAAAAGGATTTTTAAAAAAATTTGCATACACATAGGAGGTGCCGTTTAGGCATACATGCACTATTATGTTGTACTTCACTTTGCACAAGTGCACAATGTTTGCAAAAATTGGATACACACATGATGGATGTATATTATGCGAGGGGTTAATTGATTGTTACCCTTATCAAATTTCGGGCACGAAATTTTCTAAGGGTAGGAGAATGTAACACCCTGTATTTTTAAGATAATAAAATAAGAATAACTTAATTAAATATTCAGAATTGAGTAAAACAGACTGCGCCATTGCACCCGTCTTGAAATTCTGGTTAAGATAGATACCTGGTTTGCGTAAAACGGACACCGTATGAAGAAGTTATTAAGCCTATAAGTTTGTATATGCACTAAACCATACAAGCTGTTTTGCAACCCCCAGGTGCGGCTGATTCGCAACGGCTTAAGCCTGTTGCGAAATAGCAATGGCTATGGCCCATTGCAAATTGTTGTAGCACGGTCGCCATCCGTTTGGACTTCCGCAACGGCTCATAGCCGTTTTGGAATTAAGTAGATCTACCATACACCGCCTTCTCAGCATTGAGTATGCTTTTAGTTTTCCAATTTATTTTTTCGATGTAGACAGTAATGGGGACAACCCTTTCCGCATCTTTCTTTCTTCATCGCAGATCTATTTGCATCCCTCAATTTTTATCCTTTTCACGAAGTTTTCTCGTTCGACAGCCTTCTCTTCACCCAATCCATCAGCAGTTGTTTTTCTTATGTTTGAGTTTTTCCATTTCTTCCGCATCATAGCCTTCCGCAGTTATTCCAGGCGAATTAATTTTTTTTCCTCCTTGATAGTTCCTTCCTGGTCTGGCTTCCGGATCTAAACCCGCTTTCACCTTGTTTTCTCCTCCAGTGCGTTGAGTCTCCTTTCTCTTCCACCTCCTTGGCTTACTTTAACTGTTCCTATTTCTTTTACCCTCCCCTGACTCTCCGTTTGCATACCCCTGTGTTACCAGGCAATTTTATTGAGTTCGGTAGTGGTTTGTATGAGTTTCCTCAACGTGCTAGATCAGATATTGTTTTGGGTTTCAATTTGGATCTGGCGAGTCATGTTTTGTTCAAATTTTGTCTTTCGTATAGGTGAGTTTCTCTCTGTTTAATTTTGTTTTTGGTCTCCTGTGTTAGATTTAGTTTTAGGGCTTTAGTGGTTTTTGCACTTGTCGTGCGGTAGTTATTGAGTGTGTGGTTTATGTGACTGATGATGACCATGTTTTCTCATCCTACCGCATTTGGTTTTTAGATCTTAGTTATGATTAGTTATGCTTTTGTTCATTCTGTTTGTGTAATTCCCCATTATTTTCTATGAATTATGTTTATATACACTATTATTTTCCTTCTGTGACTCATTCTTTCATCCCACCGTTCCTTTTAGGAGATTTATCTTTCAGGTGAGGATTAATTCTTGTTTTATTTGTCTTGATTAATTACTGGTTTGTGTATTTAGGGTAGTTTGCGGAAATTACAATGCGAGTTTATTTGATTTGGTAGATTTCTTTAGTATAAACTCACTTGATATCAGCTACTTTTTGCCTTATTCTGAACCTTTCTACTTGAATAATATTCAATCAATTACTTATGAAAAAAATTCTGTGCATGTAAAAGTTTGTTTGTTACTTCAGATAACATTTATAAATAAATAGTCAGTGCCGTTGATAACATTGTAGAAAAGACCAGTATCTATTTGGAATAGCCCCTTACTAGAAGTTTAATGCTGAGAATTATACAAATGTCAGTGTAGAAAAGACCAGTATCTATTTGGAATAACCCCTTACTGGAAGTTTACTGCTGAAATTATACAAATGTAATGCGCCAGTCTAGAGTAGTTTAATGATGATAAAATGATATTATTAAATGGAATCAGTCTATTAGAGGTAGACCAAATCCATACATGCATAATATAACCACCGTTCTTGCTTCGCATCACCCAACCCGAGCGTGTTCATGATTTTACATGCGGTGGAGGTGCTTAGTTGAACGGGTTTAGGGTTAGGACTTCAAAGGTGTTCTGTTAATGTTTACTTTGTCATTCCCAAATTTGACTTCTATAACATGAATTTTTATTGAGTTATCTGAAGATTTTTAAATTTCAAGTTACAGTCTTAATCTTTTGTGTTTTCAAAGTATTTGATTCTACTTCTAATGCCTTTTTTCCATCAACAATCTTTCCATCAAGCACAATGTCTTCCTAAATTTTAACCTTGATCTAGAGATTGGTGTAAATGATCTTTCTTTTGGTGCAGGATTTCATTGTTGAACTAATAGAACTAGCGTTAAATAGTAATAGGATTTCAGGCTGGTATAAATGATTTTCTTTGAGTGTGTGATGAAAGAATTTGACGATGAGTAATAGCAAAAAATAAACGAGATAAAAACTAGTTTGAGTGTTCATGTAATGCATTCTGACAAATTATCTTGTGATTCTGTGAATATCTAGACAAGCATCAATGAAATTTGTTTTCCGGCTATATTTTGTTTTGCAGAACCTTACTTTATGCTACTATACACAATACCAGCCTTCAGGTTTGTGTAAATGTGTGAAAGCTCTACATCATCAAATATATTATAACACTAGAAGCAATCTACCTGCAATAAGGGAGAAATACAGTCAACATACGGTAAAAAGTTATTCTTCTCCTAATCGACTTTAATTTCTATTGTTATGCGTGCTTTGTTTAATGTGTGAATAACTAATAGGTGTTTTTAAATCTTGTCAAATAAAACAAAACAGGTTTTTGGAGTACATCAAAGTAATGCTGACAAAACACAGTTGTGAAATAAAATAATTTATGAAAATCTCCCAGTGAATGAAATGAATCTTGATAAAGTTTATGATTTTTATTGTCTATATCTAAATTCGATTATGGGATATCATGGTCTTGATCAGGTTTCTTTTTATGATGGATAGAAAAAAGGGTTGGATAGCGATGGATAAATCAGAGAAAAAATTGAAATAATTATTTTGATAAGGGAAAAAATAATATAAACGAACCCCACATCGAAACATTTAATAATTTCACTTATATAATTTGTATCTCCTTTTATTTAAATCCCGAAGTCCTTTCTGTAATAATTTTTGTTTAGATATATGCCTTCAAGTTCATGCTTAGTTTTAGCCCTAACATGGTGCGTTCTGCATGTAAACATGTTAGTGGACGTAACATTACATACCAGTTTGTGTCACGTTCCATGAACAATTAGCATGTAGTGTTGGCCTGCGATATCCACTTGTTATAACATTATTGTAATTTCAGATTACATACACAAACAAATATTCAAACAGCAATAGATTTGATTTTCTTGCAAATCACATAATAATCAGCAATATGCCAACACAAAACCTTTTGAGCTTTTCAATATTGATATCATATTCCTTTAGCAGGTAATCAACAAAATCTCTATTGAGCAAAAAGTAATGGTTGTTGCATATCTTACTGACATTGAAAGATTTGTTGGAATTCATAACACCAATGATAGTAAAATGATGCTGGAACATGATCCAATTGCTGCGGTTGGTCAGAAGGTATGCATTTATTGTAGTTTTTTTTTTCTTCATTGGAGTTGCTTCTATTTGCTATATCTGGTTAAAAATGTACACCCTCTATTTTCAATGGAGGAAAGATTACTTGTTTTTATCAGTGCTGTGAATTAGAGTATTATAACTTATGAAAAAGATTAAAAAAGATAGCATCCTGGATTAATGAGGTTGGTTATAAAGTTTGACATAACTATTTTTATTGAAGATTTATCAAATGCTAAATAAAGTATGGTCTTCATCAGTATTGTTTCGAAGTACACATCAGCCCATAATAATGTTTTAATCTTATCTTTTTGAGTTTGTGTTTTGCCGTTGAAACCCCTCTTAATACAGTACTTTAGCAAGGTGTCAATAAATCTAGTTTCGGTGTATTCCTGGTTAACAACGTGCTACTTTTTAACTGGCTGTGAGATGTAACCATCATGACCTATGTCGGGTACTCAACTCAGTGAAGTCACACCACCGATTTACATATCAAATCTGTTTTATGTCAGTTCAATATCATCCAGTTCGACAATAGATTCATATTTAATCTTATTATGTTTAAGGATCACTTAGCAAGAGCAAAATCAACAATTGCTTATTCAAATGAAAAACCAACCACTACATAATAAAAATGTCTTGTTCACTTCTCTATGACTGATGCAGAGTGATTTTATGGTTGTTTCACTGAACATAGAGTAGCCTGAACCACCTCAAGAGTTAAATTAAATTTTATGGTGATTTTGTCTTGTTCACTTCTCAAAAATGTATGCATTTTGAAATTAAATTTGTGAACGACCTTGATCTGCATTTTTGAATTTTTGAATGTTGTATGTCTGCATTTTGAACTCTGTGAATGGTCCGTCTGCTTAGAGACATGCAGTAAAACTAGAAGTTAGAATGGTCTTGGACATAATCTAGTTTTGAAACATGCCGCAAAACAGAATAAAGTATGTATACTCGGTGCACATCTTAAGGGAGAAAAAGGAAATGCAGGCAGCAACACGCTCTAAAACTGTCAAATACACAAGGCATGCATAAGGCATAGCTTCAAGAAGAATAAACATAGCTACACATAAGGCAAGTTCACACACACACTAGTGTTCATGTACCAGCCCAGGGAACACAGCACACACAACACGCACACAAATACACACACACATCTACCTAGTTCCGTTCTTCTTTTATTGTAAATAACCTGTTTTAAGGTTGATGATCAAACAATTGATTTCGTTATAATGATGGGGCTAGAGATGTTGAGAAAATATGATTTAATCTTATTTAATTTATATAAATACAATGTATACTAATTTCTTTCTATTGTCGTGATATCAGGAAGCATGCAAATACTTTATACTATTGAAAGTGCTTTTGCTGTTGCTATTGCATTTTCAGTAAATGTTGCAGTTATTTCAGTTAGTGGTGTTTTTTTTTTTTTTTTTTTCTTTTTTTTTTTTTTTTTTTTTTTTTGTAGTTTTGAGTCTAGAAGATCAACTAAACTACCCAAGATCTTGATCTTGACAAAGCTTCACTTCTTCTCACAGTTCGCTTTTACATTTTTCTTTTTCCTTTTATAAATGTTGTTCTTATTTTTAACAACCCAGTAGATTTGTTCTGAACATTAAACTTGTGTGCTTTTAAACATTAACTAGCAGTTGTTCCTCAGAAGATTTATGAATACATCTATTTTATGCTTTGGCTAATCAAAATTCAAATGAGGACTAGCGCAAAGCGGGAAATAGGAAGCACTATTTTCATATGCACATTCAGTTATTTACCACTAGTTTTCGTGAATAATTTTGCAATTTACCCACGGTTTAAGAGCACAATCGTCTTTTTCCATTCCATTATAAGTTTCTCGCATGCATGTAAATTATTTCTTCATTTTATAACAAGCATTCCTCAGCAAGATGAGTTCACAGGTTTACAAAGTTAAGATCTACCTGCATATCAAAATAAGTTAACTGGTTTACATTTACATATATGTTGGCAGGAATAGTGTAATTGATCAGATGACACTTGAATTGTCAATCAATTTAAGAACGAAGGTAACACAAGGTTAGCTTCTCGTTACTTACCATAATCCTTCATGCATCCAGATATATTAGGGAGAAAGATTTAATGGTCTATAATACATTTATACAAATGACAGACAAGAGCATGCATGTTTATAAACTACAAGGAGCATGCAAGAGCCAATATGGAGGAAGGCTTAGAGACAACGAACTATGTACCGATTAAGGATAGATCTCTGCATTGTATTATGTGCTTAGTATGCTTGTTGAACTATGTACAGATTAATATGCTTGTGAACTACGTATTGTATTCTGTAATATTTTTATTGCTTATTGTTGTTGAACTTCGTAGTGTAGCATACCATTGTTGAACATTGTAATTTCAAAACATATTAAGTTTGGTTTGTGTTGATTCTATAAAAAAAATATTTGGTTCAATGATCTTTTTTGTGATATTATGTTAAAATTGTAAATGTTTGCATTGAAAATGAAAATTGAATGAATTTGATATTGTAGGAGAGCACAAAAAAGTAAAATTTTCAATAAAAAGATATAAGCGAATTCGCAACGGCTATAAACCGTTGCTAGATCCAGCTAAGGTAAGGAACTTCGTGTCGAGACTGCTCCACTCCGCTGCGGTCTCTTTGCCTTCCCACGCGCGAAGCGAATGGGCGTTGTGTTGTGGGTCAGTTTCGGAAAAATAGTAATGGCTTTGAGCCGTTGTAAAATCAAAATTCGCAACGGTTTTAGGCCGTTGCAAAATATATTTTCACAACGGCTTTGAGCCGTTGCTAATTTTTTGCAACCCCTAATTTTGCAATGGCACAAAGCCGTTGCTAAATCATTTTGCAACAGCTTAAAGCCATTGCAAAATAGCATTTCTGGTGTAGTGACACACAAGAGAGTTATATATATATATATATATATATATATATATATAAATAAAAAAAATCAAAACCAGTGAACGGAAGCCCCTGTAGCCGAACCGCCTCATTTTGGGGGTCGACCCAAGACCTGTTGGGTCGACCCAGGGGTCGACCCAAGCTCTTTGGGGTCGACCCCTGGGTTGACACCCAAAAGTGGGGGTCGACCCCTATACAGATCTGGGCAGAATTCAGTTTTTTGAATGTGGATTCGTTTCTTGACCAAAAACGTTGTTGAACACTTAGAAATAAGCCTATAGAGCCTACCTTAAGTCTTATATTTCTGAGACAACGCAGAAGCTCTGCTATTCCTCTCCCTCCTCAAATCTATTCAGAAAATTAAGACTATTAGTTTAGGAAAAATTCTGGATATAGATCCGAAGGAAAGGAACGTATGTATGTAAATGGGTGTTTAGATCTCTTATCGTAGTAAGGTAATAATCTAGATCCGATCTATTCAAATTCCTTCCTCTTTCTTTCCTTTCTCTTTTAACGAAAATAATCAATCCATGGTCGTTAGGTTTTGAATCCAACTAAGGGAAAAACCATGGATGCTAAAACTGGATCAGGTCCAGAATTGGGAAAGAATACGAGGTGAGTCGGTTTAAGCTATAGCATTTTAGATAATATTATGTTATCGTTTACCATTCCCCATTTTGTATAATTGAATTTTCCAGAATAATTAAGAATTACTGTTATAACAAGTTGGGATGTTAATATGAATAATTCATATGTAGAATCAGTTAAAGTGTTGGAATGATTACATGTCGAAAAAAACTTGTTAGAACATGGGCAATGACTACTGTTGTTATAATTATATGATTTACGTGTGTCATATATTATTGAGTAAAAGACATGTTAACCTGTTAGATTTGAACAATTAACCGATTAAATGTTTACATGTCCAAATAGAATTAAACACATGTTAAAATGGACATGCGACAAAATATAGGCATAATTTGACGACATGTAAATTAGATTATTGTAAACAGATGAAAACGGTAATATGCCTAAAATTTACATGAAATAGGAATAATTGTTAAAGAACGAACATGACTAGATTCACAGTAATTTGACACTGTAATGCTCTTAGACACGAGGTTAGATTGCCCTTGTGATAGAAATTTGCTTGGAACCGCCCGGCATATCCAGCATTCACAAGTGGTAAAACTAATGTGAGGGGTCTAAGTGCATAATTAAAACATGTATCGGTCCTAAGACACGAGGTTAAGTCAACTTGTGGTAGAAGTCTGCCTGGACCCGCCCGGCAAATCCAGCGTCCACAAGTGTAGGCTTAATTGAGAGGTCTAGTGCACACACACACACACACACACATATATATATATATATATATATGTGTGTGTGTGTGTGTGTGTGTGTGTGTGTGTGTGTATAACCAGAAATGAATAAATGGCAATGATGGTAAATAAATGTCTAACTCAGAAAAAAAGAAAGGAAGGGATGTAATGGGCTGAGTTAGTGTGATGCGAAAGAAAAGAGATGTATTTCCCTAAATGACCTATTTTTGAGAATGTGGTTGCAAGTAAGTCACAGTGAATAAAGTAAGAAAGAGGAAAGAAATTACTTGCCACCACGAATTTAGATGGGAATACATTATGAAAATAAATCACTGATTCCTTCTATAAATCAAACGGATAGGGTGCATGAAGTGTTTTCCTTAATAAAGTAAGGAATAGATATTTCAATGAATGAAGAATAATGGATTACAACAGTTAATGATTTAAACAGGGAATGATAATAACCTATTATAAAAAAATAACATTAATGAAAATGTTGTATAATAGGTAGACATGTCCTAGGGACAAGTAAAGATTATAACTTAGGTTATAATAAACTAATATGGAAATGGGATAATTACTGAAATGAGATAAGGGACACATTATGGTAAATTAAGTAATTAGTAAATGAGGAAAAACGGAAACCAGTTGAGAAAAGGGGGAAAATATATGAAATATAAGAAGTTGTACTTAATTATAAATTAAGTAATCTGTAAACTTGGAAGTCTGAAACCCGCTGATAAGAATAACATGTTTGGACTTGTCCTAGGGACAAGAGGAAATTATAACATAGTTTATAATAAATGGGTAGAGAAACTTATTAATGGACCTTAGTTAAGGGAACTAAGTTAATAAGTAAACACCGATAAGTTGTAGTGACGGTGTAAAATGGAATTATGATTAAATAAGAAAGAATGAGGAAAACTTATGAAATAAGTTATATTTAATCATAAATAATGATTGACATGTTAACCAAAAAACATGTGAACTGAGATATACTTAATTACATATTAAGTAGAACATATTATTGTAATGATGAAATCAAGCAAGAATATAAAAGAGATTGTGGATTACAGACCTTGGGCCACAATGTAGAGAATAACATGTTGTGGGCTTATTAATGGACTTAAATGGGTTAAGTTATACAACTGAAATTAATTAGCAAGAGGAACATGGTAACTTGATTAAGAATTCAATATGAATGAGAATAACAAAGTTAAATGGAAACTTGATGAAGTAAGGCAAGCGCGTAAAAGAATGTTTAGACATAGGGTCAGACAATATATTAAAGTGAGGCGCTTGGACCAGTCCGCACGTTTAAGGGTGACTAACCCAATGGGGTAGATCATCATGGTGTTATAAGGCACGAGGGGAGATCAAATTTATCTGATTATTCTGTCGGCTCCGAAGGACTGGAAGGGTAAGCACGCGGCTTCCTGAGATACGTAAGGTGCTCCTAGTAGTCCTCTGTGTGGTGGCAGATGTTTAGGCAATGCTCGCAGAGGTTGGGTCTGCGCGTAACTACTGGGTGGGTGGCCTTGACTGCAAAAGTAGCTATGCAGTCAAAATGTTGTGATGCAGTGTCACCAGGGTAATTCGGCGGTCGCCTCAACGAGGAGGCGAAGGATCACGACCAATAATGATAGTAGATCGTCGGATACCCGTCATCGGCAGCCAGTGGGATGCGGAAAAACTAGAGCTAAAACCAATAGATCTTTCACCTTTCACTAGCGGGGTACGGTGGTTGAGGGAAGACGCCAAATGGATGTTTAGATTGTTTTTTTAGGGGCAGTCGTTTAGCTCTTGTAGTCTTTACTAGTTGAAGGAGGGGTCGAGGTTGGGCCATACCCACCGTGAAAACAGACCCTAGGTATATCTGTATATAGAGGCTCTTAAAGACGGGTCTGTATAGATATGGAAAAGCTCCTGACCGAGTTCCGTGTTTCTTGTATCGCCCTGCCATGGAACTCGGTGCACATTATAGGACGCGTAGTCAAGGCATCGAGCTACAATTGAAGATACATATATGGGACAGCCTATATACATGCATGTCGGCTCTGGATGGTGTATCGTAAACTTGAGGGCATTACTCCGGTATGAATTCTGATATGATTGACGATGGCAGTCCATATGCTTACGTAGCATAGTAATGACAGTTATATGTGGAACGTAACATTGTTACGTAGAAATCCGTACGTCACTCTGGCGTAGGATGGGGGACTGCGTTCACTTTTGTGGCATTACTGTGGAGACCGTGCGAGTGGGGTACGATGGGGTATACCCCAGTATTGAGGGGTAGCTACATATATAATATATTAGGTTAATCCATTGGGAAGTAAATGAGTACGATGTGTGTGTAAGCCTTGAGTGTTGTTAACCCAATTAACCTAATAAATAAGAAAATATGATTGAATGGTACATGTAGGATTATCCAATGTGTATAATTTAAATCCAGTCACCAGAACTTGTGTTCTGACTCCCTCCTCATAAAATACTCACAGGTTAGATTTGTGGCAAAGACATGAGACATTATAGCTTTGGATACTGGTTAGACAGTATTATTAATACGGTAAGGCTATACTTTGAATATATTATATTTTATCCATTCAATTGAGAGATGTTTTCTGATCTCTGACATATTTTATGTCTCTGTCTTTTCTGCAGGATACCAGAGCAAACCATTCCGAGTTTCGATATATTGGAATTTTGAAAAAAAATCGGTCTGTCGGAATTTGGGTTGTTACAGCATCCCCTAGAGTGCGCCTCCTCAATACAATTCGCATCCTTCAATGATGCAATTTCGCATCCCTCTGGACGCAAGAATTCAATTCCTTCTGAGATGCGATTTCGCATTCCTTCGAATGCTGAAGCTCACTTCCCTTCGGGATGCTAGTGCTTCTTAACACCCCTTGGATGCAAAAATGCACGTCCCTCCGGCGATGCAGCTTCGTATCCTCCTGCGATACGAATTTCGCTTCCCACAGGATGTGAAATTTGTATCCACTAAGGGGGATGTGAAACTCATATCCCTTAAGGGGATGCGAAATCTTCACTACAGCTATAGCAAGATGTGAAATCTCCATAGCCACTGCTCCGGGATGCGAAATTCCTTCTGTGATCCTCAAATATCAATTACTCCCACCTAATCCACTACCTATAAATATCCCCTACCTCGTACTTCAAAAGAGTTGGCATTTGCATGATTTGACAGCTCAAGAAGGACCTTGGACACCATTAATGGAAGCCTAAGCCTTGAGAAAGAAGAAGAATAACTAATTTTCCCAAAACTTCCTATATGCAAAACGACGACTCCTGGATACTTAACCAAATTTTACATACAATTGTAATGATGATGTCCAACACTTGTAACCTTCAATTGTGAATAAAATATGCAGACGTGTCATAGTGGACGTAGGTTCAATATGAACCGAACCACTATAAATTATCTTGTTCTTTCTTACTGCCCTTACTATTATGTACGTGAAACTTTATTCTCGTATAATCAAGAATCGTTTGGTGTGATGCCAATTTTAAGCGTCAAAAGAGAATATATTACAAAGGTTAAAAGCACTGTAACTCCCTTACTGCCATTGGCAATGGCATCCAAGAATATGAAAATTGTTTAATCCTATTGAATGGCCTAAATGATGAAATTGAACCTATTGTGACTTCTATTACCACTCAAAGAATTTTTCCACCACTTGATGAAATTCATGTTATACTATTATCACATGAAGCCAAGTTAAGTAACAAGAAAATGCATATATTATACTACTCAGCAAATCTTTCTATTGGCTAGAAAAACAAAAATCAAAGCAGCAATAAAAGCGATCAATATTAAAAATGTGGAAATCCTAACAGAGGAAGAGGCAGACGGAGGAACAACAAGCCAAAATGTCATATTTGTGAAAGAGTTGGTCATACAGTACTAAAGTGTTACTTCAGATTTAACTCCAACTATTTGATTAATCAAAATTAAAGAAACAACAATAACCCCACTAATCTTGTCAACATTCAGAATGAAGGCAATTCTCAGTTAGAAGCAAACAAAGGCAATAAAATTGCTAGATTTGATCACATACTGGATGAAGGGTGGTATCCTAACCCTGGTACAACAAATCATCTAATAAATAGTCTAGAAAATCTAAACTTAGACGACATAGAATACAAAGGTAATCAAGCTATATCTATGGGTAATGGTAAGTGTATTGATACTACTCATATTGGTAATGCATGCATAGATGGAAATAAGCTGTTATTTTTATGTAACATTCTTAGAGTACCAAAAATTATTAAAAATAATAATCAGTGTGTCCCAATTTGCCAGAGACAATGATGTATATTTTGAATTTTATCCCAAACACTGCATTGTTGGAATCATTCCAACTAAAAATATTATTTTACAGGGTGATGTCACCAAGGGATTATACAAGTTAAACTTTGTTAATTGCCACAAATTTGTTAAAGCAGAGAAAAGTTGTAATTTGACTCAAATGAATAATGATGACTCGTGAAAAAAGGCATTTGATCTATGGCATTGTAAGCTTGGACAACCTAGTGTAAAAACAGTGAAGCAAGTTCTATCAGAAATCAATATTGATTTTAATTATATTATTCTACCAAACATATGTGATTGCTATCAATTAGGAAAAGGTCATAAATTATCCTTTAGTGGCTCCACTACTGCCTACACTGAACTATTGTAGTTAATTGCAATTGAACTATGGGGTCATGCTCTTGTCTACTTAGATTTTTGGCTACAAAAACTATGTATCTTTTCTTAATGCATATACCATATTTAAATGGAATTATTTTCTAAAATGCAAATCGAATACTTATCATGTTATCACAAGTTTCATAACTACGATTGAAAAGCAAATTAATTCATCTGTTAAAATCATTCAAATAGATGGGGGTAGTGAATTCAAACCCCTAACTGCTTATTTTAAAGACAAAGATATAGTTCATAGAGTAACATGCCCCTATACCTCTCAACAAAGTAGGCTAGTTGAAAGGACGTATAGACATGTTCTTGAGTTTGGTCTAACTCTTCTTGCTCAAGTACATTTACCACTTAAATTCTGGTCAAAGCTTTTAGTACTTATGTCTATCTAATTAACTGACAGCCTACTAAAATCCTAAACAATATTTCTCCGCTTGAAAATTTACAAGGAGTTAAGCCAAACTACAAAAGCATAAGAATTTTTGGGTGTTTATGTTATCCATACATAAGACCCTACAATAGCAATAAACTAAATTTCACGTCCAAACTATTCACTTTTATTGACTATGCTACTAATCAAAAGGGGTACAAGAGTCTTGATGATGCAAGTAAAATTTACATCAGTAGGCATATAGTGTTCAATGAAAAAAAATCCATTCAATTCAAATGACATCAGTACAACAAACAAAGTGTACAATGCTAAAAATACCATACCAGCTATTCCACAGTGGCATGATGTTTGGAATCAATCAAAGAATGGTGAGGTTGCGGATGCTCATGATTCACCACCACTCGATTCAGATGGTAATGAACCATTGTAGCCACCCAGCCCTGCCACCACAAGCCCTGTTCAGCCATAAAGTCAAACCCAGATTTGTAATGAATCAACAATTGTAAATCAAACTACTAAAAGTGGAGATACATTAAGTGCTTCCAATCAATGCATCATACCCACTAATGATCCACAAGCAAAAACTAGACATCTCATGATCACATGATTTTAAAGGAAAATATTCAAGCTCGTTTATACTGCTACTTCAGACACAGCTGAACCAGAATCATTACATGAAGTATTAAAAATCAAAGTGTGGAAAAATTCCATGCATAACGAATTTAATGCACTTATTAAAGATAAAACATGGTATTTGGTTTGTATCCCAACAAACAAAATTATTTTGTGGGTTGCAAGTGGATGTATAAGCTAAAAAGATATCCAGATGGTAGTATAAATAAGTACAAAGCAAGGTTAGTTGCAAAGGGATTTACGCAAGAATATGGTTTTGATTTTAATTAAACCATTTCTCCTGTATCTAAACCCACAACTATCAAACTTGTATTTACCATAGTCTTAAGTAAAGGCTGGCAAATAAAATATTTGGATGTAAACAATGCCTTTCTAAATGGTATTTTAAAGAAGAAATCTATATGCAACAACCACAGTGGTATACTCAAGATCCAAATCATGTTTGCAAGCTAAACAAAGCTATTTATGGGCTTAAGCAGACACCTAGGGTCTAGTTTAATAGACTGAAAAGTGCCTTATTTAAATTTAGGTATCAATCTACTAAATTTGATAGCTCCCTATTCATAAAATCCACCAATACTTCTGCAGCATATATTCTATTTTAGGTGGATGGTTTAATATTACAAGCAGCGACAGTGCAGATTTGGATTAGCTAACACTCTATCTAAATTAGCAATTTTCAATTAAAGATCTTGTAGACTTAACATGCTTTATGGGCATTGATGTAAAATGAAAATTAGATTCAGAATTGTTCTTATGCCAAAGAAAGTAAATTTCAAAATTACTGGCTTAAATTAAAATGGATAATGTTAATCCTCAACCTACTCCCATGATTTGCAATCAGCACTACTCTAAATACGAGGGGGAAGCTATATTTAATATTAAACATTATAGAAGTGTTATAGGTGCACTGTAATATGCGACTATAACATGACCTGATGGTACTTATAGTGTTAACAAAGGTTCTCAATTTATGCAAAATCACTTAAGTGAGCATTAGAGAGCAGTGAAGATTATCTTACGATATCTTAAAGGCACTATCAACTACAGCATAACACTAAAGGGTGGCAAACATCTAAACCTAACTAGTTATGCTGATGCTGACTGGACCTTTGACCCATATGGAAGAAGGTCAACCACTAGTATTGCATATACATTGGAAACAATTTAATTTCATGGTGCTAAAAAAACAACTAACAATTTCAAGGTCCAACACGGAAGTTTAATATAGAAGTGTTGCTAATGCTACTGCTGAAATTAAGTGGATGCAGTCTCTTTTACATGAATTAAATCAGATCATCAAAGCCAAACCTACTCTATGGGGGGGGGGGAATAACAACACATTTTACATTTCAAAAGATCATAGACAATATGCTAGGATGAAACATATGCAAATAGATTTATACTTCGTTCGAGAACTAGTCCATAAAGGTAAATTACAAGTCAGGCACACACCTACCAGCACGTTGACAACTTAACTAAGGCGCTCTCAGCAACCAACTTTAAAAATTCATATCTGAATTAAACGTTGAAGAGCATGTAGATTTAACTACAGTATTAAACATGAAGAAGACATAATGCGCCTTGCTTGCATCTCTCTGTTGTGACCATGATTTCTCTAAAATTTGCATCTTGTATGGCCATGAATTTTCTGGAGATAGCAAATCTAAGGTTTCGATAACACTAGGTTTGAGAGGGGATTTTGAAAAAAAGATAAAAGTGGATGCGCTCTTATGATGTTTTGCTCTTTATCGATGGTCATCTGTTTAACACGTGTTGTGATATGTTAATGGGCTTCACAACGTTTTGATTTATTTTTAAGTCCATTTATGATTTCAGACTTTTCTTTGTATTAAATACTCAAGCCTATATAATCTATGTATTTTGTATATTCTGTAACTAATTTCGAGAGAATCATTTTTTCTCTGTATCATTAAAATCATTACGTCATCTCCTCTACAATTTCAAATATTTCTATTCCTATACAATCACTTCACAGTTGTGAATTTCAATATAGTTTGAGTTTAAGTCGTTCATAAATAGTGATAGAATCTTGCTTCAATCTAGTAATCTTATATTAATATATATTCATCCAAAGAAATAGGCATGGCAACAAAGAGGACTAGGTGAGTTTTTTGTTCCTCATACCTAATTCGAGTTTTTTAAACTCCGCCTCAAATCTAACTCATGGACCTGATACGAGCCTAGATTTAGGCCCCAACCTGAGAGCTGTACAAGTCGAGGTAGGACCTAACCCGATAAATCTTTGTATGTTCTTTTAAAATTTGTCTTCTAATTAATTTACACTAGTTTTTTTAAAATAAGAAAGATAAGTATTAAATATAGATTGACTAACACAATGAATTTTTTTTATAATAAAGAGTTCAATTAAATAGTATGCCGAATTTTTTATAAAATTATCAATAATGTCACTTAGTATTTCAAAAATACTAGAACTTATTGAATAATTTATCAGTAATGCAACTTATTACTTCAAAACACTAGAACTTATATGCCACTTATTACTTTATCATGGATTTTTTTGCTTAAAGTGATCAACAAATCATAATTATCTGATATTGATAGGTCAAAATAAATGGGGTATGTTATTTTTGGTTCCTCAACTAGCCTTATTGCCATACCTACAAAAAAGATCGTCATCTAAGGCTGTCAATAAGTATCTGAAAGACCAAAATTCCAATTTGTAAAAAAATATTTGATATTTGGAAAATGGATACATACCGATGATTATATTGGTTTATATCAATATTATAGTTTTTTTTTCCTATTTTAGCATATAAATGATTGTCATTTACTTTGGGCAAAAATCTTAATGTGGTGTAAAAAAATCAATATTTATTGTTTAAAATTGCTTTTATTTAAGCACATCTGCTATTTTTTATATTTTTAGTACCGAAATGAATTCATAATGAATCATAAATTTTCTATTTATTTATTTAGATTTATTAGTTGCATATTAATCGAAGAATATCCAACAAACGAAATCGAGATAACAACGATGCGAGTTCGAAACCCGGAATGACATGCTAAAAGGGTTTACCATGTGCATATGCTACGATCACTCACTTATGTGGTATCCGCGGACCGAGCTAGGTGCACTAAAGGGATTTTACGGCTCTGGTCTATTTCCTCCTTGAACAAACTCCAAAAAAGAATCCAACAAAAATATATGATATCCATCCATATTTGCATATACATATATCTGATATTTGAAAATGATTTACAATATGATACTAACTGGATCTGTATACGGCCTCTTACAGACATATCATCGCCTGATTAGTAATTACAGCTAGCCAAATAAAATTTGGGCAAATTAACCAGTGGTTCGAGGGAAATGTATACCAACACAGTAACACACATTTAAAAGGGATGTCTGTACATGCATGTGTTTGTGTGTCGAAATGCACTATTATTTATTACATATACACGTGTAAATTATAATATTAGAAGTGGGCAAACCCAAATTTATGGTTGTTTGAAGTTAATATTAGATCATTCGTGACAGTCAACTTGATGGGTTAATAATGTAGGTTTCCTGGACCCAACCAATCAGGGTCCCCTAATTTCAAACTCTTGCAATTAAAGTCACATTCTTTTAGGATTTTAATTGCAAACGGTTGAAATCAGGATTCTGGATTGATTGGGTACAGGGTGTTGTGGAGAAATTCTGATTCAAGACCGCTCAAATCAAAAATCCCCAACACCGCGGAAAATGAGAACGTGATAATAGTGCAAAAACAACCAATCGATGTATCAAAACAATCTCAATCTTATTCAAGTTAATCACAATCACCAAACAATGGAAATAATAGAGCAACAACGAGAAACTAAATCACATAGGGATTTATAGTGGTTCCACCGACGTCTTATCAGTGTACGTCCATTTTGAGAGAGAAACCTTTATTGATATCAACAGAAGAGTACAAGAGATTGATTACAATGATCAAATTTACTAGAAAATTTTGATTTTGTGGAGAAAGGAATTGAAGAAGATTAGGATTGCCTAAACCTTAATTAGAATAATCCTTGATCTAATCTCTTGATTTTTTTGTACATCCTCCATTTGGATCCGATGTAGATTATATTGGCATAAAGAAGTATATGGAAATTCCCAAAATTTTCTCTAGATTCGAAATATCTGAAACATCCTCCAGATCTGAAAATATCCTCCAGATCCTAAATATCCTTCAGATCTGAAAATATCCTCCAGATCCTAAATATCCGAAATATCCTGAAATATCCTTCAGATCCGAAAATATCCTCCACAATCTAACACATAGTATCGCATACTTCAACACTCCACCTCGATATTAATCCATCTACATCACAAACTTCAATGCACCCAAGTGTTTCCTTCTATCTTCAATCAAGAAAGCTTGAATGTTTCCCTAATGAACTCCAGCATAGCCACCACCATTGCACTTCACTAACGAGTTCAGGCATAGCCCACACTCGTCAATGAAGTGTTGAAACATCTAACTCCTAAACCAGTCTTACCAAAAGACAATGCACTCGGGAGTGAAAACGAGTACTTATCATGAAGATAGAATACCAATCTCTCACCGATACTCTTCTACATCCAAGTTTCTCTCTCAACTGTGCCACCCCGTGGCACCTAGCATCTCTCTAAGCGAATTAAATTCAAGCAATGCTCAAACTTTCCAACCGACAATGTCTCAGTGAACATGTCGGTCGTGTTATCCTTTGTGTGCACTTTTCGAAGTCATACTTGCTTGTCTTCGTCCATGGCTACTAGAAATGACTCCCTCACTTCAATATGCTTCGTCCGTGAGCTAAACGCCAAATTCTCTTCCAAATGGATAGCGCTTTGGCTATCACATTGAAAATCAACAATGTCATGTTCAAACCCCAAGTCACACAACAATCTCATCGAATAGGGTGCTTCATTTGCTGCCTCTACCGCAGCTATCAACTCCGCCTCCGTAGTGGATAAAGCAACTACGGTCTGCAATCTCGATCTCCAACTTATGGCTATACCGCCAAGAGCGAAAATATATCCAAAAGTTGATTTTCTTCGATCCCTATCGCCAGCGTAGTATGAATCACAGTAACCAACCAACATGCAATTCTTCTCTTTACTACCCCTAAAAACAAGATGTTGTAACTTTGAAGTATCTCAAGATAAGCTTCACTACTTCCCAATGCGATTTCCCCGGATTAGCCATGAGCCGACTAACCATCCCAACGGCAATATCGGGTCTTGTACACACCACGACATACATCAAACTTCCAACCGCACTAGCATAAGGCACCTTTGCCATGTAAGTCTTGTCTTTCTCCTCGATAGGTAATCCCTTACTCGAAAGCTTTATATGCAAAGGTAAAGGTGTATTTAACGCCTTTGCATCCTCCATGCTAAACCGACAAAGCACTTTCTTAATGTACTCCTTTTGAGTTAATTTCAACTCAAAATGCTTTTGATCTCTTCCAATTTCCATGCCCAAAGTTTTCTTCGCTTCTCCAAGGTCTTTCATCTCGAACTCCGCCTTTAACTTCTCTTTAAACTTGTTGATTTCTGCCTTGTCCTTAGAAGCAATGAGCATATCGTCTACATACAAGAGTAAATACACCCAACGATCATTTCCTAACCTTTTGAAATAAACGCAAGCATCCTTGATGCTTCGATGGAAGCCACTTTCAAGCATGAAATGATCAAATCTCTTGTACCATTGCCTAGGTGATTGCTTCAAACCATACAGTGATTTCTTCAACTTGCAAACTAGTTTTGACTTACATTCTACAACAAACCCTTCAGGTTGCTCCATGTAGACGTCTTCATCCAAGTCTCCATGCAAGAAGGCAGTTTCCACATCTAGTTGCTCCAACTCCAAGTCATAAATAGTAGCTAATGCAAGTAATATCCGGATAGAAGTATGCCTCACAACCGTTGCGAAGATCTCATCATACTCCTTTCCTTTCCTCTGTGCAAACCCCTTAGTGACTAGTCTAGCTTTGTATCTTCCATCATCCTTCACCTTATATATCCATTTGCACCCAATTGCACGGTCTCCTTGAGGAAGTGGAACCAACTCCCAAGTTTGGTTCTTCATCAACGATTGCATCTCTTCCTCCATGGCGCAAATCCACTTCGAGCTATCACTCGAATCCATGACATCATCAAGGTCCATCGGCTCATCTTGGACTACATGAAGAGCATAGTCCAAATTCTCACAAAAGCTAAGATAGTTCAAATCACCATATCTTTCGGGTGACCTTATAGAACGGCGACCAACCCGAGTAGCAATACCATCACCCGGTCTTCCTTCAACTCCACCTTGAACTGAATCTTCTCTAGGCTCGTGCACATCACCAACACTACTAGAGGAACCTTGTGGACGACGTGATGTAACATCAACCGCATTCACCTCGCAAGCACCTCCAACAACTCTACTTTCTCTAGGCCTGAAAGTGGGAATAACTTCCTTCTCCTTTGATTCACCATGAACCAAATCCGCAACATCTGATGAGCCCTCATTCTCCTTGAACATAGCTGACTCATTAAAAGTAACATGACGAGAAACCATAGCCTTCTTCGTTTCCAGATTCCAAAGCCGATAGCCTTTGATGCCATCTATATAACCGAGAAAAGTCCCTTTGAAAGCTCTAGATGAGAGCTTATCATTCCCCGGATCATGCACATAAATTGGACTGCCAAACACACGAAGATAACTCAAGTCAATGCTCTTCCCTTTCCATACTTCCTCCGGAATTTTGTTATCAATAGCCGAGCACGGAATTCGACTAATAATATGCACCGCGGTTGACAAAGCTTCGGCCCAAAATTCCTTAAACAAACCCGATGTCGATATCAAGCATCGAGCTTTCTCTAGTAGAGGTCGGTTCGTTCTTTCCGCCACTCCATTAGATTGCGGATCTCCCAGTGTAGTAAAATGCCTCCGAATACCATGATGGTTGCAAAAATTCAAAAATTCTCTAGAAACATATTCGCTGCCATTATCGGACCTAAGAACCTTCAAAATCTTTCCACTCTCATTCTCAACAAGAGCCTTCCATTCTTTGAATCTTGCAAATGCCTCCGACTTGGCCTTCAATACATACACCCAAACCTTCCGAGAAAAATCATCAATGAAAGAAATATAATATCTTGCTCCTCCCAAAGAAGCTACAGGCGCTGGTCCCCAAACATCCGTGTGCACATACTCAAGAATCTTTCTTGAATCATGTTTTCCTTCACAGAATGACACTCTAGTTTGCTTCCCCATGACACATTCCTTGCAAAACTCCAACTTGCTGAAACTCTGACCATCAATCATCTCCCTTCGACGAAGAACATCTAAACTCTTCTCCGAGACATGACTCAATCTCAAATGCCACAGCCTTGTCGCATCTAAGCCACGAGAACTATCAACACTGACACAAGTTTCGCCTTCCATGATCACTCCTTAAAGCAAATAAATACCATGAGTTATAACACCCTTCATAACCACAAGCGCACCCTTCGAAACCCTCAAGCTATCACTCTCAATAGTGATCTTGCAACCTAATGAATCCAACTGTCCGAAAAAGATAAGTAACTTCTGTAGTCCCGGAACATAGCGCACATTAGTGGGAGTACGAACCACTCCGTCAAACATATGAATTTGCATGGATCCAATGCCTTTCGACTTGCAAACTGCACCATTTCCCATAACAATTGATTTTCCTTCCCGTTCAACATAAGAAGAAAAACAATTCCTGTTAGGCATCATGTGATATGATGCCCTCGAATCAAGCACCCAATCGCTGTCTGAAACATCTGATGCTACTGCCGACAAAACATCTATGTCTCCCTCGCCAACATCTCTCTCCACCGCAACTGATGAAGATGTTACTTCCTTCTTCCCCTTGTCTGGACAATCATTCTTCTAGTGACTAGGTTTCTTACATATAAAGCACTTGCTATTTCTTTCCTTTGACTTTCCTCTTCCACCGGGCTTCTTAGACTTAGAACGCCCCCGGTTTCCCTTTTTCTCTGAATTTTCTTTCTCCGCAAATAAACCTTGACCATTACCAGCACCACTACTATCATCACTCAGCTGATCTCGTAATTCCATACTAAGGAGACCCGTCTTGACATCATTTAGAGTCAATGTATCACGGCCATAGATCAAACTATTTGAGAACCCAGTATAGCGTTCAGGCAATGAACATAACAATATCATCGCTTTCTGCTCCTCCTCAATCTTCAAATCTACCGCCTTCATCTTCATTAGCAAATCATCAAACACATTTAAGTGCGCATTTAGCGAAGTTTCTTCCTTCATCTTGTAGGTAAAAAAAGTCCGCAACAAGATCAGTTCTTCATATACAACTACTCCAACTTTTTCCAAATACCTTTAGTAGTCGTCTCACCACTAATTTCGGAAATAACATTCTCGCCCATGGCAAGTTGAAGTATAGTGAATGCCCACTCTTCTATTTCTTCTCTCTCCACATCTGAGATGTCCTTTGTCAATAAATGTGTATCAAACACCACCCGATGTACCTGATTCCGCAAGAACCGCTTTCATCTTCCATTGCCACTTTTCGAAATCATTATCGCAATTCCACCTGTCAATAACCAATTGTGAACCAGCAGCTGCATACGACCCACGTACATAAGGAGCTACACCACTTGGACCAACTGTTTAAGCACTATTTGAATCTGGTTCCGACATTTTTTACAGCTATCTACCTACACCAATGCTCCGATACCAAATGTTGTGGAGAAATTTTGATTCAAGACCGCTCAAATCAAAAATCCTCAACGCCGCGGAAAACGAGATCGTGGTAATAGTGCAAAAACAACCAATGATATATCAAAACAATCTCAATCTTATCCAAGCCAATCACAATCACCAAACAATGGAAATAATAGAGCAATAATGAGAAACTAAATCACATAGGGATTTATTGTGGTTCCACCGACGTCTTGTCGGTGTACGTCCACTTTGAGAGAGAAATCTTTATTAATATCAATAGAAGAGTACAAGAGTTTGATTAGATCAAATTCACTAGAAAATTTTGATTTTGTGGAGAAAGGAATTGAAGAATATTAGAATTGCCTAAACCCTAATTAGAATAAACCTTGATCTAATCTCTTGATTTTTTTGTACATCCTCCTTCTGGGTCCGATGTGGCTTATATAGGAAAAGATAAGTATATGGAAATTCCCAAAATTTCCTCTAGATTTGAAATATCCTCCAGATCCAAAATATCCTCCAAATCTGAAAATATCCTCCAGATCCTAAATATTCGAAATATCCTGAACTATCCTTCAAATCTGAAAATAATCTCCAGATCTTAAATATCTGAAATATCCTGAAATATCATTCAGATCTGAAAATACCCTCCACAATCTAACACATAATATCGCATACTTCAACCCAGGTGACCAGCTGATTGTAGGTCCAGACGATTTGCTCCCTATAAGGGCCAATGCATCAATGAGATGTCTATCAAACTAGTACTTTTTGTATAATCTAAAGGATTTTTTTTTGGATTTGGCCCCCTTTTATAAATTTATAACACATTTAGCCTTGTTTGAAAACTTATTACAGCCGTAGCCTAGTTTATGTCACATCAGCAGAAAACAGTTATTTAACATTGCGTTATTTGAAATAACGCGTGAAGCGTTATTCAAGATAACGCAAACATGTTTTTAAGTTTAACCCCCGTGATTCTCTGTAGAACACAGGAGCGTTATCTTAAATAACGCTAGCGAGCGTTATCTTGAATAACGCAAATGTTTAGCGGTAATCATTTTTGGAAGAACAGTTTAATGCGTTATTTAGAATACCGCTTTAAAGCGTTATCCTAAATAACGCAGATATAAAATAATGGTGTGCTAAGTCTTACAGTTTCCTTTTGCATTATTTCAAATAACGCTTCACGCGTTATTTGAAAAGACGCGCTGACGTGATATACAGTCACCCGAGAGTATCTTCCTCCTCACTTTTTCTTAAAACCTATTTTTTCAAAACCGAAAACCCTAAGCTCCTAACCCTATTTGCTCAACCTAACATCAAATTTTAGGGTTTGTTGATCGAAATTCATCGCCATGGCAAGCTCATCAACACAAGAAGCTCCGGAAGGTAAAAAATTCCTCAATTTGTTGATTTCTTATAAAATTTAGGGTTTGTCCATGATTGAGGAAACTTGTGAAATAGCTTGTAGTTGCTTTAATGGGTTCAATGTAGTTGAAATTATATAGGTTTCAACATTGATTTTGGTTTTTTCGCTACATTTGTGTAGAGACTGTTGAGATGGAACTGGGACCTGTAGATGAAAGTGTCCTATATTTGCAACACAGGCATAGATCGAGCAGTAACGCCTTGATGGCGGTATGTATATATGGTGTTTGTATGTTAGCCTAAAGTAATTTTTTTTTGTATGCATGTCTTACGTTGTATGTTAAATTTTATTTACAGGGAAAAGATCCCGTTAAGATTATAGATCACATAGTTTCCGTTGGCACGGTGACCTCCGCCCATCCAGAAGTTTTGGCCTTGCTTGATCGCGCTGGATTTCGACTAGTACACGGGTTGAAATACGTTCAATTCGATCGTTACCACATCACTGCCTTAGTCGATAGATGGAGACCGGAGACATCGACATTCCATTTTAGAGGTGGAGAGATGACCATCACTTTGGGTGATGTGGCGGTCCTGCTAGGCTTGCCGATTGATGGCGCTCCTTTGAGGACTAAAGAGGCCGGAGACTACATGGAGATGTGCCAACGGCTTTTAGGTATTAAGCCTCCCGCGGACCAGTGGATGGGAAATGAGCAAATTATAACTAGTTGGTACAAAGCACAGTTTGAGCATGACATTCCACATAATGCCACGTAGGAGCAGATAGAACAACGTGCTAGAGCTATCATACTCTAGATCATTACTCAACGCCTGATCTGCGATCATTCTAAGACTTGGGTGTGGCTGAAATGGTTGCATTTTATTGAGGATTTTGATCAGTGTCGGCAATATTCTTGGGGTAGTGCGACATTAGCATACACATATACGGAACTTACCAGGAACGTTTTGTTTGAGAGCCCTTATATGGGGGGTTGTCCTTCTTTGATACAGGTACTTTATTTTCGTACGCTTATTTGCTTCTTAATTTTGTTTTTATGCATGTCGTGTTTCTTTATTAAATTTCTTTGTAGGTATGGTCCTGGACGTATCTTCCCCTTGGTAGACTTGAATTAAAGCAACCCAATATTGATATGTCTTTGCCTTACGGGGCTAGGTAAATTTAATCCGTCAATTATTTATCTTATATGTGTTAACTTATTTCCTCTATCTCTTACCAAGTCACAATTACAGGTGGGTTGGAAAGAAGAGGACTGCGTCGACTCCGAGGCGTAATCTAGCTTTTATCACAATGAGCTCGACGTGCTTAGTCTGGATGTTGTTACATGGACCCTATATGCCCAGGATTTTGAACAGCTTCCGGCCTTATGTACCGTGTCTTCCCATCTGTGGACTGCCCGTGTACCCATTATATATTTGAACGATGTAGCATATCACCTTCCTGACCGGGTGATGCGCCAGTTTGGACTTAGCCAACATCTTCTTGAACCAGCCCCACATTACAGGATTAACTTAATAGTACCTGGGGAGTACGAGGCGGCCATTGAGACATGGAACCATCGGCACATGCACACGCAACAGCAGCGGGAGTTCACCTTGTCGGACGAAGAGTATTACACATGATATTGGCAGATTACCCGACGGTATATTCTTCCCAGCGTGCAACCTCTTGGTGCCGTAGTGGAACCGTACACGCCTAGAGCTCCTCTTGAGAGGAATGTGGTATGAAAACCGTGCTAACAAATGTAATTTTTTCATTTTTTTGGCAAGTTTGAGTTTTATGTAAGTTAACGTATAAAATGCAGGCGGATGGGGTGTACCGGGCTATAGAAATGGTTGATGAGTTATCTCATGCAGGCGGATGGGGTGTACCTGGAGATGCAAGAAGAGAATACACAACTAAAGACCGAAATTTATCGAATGCGGGAAAAATATGACTCACTGGAGTCCACCATTCCTAGATATCCTAATGAGTAATGTGACGGTCTTGGTATCGTTTTATGTAGCATTCGAATGTATCGTTATATGTAGTGTTCTAATGTATCGTTTTATGTAGCATTCGAATGTAGTTGTAATGAGTAGTGTATTGGCGTTTAATGTTGTATCATTTCATTTTTCGTACTGCCGTATAATGTTACCACTAAGCCAATTCTCCAAAACATATTTCATTTACGTAATACAACCAAGATAAATGTTACCACACACATAAAACAACAGGATAAATAGTTACGCCATATGTCTTATACATAATAAAACCAAATAGAAACGCACGCAATGTAATAAAACAGGATAGGTAGGTACTACATAACACTTAGTAAAGTCTATGTCACTGTAGTACAACGGCTCTTCTTATGACCATTTACTCCACACTTGCTACACCTATTAGATCTAGAAGACTGCCCCTCGTATGGTGCCTTTAATTCTACTAGATCTAGGTCAGCCCGGTGCTCTCCGAGCTTGCGGGGGAAAAACCATATGTCCTGAAGGTTGCGGCCAATAGCGCTTGTCACGAACTGGATGAAACTCAGGCGTGTAGGCCGCATGATAACTTTGAACTGTGTACCAGTTGGAGGCGAAGTCGTGATGAGCTCTTTTGGCTCCATTTGCCACTGCCGAACATGCAGCCATAACATGCGCACAAGGTAGGTGCTGTAGCATTGGTATGTTACATGTACACGAACAAGTATTACCCTCTATCTTTACTGTAAATTCATCATCGTAGTAGTGTATTACAACCCATTCATATTCGCCGAAGCGAACTATTCTGTAACGTCTTGCTTCTTCGGCTCTTTCAGCTATTTTTGCCTCCCACTTTGGGGTTAATTTGCATACCGAACCAACATTTTTCCGCCTATTACAGAAATAATCCACCGATCTATAGAAGGTACGCGCAACCAACGACTTAACTAGAAGCGATCGTGCACCTCTTAGCACACCGTTGAAGCTTTCAGAAGCATTTGTCGTCATTACATGAAACCTTCCGCCATCGTCTTTAAACAAAGCCCAATTTTCCTCTTTTCCTCCCAAACTTCTCTCAATCCAGTTATGAGCTCTTACGTTGGCCGTCTTAATTTCCTCCCGAAGCTTACAATACTCAACCTCTTCTGATGCACATGCCGCCGCGTAGAATAAACCAGTCAAACGTTGATCTCTATAGCCGACTTTTTGAAAATTTGCTTTTAGATGCCTCGCGCAAAATCTATGCTTATGTGGCTCTACCCATCTTTCCTGCAATGCGATAGGAATTCCTTTCATTCTATCAGATATGAAAGTAATACTGCGATTGTTTACACTATGTATAAACCGTCTCATACAGGAAAAAAACCAAGCCCAAGATTCAGCCGATTCGGACTCAACAATGGCATACGCCAACGGATAGAGCTGATCATTTGCATCCGTTGCAGTGGCTACGAGTAGTGTACCTTTGTACTTTCCATACAGATGGGTGCCATCGATACAAAGCAATGGACGACAATGTAGAAATCCTTCAATGGAAGGGCCAAATGCCCAAAATGCACGTTTAAATACACCAACTTCATCTGTTAATATATGGCTTACACTACCGGGATTTGATCTTCTAATTTCATCAAAATATGGCTGTAACAGCGAACATGACTCCGCCCAATCCCCATAAACCATAACAATTGCCTTGCTCAGAGATCTCCAAGCTTTCATATAACCAATCTTAATAAAAAATTGTTCTTCAACCAACACTTGAACTGTTCTACCTGATATGTTTAAATCAGACTTCACAAAAGGCATGATCTTCGAAACCAGAAATGTTGATGTCGTTGGGCGATTGCTTGAATTGACCGTTGGATTAACGCAAGTATGCTCCCCTCTATACTTCTTAACAACCCACAACCCAGTCTGCGATTTTTTGGAATCAATTGCATGAATTCTCCACTGGCAAGTATCGTCGATATTGCAAATGGCAGTATACATTTCTTTGTTGGACCTAATGGGCTTAAAAGAAACAGCATGTAAAATGGACCACTCACTTAGTTGTTGCAGAAATTTAGCTTTGCTCTCAAATACAAGACCAGGTTTAAAGCCACTTTGAACGCAGGAGGACGAGAATAATTCTCCCCTACTTTGCAAGTCCTCAACAACAGATCTGGCTAACATTTGCGCGGTACACGTCCTCATCAAGGGGAATCTCCATCGCAGGTTCGTCATTACCCCCATCTTCTTCATCATCCATCTCTTCAGCTCCGAAGTCAAAGTTCAACGAATCATTATTTACTTGCATGTTGTCAAACCATGCGTGATTGTTATCGGGAATCGAACAACCGTCATGCTGTCCAAAGCAGGTCCAGGGTTCGTTTGTAGGTCTACAATTCCATCTACTTGACTCGCGTCATCGCATGCATTCTCTTCGAACGACGATTGCTCTTCCATGAAATCCTGCGGACAGCTGCATCATGAAAATATTGCACTTTGAACAAACACTTAAGCATGACTCAAATAACAAATCATTTCTGAGAATACTTACTCCTGACTCATATGATATAACTCAGATGGCGTTGGCTGCAACGGTTCTGCTACTTGTGTAGACGGTCCAACATTACTTTGTGTATGATGGTAATAAGGACCAAAACTACAAAATATATGTCAGGCATTAACAACAATTGGGAGAACCAAAATATAACATGTTTAGAAAACCTTTTAAGTTGGGCTTACCTCTGCGTCGCTCATCCAATACTTTCCTGCGTGGGAAATGGAAAGCTAAAATGCGGATTCTGTGTATAATTCATACGCGGGGGGTACGCATAGGACATTTGATGTTGTCCGTACTCTGAAACGTTAGAAGGAGGAATACTATTTGGTGATGGGATTAGATGAGTTGGACGGAAAGGTGCCGCTTGAACTGGTCCTGAAGCAGCAGGTGCTTCTGCCACTAACTTCGTCGTTTTCACAACAAATAACTCTATAGTCTTACAAGCAGCAGAAAACATTAACTCAACATCACCATCGTCGGCAATTACAATTTTAATTGCCTTAGAACCAGAATCAGTCGGCCAGTTGCATACTAACTCAATATCAAATTGCTCTGCATTAATCATTGTTGACTTGAATATTGAGGCTTTTAATTGCTGCAAGTTACACCCTATCAGAACTTTTACAGGTTTGAAAGATCCACCTTCGTATTTCCCATACTTTCTATCATCAATAACCAACTCACCATCAAAGTAGCATAGAATCGCAATAAACTTAGGAGTCATTCTAATTTACAATAACATAAAAGAATATATTACCAAAAGTTATAGATCCAGAAAAACTAAGATTTAGGGTTTTGAAATTCAAACCTAGTGATGAATCAAACGACGGAGAATAGAGTCCAGTTGACGTAAATCTGAAATTGCTGCTAGATCAGAGCTAAAATTAATGATTTGTTTAATTTTGGAATTTGATTTAAGGTATTGGGTTTCTTTTTTTCAATATGTAGAAAGTAAAAAAGTGAGGAGGAAGAGACTCTCGGGTGACTGTATATCACGTCAGCGCGTCTTTTCAAATAACGCGTGAAGCGTTATTTGAATTAACGCAAAAGGAAACTGTAAGACTTAGCACACCATTATTTTATATCTGCGTTATTTAGGATAACGCTTTAGAGCGGTATTCTAAATAACGCATTAAACTGTTCTTCCAAAAATGATTACCGCTAAACATTTGCGTTACTCAAGATAACGCTCGCTAGCGTTATTTAAGATAACGCTCCTGTGTTCTACAGAGAATCACGGGGGTTAAACTTAAAAACATGTTTGCGTTATCTTGAATAACGCTTCACGCGTTATTTCAAATAACGCAATGTTAAATAACTGTTTTTAGCTGATGTGGCATAAACCAGGTTACGGCCATAATAAATTTTCAAACAAGGCTAAATATGTTATAAGTTTAGAAAAGGGGCCAAATCCAAAAAAAATCCTAATCTAAATCATCCGCTGACATCATGTGTCATGAAAGATTCTAGAATATATTATAGGACAATTTTTTTACATAACCCAAACTTCTTGGTAAAACAAGCTCAAACAATTACACGTGCAACTATCTGATACAGTTACACGTGCAACTATCTGATACAGCTCAAACAATTCCAAAGTCGTATGAAATTTAGTACATACTATCAGCTGCATGAAGATCCAGCTGAATGGTTTATCAAAGTAATCTGAACTCCAGTTTTACCCTAACTACTGCTTCTCCATTATAAAATAGGCACATCTCACTACATGTAACAACAATTACACGAATACATTCATATAAAATCGTAAATTCTCACCAAATCTTGATTATCTAAAGGGATACAAATTCACTGTAAGCCTGATTTATCCTCCAGCTCCCCATAAAAGCCAACCGAATGTAAGATATACAAATTTTAACAAATAGATGGGAAAATGTACATTTAAAGGAAAGGCGTTGCTGTTAAATACATGTAACAAATAACACAATACACAGCAGTTGTGTGCATGACATACATTAACTTTTAAGAAGGCATGTACTTATAGATGACAGTATTAATCAATAGAGTAGCAAGATCCACCAATGTTCAAAAGTATACATCAATAATAAAGTTCCAAGCAAAATTATTAAACTAAAATGGTCTTATATAGAAACCATCAAATTAAAACTTCATTCTGCTTTGGTGTAGACTCTGAAGGCAACAGCCAAGCCCAAAATTGCAAGAGGAACCAAGAACTGCAGAACCTTAATCATGAAGTCAGAATTATTATTCTGATTCACCACAGCTAGTTTGGGAGCAGCATTTTTTTCCTTAACGGGCATGGTCGAAGAATCGACATCACCAATGAAGTATTCTTCCATCATAGCACGTGCAGTGTTGCTGTGACCAACATCATTAAAATCATCAGTTGCATCCTTGCCCGTTGCTTGTACTAAAACATCATCTCCACCTGGATGATCATCCAAGAATTTTGTTACATCATAAACCTTGCCTTCGATCACGAGCCAACAATCCTTGTTAGTGTTGTGTTTAGATACTTCTTCCAAACTCAAGACTTTTGCATCGCTCCCCATTATCTCAGTTTTCAGTTCTGATTCCCTTTGCATACATGAAATATATAATCCAATACACAACAAACTAAGAAATTTTGAAAAAATTACAACCTTATAATCTAACTAATTTTTTTTTTAAAAAAAAAACACAAATGCATACAACAATCAACAAAATATTATATCAAAATGGATTTAAAAGCCTTTTCTAGTCCATTAGTTTGTAATTTGCATTGAAAGCTCTAGACAAGTGGTCTGCTACAAAAATCTGCAAGTATTATATACAGTTATAACCATAACGCGAACTCATACAGTGAACTCTATAACCAAACACCATAACACATGCATATCCAAACACCATGTGGTGAACTCTATACCCAGGTGCTTAGATTTTCAGTAGCTTCATTACATAATACAGAAATACATGTATCAAAGTCACGAGGTTGAAAAAGAAATCCAATAAATTTCTAAATAAAGAATATGTAATTCAATAATGCTGCATGTAGTGGTAGTTTATGAACATCAAATACTAATAAAGTCAATTGTTTATTGCTGTTTATTTCATTTTGATTATCGAATCCTCAATCTAGATTTAGATGCTATCAGAACTAATTTCATTTGTATAATTTTATCACAGAGATTAGGAAACTAATGGTATCTTAATCCCCAAACATCTGATCCTCATTAGAGCAGTGGAATGTACTAAAAATTATAATACATAATAACGGGTTCTTGTTCATTCATGAATACATATTGGTATGTGTGATAAGCATCAGAAGATGCCTGAATCCATCTATATTGAATTAGTGCCATAAGAAGAAAAAAAACTTATGTTCTACAAAATAAGTAAACTATTGAATATGCTTACTCAAAAGAAACAACTGTATTAAAGTAAATCATAATATGCTTACCTTCAAAGCCAGTTGGAGGCCAACTTTCTCTATTGAACCTTCTGCTTCCTGAAATATATCATGTTGCACATTATTTAGGTAAAAAAAAGAACATATATAAAAAAAGAAACACAACATATATAACCATTTTGAATATTTATCTTTGGATCTTGTTTAGACCTTTAATAATCAATCAGCAATTCCATAAGAATTACCATGATTGAACATACAAGCTTCAAACATTGCTTGAATTTTAATTATATTCTGCACAAGTTAATAAATAATTATTCGATAAGCATAAACGCAAGTGATAACATGTAACGACACGCATACATGTACAGTGGAGTTTTCTGGTACAGCTGCATATGAACCCATACGCATATATTCGCATAATGAATAACAGTTCAGCGATTACACTGTGAATTCAGTAGCTTGGTTCATGTGTCCATAAGCCGAAGTTCAAATCAAATTTGTTGATAAACTATAAATAAATTATGCACACATTTGCAACTGAGATGCTCAGAGTACCTTGAGAAAAAGCTTTTCTACTCTTGAAAAGAATTAAGCTAAACCTACACACCATCTTACGAATATCTAAAAGGTGTTTCTTTTTATTTAACTCTTAATGCTGCTTCTAAAATAATGTTTAGAGCTTTTATAATGTTGTTTGTTTTTTCAAAAATTATTATGATTTAAACCACTTGCTAAAAAATAAGTGTTAAGAAACTTACACCAGCCAGTTATAGCCTTATAAGAAGTGGATAATAATTTCTTTTATTTTTGTCATCTTTAACCTTTAAAAATCATAATAATTTCGAAATTCTAAAATTTGAAATTGGTAATCAACTGAAAATTTGAAATTAAATTAGCATATTAATGTGTCACATGGTAATATATCAATGCAGGAAGATAGCAGAACATAGGCCAAAACATAATTTAGAACCAAAATGAAACATGGCTTAATGTCACATAGTAATATATTCATTTAATAAACCAATATCTATAAATATTCACTTACACAATGACAGTGACGTCAAACAGAATCAAAAAGGTACATGCAAGTCATGATATAAGTGGGCTAGGCAGCCTAAGCACTTGTCTTCTACGCTTAAATGAAGATTGCAGTAAAATAATGTTGCTTCCAACATCATTCATGATGAACCTCAACTAAGCTACTTGCTACAAGTCTAATAAGTATTGATAATTGAACTTTACCATTTATCTTATATGAAGAAGATCTCTACCATTAATGAAAAAAAGTCTGAAAATTGTTAATAAAATAAAACTTCAGCATTTACATTTTTATTTTGATCAATTGTTTCCACGGAAAATTATCAAATCATTGGGATTTAAAACCATCATCTATACTTGAAAAGTCTTCGAAATGATTTTTTTTTTTTTCCAGATATTTGTTTCAGGCCCAAATATTGACTACCCAATTTCTTTTTATTTGTACAGTTTGGAAGGCCAATAGTCATTGCTTACCACGTCACGTCACTAGTCATAAACTAACACTGAAGACCACATGTCATGTATGACGACTTGTTATTTCTTTCGTTTGAAAAATTATTTATCATTCACGTTTCAAATTGTTTGTTACATCCTCTTTTACATAAAGGGAATGGAGTATCTAAATCGGTATCCTTCAACTTTCTGCTGTTAACAGAAACAAAGAAAAAAAAAAAGCATGTCACGCTGTTAACCAATATTTGCAGAAATTAAGAGAAAAATCGAACACAGAAAAGCAGCGACTCATGTTCTAAAGAATCAGTCAACAGCATGGCATAGTATAATCTAGTGACATGGCATGTAATTTAATAGCCAAGTTAAAGATAATATTAAGATTTTGTATGAAAGAAAAATAAAAACTGTATGAGATTATATGTGAAAAATTGGTTCGCATTTTAGCCAAGTTAAAGATAATATTAAGGTTTAACATCTATATACATACAAAATAGTTTTTGTTACAAAAGAAATTAATGAAACATATTTTGGTAGTCCATGCTTTTGGTTTTCATATTAATGATATAGTTGCTTTGTATACAACAGATAGTTTCACAATCACACGTTGCTATTTGTTTCATTTAGAAATGCATTGAAAACTATTGACATTACCTATCAGATTAAGTTTATTTAAGTTAATGAGTTCAACATTATTACATGAGAACATTTTATACATCACTAGTTTAAGATGGTGAAATTAATTGTGGCATTATTATAGGTTGATTAACATTGGGAGTTGAGACACACTCAAGGAAAGTGGACAAGGTTGTTAGCAGAAAAAATGAAATGAGCTAAAACTGTTTTGAAGGATTTATAAATTTACATGACAAAGTTAGCGATCTTCAGATCACACCTTCGCCGTGATCAGTACAAGAATACAGAAGAAACATGCTAGATGCATTGTTAAATCTATTTGTTTCAAATTCATTTGACGTGCTTATATAAGAGGGATTGCTGTAATTCAACGGCTAATATGAGTGAATCAGTTCCAACTTTAGGAGCAGAGTAACCTCAAACTGACCAAGTGATGGAGGGTCGAGATCAGCAGAATTCAACAGCTACTCACACTTGCATTAAGTCCAACTTTATGTTTATATCTGGATGCTACGTATGGTTAATAGCAGCATTAATTTTACCATCATTATGTTCAGTTTTATTTATGTGGAAATAGAGTGTAAATTTGGAATTACATCAAGGAATTGTGATAAAAAGACCACACAAAATTTGAAAATCAACTAAGCAATAATGCAAGATAATTGTTGACCTGATTGAACGTAAAATTTTCTCTAAGTTCAACCATCTACTGGTAATACTAGTTTGACATTACGAAATAAACCTTCACACTTCTGCAGTATTAAACAGTCTTACGGCTAGTTATTGGTGTACAGTTCTTTTTTTTTTTTTTTTTTTGGGTTTTCATGACCCATGAAACAAAAGAAGGCCACAGGTACATATGCAAACGCAAAATGAAACATGCTTGCAGCAGGAAAGAAATTGCATGTGGATTATAAACTAAACGATATGAAAGCTCTGCCTTAAACAATCAAGTACACCAAAGTAAAATGCTTATCGTACTCGAAAGCTAAAATACGCAGTTGAACATAATAGTGGAAGCAATTTAGTAAAATAAAGAGGTGAAGGCCTTTGTATGAAATCAAAACAAACAGGGAACATACGAAAATCAAAGGCAGAACAACATGCAGACATACAAAATAAAGGGTACAGGCATGCGTGTGTGTGTGACAAGTTTTCAAGTCTACATAGCATGGCGTGAGTAAATTCAAGACTACAGGGAGCGGGACACACATAATCAATGCAAGAAAAAGTACGTAACAAGATATGTAGAGTAGCCATGAAAATAAAACGACACAGACAAATGAAATGAAGGAAAAAAGAAAAATGTACCATCAAGGCATGTCCATGACAAATTTTCAAGTCAAGGTTTCACAAAGTTGTAGATGGCATAGACTGGGAAAGATTATGTTGCTTACAAGGTTGTAGTCAAGCTGAGGTTTGGAGTATGCAGTAATGTAGCTAATCGATTGAGCATACAATGCATAAAGGGTTTTAAAACCATATAAACACAAACATCAATAAGGCAACAATTTTCAATTCGTTCTAAGAACATATAAACACAAACTCTTATAGCATCTAGTATTTCAACAAAAGTATATTTTTGACTTTAGTCGGTCTAGAAGATAATCCATAACATGTCAGTTCCTTCTAAGGATTCTAAAACCAGATAAAGTTCCTAAATTGAAATATAAATTCAATTACTGTCAAAAAGGATTTCAGCTATTCAATTTCAAACTGTAAATACTTCGCAGAAAATACAAGCAAGACAATAGCAGCAATCCAATGAATTTTTTTCCCAACCCCAAAACTACACAAACCCAACTTCCGAAGATGCATGAGATTCTTAATGAGGCTGAAGAAAGAGCATCCTCTATCAGATCTCACCCCATTCCCAAAGTCAAACAAAACAGAAGCATGTTAACTTAATCAATTATAGCTGAAAATCGATTGCAGTTGCAAACCATACGAAAATTATTTAATTAATAGTACAAAATTGAACTCAGTAACTAAACTTTGGCATGTTAACTTATTCAATCATAGCTGAAAATTGATTGGATAATATATTAAGCGTTAACATCAAAATCAGAATCATAAAAATTCAAAACCGTACCTGATTCTCCAAAACGACTAGCTGGTCACGGCCTACTATTCTGAGGAGGTAGGTTTAGGACCGGTGGAGATCCGATGTTGATTTTGAAGTTGCTTTGATAGCACGGTTTGTCGATGATTTAATTTAGGAGTTCAGCCTGTAGGATTTTTTTAGTTGGGATTTGAAATTTGAAGTGGGGTTTTTTAGAGAAAAATGGAGATATTAGATACGAGGAAGAAAAAAGAAACAAAAATCACGCAGATTTGCTCAGCAGAGGAAGGATAGGAATAACGAGAAGGACGAGCATAGGAAAAAAATTCACGCGAAAAGCGGATATTGCACTAGAATATAATTGGCGTCACACTATTTGATTTTGCATAGACAAACCTATCTAACGGTTGGTTTGAAAATATAGATACTTGAGCTCCCAACCGTTCAGTTTATGTTATACTAGCACTAGTTGTCAAATATATGGAACAATAACCTATGTGTGTTTCTCCTTTAATGTAAAGCTACTCGTTTGTCATCGTATATTGTTATTTTTATGTTGTGCACATAAAATCAAATACGTTTATTTCCCATGGGAAGCTTATGAGAATGACTTCAATTGAATTGTAACAATATGTTTGCCAAGAAATCTAATTTTATTCGAGTATTGTTAATGACACTCCCTTTATGGTTAAGAGATGACAAATTTTAAGTACAAACCATGCCAATTTGTTTATGTTAAGAAGCAACACAAGTATTACTTTTAAGGGACAAAATTACCCCTGCAGTAACGTATCGTTTTCCAATCAAACTCATGTCTTTTCAAAACTCGCGCTCGAACCAGTAAGAACGGTAAGAGTATACCATTCATATTTAATAAAAACGGTGGCATTAGAACATCTTTTCTATCTCTATAACAAACTTAACAAAAACATCGAAAACGGTTATACTCTACCGTCTTTGCACACTAAAAACGTTCATAATTTTCTATCATTATAATGATTGTTCGGTGTTTACAGGCCGTTTTTTGTATTTTCACATCTACGTCGTGCTTCGGAAAATGGTGACTCACGACCGAATTTCACCACATCGTGCTTCTTCTTTAGATTAAGGGTAATTTTGTCTTACTAATGTGTATTGTTAAGGGGGTTTAGACTATAGTGTACTCCCCTTAATAAAATTTTAAAAAGTAAAATTCGTGTCACCCCTTAACCAAAAAGGGAGTGTCATTAACAATACCCATTTATTTGAAGTGATTTTATTTCATCAAACATCTTAATTAGGCACTGTATATGATTATGGCATAGTTTATCAAATAAACTTTGTGCTTTAATTTTAGATTAGTTGTTATGAACTGTTATTTTTTCAAGATATAGCTCCAACTCATCATTCATGCTTCAAAAAAAAAAAAAAAAAAAAAAAGTAATGTACACATTTAACGCACAATGATATTTATACTACTAAAAACATCATACAACCAGGTTAGTTTGGAAATTTTCATGTTTTAAATAACAAGTACACCACAATCACACTAATGCTAGTATTTTCTTATTAGAAGAATAATGGAAGATTGGTGTGTTTGTGAGAGAGTGAAAGAGTATATGAAATGGGAATTAAGCGTTGAAGAACATTGACTATTTGTTAAATGTATGATTAAAAAGGAGGCAAAATATTAATATGTGGTTGGAAAATGGTTCATTGTAATTGATTTGACGTTGATGTCCCAAGTGTTCGAAATTTTCGATGCTAATACAATTTTTGATCCGTCCTTTTGAAGCCGCATCCGACACAAGGCGAACTTCATTAGTTTGATACATTTCTACTAAAAAAAGTATACCAAAAAAGTTAAGGCTTGTACTTGTGCCATCGGCACAGGTTTGTACTAGTAACTAATATAACTGCATAACCATAATGCAGTCAAACATGGACGACAATCAACTATAACTAACATAACTATATAACCATAATGGATATAAACTATTATCATAACTTTGTAACAATAACACAAGTAAAAATTATCAACTTTAAAATAAAACATTTAGCCCTAACACAGTTAAAATTTATAAATAAACTAAAAATAACTGCATAGCCCTAACACTAATTATCGTTACTGTATTTACGTAAAATATAAAACATGACTTAAACAAAATAAAATTAATCACATTTACTAAAATCAAATACAAATAACTAAAAAAAAACCTAAAAAAATAATAATAAACGATCATACTTTTTTCGACTCGTACATTTTTTGATGATTTGTATAGTGCAAATAACCTTTCTTGGCATTTTCACTACACGACATTTCAAAGCACTAGAACTCTCGATCTTAGCTCTAGCTTCGACGACTGTACTCCTCGTCACCTTCATTTCAAAATTGAATTTCATTTGTATATTCAAATCAAAAATCGCAAAACAAAAATGATCGGCAAATATATAGAGTCTAGAGGTTGTTTTTTTTTTTTTTGGAGTGAAAAATCGATACTTATCCCAGAAAAAAACATAAATTTACATGTGGAAGCAAAACAGGGGGCAAAATCAGTAAACAAATACATATGATGGTGCTTAATTAACAAAGTAATGGTAAAGGAACGTGCATTTCAACTCGTGCTGATGTTGCTATCACTCACATTGACATTTGGTCCTTTATGCAAATTACTTTCATTCTCATGAATATTACATATCATCTGCCAAAACATATAACATACAAAAAGGCTATTTATCATTTCACTCATAACTACTCCTGGGCATCCCCTTTGATACATTTGAATGCATTCCATTACGCAAACAGAAACTGAATTTGATTATGTTTCATAGTTCTTGCTTTGATTGATATTCAATCATAATTATGTTATCATTTGAATATTGGCGTAAGATTTCCTACACATCACAAAATGAAGAGACATAAGGCTGAGCAACAACTATTTTCTAAAACATTGAATTTTCACTCATCCCCTAAAATTAGTGCAAAAAGCAAATATTAATGATATCCAAATGAAGCGAAAACGAAATTGTAAGGCGAGGAGGGATATCTGTCCTACATTGCCACAACGCAAATATTTCAAATAGGTAAAGACAGGTCAATAGTCATTTTTCCACTCAAATTCTTAAAGGTAAGGCCCCGTTTGGTTTCATTTTTAGTTTTTAGTCTTTAGTTTTTAAAGCTTATTTTCGCTTTTTCAATTTTAACATTTTTTATATTTTGAAAATTACATTTGGTTCTACTATTTTGAAAAATAGATTTTAAACTGAAAATAGAAAATGAGGTATCAAAATAAAAATGGAAGTTTCAGATCTATGGGATTTATTTCACACAATTAGAAAAACTTTCAATAATACAAAGTCTGCAACTTCAAAATTGTCATCAATTCAAAGGTTCAATAATACTACCAGATAATCCAATCAATAATTGCTGCAAAATTAATGAACATAGAACAACCATACACAGAGATTCCATTCTAATTAAATTACAGGGAATAAAACATGTGTAAGCTACTAAACTAACATGCTTACTACAATATTTTTTAAACAATCACATCAGTACCTAACTAAATTAGTCTTTATTTTTATTTTATTTGAAAATGACCTAAATTAGTCTTTAGTTGCTATATACTGCATTTAAGATAAAACATATGTAACCCAGACTGAACACTCAATAAATCATATGACACCCCTTCTAAGTAGCCAATATTTAACTGACCATAGGACGTTAATCCAAACAAGCTCTGTAGTTTGATTCCACTGGCTGCTGCAGTTAAGGAGTTACAATAATATCAGTTGACTGCTAATGAAGTAACAACATTGCCTAAGTTTATGATAAGTGAAAAACGTGGTACAAGCCAAAAATATTGCAGTAAATCAGATTTTGTTCACCATACACGTAACTGAAAACTTAATAGCATTTAAGCAAACTATTGACATAATGAATGACATCATGTGTGCTATATATTCGGGTAAAAAGTATTATTTATAATACATAAAATATTAGGAGGTGTGTCAGCTTCATCCTAAGCATTCATTTCAGCCGAGAGTACAAGTTACAAGCCGCATATAAGGTAAAAAAAGATGAAAGTACAATGATAATCAATTTTTTATGTTAGTTTCATTGAAACAAAAAAAAAAAAAAAAAAAAAAAAACATTTGACATTAAATGATATGATGCAGAAATCATGCAGATTCACCTATTCAGAAGGTTTACTCTTCCTCGGTTCAGCTCAAATATCCATGATAATCCCTTTTAGAAATGGGAATAATTCAGAAGTAATGTATATATAAATTATTTATAAATATCTTCAAATTGCAATGAAGAACGAAAGTCCATGTTACTTAAGTGGAGTATGTAGAAAATGTATGTGGGTAAAATAACTAAGATGGATTCATAAAGATGAGTATATATGTTTAAGCTTTATGTCAATGATCGTTGGACCCATAGTAGTCAAGGCGCAAGCATTGAGCCTGCGGATTTTTTGAGCCTTGGGCTTTTTTGTGTGTCTTTTATACGAGTTTGATCTGCTATTTTACTAACCACAAATTAATTTTTAAACTATATTTATAATTCATTCAATTATCTACATATTTCATTAATAAGATTTAAATTGTAAACCATATTTTATAATTTATTGAACAATTAAATTTTTTATTTAACTATTTATAAACAAAATTTTGAATTTAGCAAAAAAGCGCCTCCAACTACAAACATGCGCACTCAAACTGCAAAAAAGCGCAAGCCATGAACCTTGGGCTTTTCTGCGCTCAGAGTCGCCTTTGATAACTATGGTTGGACCAATCATAACACAAACTTCCCAAATTACCTCCTTTATCACATTTTACAATCATATGACTTAATTGTTTAGTACAACAATTTAACCGCTTGTTCCATCCTTTTATGTGTCACCTATTCCAATTTCTGTCATGGGTAGTACGACGATAAAGTGATGGCAATTTTTTACCTTTAAAATTCGCTCCCATTCTATTTCTGGTTAACATAACTACATAGCTCTTTAGCATATATGCTATCATTCTACATGTTAACAGAACAGCATGATCATCAACTGTTCCATAAGCTTCATCATGCAACCACTTCATTCAAACAAAATTGTTTTTGAGGGAAAATGGAATCAGTGTAACATCCGTAGTTTACAAATATGAGAAGCTATACTAACAGCAACCACACTTTGTACAAGATTTGAAACAGAAGCTACATGAAAAGTTACTTGCAGTTCTTTTGACTTCTGATATCTAACACAAACCTTTAATTCAAGGCAAAATCTATTAGTCTCCTATTATTTCTTTTCCACACCAAACTAATACCTATGTTACCCCTCTATACCCCATTCCATAAGCCAAAATATTAATTTATTTCTTCAATACTTCAAGCATCACTGAAAATATTACATAAAGTTTCATGTCAATCAATATTGTAACGATCATTACATACGTAAAAGCAATAACGTAGCACCATGCATTGTTATCATGGCACTCGACTAGTCGCGACTAATCGTCGACTAGTCGAGATTGAGGCATCGACTAGAAGCCTCGACTTGCAATTTGTAAGTATTTCGAGCGCCTAGAACGAAATTCATCGACTAGCCAACTAGTCCATCGACTAGGCCTTACGACTTGCTCCGACTAGTTGTTATTCGCCCAAAACAAACAAAAAAAACCAAAGTTAGATCAAAAAAACAAAGTCGAAGTCAGGAAAACAAAAGTAGAACCCTAAAAAAAACGAAGTCGAAGAAAAGCTTCTGCAATGCTCTTACCTTAGCCGTCGCTTCCCTTCCAGTGTTACTGTTGCCACTCCAGCGCAGCCGTAATACTGGAACTTATGACTACTATTCATGAAACTAGTGTTTGTGAGACAAATGAAGTTGAGCTAGATGACTATCTTTTGAATTGATTGTCTCATTTGTGTTTTTTTATGTTGCACTATTAGATTGAAACTTCGATTTAGTTTGTATTTCCTTTGCAATTTGCAGTCTATTAAATTCTATGCAGCATTTTAGTGGCAACAAATATAACATGGTGATATTGTCGACTAGTCTGCGATGAGTCCACAACTAATCCACTGGTCGACTAATTGGACCTCTGTCGACTCGACTCGACTTACCGCCATAACAACCATGACACCATGGTTAAAAATCATTAATGATTATACAAAACAACTGCACAAGGATATTTGTTCAATTACTGCATAAGGAGGCATCAAGCTAATCAACTGATGTTATTTTTCAAAGAGTATGCCATATACCAAGCTTTTAAATCTCGGAAATCTCGGCCGAGATCTCAGTTCTAACATGAGGCGATTTTAAACAACAAAAACCGGAAGTATCTCGTTGAAGTGAAATCTCGGCCGAGATTCACAAATCTCGAACGAAATCTCGAACGAGATTTATTTGCGAGATCTCGACCGAAAATGGTACATTTTGAATTTTAATTGTTATAGTGAGTTGGTCCTATGTATAATTAAAGCTCCAACTCATAATTAAGGCTCCAAGTTACTTTATAATTAAAGCTCCAGGAAAGCATTTTGTTCTTCGTTAAGCTTCATCTTCAAACTCAAGTAAGTCTCTATTTTCGGATCTTACTTCTAACCTGAATCCTAAATCCCCAATTCTCAGATTCTATGTGCTTCTATTTCTCTTTCATCTTTGATGTTTTTTATTCTTCTACTTGTTATTTTTGACTCTTCCATGTTTGTTTCTTTGCAAACAGAAATTCAGTTGAAAACAAAACATTTTTGGTATAAATTGATGTTCGTTTGTTGTTCTTACATCAGTTTTTGGTATAAGCTGGAAAAAAATCCATGTTCGTTTCTTCTACTTACATCTGTTTTTGGTATAAATCGACTATTATGAATGTCCTGCTTCATAGAAAAATCGAAATTTGGTAATTAGTTTAAGCTTTTTTATTTGGTATTGGCTTTTCGTATGTAAATTTACTTTTTTACTGCTTTATTTTCTTTGTGGTAATTGGACCGAATTATTTTCTTTATTTTCAGTATAGATTTATTGCCAAGGGAATAATTTACAGTAGTTTTTGTATAAATTGTCTGCTATGGCGTCCGAGATCATTCCGATATTTATTTTAAAGTCCGAGATATAATTCCGAGATGAACACCAATAAACATTTATCTCGTCCGAGATCTCACCCGATACGAGATTGGATCCCAAAAATTTATCGAACGAAACATGACTGAAACCCGAAATTTAAAATCTTGCCACATACATTTATGTCATGGCTAGCTTAACTGCAAAACTCTACATAAAGGCAAGGTAAAATGTTTAGAGAGAGCCATTTACATGAACTATTTACGGTTGAAAATTAGTTTATACATCTTTTTCGCAAAACCATTCAACAAAACGAATATATAATTTGAAATCAAGTATCCACCTCCCACTACTAAATGCTGGCCAAAAATATGGACAAAGAAGAAGATAACAGTCCAAGTTTCAAATCAAAATCATTCGGCCTTCATCAAATAAATATATTATTTTCATGCGTAGTCTTTATAATATATAATCTAAATAAACAGTCATATGTGTAAACAGTCCAAGTAAATATTATGTAGGTACATTGATTTTATACAAGTACCTCGGATTGTTTTTGCAGCCAACACTGATTTATTTGCCTCTATGCAGCACCAAGTTCAATCAAACCATTCATACATGATTGATATGAATTTTCATGCATATAAAATAAATGATGGGAACTCCACATTTAGCAACATGTCGATTACATCAAAGATCCGAATCGTGATCTTTCCGCATTTGTTGATGGTATAATTGAGGTTGATGGTTTAAAATATTTGTTACTAAGGGATGAATCAAATACACATTTAGATATTGATTCTAATCCACTTTCATCCACGGGACATATTGAATAATGTTTTTACATAGGACAATCCTATTCTTGTTTTTTTATTTATTTGTGTGACCCATTTGTTTGTGAGCTACACGAAGCACCTTCACCAAATTCAGTGATATAAAATATACGTTTTATTTCTAAAGCCGATGAATGGGGTCACTCTAGGTACATTTTTCCATATAGAATCAAGTGAGATGAAGCAGGGTGAACTTATTCTCAATAAAATAATAACATAATTGCCTGATACATCAGAAACCAGTACTCCTAATGAGTAAAGTAGTACAAAATTGTGCAGCAACTCATCTAACAAATGCATAGATTATTGTCTGATTTGCTGTAAAATCAAAGATGGGACCTTAGAAATAAGAGACTCAATGCCTAGAAGCCACAAAAGCCCTAATTTCCTCCAATAAAGAAGCAAATCCCTAATTATAAGCCAATTATACTATCATAGTATAAAATCAAACCGCATTCCAACAAGCAAGGGATATTAATTATAATCTAAATAAGCAGTTGACTATCGAGGATATAACGAATTACGAAACAAGCTAAACCCTAATTCACGAAATATAAATCAAACCAAATCATCAAATGATTCGAATATTTAATAATAGCTAGTATTAGGTCGAAGAAGAAACTTCAATTTACCTGATTTTGATGATTTGCGATAAATTTGAAGTAATGATTTCGCTCACCCTCACGGCGTCGCTCACGCTCACAATGTAATTTCAGTTTGTAGGAGCCGTGAAAAAAAAAGGGCTGCTGATAGGCTTATATATATTTTGATTTTGAGTTTTTGGGCTTTTCCCATTGGGCTGAAAATGTTGAAAACTAGAAAAATACCTTTTCAATTCTCTGTGTTAAGTCTGTTTTGAAAAATGGTTAATTTCAAAATTGAATTTTACGAAATGGTAAAAAGCAATCAAGTTTTCTATATTCTTCAAAACAAAAAATACCCTGAAAATGACAAACCAAACAAGAGTTGTTGAAAATCTGTTTTGAGCAAAGAGGCGGCATCACAAAAATTTTGGTTCATAGGTGTGATGAATATGTCAATGTTGGCTTATAGGTTCGATGAATATAATTATAATGCTTAACTTCATTGATTCCTACGTCTTCATTAACCATGACGGTGATTCAAAATCTTGATTCTAATTAGGATACTTCCATCGACGATGCTCAGAAATTCACTGATATTATGGCTCTAATACCAATTTGCAACAGTCGATCCCCTTTTTGCTTTGATTCTAAGCTCGTTGATGTTTAGGAAAATACGAAAGTTCTATTGTAGGAAAAGTGGACGTGTAGGATAAAGATAAAGAGTAATGTTACAGGGAATTGAATGGAAAGCCAAGAAAATTGAAAAAGGAATGCAGAAGAGCTAGAGCAAAAGAGAAGAACCAAGTTGTGTACCAAGAACAGACGAAGTGGAAATGTGGAATTTAGTAGATGAAGCATGTGGTTTGATGGGTACATATAATAAGTTGATGCAGTAAAATAATTTGATGGGGGGATGTACAAAGTTAAAGGTTTGAAGATAGGTTGAATATAGAATGATTGTGCAAAGTATAGACTTCATGAGCAAATAAGGGTTAAGGTACAGTAAAAAAAGGAAAATAAATCTGAATACAGAATCCTGTTAAAAAAGCAGCTTTAAGTAGCACAAGAAGTTGAATCTTCATTATTCAATTCTCATCCTGATTACATTTTACATTGCTTTCCAGGAATATTTATACAAGAAAGTAGTTGAAATCAATGGACTTTAATCATGCAGTATGTGTTAAATCCCACATTTTCTATTACATACTCCTTCCTCAAAATCTGGATTTTGTAAGTGAGTTTTACCTTCTGATACAGGCCTTAACCTCCTGTACTAACAAAAAAATTAAATTTCTATGTTTATTCAAATCAAACCTAAATTAGAATTAGGCACTTATCCATACAACTATACCACATAATCATTGAACTACAAAGCATCTATTAAACTATTATATTCATGACAATAAAATAAAACGAAATGAAAAAACAACAGATTTGCAACTCCTTATCATCAGCATATTATTTATATCAGCAAGCACCACAGCTCTTTCTACAAGATCCATAGTAATCAGGACTCCCCAGCATAAAAACAGGGTTCTTGGTGCATTCTCCTGTAGCTGCCCAATGAATACAGTTATCATCTTCGTCTGTGCATTCTTCACTATCAAGCACGGGCTTTTGTGTATCTGGGTACGGCCTCATGTGTACCCGTTTTATCGCCAACCACTTCTCACCTTCTAAAACTTCACAGCTGTCTATGAGGCTATTTTCGTCTGAAGTTGCGTTTAGATGGAGATTGAATATGAGGATGGCATCGCCTTTAACGGGTTGTATTGCAAACCCAGTAGAGCCGCATTGTGATAACATGTCGCTCTCCGCTTGTTTGATTTTCGACTGCATTGATATTCAACGGTACAGATTTGACTTAACAGAGCAAAGATTGACTAAATAATCCATGTCATAAAATAATGCATTGACAGTTCAAATTTTAGCAATGGCTCATAGATGTCTGACCAGTGAACTAGTGGCTGTTGACATGTCAAATTAAGTGCAAATAACGTACTGATAAAAAAAAAACCTTTTATTGACCGAATTCTCAATTCTAAAGAACACCAATTATTATATTAATAATAGTTCCTAATAATAATTACTACGAACTAATTCGAATTATGGAAATTAATTCAACAACGTTTACCAGGCGAACTTTATCCATTTGGCGATAAATTACCAGATAAGTGGAAAGCTTCACTACAAAAACTCTAATTTATTTGGTATAATATCACCGAATATACGTGGTATTTAAAAGTGCAAGTATGTGTGTATGTCTATACACACATATATACATATATGTTAAGACATGATGATATCATATGTACATGGTGATAGGACGAGGAATGAATGCACCTTTAGCAATACACGGAAAAATACTCTTACAATTTGGATCTTCAGTCTCAAAACTAAATGTCAATGGCTTGTACAAAAGAAAATTACACATTACCTCGGATTTGGGCAAAAATATTTCACCGCCACGTACAACGGTTGATAAAGGAATCAAGACTGTTGCAATTATGTTATTGCCACTCTTGTCATCGTTGTGATGTGGAATATGGCTATCATTTGGCCTGTAACGTGCTATTTGCATGCTTTCTCCGTGGTCTGAATATTTATTATAAGAGAAAATTATAGAAATACGAAATAATGTTTATGCTGCAGTAAGCGGAAAAACCTTGTTTCATACCTTTTGGAAGGAAAGTCCAAGCTGATATCCTTTCCTCGATCTTCGAAATGATTTCATCCTTGAAATAAACATGTTTGGCAATTATAGTTTACAATTCTAAACATGTTTGGATTATAGTTCACAATCTTAAAGTATTTTGCTTATTTTACCCACTTAGGATTTTCAAACAAAATTTTCAGATAAATGTTTGGCAACAACTTGTTTTCTTGACTTATAAGCTTTACGACTTTGAGTTGCATATAAAACATTTTTAAATCGAAATGATTTGGATCTGAGTAAATAAAATAAAATATCTAAAATGCACTGGTTAGCATTACATCCAGAAGGGAGGGAGTTATTGAACTGCAAAATGATATTCATACAATTACCTGTCCCCTGACAAAGAATACTGACGGGCTTGATGAATTATTCAAGGCACCATCACTGTCTTCGATAGAGCTGGTGAGTTTTTTATAAGCCTAATAGGGAAAGATGGTTTCATTATGCAACCTAGCTAAGGAATACTATGTATTTTGACCACAGGTGAACTCTATTTACCTGTAATATAAGGTGCTCTGATTCCTCGGCAGAAAGAAAGCCTTCATATATAAATACCCTATCTTAAGTAAAAAAAACTTTTACGGGCCCAAAAAATATATAGTAATAATGATAACATATGGAAGAATCCTTTACACGAAACCTTTTTCAAAATAACTGCCTTAATAAGACATATCGATGACAATCTTTCAAATTTGAACATCTGAGTTATGTATTACGGTTTAGACAATGAAAGATAGTTTATCCTTGAGTGTTTGAGAAATACAAGAAGTAACATTGAAGACAGTAACACACATTGAGATTTAGGAAAATACATTGAAATCAGTTATTTGTAATCTCTTGCACAGTGAAAATGAATCAACACCGTAAAAGATAAAATAGTTATGTTCATGTGTTTCAATAAGCTAGTAGGATTTACCAGTGTACAAAAAAGTGGGAATTTAATAAGAGAACCTAACCTTGGATTTCGTGACAATTGAATCACTTTGGAGGGATTAAGTTCTGCAGACAAATCAGCATCATCATGATTGGAATTGATATCTGAATTTGCACCATTGTTTGTAAATGGTATTATCCTGCAAACAAACAATTGTGCTCAGATTCAAAATTTTACCACAATTCACATATTGATGCTATATTTCATGCCTAAAGGATGTAACTCAAATCCACCAAATCGACAGATTACAGTGACAGTGGTTGGTGTTCGTTATTTAGGGACAACTGGTTATTGTACAAAAGTCATATTCTTTTAAGTTGACGTTCGAGTTTGAGTCGTCCATAAATATGGACCAAAATTTGCTTCCATCTAGTAATCTTATATTAAAATATATTTACTCAAAGAAATAGGAATAACTACAAAGCGGACTAGAGTGAGTTTTTTATTCCCCATACCCAAACCGGTGTTTTAAACCCCGCCTCAGATCCAGCTTGTGGACCTGATATGGGTCAAGATTCTGCCCCCAACCTAAGAGCTGTACAAGTCGAAGTAAGACCTAACCCGATGCATCTTTGTATGTTTTTTAAAAGTATTCAGATTTATCTACACTAATGTTTTAACATAAAAAAGACAGTTATAAAAATATACATTGAATATAAATATATCACAATAAAAAGACTAAAATAAAGCATTCAATTACAATTCTATAAAATTATCAATAATGCCAGCTAGTATTTCAAAACACTAGAACTTATTGAATAACTTATCAGTGGTGCAACTTATTGCATCAAAACACTAGAACTTATTGAATAGAGCATTACAGTATGTTCATCATAGACATTTGTGTTTAAATATATCAACAAATCATAATTATCTGATATTGACGGGTCAAAATAAGGACGGATGTACTGGGTTTGATTCCTCAAACCCGTCTCATTGTCATACCTACAAAAAAGGTCACCATCTAAGGCTGTCAATGAGTATCTGAAAAGCCAAAATTCCAATTAATGAAAAATTATTTGATATCTGGAAAATGAATATGGACCGATAATTATGCATGTGGTTTTTATCAATATTGTAGTAATTTTTTTCTTCTATTTTAGCATATAAATGACCACCATTTACTTTAGGTGAAAAAACTTAACGTACGTATGAAAATCAATATTTGTTGTTTAAAATTGGTTTTTTAGCATATTTGTTATTTTTTGAATTTTTACTACTGAAATGGATTTATAATGAATCAAAATTTTCTATTCAATTTTTTAGATTTATTAGTTGTGAATTGATCGAAGAATGTCTGGTAAACATCAGATATCCATCTGTGTCTGCAGATACGGCTATATGGTATCTGAAAATGATTTAGGATATGGGATTATCATAATCTGTATACGACCATTTACAGACATATCATCACCTGATCAGTCATTACAAACAGCCGAATAAAATTTGGGCATATTGATAAGAGGTTTAAGGGAAACGTATACTAGCACAATTACACACATTTAAAAGGGGTGTCTGGGCATGCATATGTGCCTGTGTGTCGAAATGCACTATTATTCACTACATAATACCCAAGTGTAATTATATATCAGAAGTGGACAAACCAAATTTATGGTTGTTTGAACTTATATTAGATCATTCGTTACAGTCAACTTAATGGGTCAATGCTGTAAGCAGTTCATCAATGGGATGTCTATCAAACTAATGCTTTTGTATAATCTAAATCATTCACTGTCGTTTTGTGTCATGAAAGATTCTTGAATTTATTTTAGGACGGATTTTTTCCATAAGCCAGTACAGGATTTTTTCCATAAGCCAGTACAGATTTCCTCATGGTAAAACAGGCTATCACACACTTAGGATACATTACAGGTGTAACTATTTGATACAACTCAAATGATTCCAAAATTATGAACTTTAGTCTTTAGTACAACTTATACTATCAGCTGCATGATGATCTAGCAGAACGGTTTTATCAAAATAATCTGAAATCCAGTTTTATCCTAACTTTTGCTTCTCCATTACAAAATAGGCACATCTCACTACGCCTAGCAACAATTACACGAATACATTCATATAAACCATAAATTCTCACCAAATCCTAATCATCAAAACCTCAGAAGCAATTTTACTTCTAAATCATACTCTCAGTGTATAGAAATCAAATCAAAATTAAAATACCAAGTCCGATGATAATACGAGAATCGATTTTATTAAACTTACTTGCGAGAAGAGGAAATATGCAGAGAGATTGCAAATGCCAAGAAAATAAGCGGGATCCAAGCTACGTATGCCATTTTTACTAGCGTGGAAGTTCTGCATAACTCGAAGGAGGTAAATGCAAATAAATAAGTTAACTGCACTAAACTATAAATGCAAATTCAATTTGAAAAAGGGTTTTGTTATTGACACTCTAGCTATTGTTAAGGGAATCATTTTTTAAAAATACACCACTCTTTGAAAAATTGTTAAGGGGCTATACAAACATATTATTTCACACTACTCAATATTCTTATATTGCCCCTACAAATTAGATTTAAAAAAACTTTTTTCGACGAGGGAAACCGAATTAAAATAAACAGTTCGTCACCACTGCACTGAATGTAGCATGTAATCAATTATGTATGTATTCGACAGTGAAATGTCGAAAATTAATAATCATTTTGGTGCATTGCCTTCGTAATTATAAAATTCAGCATAATTATGTCGACAAAAACAAAAAAACAAAAAAAAAATCGATCCTACTCCATTGAAAACGCTTATTCTTCAGGGTTTAAAAAAAATCGATATATGCGATTTGAAAAAAAAAAATACTATGGCCCTTGCAATAATTGTTAAGGTAAATTACCTTTATTTATTAAGGGGCTAAATAGGTAATAAGGTAAAATTACTTTTATTTGTTAAGGGGCAACTTTCCTAATTGATACTCCCCTTAACATTTTTTTAAAAAATAAAAAATTGGTCTTCTCTTAACAATATTTGGAGCGTTAATAACAATGCCCTTTAAAAAAATACTTGTTAATGTTCCACGAGATTTTTAGTTAAAAAGGGGAAAAAATGTTATAAAACAAAGGGTATTTCATTGAGAAGGACAATTTTCATGACTTTTTTAAGCTCAAAGACAATACACTATAAAACTGATATTATATACAACGTAAAACTGATACTTACTAAATGATAGCTAAATTCCGATACCATACACACAGTAAAACTGATACTTAAAAACTAGTAGTCAAATTCTGATATCATGCACACTGTAAAACTGATACCTAAAATCTGATGTTTTGCCATTTAGAATAAAATTTCAGCAAGTTGTCCTTACGGCTGAAAAAACCCGTAATTTTGTCTTTGAGACTATTTTCCTGTAAGGATAAAACAGAACATATATAAAAGAAGAGGTTAAGAATAAAAGAGACAAGGGAGGGACTTTTCATTTCTATTGATTCCAAATGTACAAACAATGTAAACAATCCATCTATTTATAAAGTCTATATGTCATGTAAATTGCAACAAAGTCTCTTTGTGTATTAGCATATTCACCTTTATTACTTATACATATTACAACACCCCGCCTTAAATATGTGTATGCAAAGAGATAAAACTAATTTGCCTCATTAAAAACTTTTTTATGAAAAATCGTATGGGAAAAATCATTAACAAGGAAAAACGCGCAATTTTATTTTATTTTTAGATAACATGTTTTACAATGTTACAGTGAGAACTGATACTTCAGGATCAAAATAATGTCTCATTAAAAACCTTACTAATAAAAACCTAGTGGAAAAAATATTAGTGAAAGAAAAGAGTATATTATAGCATAATTTTATATGCTCCCCCTAATTTATAACGCATTATTTAATTAGTCTATTGATGTAGTCAATGCATGCCAATTTTTGTACACCATTTTCTGAAATGTTGATTTGGAAATTGTCACTGAGAATAGGCCTACCAGCTTTTCTTGAAACTGGATTTGTTTATCCTCTTTCTTGTTTCATTTGTGAAGAGAAAGTTAGAAGAAGTGTGCTTCGTCATATCACCCTTGATATAATTCACTTGAATCTGAGCCACTCAAGTTGCACTGTCTTCATAAATAACAGTTTACTGCATCAAAAAATGTTTGATACTTCTAGATCAAAATGCTACCTTGTAAAAACCTTATTAAGAAAAACCCGATGTGAAAATCTTAGTAAAGAAAAAAGAGTGCAATGTGAAATGTCATATTTCAATCATTTACTACGTCAATAGAAGCATGATACTTCCGGATCAATGTAATGCCTCGTTAAAACCTTAATAATTAAGAAAAAGCCCAATGTGAAAAATCTTAAATAAGGAAAAAAAGTACATTATAACTTACTCTCATATGTTACTATTTGGGTTGATACTTCTAAATCAAGTACATTTTCATCATCTCCCCTTAGATGGTAAGGGTCCTTTTAATATTTAGTGACATGACAATCATAGGCGTACTGAGTGGATATGCTTTATTCATTCGAAAATGCTTCAGAATTTTCTTAATGTAATTTGATTATTGGGTTAGTATGTCATTTGTACCATTCACGATCCGTAGACCAAGACACTATATAGATCTTTCATATTAAAATTTTCGCTTCAAGTAATCTATTGTTTCATCAATCTCTTCTGAAATCTCAATCAAATTCATATCATCAACATATACCGTCAAAATAATAAATCTCTTTATCGATTTCTTCATAAGGACATATGGACAAATGAGATTGTTTGTGTATCCGGCTTTTGCTAAATATTCACTAAGATGGTTATACCATGTTCTTACGAATAATTTCACCATATAGTGATCATCTCAGTTTTAATGAGCACATCGACTTTGATTTTGCTTCAGGCAACCTATATTCATCTGGGATTCTCATGTAAATATCGGTATCCAATTCACCGTATAGATAAGTTGTTACAACACCAGTTAATCTTATATCAAGCTTCTTAGGAACAATAAGGCTTATCATATACCGAAATTATATGACATCCATAATACAAGAGTATGTTTATTTAAAGTTAAAACCTGGTCTCTACAGGAAACCTTGTGTAGCAAGTCATGCTTTGTATCTCACAACTTCATTTATCATTTCGATTTCTTATTTAAAAACGCATTCTTTTTGCATTTTGTATGCTACTAATATTCATTTATGAATACACTTCAAGTAATTACAATTTTGTGTTTCAATCAGGTTTGCATATCACAATACACATTTGATGAATAAGACAAGTTTCACTACAACAACAAACGTTATTTATATTCTTCGGTAACATATTTATCGTTCATGTCTTTGTCATTCTTTATAACCACAAGCGTTATTTATATTTTTCAGGAATATATATATATATATATATATATATATATATGTGTGTGTGTGTGTGTGTGTGTGTGTGTGTGTGTGTGTTTTGCATATGACAACTATCACTTCAATGGATATTAAGAGTTTCATTACTACAATTCTTGAATGCAGGAAGTGAACTACTCTTCATGAATTATATCAAGATTTTTATCACAATAATACTTAAAAGAATGTTGTAATATACATTTCTTTCTCTTTGCACTCTTTATCACTATTAAAGTTATTTAAATTCTCCCAGAATTTGTATACTTTCATCGTTTATACCTTCAGGGTATTGTAAACATTTTAAACATTTTCACTACTTTAATCAATTCAATTATCTTTTGAAAGTACAATGCTCATGGAAAATAACATGTTATTGATACTGTATAGAGTAACTTTAGTGTGTTTTTGTGGTTTTATACATTTCTGATTTTATCTTTTGGACTACAGGTTCATATCTTATGGACTACAGGTTCATATATCTTATTTAAGAAAATTTCATGATGGCCAATCATATTTCTCTCTAATATGGAATTTTTAATCCATTTATAAATATAAGCGCTTTATTATTTATTAATTTATCATCGATGATTATTTCTTGTCGGTTCTATACATGATTTATTGAGATATCATGGTTTAGGTACCTAAACCACTTTTAGGGTTATTTGATAATCATGTCATGGGTTTATTTCAAAGCATCCTTAAGTGTTTCTTCAAGAACACTCACCTCCATTATTTGGCATCTTTATGACTTACTCCTAAAATATTTTGAATTGATTTTTATATCACATTTTTAGCTGTGGTTTATTTGATTCTTCATCGATTCAAATCTATATTGGAGAAAGTCTATTAGGGACATAATTGATTATTTATGCAAGTTACTTAATATTTTACATAATTTTATATGTTAGCAAATATTTAACACCAATGATCCCTTTATCCTCCCCCTTAATGTTAACAAACATTATCATATTAAATGATAAAGCTTCTTTGGATTCTTAATTTTGATCCATTATCTCATTATTTCTAGCAAATACATTAGATGTATTTTAATTGTAGGAGGATAATGCTCTTATTAGTTGATAAGATGCATCCATATTGTATAGCTTATTCTCTTTCATTGTTATGGTAACTTAGAGGAATTTTCTATCATTTGAATATGCACATGACTTCAGGTCATTCAATATTGTTGTCAATCGACCTTTTGAATTACTAAATAAAACATATATATATATATATATATATATATATAATTTATAATACGAGCTCATAACAACTTCATATTGTTAATTAAATATTCGCATATATGTGTATATACGTGCGTTCACGTATAACATATGCAATTGATTTACATATTCTTTCTCATTCGAGTTATCAATTTTAGAACAAATTGTTTATATGGTTCCAAATCGTTATTTTTTTGTTTATCAAGCAATGTCAATGCGAACCTTAAAGATCGTATTATAATGTCCAGAACATCGGTTGAAACTTTATTGAACTTCTAGTTCAAATAGAATATATATACAACTTTATGTTGTTAAACTATATTGAACTTCTGGTTCAAATAAAATATATAAACAACTTCGAGTTGCTAAACTGTATTGAACTTTTGGTTCAATTAAAATATATGAATAACTTCAGGTTGTTAAAATACAATATGTAAATGTAAATATATAAGAAAGGTACAACTCATATTGAAAAATGTGAAATCTTTGGATGCATTTTCATTGCCGCATATTATGTATCTTCTTTAAGAAGCACAATGTTATTATTTCACACAGTTTCAATAAAGCTTCAGGCTTTTATATTATGAAGTATTTCAAGTTCATCGATTAAGGAACTTCAAAGTACACACACACACACACACACATACATATGTATATCGAGTTTATTAATTTATGATGAACTTCTAGTTTAAATCTTTTAACATACTTCTAATTAAGAAGTTCTTACATTCTTACTAATTGTCAAGATTTCAAACTTGTAAACTTTATCAAAAAGTTTTTTTTTTTCATAATTCAAGACTTCAGTCCTCAGACCTTGAGTGGTACAACTTCTAGTTTATAAATGTCTTTGCACAACCTCAAGTTGTTGTTCTAACTATTTTATTTCTTCCATTATATTAGATATTACTTGCTAAATATATCAAATAATAATACATTTGTCTATTCTTATTACATACACAAATATGCATCATTTAACTTACAATACTAATGCATTTAATACATTTATGATAATATGGTAATAATATATTATCATAATGATACATTTAATGCATTTATTATAAAAACAATGGAAATAAGGTTATGTAATCCAAATATATGAATCAAATAAATAAATTTTACTTAAATCAGCAGAATAAAATTTGAATCTAGATACAGTATTGATCAATGATATAACTGAAATGAACAGCTTAAGTTGCACAATATTTCCCAGTAATCATATTTTCTAAAATATCATATATATATATATATATATATATATATATGTACACACACACGCACACACACACACACATACATACATACATACATACATGCATGCATAATGTCCAATCAAAAATTGAGAAAAAGTGTATAATCATAGAACCAAGATTTTTCATTCTCTAATACGAATGATTTCAAAACTTGCGGAAATGTACATAAAATTCACAAACATAAAGAAAAAAATTACATGCCTTAGATTCAAATTTTACAACCCATATATAGATTTTTTAGATCTTTCCTTTTACATCAAAACTACCTCTTACCATTATAGAAACTGCAGATTCTAATTTTTCCCTTTTTATAACAAAAATTGCTTCTGCATTCACTTCAGGCGTGCTAAATTAAGATCAATATTTAGATCTTAACTTAATATGATCTTCGAGATGCATATTTTCTTTATAATATAGTTTTCCTAAGAAACAATAAATATTTCATCTTAAAATATGGTATGTTCTAAAATTACTGTAATAAAACTTTAGGTTTATTATAATTTACGTATTATTATTGTATATTTTAAATTGAAGCAATTCCTCTATATTGTGCTTTTATTCACATATGAGAGTCATTTTACTATTTTTCTTCAAGAAAATAGTATTTTTTTTAATGATCTCTTCTAACAATAAATTTCTTTAAAAAATTATGTTTGATACAAAATTGGAATATATCCCTTTTGGCTTCTATTAAAAGTTTTCCTTTCATTGATTTTTCAAATCCATTTATATTATAGGTCATTTGTTATAAGCAAATATTAAATGCAATTATTGCTTTGAGGCTTTATTTCATGTTTTTCATTTGCATATGAACTTCAGGTTCTTCATTTGAAAGAATTTGTATATGGACTTCAGGTCATTTGCATATGAACTTAAGGTTCATTATTTGCATATGAACTTAAGGTTCCTCATTTGAAAGAATTTGTATATGAACTTTAGGTCATTTGCATATGAACTTCAGGTTCCTCATTTGAAAGGATTTGTTTACATCATGAGTTTTCAATTTCACTTCCAGTGATAAATCAATATTGCTATTGAGTTTAAATTATACATCATTATATTTATTCCCATAATTCTGTTGGGTATACATAAAAAAATCTTTTTTTTCTTTTCAAGCGATATTCTGTCTTCGGTTTTTACAAAAGAATTTCATATGAAAAGTAATAGTAGATCGGAAAAGATAAAACTAGATCTATCTTTACATCATCAATAATGTAAACAATACATATATAATCAAATCTCCATCAAATTGGATTTGGAAAACTCAAAATAGATCCGTAAAGAATTGAAAAAATAAATCTAGATACATATTTAGGGTCAATAAAAATAATTAGATTCAAAAAATTAAATCCATTAGAACCCAATCTAGATCTATAAAAAATAAAGAAAAAGAGATATAGAAGTTTGAATCAGATCTAAAAGAACAGAAGATATAACTAAATCATAGATCCATTAATCAAAGATTCTCAAATAGAAAATAACTATGGAAAAAATCTAGAAATTTATGTATTGACAATCCTCAAATAAAAATTACTTACATGACAAATTCGTATATGTAGATCTTGAAGATTTCAACAAATAGGTATAATAGAATCTCTTTCTAATAACGTGTTATAAAATAAAAAACAGAACAAATATAAAAGGAGAAGTCATTAGAGAGAACATAAGGGATAAGGGGGAGACTTTTCATTTCTGTAGATCCAAGTGTACAAAAAATGTAAACAATCCCTCTATTTATAGAGTCTACATGCCATGTAAATTGCAATAAAGCCTCTTAGCATATTAGCATATTCACCCTTATTACCTATACATATTACAACAAAAAACTCTTATTTTACTGATTTGCTCCAATTTTTAGAAAAATATTCTAGAGTTACTCTTCCCTAAAGTGCAACTACCTGGTGGTTTTTAAGCATCAGGCGGTGGCTCTACTTGATGCCTTGAAGTCATCACGTCATTCCACTGCGTAATGACTTTAGGACACTACGCAGAGCCACCGTGTGGTGTCGTGAAGGCACTATACAATTACATTGTATGTGAACATAAAAAATAAATATAAAATAAGTAAAGAGTATTTTAATCATCAATTTTTTAAATCAAAACAGGTGAAACTTAACAAACTACTGAGTTCAAATAGGCTTCCAACTATAAATTATAAAGTATCTCTACTCAATTGAGCCAAAAGCCTCAACATGAAGGCCCATGTAACTAGGTTACCAAAAACTATGTATGTCGATCCGTTATCCTCAAATCGTATGCCATTCGCTATAGAAAATCTAGGCATCTTGGCCCGCTATCGTCAACTCATATCCGACTAGCTCTTGAAATCTGCATGTCTTAGCGTAGTATCACAAATTTTTACGTAAACTGCTGAGCTCAATGCAAAATCGTGTACTACCAACTGCAGTACTATTAGGTCTAAAATCCCAACTCATCAATGTTAAATGTCGCTAGCCTTGCTGAAGCGCAACGGATATCAACCATTTATTTCACTTTTGAGCTCAAAGTCTTAGCTAATGTGGCCTATACACAACAATATCGCTGATGTAACACCCTGTAATCTTTAACAATCGAACATTTAAATGGTTACTTTGAATATCTAATCGTCAAGCGACGAAACACCTCCTATACTCGATTTTTTTCAAATGAACAAATTAGGACTTGATACACCTTAGTTGAATTCAATTTTTTAGTGCAAGTAAAATGTGTACAAACTTTTTTATGTTTGGAGTTGGTAAATTCTAGGGACGAATAATGATTAGGCTAAGTCTACTAGCTTGCCTTCAACATAGCTTATATTTAACTAATCCTTTTATGCATTCATCATACCACATTCATTTTTTCTCCTCTTTTCTAATAACCTCCTAAGCATGCCTTAGTTCTCTTCTAATCGATATATCCATTAAATAAATTTAGCAAAATCAACATAAATATTCTCTTCTCACCCTCGATGAGACTCATCAAGGGATTGATATGAAATGAAGTTTGGAGGGAAATCTCAAATTTAGAGTATGCAGGTGTTAGAATGGATTTTGGCTAATTATCACTACGCCATATATTGCATACGGCAACCCCAGAGAAGTGATGCAGAAAGTGCAAAATAATGTTGGTATAGGCCAAAAATGATCTATGGCAACACTTTTTTGGGGTTGCCTTTTGCCCCGTTGCCTTAGAGTTAAAGGCAACGACTTTGCTATCCTAAGGTAACATCGCTACAGGTATTGCTATAGGCACTAAATTTACATAAATGTGGGGCCCGCTAAATTCTGAATCCCGGGATCATGGAATCCTGTTGTGCCCCTAAATTCTGTAGCCGGGTTCACGGAATCCTGTTGTGGAGCCCACATGCATGAGCATCAATTAAAGCTCGATATTCCCTAGAATAAAGACCAGGTTAATAAAAGATAGAAACAAATTTGGCTGGATCTATTACTAAAGCTGAAACTGACCATACCGAAAACAATTCTGTATGAATGAGAACATAGCTTAACTACAAATCATGCTTGAAATCCCTGAAAGCGCTGAAACTTGGAATTTACAACTAACACTACGTGAGGCTAGAATCAATAACATGTTTGTAGATTGTTTTAAAGAACTAATTTTGCTGGCAAAAGGATGACATCAAAAATAGTTTTTTTTTAATAGTTGACATCATTTCACAAGCTACGCGAATAATATTATTACTGATATTAACCGAACTTGTCCACTTTTCTAATTAAATAAACCATTGTAAACTTTAATTGCATAAAATTCCATCTACCAGGTTCAAAAAATGAAAATATTATTTATTATGAAAAAAGGAACAAAATAACTAATAAAGGATTCATAAAGATAGGGATAATACTTCAGTACTTACTAAAATAAAAATACTTACCCAAGTAAACTCTCTATTTCCTTGTTACCACAATTGAATAGAATGTAACGGTGACATTCCTTCCACTGAGAATTTTTAAGATGAATAGTTTTTCCATCTTTGTTTCTTCCTGTGCCAATAGGATATTCCAGATTTTGAGGACATGTTTCAAATTGCATTTTTCCTGCTCCATCGCCACCTAAGAACCTTGAACAGAATATCAAACATTCCTCTACAAGATAACCTTCAACAATGGACGCCTCAGGTTTACTTTTGTTGCGAACATATGATTTCAGTTTACAAAGATAACGCTCAATAGGAAACATACAACGAACATGTGCAGGTCCACCATATTCAAGTTCCTTGCATAAATGAACTAGAAAGTGCACCATTGTATCGAAGAAAGCATTTGGGAATATCATCTCAAATTGACAAAGAATTTCCACAATTTCCTTTTGTAGCCTCTTGAGATCGGCCAAATCGATATTTTTACTCCAAACACTTCTTAGAAACGCACCTAATCTTATTATAGGTATTGCAACTTCAGGTTTTACAGATTTCTTCACGGCAAACTGCAACAAGTAGTGGAGAAGAAAATGAGCATCGTAGCTCTTATACCCTGCAATTTTCCTCTCTTTCTTGTTTACATACCGGCCGATATTAGCTGCACAACCATAAGGCAGTTTAGCATTCTCCAACACCGAGCAAAATAGTTCTTTCTCTTTGTTCGTCATTTCAAATATGGCAGCCCTCATCTCAAGGTAATTCCCATCAGTTGATAGAACCGGATGAAGGACCTCCCTGATGCCTATCTCTTGTAAATCATACCGAGCATTTAAATGGTCATTCGACTTCCCATCAATATTTAGTAAAGTACCAAGTATGTTATCACAAATGTTTTTCTCTATGTGCATAACATCAAGGTTATGTTGACATACATTTTGACTCCAATATGGTAAATTAAAAAATATTGACTTTTTTTTAAAAGGAGATTAATTTTTATGCTTCTTGATCACCTCTATCTTCCCAAAATTATTTTCATAACTAGCCAACAATTCTTCGATGTCAGTCCCGGATAAAATACCGGGAGGTGTTCCCATTTCAATTTCACCATTGAACCTTTTCTTATCAAACCTCCACTTGTGTCTCGGGTCTAAAAAAATTCCTATGATTCATGTAGCACATTTTTATACTATGTTTCAATTAAGTTGAAGAAGTCTCGAAATGGCATACGGGACAAGCTAAATAACCCTTCGTGCTCCAGCCGGATAACATTGCATAGCTCGGAAAGTCATTGATCGTCCATAACACGCTTGCATGTAATGTGAAATCATCACCAGTGAAGGCATCATAAGTTTGTATGCCAAGATCCCATAATTCTTTCAATTCTGCGATAAGAGGCTGCATGTAGACATCAATGTAATTGTTAGGAGACTCTAGACCAGGGATAAGGGTTGAAAGTATCAAATTTTCTGTCTTCATGCATAACCAAGGTGGAAGGTTATAGTTTACCAATATGGTCGGCCATGTGCTGTGTTGTGTAGTCATTGTACGAAAAGGACTGAATCCATCAGATGCTACTCCTAACCTGATATTTATGTTATCTGATGAAAAATGAGGATAATTGGCATCCATAGTCTTCCATACCTCGCCATCAGCTGGATGTCGAAGTCTGCCATCGTTTTTTCGTCCCACTGCATGCCATAACATAAGTTTTGCATATTCCTTCGACATGAACATTCTTTGCAACCTTGGTTTTAGTGGAAAATAACGCATCACTTTTGCTGGTACTTTGTGAATCCGCTTCTCCGAATCTTTGTCAATACCCGCTTTCTCTTCCGGTATAACCCACCTTGATAAACCATAACTTTTGCAGTTATTTTCCTTTTCATTTTCTGCCCAATATAGCATGCAGTCACTTGGACATGCATGTATTCTTTGGTAATCGAGGCCTTAATCTTTAATGATATTTTTGGTAGCATTGAAAGATAAAGGGATGTGGGCTTCTGGAAAAGCTTCTTTCATCAACTCTAATAAATCGCTGAATGCAGACTCAGTGATTCTATGTAAGCAATTTAAAGAATAAAGCCTAACAATGAAACTTAATCGCGAAAATTTATTACACCCGGGATATAATGGTTGTTTTCCCTCTTCAACACGTTGATGAAATTTTCTAGCATCGACATCTATTCCATTTGACCCATAAGAAGATCCATTTTCATTGTTCTGCATATTTCTACAAGTACATTGCAACATCTCATCGAGATTATCTCCAAAATTTATTCTTGCTTCACAATCCATATTATTATTGCTCCTTTCAGGATCTAAACAGGAAACTTCACAAATCCATTTCATGTACAATTCAGATGGACCGTTCCAAATCAGATGGTTGTAGACTACTTCTTGACAATGCCACTTGCGATTATGACACTTTTTGCAAGGGCATGTAATTTCATCACCTACCGCAAATCTAGAACAAGTATTTCGAATAAAAAGTTTCACTCCACTGATGTACCCTTCACTGAATTTAGGAAGTTCTTCCCATAGTTTTTCCTCGTCGTTCATTGAGTGATACCTTAAAGTAGTAAATTAGGCACAAGTAAAGCAGTACATTACGCAACACAACAATCAAATCATAAAAAAATGAAATATTCATTGAGTGATACCTGAAGCAGCAGATTAAATCGAAACCCTAACTGAAATCTAAAACCCAAGACGAACCCCAATTGAAGACCTAATTGAACTTGAACTCGAACCTGCCCTACTCGAACCCTTATTAAGCTTGTAAACTTGAACTTTTAGCCCTAATTGAACCTGAGAGTGAGTGTGTGAGAGGTTGAGCAGCGGAGTACTTTGGTAAAGTTCGATTGAAATTTTCAATATTTTTCTAGTTTTCCCCCCTTTGTTTTTGCTTCCCGCCCTAGACATTATTTCACGCGTGGATTGCTAATCTGGACTAAACATTTCTTCACGCGGATCTCTAACCAGGACCGTTGGATCGTGTTGATGCGGATTGATAATTTTACTCACGAGGCTACTGCAACACATGTTGATGTATATGCTAACACATTTAAGTGTGCGTTGCAGTAGACAAAAAACAACATAGCAATGGCAACATTGTAGCTAGCAACACCATGCATTTTCGTTGTGATATGCCATCTATGGCGTAGTGTTTGCCTGACACCCCAAATGAATATAGCCCACTGAACGATGACAGATAAACTACAGATCACGAAGCAGACACAGAGTCACAACGCCAAAATGACCAATTTGAAACGACAATAAATTGTATCTAAAAAATTTAGAAAAACTTTTTAGATATTGCAGATGACTATGTTGCAGATTTTTGAAACACCTCAAATTGACGAATTGAAACACTTATCAAGTGTTTCAAATTGATAATCTGCAACAGTCGATGAGTGTTTCAAGTTGATAATTTGAATCACTCGATGAGTGTTTCAAGTTCATATTCTGCAACACTTAGTAAGTGTTTCAAATTGGTCACCTGCAACACTCAGAAATTCTTGTTTCAAACTAATAACTCATGACACCACTAACGTGTTATGGGTTTCGAAATATGAAAATTATTTTAAGATATACAATTGATACTTTTAGTAATATAAATAAAATCGGCCATTCTTCAAATTAAAAGCTAAAAAAATGAAAAGAAATTCTACAAGCAAGTTTACCATAAACAAACTAGTACACAACAAAGATAAACCATCTTTTCAAAGGAACAAAAAATACAAGCACAACGCAGTAAATTCAAGTTACGCAAATATAAGGTTGACAATATGATAAAATAATAAATAAAGATAACCAAACTTGCTCGTAAGTACTTTCTACATTCCCGTATTCATCATATTGTCTTTTGAATTCCATATTTGCATAAAAAACAATTTGAAAAATATCAGAATCTAAAGCTGCTAATGGAATGTCTTTTTATATCTCGATAAAAACTTCATATCACTAATACATGGTACAAATATAACATACTGGATATATATTATTTATGAGTTGAAATTAATCAACATGGTCGCATAGCAAGACAAGAGTATATCAGTCTATTTTTCAATTCAATTAATATAATTAATACAACAATGAAGTCGATGCTAATAACCACCCAAAATGTTGGTCATGCTCATATTGACGTTATTTTATGTTTTAGTGTAGACACAAGTTGGACAAATATGTATTGATCCGCAATTATTTCTCGATTCATTCATCTTAATAGTCATAAATAAGTAAATCTGTAATATAAGCAATCATACCTCTTCACATAACATTGTTCCCTCAATCTTTAGCTTTTCTTCAAAATTTCCAAATGCATGATTGTATCCAATAGAAGAGCAATAAATATTGATGGAGCTCTGATTGAAAAGGCATATGATATATTACTGAAATTATATGTGTCATGTTGTAGCATTTGAAGCAGATAATAAGCAAAGTACTATTTTACTAAGTAAATGTGGAAAAGTTGCAGTAAAAAAGATAAAGCAGATGTTAGGCTAGCAAAACCATTTTATATCAAGTCCCTGAGGAACAACGAGGATCTGACCTTAAAGCGGAACCACCATTCACAACCTATGAGTCTGAATCTGCCATTACAACTCCATAAATAGATTTAAGGGTATCAATACAAGAATGAAGTAGGGATGCATTAAATTAGGAAAAAATGCAAGCTATATCATGCCTAAATCAATAAGACTCATGTGGATCGCTACAATGTTAAGATTGCTTCCCCATCACTTCAAATGCTAAGACTAGCATTTAAATATTATATTTATGAAACACAAATTAAAAAGCATTTCTTAGAATTTCAAATTAATAGTGCTCATAATGTTTTGGTTAGGGATGATAAATAAAAATATAACCCTAGCGCTTCTTGAATCATTTTTAGCAGTTTCACGAGAGCGTTAGCTCCAAGACAATCAATTGTTTGCATGTTGCTTGTTTTTGACATCTTTGAAGAAGATTTGCAACCTTAATTTAGCCTCTGTTGTCATGTGCTGCATCAAAATGTAACTACAGGAATATTAATGTATCATTGAAACAAATAACTAACTAAATTAACTCAAAAAATACGAACCAAATATATCATCAATAGTCCGATAGGAGTAAAATCAAGCCTGTTTTGAGACTGCAACTTCATGACGAACCTTTTGCAACCGAAAAAATATGGAAAATTCAGCATAATTATTCTTATAATAATAGAATCAAAAGATCCAACATATAACTCCTGCAGATAAAACAAAATTATAAGATTTTAGATATATAAATAACTGGTACTTATGCAAGGGATGTTTTGAAGCTATCAATTATTAGTACATTACTTTAGTTGACAACAAGTCAAGTAAAGACCCCAAAAAAATCATAATAGTGATCTGGTACCTGGTACTAATTGACTCTTATTTCACTGCTTACATTTCTAGTGCCCAAATGAAGTAATGTGGAACCAATTTGAACAACTTCACCGTGTATATCCTGCAAGTTTACCATTCGTATGGCCCAGCCGTTAAAACCAAAAAATGTTGACATAAAATATGGCAAAATATTGACAATTCTTCGTTATTCCCATACTAAGTTGGATATCTGATCTATAACAAGATGTGATGAATTACCTACTTTTGTTCATGAATAAAAGTATTAGCAGGTTATTATATAATAATTCACCAATATTATGCAACCTCCGTTAAAGCCACATGTGATTCACTTACTAAAGCATGAAATATACGTAAGAAATAAGATATATATATATATATATATATATATATATATATATATATATATATCATAGTTTACCGAGCTATTGTGCATTAACTTTGGGTTTCAAGCTAATTATCCTGCAAGTACATGTATACAATGGATTAGGATTCTACAAGAAATAATTCAAACCAGCAGCTGCTCATCCATTCACAGAAATTTCAACATAAACTTTATAGACATGCAAATGACATTGCGGGGCAATGGAGGGGTTAACTCACGTATTGTCCAAAGATTGATAGCCACTTTTTTCTATGGCTTTGGAGGATGTCTTTCACTTTAATGTTGAGGAAGATGGCATTATATTAGGTGGATTCCATGGCGAAGGCCGTGATTTTGAAGTTGTTTGAACTGTGTTAGTGGATTGGTATGAGTTGTACTCCCGTTCTTGATCTGAAATCTGTATCAAATTTGGAATACAAATAACAACATATTCTTTTAGCATTTTTTGTTCAAGAAAGAAGAAGACAATTCACAGTTGGTGTTGACTATACTTTATTGAATGATGGTTTGATGGCATACTGCATGAACTTTAGCTGTTTTTCTCCTTTTTTCGTATAAAGCGAAAATGATAAAAAGAAAACGATGAACTTTGTATCATATTTCTATATAATTGAAAATCATAATTGACAGTCTCCTTTTATAATTGTATGATTCCCAATGTGACTAACTAACTATATATATATATGTATATGCATTTCAATGGCAAAGATAATACCTTATATTATGCATGTCATAAAAAACTTGAACTGGTGGTAACTCAGCAAAATTTCCAATTGGTTAGTGATTTATAACCATTTGACCACAATCAAAGATTTAGGTAAAATGTGGAGTACACTACTTCTCAATCTTGGATTCATAAATAAACACCTTCACTGCCTCAGAGTGACCACAAGCCTTTCAACTTCAAGGAGTGAGAATATAGATTCATATATTGATACTTTGTTGAAATATTAAATATGTATGCATACCCTGGATAGCAAGGAGTAGGAATAAGGAAAGCATCCCCGTGGTCAGCCATGCAAAATGCAAGAATTTCTTAACCTCCAGTAGCTCCACCACTATTCATTTTAGATCAAATTTTGCACTCCCACCCCTACCTTTCTCCATAAATTTTGCCATTGCCTACAGCAGATTATACTACTAATTAGCATTTGCAAATTCACAATAATACATTATAATGTCAATGGACATGGAATATGATGATTTCTTACTTGTCCGAAAGCAGGGAGACATGATAGTCTTGAAAGTTATTAATGAACTTGAACCCAGGAACACCTTCTGTTGTGCAAATGGAAGCTTCGACATTGTTCTTAATCCAATATTTTTATCAAATCATGGTAAAATAAGGCATGAGAATTTTCTTGCTTTAAGAGCTTATTACTTGGGACCTAAAGGGGAGAAGCTATTGGTGTTCGATTACATGCCAAAGGGAAGCCTGGCTGCATTCCTCCACGCACGTGGCCGGGCAGGGCGATAAACTAGGCCAACACAGCTGTGGTGGGTACAAGGCACCCTAATATATATCTATGAAATTTGAAGCCGCATAGCTCGAAAATATATATACCATATTAGCGACACGTCAAACACATATATTGTAAAATACACCACCACACGTACCTTGAAATATTGCTACCTGAACATGATGGAGTAGCACTGAAAAAGTTACAGGAAAAAGTGATGACAAACAAGCGAAAATGAAGCAAAATAGGGTGGAAAAACAATGCAACAACAGGTAGAAATCGCCTGCAAAGTAGAACCAGTCGGCGAACGAAGTCTTAAATACTATACTATCATTTGATAACCCAGGTTATTTGACCTTACTAAAGAATGACGTGTTGTTTCTTTTTCTCAAACCGGACCATAAATATGGGACACATATATACTACAAGCTGTAAAAAACAATTAATATGCTTAGTGTGGAGCATAGTATGCATATAGATCACAAGCTATTTGCTATGAAATATGACATAAACTAAGAAAAAACGCAACCGTGCATGATTAACTGATTTGGCTAGTATTTGAATTATTAAGAAGAAATATGACAGAAACTAAGAAAAGGTAAGGATGACAAATAAAGAAAGGTAAGGATGATATACCATTTTATCATCCATCATTGCAGCACTATTATGACCTCCCGTATGCCCACAAACCAATTTTTCTTGTTCAAGCTATTAGTCTTTCTTAATTTTTTTTTCTTATTTTCGTCATCTCATTACAAAAAAATTCTTCCCAATCCTACTTTTTTTACACCGGGCGGAATATTTTGTTGTTGTGCATCTAGTGTTGATTTGACATCTAAGTATTTTTTCCGTAGAGTATTCTTATGCCTTCTCCACATCCTTGGCATTGTTTTTTGAATGCTTTTTCTAATATAGTGAAGCACTTCAAAAAATTTTTCTGCAATTATCGGTACAAATTTCATTATAATAAAATAATCATGCTATATTGAGTGATTAAGTATAATATATTTAAAAAGAGAAATATTATCACCGATAAGTTCTTTCAAATATCATCCTTATAGTTTTTTGGAACAGATTTCCACTTAGCAAATCTGATCGGTACATAAGTGCTCTCAAGATTGCCTATAGAACTTTGAAATTAAGTTGCGTAAGGACACCAACAACGAAGCCATTTCGATTAAACTTAATCTTTTTTGGAAGATTCCCATACATTATTGACATAGAATCTCGTCCATTAGTTTCCTTGATAGTATTTGTTGTCATTGCTGTAAAAACAAAATAAATGTGGAATGTTTAAACAAATAAACAAATCGTTTAAAAGGTTAATAGTAGTTAATTTATCACATCATTTAAAAGGTTAATAGTCGTTTATTTTTTTATCTCAAGATCTTACACCATTATTGGGATACAATAAAATTTCATTAACATGGTAACTCAAGCATATCAGTAATCAACCATTAACTACATCCTCAAATAATATCAACAACATTTCACATAATAGAAATTTGATTTGAGATACTGATTTAAACTCAATAGTAATTTAAATACATTTGGTTTGATTCACTTCTCTAGAAAAGAAAGAAAAAAAAAACCAGTGAAGAACAAGTGGGATATGAACTAAACTCCAAGGGACATACAAACTATCGTTGTTTAGTAGACTACAACAATTTACATATCTCATTATCTCGCTTTACAGCATCAAATTATTATATTTATTGCAAGTGATAACATTTCCTTCAACTAACGCATATAAACAATAATAAATTAAAGTAAACATATGTTGTTGATACATTTATTTGACCCTTATAACTGATGCTTAATACAACAACTGCACATGACAGAAACATCAGTCCAATGCAGGTGATAATATGTATCTACACCTTACAAAACCAGTTTTATAACAAATGATTTATAAGTAATTATTATGTCTAGTACTACTCATATAATGATAATATGTATCACCTTGTAGCCAAGCAGAAATTCCAAATGCTTCATATTCTGTTAACCGGCCTTTTGGTCCGGTCACCAAAAGTACTCGAGACACGCTCGACTCAACATATCACGTGATATTACAGCCCGGAGGTGTCGCCAATATCATCCGGGGGCCAGTATCAGAAGACTCGAGTCTGGCCACTAGCAGGATGTCGCATCCCACGGATGCAACCTCCATCAGTATCTATCCGCATCCGAGCCGAAGGCGAGCCGTCAAGCGGGTCCAGGCGCAGTGCAGGTGGGGGTCCGGGGCCCCACAGTCCCGGCGGCGATCGACCTGAGGCACCGCCCGATTCATCCGATTCATCCGATTTTCTCCATGCCGGAAGCTCAGATTCCTTCACTTCGGACCAGCTAAATGATATATTCCTTCACTTCTTGCTGAGGAGCTTCGACGCCCCAAAAGAACCAACTTACCGCATCAACGAACCTCGGCCACGTCCCCTCCAAACAAGCTTCGCACCCTGCCAAGGTGCGAAATTTCGTACCTCCTAGGTACGAAATTTCGTACCTGGGAAGTGCGAATTTTTCGTGGCCGACAGCTGGAGGCGCGAATTTCCTGAAGATGGTCCCCATTTCTACCTACTCCTACCTAACCCTTACCTAACCACTTCTTATACATACCCCACTACCTCACACTTCAAAAATGGGAGATTCTTGGACTTTGAGACCTCCATAAAGCTTCATTAATGGCATCTCCTCTTTGAGGAAGAAGAAGGGCGAACTTGTCCATTTTACTATTTCTTGCAAATATGACTATTGTAGCTTCATATATCATAGTCAATGAATGTAATGAGAGGATCTCAACCTTGTAATCTTTGAAGTGATCAATAAAATTCCTACAACTCTTCAAAGTGGACGTAGGCCCTCCCTGAGGCCGAACCACTATAAATCTCTTGTGTTATTTACTGCTTATGTTCTATAATACGTTCTTGTCTATGCGACCATATTTATAATTCCTAGTAATTAGGAATCTTTGGTGTTTGCGACATTTTTGCCGTCAACATATTCCAAATTTAAACTATACTGATTCTATAGAGTTTAGCAAAACAGTTACACTGCAGAAATATCACTACTATTAACACAAAAATACATAATAACATAGAAATCCAAATCATTGTTATATGAGGCAAGAATTCAACTGCCCAAAGCAGAGAGATGTAAAGTAATTTACAAGCTCCGTCTATACGACCAACCGACATCATTTGTCGATCATCTAAGTACAACTAGTATAAAAAAATTAGTATTAATGCTTATATTTATTGGAAAATATTCTGAAAAGTAAGATGAAACTCAAACAAAAAAGGCCCGAAATTATCAAATTACTTTCTGAAATAGTATACGAGAATTAGTAGATTTGGGAATAACAATGACATTCTATACTGGGGAAATTCCAAAAAGTATGTCATTACCTATAATATAAAATTTCATTATTTTCCAAATATGCAGAAAGGGATATGTGTTTGCAAATATTTTCCGATCTGGTTGGTTTAAATGGGTGAAAATTCACAGTTTAAGCATAATTGAATATGATATAGCTTATAACATGAATATTACTGTTAGCCTACTTTGTGAACTAGGCAACACAAAGTCAAGATGTCAAGAATTGAAGAACCTTCCTAATTAGAAGACTTCGGTTCGGATCGGAGAGATCATCACTACTCAGATCGGAGAAGACACTACAGCCTAGATCGGACAGCTGCAGTTATTCGGGTCGAGTCAAAACAGCGTATCAGTTCGGATCGGATAAAGTCTTCTGTTCGGATCAGTGAACTATTGCTGAGGAAATTAGTAAGGCATAGCTGTTCGGATCGGAGGGCAATATAGTCTCAATTGGATCGGAAAGCCACTTGATTGCTACGGAGATAGATCGGAGCGGAGCAGACTAAAGAGGAGAGAGCGTTGTTTCTAAGCCAATCCGGGTCGGATCGGATATCCCGATCCGAACCCCTTGTACGTGTCCCTCCGACCCGAACCCATTTTCCATATCATTCTCCTTCATAAGCGCCCGGATATCCGGATCGGCTATGACCAGTTCCTGCCCATAACGTCCATTATTCTGATGCGTTGTCAACGTAGGAATCAATCCGAACCCGATGCTGATGGGATGAGTGACGCGTGGCTCCGATCCGGATCGGGCTCTGAGCAAATTCACACCTATAAATACCCCATCTGGAGACAAAGGAAAGGATCTTTTTTCTGGCACTTGGAGAGTTGAACCACCTTCATAACCCGAATTCCAGCAATCCCGAAAAATCCAAATCTTCTTTCATTATTTGTTTTCTATAATTGAGTGATTATAAGTGAGTTGTGAGAGGAATCAAGTGAATATTTCATTGTACTTGCAACTAAATCAGTAAATATAGTGAGAGACAAGTGGACGTAGGCATTTCCTCGCTGAACCACTATAAATCCTGTGTGTTCATTTTTATTTTTATCTTATTTCATTTGATTTCAATCAATTTGGGTGTTAGAACCACTTTTTGGTCTAACATTTTGGTGCTTTCACTGAGAACCTCATCTGAATTCTTTATTTTCCGGGATTTCTTTCTACTTTTTGGACCGCTGAGTTCAAAGAAGTTAATCCTTAAGTTTCTATGCTCTTTTATATTTGTTGAAGTGATTGTCAAAGAATCATGGCCAAAGGAAAAGGCAAAGAAGTTCAATCTGGTCGAGGAAATGGAGCTGGCGAAGATCAGCAAAATGCGGTTGTAACAAGGTCTCGTGGGCAGAGTTCAGCAGCAGGAAGAACCAATGCAGGAAATCCGAGCCGCCTACAGGGGGAAAGCTCCGATCCGATCCGGGTAGGAGATTCTGAAGCAGTGCATTCCCCCAATCTGAACCGACCCGAGCAGCTTGCCACGTACCGACCCGACCAGGCTCCCCAGCTCCGAACCGACCCGACCTCCTATCTTCGATCCGATCCGACGCTTGGTGAAGCTGGAACCTCCACTCGAGTCCCTACGAATGCTCCGATTCCAGCCACCAGGGTTAGTGATCAGGTCAATCCATCTGCGCCCATCACTCAAGGAGATTTCTCGCGCTTACTTGACATGCTTGAGAGCACAAGGGAGGTTATGAAAGTCCACGAGCGCACTAATCTCATGATGCAAGAAAATATGAGGCTCATGAGTCAGGAGATTAGTGAACTCCGTCGACAGAGAACTCCATCACCGGTTCGTCACACACCAGTGGATCAATCTTCATCTTCCGAGGAAGAGCGGCCCCGTGAACGAAGGCCGCTCGAACGACCTCAGAATGTGGAGCAGCTGACATTTGGATCTTTGGGATCTCGTGAGGATATTGCACGAGCGCTAGGAAACAATGACCCCACTCAGGGGCAAAGACTCCAGTCCCCTCCTCCCGAGATCGACCGGGAGCGCAGGGAACGGAATCGAGCAGAAGCAGCTCGAAGAAGAAGGGCATCTCCTGAACAAGAGCCCAGAAGGAACTCGGATACTAGGGCCAGGGAACCTGAGCGGCCCTTAACTAATGTTAATGTACAGGCAATGGTTCGCCAGATCATGTCCGAGAGCCGGAACTATACAAATGAAGATTATGGCATTGAGCGAAGCCATACTCCTTTCACCGACGATATCCTCGACTTCCAATTTCCCCGGCGCTTTAACTTGCCACATATGGACAAGTAAAACGGAAGGACTGATCCGGGACAGCATTTGATGCGATACTCGTGGCTCATGAATGCTGCTGCTGCCCCTGATGAAGTGAAGTGCAAAGCATTCCCAATCTACTTAGAAGATGTGGCGCTGTTCTGGTTTACCCGACTTCCTCCTCGTTCGATTTCGAATTACAAGGAACTAAGCGAGCGTTTTATGAACCAGTTCCGACTCCATGCCCGAAAGTCCAAAAGTGTTATTGAATTATCGAGAATCAAGCAGGCACCAGGAGAGTCTTTGAGGGCATATCTTGACCGTTTTAACCAAGCCGTGACTGAGGTCAGTGACCCGCATGAGCCCACTATTCTGATGGCATTGAAGGAAGGAGTCGATCCTGAATCTGAGTTTGGAGATTACCTTTCTGGGAAAACACCCTCCACAAGAGAGATATTCTACGAAAAAGCCGATATTTATCTAAGGCGAGAGGAGGCCAGGGCAAACCGAAAGAGAAAGTCTGAGACGGCTTCAAAAGAAAATGTGCAGAGTAATATCGCCGTGAAGCAGTCTGGGGAAAGTTCTGGCAAGGTTGAAGTAAATGTGGGAAATAAGGGTGGAAACAACAATGCTGGAAGCGGGGGTAACAACAACAATAACCGTAATCCGAACGGTAACAGAAGAAACAGAAATAGGGGAAGTGATCCTAACAAAAGACCCCGATTCCAGACCTACGAGAATTATACACCATTGAACGACACCCTGGAAAATATTTACCTGGATACGTACAATGTGTTACAGTACAAAAGACCGCCACCTCGTGATTCGACCGAGAAAGAAATGGCGACATGGAAATTTTGTTTGTTTCATGGAACTCATGGGCATTCAACTAATGAATGTCGGCATTTGAGGGATTTGATTGAGAAGCTGCTGCGTGAAGGGAAGTTGGATGAATACAAGGTTGCCCCGAGGGACAGGGGGCAAGGAGAGCAAGCTCCAAAACAGATTCTACCTGCTCCCAAGCCTACAGCGCAGCAGAAAGGTAAAGGAATTGTTATCAACTCCATAGTGGGCGGACCTCACCCGGCAATCCGAAGTTTCAGATCAATGGATCAATACGTAAATGCTGCCAAGCATCTAGACGCGAATGAAGGTGATGATCTGGAAGATATCACCCCCATAAAACAACAGAAGACCATGTTTGACGACGTGGTATTCCGCAGCCGAGATAATACTGGGATCCAATCACCCACTGATGATCCGTTGGTTATTACTACCACCATTGGGCCGGCCTTGGTTCATAAGGTATTAGTAGACAACGAAAGTTCCGTTAATATTTTGTTTAAAAAGTCATTTGATCAGATGAAGCTTGAGTCTGAGGATTTGAAGCCATGTGAAGGATGGATCAGAGGCTTCAACGGGGCATCAACAGCCCCCATGGGATACATAGAATTGCCCGTGACCTTGGGGCAAGGAGAACGCAGAAGAGTGCGGATGCTTCAGTTCGTAGTATTGGACGTAGATTCGCCTTATAATGCATTTTTGGGGAGGCCTGCCCTTGCTGAATTCAGAGTTTGTATCGCCCCCTGGTGTTTATTGCTTAAGTTCCCAACCGAAGCTGGAACTGGAGTAATGAGAGGGGATCAAGTTTCCAGACGGGCCTGTTATGTGGCCGAACTAAAGATGTTGATGAAAGGACTTAACATCGAGAGTGAAGATGCCTTGCCTCCCCCAAAGGGGGGCTCGGCGTAGCAATTAGAGAAATCGGCCCCGAAGGAGTTGCTAAAAGGAACGCCTGAAGACCTGGATCCCAGAAAAGACGAGGAACCAGAGACTAAGAATGCAACTCCTAATGAAGCGACATTGGAAATTCCCATTGATGACGCTGATCCGACAAGAGTCTTGAAGATTGGGTCTCAATTGGATCCATGTCGGGCCAAAGAACTAACGGACTTTTTGAAGGCGAACTTGGACGTGTTTGCCTGGACCCACGCTGACATGTGTGGGATATCGCCATCCATTATAAGTCACAAATTGAATGTAAACCCAAAACATCCGCCTGTGAAGCAAAAGAGACGCATGCTGGGTCTAGAGAGGTCGGCTGATCTCAAAGAGGAAGTAGAGAAGTTGAAGCAGAATGGATTTATTCGAGATTCGACATATCCCGACTGGATATCGAATCCCGTCTTGGTAAAGAAGCCAAACGGAAAGTGGCGGACTTGTATTGATTTTTCAGATTTGAACAAAGCTTGCCCAAAAGATAGTTTCCCACTTCCCAGGATTGACCAGCTTGTAAATTCGACAGCAGGTCATGAACTTCTCTCTTTCATGGACGCATATTCTGGGTACAACCAAATTCCTATGCACGTGCCAGACCAAGAACATACGAGCTTCATTACGAATTTGGGATTATATTGTTATGTTGTAATGCCATTCGGATTGAAAAACGCCGGAGCTACTTATCAGCGCTTGGTGAACAGAATGTTTTATAATCAAATAGGAAAGACTATGGAAGTTTATGTGGATGATATGCTTGTCAAATCGAAACAGTCCTCCAGCCATACGCAAGACTTGGCGGAAATATTTGGTATCCTGCGAAAGTATCGGATGAAATTGAATCCTCTGAAATGCTCATTTGGAGTGGCATCGGGAAAGTTCCTTGGCTTCATTGTGAGCTCCCGAGGAATTGAAATCAACCCTAGCCAGATAGCAGCGATTAGAAATATTGAAGAGCCAAGGAGAATTAAAGACGTCCAAAGTCTTACAGGGAAAGTAGCGGCGCTGAGTAGATTCATCTCCAAAGCCACAGACAAATGCGTTCCGTTTTTTGATTTGATTAAAAGAGGAAAGAAAAACTTCGAGTGGACTCCGGACTGTGTTGAGGCCTTTCGAAATTTATTGGAGCTGCTAGAGAAACCGCCAATTTTGTCAAAGCCAGTAGATCACGAAGAATTGTTTGTTTACTTGGCAGTCTCGGCTCATGCCGTTAGCACACTCCTGGTTCGAGAAGAAGACAAAGTACAAAGGCCAGTGTATTATGTAAGCAAGAAATTAGCAGCGGCAGAGCGCAACTATCCAAAGATTGAGAAGCTTGCTTACAGCCTCCTAATCGCATCCCGAAAACTTCGTCACTATTTCCAAGCTCATCCGATAACCATATACACCGACCAGCCCTTGAGGCAGGTGCTGCAGAGACCCGAAGCATCGGGAAGGTTGATCAAATGGAATATAGAATTAAGTCAGTTTGATTTAAATTTTCAACCACGAAAGTCGATCAAGGGGCAAGCTCTGGCAGACTTCATTGCGGAATTCACCATCCCAGAGGAGGAAGTAATCGAAGACAAAGTGGTTAGATCCGAGGATGAGTTAAAGATAGATCCGTGGAAACTATATACAGATGGAGCCAAGAACGACCGAAAGGTCCGGAGCTGGAATCGTCTTAGTCACTCCCGAAGGACGGTCGTTATATTATGCTCTACGATTAGAATTTTCGGCGACTAACAATGACTCTGAATATGAAGCCCTGATTGCCGGGCTGAAGCTTGCCAAAGACCTCGGAGTAAAAGTGTTAGACATATTCTGTGACTCTAAAATCGTTGTTTGCCAAGTGCGAGAGGAATTTGTGGCTCGGGGACCTCGACTCATCGCCTACCTCAGGAAAGTGAGAGAGCTATTGAGTAGCTTGGAGCGGTACAACATAACACATATCCCAAGAGCTGAAAACTAGAAGGCGGATAGGCTGGCAAAGCTGGCCAGTTCCGACAATCCAGAAGAGACTGAAATAATTCCAATTGAAACGTTGGAATCGCCAAACTTTGAGTCAATGGAAGTTGAGTTCGCTTTTGAAGCGGAACCGGAGAAGGAGTCGTGGATGACCTCGATTAAGAACTTCCTTAAGGATGGAACACTCCCGTCAAAGAAGAGTGAAAGAAGGGCTGTAGTTCGCAAGGCTACCAGATATGTCATACAAGATGATACTCTCTATAGGCAAGGATTTTCTATGCCCCTGTTACGATGTATAGCACACGACGACATCAAACGTGTACTAAGAGAAGTACACGAAGGTGAGTGTGGAGATCATACAGGAGGTCAGACTTTAGCAAAGAAGATATTGCGATACGGATACTTCTGGCCCACAATTAACAAAGATGCAGCTGATTATTCACGACGCTGCGATAAGTGCCAGAGATTCGCCAAAATCCCCAGAGCACCATCGACCCAACTTAAATCAATGGTGAGTCCTTGGCCATTTGCCACATGGGGAATTGATATCATTGGAGTTCTACCGATTGCTAAAGGAGGAGCGAAATATGCAATAGTGGCCGTGGACTATTTTACGAAGTGGGTGGAAGCTGAGCCCTTGACCAAGATCACGGCAAGAAAGGTGATAAGCTTTGTGGTCAGAAATATTATATGCCGATTCGGGATCCCAAGGACGATTATAACTGACAACGGAACCCAATTTGATAGTATTGAATTCAGAAATTTCTGCCAGAAGTATAAGATTGACAAACGATATACCGCAGTTGCTTATCCGCAGTCGAACGGGCAAGTAGAGGCAATAAACAAAGTAATAAAATCCACCCTCAAGAAACGATTAGAGCGTGCAAAGGCAAAATGGGTTGACGAATTGCCCCTAGCTTTGTGGGCATATCGAACAACATTTAAAACGGCCACCGGTCATACCCCTTTCTCTCTCTCCTTTGGCTCAGAAGCAGTAATTCTAGTTGAACTGGAAGTTCCTTCCCACAGGGTGACATATTATGACCCGATGACGAATCGGGCACTCTTACTTGAGTCTCTTGATGAAGTCGAAGAAAAAAGGGACGAAGCAGATTTGCGTGCGGCAAGACATCGACATCAGATGGCACGCTATTACAACAAAAAAGTTCGCCTCAGGACCTTTGAACCAGGAGATTTGGTGCTAAAGAGAGTCTTTCCATCCCTTCCTCACCTCGGTCCAAAATGGGAAGGACCCTTTGTCATCCAACGGAAACTTGAAAAAGGAACCTTCAAGTTAACGACCGTAGATGGCGAAGAAGTCCCTAGAGTATGGAATGCCCAACACTTAATGCGATATTTGGATTAGAAATGTTGTACTTTGTGTTATTTTTCTTATGAACTCTGTAATAAGGCACGACTTGCCTTGGGAAAATCTGACGATATGAATGAAGAACTATAAAGTGGATGTAGGCTATGACTTAGCCGAACCACTATAAAAATATTGTGTGTTATTTACTTTTATGCATTACATATATACATTCATCAGTTATTCTGTTGTGATTATAAAATACAGGATGACTCAAAGCCTAAAAAGGTTGAAAACAGTTTAGACATAAAAAGAAGCACAACGACTATTTGTGCGATAAGACATAAAAGAATGAGAAAACGACATTCTTAACTCTAACTCTCCAGAGAGATAGAGAGTATAAAAGTGTCTCCGACTGAGCGCTGAAAAAGAAATTCTTCTCCTAACTCTAACTTTCCAGAGAGAAAGAGAGTATAAAGGCGTCTCCGACTGAGCGCTGAGAAAAAAATCTTTCCCCGCTGAAAGACCGGGGAATGAATAGATTACTGAGCTCGAACTCTAACTCTCAAGAGAAAGAGAGAGAGTATAAAAGAAATGCCAGAAAAAACGACAGGTACTGACGACACAGGAAGTGCTATCCCGTCAGAGAATCGGGAGCATTCAGATTGCTTGATTAAGCATTAAATAATTTGTGGGAATTGACTGGGGACACGTATGTATACGCATATTTCCCCCCTCCACAACTTCGTTTCATAACTATAGACATGCATTTTTACATAAGTGCAGAACTACTAACAAACAAACATTGCAGAAAATGAATTACTTTTTATTTATTTACGAACGAATGAATTTGTACAGGAGAGTAGCTAAAAAAGAAGGTGCAAGAGCCGCTCTTGTAACAGCAGTTGTTGGTTCACTAAATGCTAAAACGATACAAGGCAATCCACTATTTAGATTTCGAATGAGCCTTGGACTTCTTGGCGGCTTTCTCCGCATCCTTTGCTTCTTTCTCAGCCTCTGTCAAGATTCGTTTTGACTTCTTTTTTCCTGAAGATACGGTGCTAGAGCCAGTAGACTTCTTCCCGGAGGGCGGAGCGCTGGAATCAAGAGAAGATTTTTTAGCGAGTTCCTCTGTAATAGATCTAGTTGAGAGCTTAACAACTAACCTTGATCCCGCATCCACAACTGCGAGGGGCTTGAGGGCTTCGGGGTCTAGTTCTTCAGCTTTTAATTGCAAGCGTTTGTCTTGATCGGCTTTCATTGCAGCCAAGGTAACATCATCAGCATTTTTTGACTCCCCGACTATAGCAACTTCTGGTTCCTCTTCATGCCCCCCGTCACCGCCATCGTCCTTTAAAGCTGCTATCATTTCTTCATCATGGGGAGTGGCGACCTTAGTTGGCTCACTTTCTTCTCCCAAGTCTATAGGAGCAGCCTTATCCTCCCCTCTTTTGGCCTTTTCTGCAGGTTTTGCCCCGGCGGTGGCTCCCTGAGTCACATCTGTCTTTTCGGATGACTCAACACCTACAGAATGAGAAGCAACAGTTATCAACTCAGGCGAAAACAATGGGTCTTTCATCGATTGTTCAATCACGTGGCGAAAGGTAGAAATAGCTTTGGCAAATTGAGGAGAAAAGGTAGGGATACCTTCCGAAGACTTTTCGGCGGGGGTGGCTACTACCTCCGATGTTGTTTCAGGAATAGGAGATAACAGAGTTGTTCGGGCAATTCCCGGATTTTCAGGATCATACCCCTCTACTTCAGAAGTCGCAGGGGCAGAAGAAGAGGAACCAGCTTCGAGAACAGTTTTCTGTTTAGACTTCCGTCTCTCTTCTTCCATGGCCTCAGCAATAAGGCGGCGCCCTTCAGCCAGGCGCTCCGGTTCATCATCCCTCAAGTATTTTTCCATAAGCTTATCCTCATCGATAGAATCGACTTTGAGCTCCTCTTTTTCCCACTCAATAATCTGATTCCATACTTGAACTAGAGTGGATGGGTAATCTTCGATCCAAGAAATGTTTCGGCGACGGATGATATGTGCGAAGAATTCAATCATTAGTTCGCCGAAACCCTGAATATCAGCCTCCGCCTCAGATAATTGCTTGCGGGCTTCCTCCGCAGATTTGATAGCACACTCCACGTTGCCCTCGGCCAGGGCAGCCCTGTTCTCTGCTTCCAACAGCCTTGAAGCCAAGTCAGCATTCTTCTTTTCTAGTTCAGCACTCCTCTGTGCTAACTCGTCATTTTTCCGCTCAAGGTCAGCATAAGCAAGGCGTGTCTTAGCAGCTTCTGACTTAGCCTCGTCAGCTTGCTTTTTTTAATTCAGAACGCTCTTGAGTGTGAGATTCAAGCAAGTCATGGTAACGTTTTTGCATGTCCTCGAATTGTTGTTTGAAGTTAGAAGCGTCCCTTTGAGCGACAGCTAGCTGAGCTTGAGTGTCTTCCAAATTTTTTCCTAGAGCTTTTAAGGCCTTGGCATCCTCCTCCGCGGTCTTTTGCATTGAATCAGTATTTGTGATTAGAGTGCGGATGATTCTAGAAAGATTGCGGGAATATTTAAACATCTCAGTATACTGTTTTTCCACCGCATCTATCTTTGCTTTGGCCTCGTCTGCCCATTTAGAAGAAACCGGTTCAAGGGAAGGTTAAAAAGTCAAAGTCTCGAAGTAGTGTTCGGGAAATTGCTCCTTCAAATATGCCCTCTTTACTGCAGTTTCCGTATCTAGTGGGGGAGGAGTGGGGATTGTCAATTTGGTGTCCCTGTGTGAGGAGGATTCGGTAGATTCTTTGTCTGTCCTAGGTCGTTTAGTAGCAGGAACCTTGTGCTTACTCCGAGACCCAGTTTCTTTCGGAGGATTCTCTCTCTACTGCGCTTTTCATGGGAAGAAGTGGAGTCTTTAGATGGTGGTCTGTCCTCTTCCCTACGGCTTTGATAACCCATGTATTTCTCTTGTTCCGGCCGAACTGGTGAGCGAGAACGTGAGGGTCGAGAACGATGGGGATCATAAGGCCTTCTCTCCTCCCTACCACGATCATCCCGGCGATCATACTCGATATCCTGAGGTGGATTGGACATGCTGCGGCGAAGCTTCCTGATATCGTAATAGGATCGAGACATCGTCCATGCACGATAAAACAAACGAAATTTAGAATTAATGGATTCACGAAGAAAGAGGTGCAATGAATGCTAGTGCCGTTGTATAAAGTGTATCCTAAGTGGTGTGTTTCCCCCCAACCAACCCGAGTCTGAAGCTAGACTAGTACGGGCAGGCTCTTTGGCCCTAGCGGGAGTGGTCTCTTCAGAAGAGGTGAAGGCTAAAGGATCCTTCCTGAAATCCTCTGAAGTGTATATAGTTTCAGGTAAGGGGAGATCCCCCAAACCCTGAAATATTTGGTCATCAGTACTAGGGATATTCCCCTCGGAAGCATTAAGTGGCGACTCTTGGGAGGATGTTGACTTTTCCAGTGAAGTAGCCTCCTCGGGGGCAGTATATCCTTCACGATGCCTTTCGGCCAGGTTAGCCAATTCGTCATCTTGTGTAGAAGATGGAGAAGGTGAAGTTTGAAGAGGTACTGTAGGAATTCCCGAGCCTTCTCCTGTCTCTGGGACCACCTCCACTGGAGGAATGTATGCGTAGGGGGCCGTCCCATGACCAATGCTACGAAAAACGGATAACAGCCCATGGAAGTGAAGATATTCGTCCTTAAGGACTTCATCGATGGTCAAGAATTTTTGATCGCCATTAAGAAATTGGTGCATCCGGTCAAAGAACACCTGATCTGATATTTGTTTTGGATTGTCAACTGCAAACAAAGAGGAAAACAAGTTAAGGTGATGATTCAAGTGTATAGAGCTCGGACTTAGAAAATCAGTGCTTTACTTGATTTTGTCCACCTCCTGGCACATCCAGTCTGTCGCTTCACGTAGAACCATTCTAATCTAGAATCTCCAGCTTTACTGCTGAATGGTGCTGAGATTATCTTCCTTTTTGGGACTGATTCAAAGTAGTAGAAAGATGGAGTCTCTCGAGTCCGACGCTTGAAATTATAGAAGAAGTGAACATCATCGAACGTGAGCTCAATGCCTAAGATTTCACGGTATGTTAGGTACAAAGTGTGCAAGTAGGCATACGAATTGGGATGCAGCTGCATGGGGGCAATCCGCATTTGTCTTAAAAAGTCAACGATGAAGGGAGAGAATGGAGGAATAGCGCCGACCATGCACATCAATCGAGTGACCGCCATATATCCTTCTGGAGGGTTATGGGGACGGTCAGAGCTTGAAGACACTAGAGTGTCTCTTTTCATTATCCCATACTTTAAGCAAATTCGGACAAGTCGATCGTTGTCGATTGTTGATTCAACGGAGTCTGGAGGTGATTCCAATATAATGACCGATTCAAATTCATCAGGGGCTCGATCGTCACCAATCCCTCCTTCCTCCTCAAAACCCAGAGAAACTTCATTCTATGAAGACACCTCGTTGCTTTCTCGATTTCCAACCCCGTAGTCTGGACCCCCATTGTCCCATTCTGGATCTGACGGAGAAGATATGTCCTCGAGAGTAATTTTGTTAGAGGTTTCCGGGGCTTCTTTCCTCTCAGCTAGTCTGGAAGAGCGTCTGGGTCTTATGGTCGTAGAACTATTGAAGAAGCAATAGCACGAATTAGAGTAAATTAGCCCGTACCCCCCTGTGCATGTGTGTGAACTAAAATGTGTGCAGCGAATGTGAGAAATGCAAAGTAAAGGTGCAACAATGCAAGACGAAACTTTGAAGAGAAAGTGATAGTCAGAGTAGTTCTTAATGTTCATTTATGTCCACAAGGCACTATCCTAACTGTTCATGAAGTTGGAAGTAATATCTAGCATTGTTTTAAATAGTTGGACAAAAGTTTGTGCTTTGGATTGAGTGGTTTTCGGTTCGGGTCGGGCATGCATCATAGGATCGGACTGAAGAAAAGTTGTGCACTGGATGAAAGGTTATGTTCAACCGGATCGGATCGGAGACATGTAATAGGAACGGATCGGATGAGTTTGAATACCGACGTCCCCTATTTATCTATTTTCACCCTCCGATCCGACCCGATAGGCTATCCCTTGTTTTTCATTTTCACTCTTCCGACCCGAACCGGAAAGAAAAAACTTTGTTCTCCTCCTCCATTTTCCATGTTTCCTTGCCCGAACCAATTTCTCATGTCTTTCATCTTCTTCTTCCTCAATCACCTCCGAACCCAATCCCATATCAACAGCTCCAATTAAGGGCAAGCGTACGCCTTCTTCAACCTATCAGCGCCTCGAGGTGGTAGAAGAAGTATCAGCGACGGTGGTAGAGGAGGGGATGGCCGTGTCATGGAGATTGAATCGTAAATATGCTCAAGTCATTTATATTAAACCGCAAATTACAACTGAAATCAGTTAAAGAGAGGCTTAATTGAAGTTATGACCTACCGATATGATTGATTTAAGGATGCGAGAAGGAGTTTTGATTTTCTTTTTGAAGTTAGAATTTTCGTTTTTTTTTCCTTCGGAGTAATTACTGGAAGAACAGCGAAAATAAAAGAAGAAGGAGAAAGAAAGAAGGAGATGGGGGCAGAGGATATATACAGGAGGGAGGTGGCTACTCGTATTCCCCTCCTATCTTTCCGCTCGGTCCGAAGTACGAGCCCAACAGCCCACACCCTCTGGCCCATTAGTCTGTTGCGAGGCATAGGAAATCCATTCGGGTCGGAACCCGAACCGAACGGGATAACGAACGACAACTTGGTATGTGAATTCAAAAGGAAGGATGAAGGTATTGTGCAACAGCAATCAAAGCATGCTCCGTTTCCAACAGAAGCAACCTTTGAGGGGGCAAAATGTTAGCCTACTTTGTGAACTAGGAAACACAAAGTCAAGATGTCAAGCATTGAAGAACCTTCCTAATTAGAAGACTTCGGTTCGGATCGGAGAGATCATCACTACTCAGATCGGAGAAGACACTACAGCCTAGATCGGACAGCTGCAGTTATTCGGGTCGGGTCAAAACAGCGTATCGGTTCGGATCGGATAAAGTCTTCTGTTCGGATCGGTGAACTATTGCTGAGGAAATTAGTAAGGCATAGCTGATCGGATCGGAGGGCAATATAGTCTCAATTGGATCGGAAAGCCACTTGGTTGCTACGGAGATAGATCGGAGCGGAGCAGACTAAAGAGGAGAGAGCGTTGTTTCTAAGCCAATCCGGGTCGGATCGGATATCCCGATCCGAACCCCTTGTACGTGTCCCTCCGACCCGAACCCATTTTCCATATCATTCTCCTTCATAAGCGCCCGGATATCCGGATCGGCTATGACCAGTTCCTGCCCATAACGTCCATTATTCTGATGCGTTGTCAACGTAGGAATCAATCCGAACCCGATGCTGATGGGATGAGTGACGCGTGGCTCCGATCCGGATCGGGCTCTGAGCAAATTCACACCTATAAATACCCCATCTGGAGACAAAGGAAAGGATCTTTTTTCTGGCACTTGGAGAGTTGAACCACCTTCATAACCCGAATTCCAGCAATCCCGAAAAATCCAAATCTTCTTTCATTATTTGTTTTCTATAATTGAGTGATTATAAGTGAGTTGTGAGAGGAATCAAGTGAATATTTCATTGTACTTGCAACTAAATCAGTAAATATAGTGAGAGACAAGTGGACGTAGGCATTTCCTCGCCGAACCACTATAAATCCTGTGTGTTCATTTTTATTTTTATCTTATTTCATTTGATTTCAATCAATTTGGGTGTTAGAACCACTTTTTGGTCTAACAATTACCATAATAAAAGTGCTTACATTGCCTTTTATAAATCCCAAAAAGCGTACAACACAATGACACCTCTACAAGTGAGCACAAGTGCAACTATCATCGACTCCTTGACCGAAAATCCATAATACATGGTCGGGCCAATGACAACTACATTCTTGACTTCCACAACCGTTGCAACCAAAATCACCGACAACCAGTACAGCTTTCCATACTCGATGGAGTATACATTGACCATCAGACCTGATATTGCTATATAAACAAGAATAAACCTCACCCCTATTAACTCTTCTAAATCCATGGAAAGATGAATAATATCATTTGAATTTTTTTAAATATTAGATATTCGCTTCTGCTTTTCGAATATTGCATAATATCTATATTTCTGGATACATATACAATTCAAATAGATTTCACCTTTTTTTGCGAAATAAAAAACTGGAAACGCCTGACTTTTAACCGTCAAACTAGGAAACCTTAGATTTCCAAATCCTATCATCGCCTTGATTGATTTCCGATTTTCCCTTTGTAGCCCCTTTCCATGTCCTAGCGCACTGTGACCGTCGTCCAACTCCCCACTCCGATCTACGCTGCTGCATTCCAGTATGCACCGTTTTCCAGTCGTCTCCTATTCCAAAATTACCGGTCTCAGATTCCATGATTTCTATGACACCCCACGTCCGTAAATGTCACTCTTTAACAGAAGGCATTAAGTTCCCTGAAGCATTATAGGTAAACAGAAACATAAACATTACAAGACAAATATAAAATAACAGTGAAAGTTTAGAACTTTATTTTCCAACAGAAAACATCGTGGTCCAAAATCTAGTTACAATATCAGTCTAAAATACTGAAAACCAATTACATTAAATAAAAGTATCTGCCTTGTGCTAAAACCATCAGAGTAGAGTAATATAAAATCACAGTCCCCAAAAATATCCATAACAGAGTAGACAAATAGTCAAAGCGGTACATCTGAGCAGCTCCAAGCAGAAACAGAGAGAGATCCCTAATCAAGCCTGAGCGTTCCCATCCTGAGAATTTAGGGGGAAAGGAAGAGAGAGAAAAGGAAACAAAATGGGCCAGACATAAAGTCTGGCGAGTCTAGTTACTTTTAGCATATAAATAAGTAAAAGTATCATGGCATGCTTATAAACCGAATGAGAGATAACAGTATCAAATAATAGGTATAACAGATTGAACAGGATAAGCGGGATGAACTGAACAGATTACGCTTCTCAAATACTTTTCTCTGCATTAATACTAGTACAATAGATATGATCTCAACAGAAACATAATGGTAGACTTAGGTGTACTTCTTGTAATGGGTTTTGCCTCAAACACTAAAAACAGATGCCCAAACAGAAATGACGGGCGTTACCCCAAAGATAAATAATGGGCACCTAAACAGGCAGGACTAGATGTACCCTAATTACTATCCCCAATCGATCGGCTCCCTATCCCGTAAATACCCTGTGTCGGCCCCACAGTAGGATGTATCACTTCCTAAAGTGGCAACCTCTGATAGACACAACCATATTTACTGGTGTTATAGCGTCTTATTTTCCCGATCAAGCCGGACCCATGCATGCACATGACTCCATTGGAATGCGCCATCAGAACACCTCCACCCATATGAACCTCTTATAATCAGCTCAGTAAGCGTGCCCTGGCCCCCCCCCACCTAGTTCAGGGTCCCCTTTTGATACCAGAATGGGTTACTGATTGATACAGGTCCCACTCTACAGATGATACAAGCCACCCCCTAGGCTTGCATCCTCACTACTAGGATTTTGACAGGTTATGCCTAATAGTTTAATAAGCCCGCATAACCCCAACATATAAAACAGGTTAAGTTCATCGGGTTTATATATAACCCCTCCCACCAATTTAACATATTTACTTAACCCCTACCGATCCAAACAAGTTTACTTAACCCCTATTCAATTTAACAGGTTCATATAACCCCCACAGATTAAGATAGGTTAAGTATTTCAGTTGCATTACATGTTCCGCTTAATTTATTAATCAAGCCTACAGGTTTACATGCCCTCATCCTCAAGTCATAATTCATAGTGTAAGATATGCCCCAAATTTTAGTCTTACATCACAATATAGGTTATGCTCCCAACCCCAGTTATGATTCATAATACAAGCTATACCCCAGTTTTATCATTCCCAACCATTCCCAATTTCTTTCGTTCGCATATTTCAACGATAGGCCTAGGCTTGAAGGTAGCCTGGCTATAAAATTAAAAAGGGAAAGAGGGAGAGAAGAGAACATAAATAGGCATACTAACAAGATAGGAAGATGATAACAGATATAGGCATATCAGAAATAGGCATATAAGAACTAAACAATAGATTAGGTGGACAAAGGAATACATGTAATGACATATCTGTTTAGGTATGAATCAGATTCTTTACAGACATTGGTTTAGATTTATAAATATGTCAGGATTACTTGTTAAATGCTTATATCTAAGAATAACATGAACTCATAGATACTGGATCTAAATAAAAGGGAATAACAAGCGGACGTTGCAGAAGAAATTCTTGTAAGCGAATAGGCTGTTATTGAAGAAGAAACAGGCTAATTCATTCCAAGCAGGGGCAACATCTAGTTCTCCATTGTTTTTTATGTGTAAAAACAACAGAAATGAAGTCATATATATAGCTTATCGTTAATGAATCTTGTTCAAAAGCAAGTCCTGGTCCAGAAATGAACCTGGATGAATCTGGGGTGGGTCGACCCTGGGGTCGACACATCCTTGAGTGGATCGATCCATAGGTCGACCCACTTAGGGTGTGGGTCAACCCCTAATGAGATAATTTTCCACGTGGTCTTCTCGCCTCGATTTTTGAACTGATTTGAATTCTGGACCGATTTTATTTATATATATCTCTTATATGTATACAAACTTCTAAGCTTAATAACTTCTTCATCCAATGTCCGCTTTACGCAAACTCGGGGTCCATCTTAAGCAGAATTCCAAGACGAACGCAATGGCATAGTCCGTTTTACTTAATTCCCAATATTTAATTAAGTATTCTTTTGTTTATTCTTATAGTATTCTTTAAAATTATGGTGTGTTACATTCTCCTCTACTTAAAGGATTTCGTCCTCCAAATCTCCAAGTTAAGAAGAATGTATCTCCTAACATCTATCAATCATCTACTCATCGATCAACCACATGCATCTATTGTCCTTAAAATATTTCTAATGCTTATATGAACATATGCAAAGGTGTGTGTGTATGTCCCTGTACTAATGCGAAAGATCAGGCGGTCTACTAATTCAGTCGACCTCCTTAGTGCAATGTGTGTTAGTGCCATTAATCCAACATGTATGCAAATAGTCCTAATATATTATGTAACCTCTATATGTGTGAAAAATCATCTGTCCAAATGCGACATCCATATGATGATACATCCATAAAAGAAAATGCACACGCATCCATATGCAGTATGAGAGTGATTGAGCCGATTTAGTGCCTAGTGTGTGTTTATGCATCCACGAGCAAACACTTGCGTCCACTTGCATCCATCAAACATAACATGTCTCAAACACATGTTTATATCCATTGGTTCCTTACCTAAAGGTCGAAGATTTGATCGATAGGATATACTTAAATGACATAATCAAATATGAATAAAAGCTCTGGAAAAAGAAGTTAAGGACGTACCCTTGAAAAGAAAAGGGTACGAAGCATGAATCTTGTCCTCAGTCTCCCAAGTTGCATCCTCAAGGTCTTCTCCCCATTGAAATTTCATTAACTTGACCTCTCGGTTGCGTAGCTTCTTAACCTATGATTCGAAAATACGGGTAGGAACTCGTCAAACTATCACCTCCCATTCCACCTCTACTTCCTAAAGCATACTTGGTTCAACTACCTTTGCTGTATCATGCAGACATTTCCGAAAATGAGAAACATGGAAAACATCATGAACACCCGTCAAACTCTCTGATAGCTTTAGCCTATAAGCCATTTGACCTTTCCTTTCCACAATGGGAAATGACCCTACAAACCTTGGTGCCAATTTCCCTACAGATCCAAAGCAAACCACATTCTCAGCGGTGATACCTAGATGAAAACCATGTCTCCTACCTTAAACTCAATATTGGTCCTTCTCTTATCTGCGTATGACTTCTGCCTATCGTGAGCTGTCTTCATGCGTCTGTGGATAAGATCAATCTTTTCCAATGTTTCCACCTTAGGTCCAAGTAGAAACCTATCTGTAGTCTCCCACCAACAAGTCGGTGATCTATAAGGTCATCCGTACAATGCCTCGAAGGGTGCCATGCCAATACTAGCCTGAAAACTGTTGTTGTAGGCGAACTCAACCAACAGAAGATGCTCCTCCCATGTCCCTTCAAAGTCTAGGATACCCAACCTCAGAAGAACTTCAAGAACTCTATTCACCCTCTCCGTCTGCCCATCGATCTGAGGGTGATATGCGATGCTCAAACATAACTGTGTACCCAATGCCTCTTACAGGCTCTTCCATAACTCACTAGTGAAGATGGTATTACGATCACTCACTATACTAGAAGGTACTCAATGTAGACGGACTATCTTATGAAGGTAAATTGATGCTAACCATGTTGTTGTTCTCTTACTCTTAATAGGAATGAAATGAGCGCTCTTAGTAAGCCTGACAACCATAACCTAGATACTGGTGTTGCCTTTCCTCGATCTAGGAAAACCATCAATGAAGTCCATAGAGACGCTCTCCTACTTCCATTGTGGGACCACCAAAGGATGAAGTAAACTATCGGGCTTTCTTTGCTCAGCTTTGACTTGCTGGCAAACTAAACATCGAGGGACAAATTCTGCTACATCTTTCTTCATCCTAGCCCAAAAGAAAACCCTTTTCATATCTCTATACATCTTATCACCGCCCGGATGGATAGTCATCCTAGAATGATGGGCTTCCTCAAGGAATGTCTTCAACAAACTCTCTACTCGGGGAACACAAAGTCTTCCATCTCGTCGCAACCACCCCCATCATCCGTGGAATATCTATTAAGGTGACTAGAAGTCTCCCCTCTACTGAGTATATCCAAGATGTCTGCTATATGTGGGTCCTCTCGTGCGAAGTTCCTATTTGATCCATATGAGTAGGTCGCACCTCTGGGGATGCCAACAAACCAGGTATAAGATCCGTAGATGGCCTAAAATCAAAGGTCGATATGTACTCCAAGCTCTGCCTCTCTACGAATAGAGGGCTCAAAGTCATTCTCTTCCTACTAAATGTGTCCTCCACCATGTTACCCTTGCTAGGGGTATGAGCAATCTTAAAATAATAGGACACTAGGAACTCCATCCATTTCTGCTATTTCAAATTGAGATCCTTCTGCGAGAACAAATACTTGAGAGATTTATGATCGGTATACAATTCGAACTTCTCTCCAAGTAGATAATGTCTCCAGTCTTAAGTGCGAATACAATAGCGACCAACTCTAAATCATGGGTAGGGTAGTTCTTCTCGTGAACTCGCAACTGTCTACCACCATAACATACTACCCGCCCTTCTTGCATCAAGACGGCGCCAAGCCCTGTACCGCATCCATTAGTGTATAGTGTGAACACTTTGTTCCCATCAGGCAAATTCAAGACCGGGGCTATTGTCAGAGCCCTTTTTAGATGTTGAAAAGCATCCTCATAGTCAATATCCTAAGAAAAGGTCAAATTCTTCTTCGTCAATCTAGTGAGTGGGGATTATATCACCGCAAAATCCTTAATAAACTTCCTATAGTAGCTCGCTAAACCAAGAAAACTCCTCATCTCCGTTGCATTCTTTGGAATCTTCCAATCTTGGACTGCAATTACTTTCGCGGGATCCACTGCTATCCCATCCTTGGAAACCACATGCCCTAGGAATCTCACTTACTTTTTCCAAAATTAACATTTGGACAGTTTCGCCTTAAGCTGGTGCGCTCGGAGAGTCTTCAAAACCTCCCCTAAATGTTGCGCATGCTCTTCCTCACTCTTCGAGAAGATTAGAATGTCATCCACAAAAACCACAACGAACTTATTCAGAAACTCCCGGAACACTCTACTCATCAAATCCACAAAATACGTGGGTGCATTCGTCAATCCAAAAGGCATGACTAGCCACTCGAAGAAACCATCTGGAGTTCTGCAAGCGGTCTTGCGTATACTTTCCTCGACCACCTTAACTTGTGGAACCCTATGGCCAAGTATAACTGAGAGAAAATAGATGCACCAACAAGCTGGTCAAACAGATCATCTATCCTCGGAAGTGGGAGCCTATTCTTCTTAGTGAGTTTATTCAACTCCCTGTAATCCACACATAAGCGAAGCGAGCCATCCATCTTAGTTGTAAAGACGACTGGTGCACCCTATTCAGATATGCTTCGCCTAATAAACCCCTTCTCAAGTAGCTCCCTACTTGCTTGCTAAGCTCCCTCCTTTCCTTAGGAGCCATGTGGCGCAAAGGCAATGCGACTGGCTTCACATTGTCCACCAAGTATATTCGGAAATCAATCTCGTGCCTCAGAGGTAAGCCCCTAACGTCCTCAAAATCATCTGAATACTCACAGACTACCGATATAGATTGAAAATCATCGACAGATGCATCAAGTGATTCTAGGAAACTAAGCATGACATACCCTTTTGGGTCATAAGAAATTTGAAGAGTCCTCCCATGGCAAGTCAAAAGTCTAACGACCCTCCTCTCATAGTCTAGAATGGAACCAAACATGGCTAGCCAACCATCCATAGAATCAAATCATAGCCCATAAAACTAAGCACATATGCGTCGCACTCAAACTCGATGCCCAACACAGATATCCTCAAACCCCGACAAATCATAGATAGATGAGACGTGCCCCCAGTGAGGTTTGAGACAACAATGTGATACTAGTAATAATGTGCAGAGACTCGACCACATAATCAGATATAAAAGAATGTGAAGCGCCAGAATCAAAAAGAGTCCTAACAGGATGATCGGAAAGAGAAATCAAATCTTCCACAGAAACTTTCTTACCTTTGTTCGGTACACTGGCCTCGAAAACATGCACTTGCCCTCCGGAAGATCCCGCCCTTTGTCCCTATCCTTGCTTTTTTGGGCACTCCTTAGAATAGTGTCCGAACTCACCACAGTGGAAACAAGCATTTTTCCTTTTTCTGCAGTCTTTGTTCAAATGACCCATGCGTCCACAACTATGACATTTCCTCTTGCCTTGAGTTTTGTCATTCTTTCCGCCTTTCTTTTGTTGCTGTTGATCTTTCTTGGGCCACACTTTCTTATTTTGCGTCTCCTCGGTCTTAGCTTCTTTCTTTTCATCTTTATCTTCTTCATGCATCAATGCCATATCAACGAGCTTCTCAAAAGTTGCCCCTATCGGAGTATGAGACATAGCTAATCCATGGAAGGGTTCATTCAACCCTCTTACAAACCTTAAAGCTTTCTTGTGCGGGGTATTCACCAGCTCCAAACCAAACCTCGCCAACTGATTGAACTTATTGACATATTCTTTGACAGACATACTACCTTGCTTAAGTGCCAGAAGCCTTTCTATTTGCATACTCTCTTCCACCTGAGAGAAACTTCATCTCGAATCTTTGTCGGAAATCATTCCAAGTCTCAACTGGACGCCCTACTTGCGTCACTTCCCACCAGAACGAAGCCTCATCCTTCAGTTGCCAAACGACCAACTGAATCTTTCTACGATCGCCAACCTCAAAGATTCCAAACAAATTCTACGTCTCTTTAAGCCAATTTCGTGCTTCTACAAAGGTCTCAGTTCATCAGAAAAGATTTCCTCCCATAGCACAGAAATCCTTGCATATCTTGGAGAAATTTTTCGCTTGCGGAGGAAGAGGAATATCGGCTGCAGCTGTGGGAGGGGCGTCTGCTTGGCCTCCGGCGGGCGCCGTAGCCTCAAGATACCTAGGGAACCAAGTCGGTATCGTAATGCCGATTAAGCCGTTTTCTATCTTCCAAACATTATTTCAGCCATATCTCTCAAACGTTAAGTCCGTTTGATTAATGTGACCACTCTATGGAATGGGAAACCATCATCTGAATCCAATGGAAGTGGTTTCAGGTCAAAACTCCTTACCAATCAAAAGTGATAAGCGAAACAAGATTCGCTAGGGGAAAAACGATCATTTAAATTTCGACTAAAATCGTGAATGTAGGAAATGACCCCAATAGTCATTTAGTTCTCATTCCTTGCACTTATCAAGTACTTAATATTATTTATCTTAATATATAATAATTATAATATAATAGATATACTTATGATGTCTTTATATTTATAATAGATACAAATATTAAATTGAGGTACCCATTCTATGACAGATCTTTACTTACCTTCTTTTTTTGTCCCTTCAAAGTTACATGGCCATATGACTTCGTATGAGAATAAAATAAATATTCTACGATTCTCCGATACGTAGAATGCGGATCGTTACACTCTCCCCCCCCCCTCCCCAAGAAATTTTGCCCTTGAAATTCCTTAAGCAAGAAAACATACAATGATGCCGCACATGCCTATCAGCAATTTACAAACAATCAAACATACATAATAACACAACAAGCATATCCTAGCATGCGGTTTACTAACAAAGGAGTAACTATATCGCGATTAAAATCTTACCAAGTAAAGAGCTCTAGATATGACTCCCTTATGCTCTCCTCGGTTTCCCAATTATAGTCATTCTCATTATCACCCCACTGGACCTTAACCAGTTTCACTGTCTTCCTCCGAAGTTGCTTCGTATCTTGTCTGATAATACGAACCAGTCTGCAGTTTCCAACTGCCTTGGGTTCTATCTCAATATCATCTAAACGATCTAGCAAAATAGTCATATCAAAATCATGCACGAACTTCCTTAACTGAGAAACATGAAATACGTTGCGCACTCCCACCATCTTGTTAGGTAATACAACTTTATATGCCAAATTCCCAACTTGTTCGAGAACTGAAAATGGACCAACAAACCTTGGTGCTAATTTACCTCTCCTACCAAACTAAATCACGCTCTTCAACGGAGAAATCTTGACGAATACCAAGTCGCCAACGGAGAATTTCAAATCTCTTCATCTTTTATCACCATAACTCTTCTGCCTATCTTGGACATCCTTCATTCGATGTTGAATAACCTTGATCTTATCTGAAGTTTCTATTATTACATCTGGCCCAAGCACAAATTTCTCACTGGTTTCCAACCAACATGATGGTGAGTTGCACGGTCTTCTGTATAAAGCTTCAAATGGAGCCATACCAATACTGGACTGATAACTATTATTATATGCGAACTCAACGAGATACAAATGGTCAACCCATGACCATCCAAAATCCAATATACAAGCTCTCAAGAGATCCTCCAATACATGATTCACCCTCTCTGTTTGACCGTCGGTTTGAGGATGGTACATGGTACTGAGATGTAATTCTGACCCTAAAGCCTCTTGTAAGCTCTTCCAAAACCCACTAGTAAGTAATGGATCTCAGTCACTCATAATACCTTTAGGTACTTCATAATATCTCACTACCCACTTCATATACAATTCTACTAACTTAGATGTCATTCTATTCGACTTGAATGGTATAAACCCTGCACTTTTGGTCAATCGATCCACAATCGCCCAAATACTATCATGACCCGATCTAGTCCTTGGCAAACCGTCAATGAAATCCATTGAGACTTGTTCCCATTACCATTCAGAAATTTCCAGCGGTTGTAAGAAACCACTAGGCTTCTTTTGCTCGGCTTTAACTAACTAGCAATTCATGCACTTGTATATAAACTTCCCCGCATCTCTCTTCATCCCTTCCCAGTAGTAGGTCTGCTTCATGTCTCGATACATTTTGTTACCACCGGGATGTATAGTCAGTTTCGAGTGATGACATTCTCTGAGCACTTCATCAATCCATTAACATTGGGTACAAGCAGTTTCCCATTCTTTCGAAGCCATCCTTCTCGATCAAGTCCATACTTGTTCATTTCATCACCATCGATACCTATCTCTACCTTGGAGATGATTTCCAATAGGTTAGGATTGTCCCTCTGACTGAAACCGATCCGCTCAATCAAAGTCGGCCTGATCGTCAAACTTGCTAACATCTCTGGATCCAATTCGCACTTAAGGTCCGAAATCATATCCTGTGATCTACTCCAGTTGCTTCCATTCCAGAAACATAGCTCCCAAATTGGCATGTCTCCTACTCAATGCATCAGCTACTGCATTGCCCTTCCCGGGTGTGTATGCGATATTGAAGTCATATGAACTAAGAACTCTAACCATCTTTGCTGACGAAGATTTAAATCCTTTTGGGAGAAAAGATACTTTAAAGACTTATGATCGGTAAGCAACTCGAATCTTTCTCCCAAGAGATAGTGACATCTTCAAAGAGAACACGATTGCTGCCAATTCCAAATCATGGATAGGATATCTTTTCTCATGCGGTTTTAGTTGCCGACTTGCATAAGCTACAATCCTACCTCCTTACATCAGTACAACACCTAGTCCGGTACCACATACATCCGTGTATACTGTCATCTCTTCGTTCCCATTAGGAATAACTAACACTGGTGCACACGTAAACTTCTCTTTTAGGATTTTAAATGCATTTCCACTCCTTTTGTCCCAAACAAAATCTTGATTCTTTTTGGTCAACTGAGTTAACGGTGCCACTATTTTGGAGAAGTCTTGGATAAACTTATGATAATATCCCGCTGATCCCAAGAAACTTCTCACGTCTGTTGTATTCTTGGGCATAGACCAATCTTGCACCGTAGTCACCTTCGCAGGATCCGTGACAATACCATTCTCTGAAACAACATGGCCCAAGAACATCACTTCCCTCCTCCAGAAGTGACACTTAGAAAATTTCGCTTTCAATTGGTGTTTCCTCAACAACTCCATCACTATCCTCAAATGTCCCTTGTGTTCTTCCTCTGTCCGTGAGTAAACCAAGATATCGTCTACAAACACAAGAAAAAACCTATTTAACTGATCTCTGAAAACTCTATTCATAAGATCCATGAGATGTGCGGGTGCGTTGGTCAATCCGGATGGCATGACCAACCACTCATAGAATCCAGATGGCGTCCGAAATGTCGTTTTAGGTGTACTCTTAACTACTACTCGAAGCTGATGAAATCCTATAGCGAGATCTAACAAGGAAAACACTCTTGCTCCATTCAGTTGATCAAACAAATCATCTATCCGTGGAAGAGAATACTTATTCTTCCTAGTCACCTTGTTCAACTCGCGATAGTCCACACATAAGCGAAGGGAACCATCGGCCTTGGTAGCAAATACAAATGGTGCTCCCCACTCGGAGACACTTCTTTGAATAAATCCCTTCTTCAAAAGATCGCCTACTTGTACTTCGAGATCTCGCTGCTCCCTTGGTGCCATACGACGAAGTGGCATTACTATAGGTCTGGCATCTTTCACTAAATCAATCTGAAACTCAATCTCTCGGTTTGGTGGAAGTTTGGTCACTTCCCCGAAGATGTCCGGATACTCGCCAGCAATAGGCACATCTGATAACTCATCATGTGGGATGTCGAGGGAATTTAGAAAACTAGCCATCACCCTATCGCTATGTAGGCAACCCAATACCACCCTATGCTCATCATCTGCTCTAATGGTCATGGAAGACCCCTCACAGTCTACCACCACCCCATACCTTTGGAGCCAGTCGACTCCCAAAATAATGCCAAACCCAGTAAAGCCCAAAACAAAGCAATCACAAACGAACATGCATCCATGACTCGATAAGACCAAATTACGACAAATCATACAAAGGCTAGTCGAACCACCGATCGGGTTCGTCACAATTAAAGGTCTATCGACAATTTCAGGTTCCAATCCTAACCTATCTACCAGGTTACTAGATACGAAGGAATGTGAAGCCCCGGTATCAAATAGTACTCATACAGGAACATCATAAATGGAAAGCATACCTTAGATAACGTCACCTTTTCCTTTCTCTGCCGCAGTTGTGGCATTCGACGAAGAAGGAACATCGTTGATAACATATGCTTTCACGATCTGCTTCTCCTTAGGAGGTTGTGGGCATTTATCCTTATGATGTCCCACTTGGCCGCAATTGAAGCACTTCCTGTCCGCTGGCTTTGCTCGACAATCTCTGACATAGTGGCCCTTCTTGCCACAGCTAAAGCACTCGATATCTTTCTTATTCTTCTTTTTCTGACCATCCTTGATTTGATTCTGTTTTCTCTTATTCTGAGAATTCTTATTGCCTTCACCGCTTCCCACGGTTTCGGCTCCTCTGCAGATGTAACAGCGACCTCAGTCTTTGTCTTAGGGTAAAGGCTCTCTAACCTCAATGCCTTTCCTACAATAGATTTGAATGTCTCATCGATATGGTTTATTAGTCTTTCCCCCAAGTACCCATCGAGGCCAGTTATGAACTTCTCATTCTTCTTCTCGGCAGTATCGATAAGAGATATCCATATTTCGATAAGGTATCGAATTCAGCAATATATTCCGAGACCTCACTACCATTTTTCTTAAGCTCTGAAAACTTCCTAAACAATTCTGATTTCTGAGCAGTTGGAATAAAATTATCTCTGAAACAAGTCTTAAACTGATTCCAAGAATTTTGATCCTCGGGAGTAGCCGCTTTAATGGCATTCCACCAATTCATAGCTCGTCCTTGAAGCTGACGTGATGCTAGCTTCCTTTTCATTACATCATCGATCCCCAAATCCTCGAAGATGCGCTCACAACTATCAAGCCAATCTTGAAACTTTGTAGCCAATTCTGTTCCATGGAACGGCTTCCCACCAAAACCAGTATAATCTTTATTAAGCTTGGCGAAATCGGCTTTAGGCGCCTGCACTACTGCACCACCATTTTAGCAGCATTAGGAACTGCTCCTTGAGCATCCCTAAACATCTCTCGCATGAAGGCAATAAACATCGTCCTTATATCAGGGACATTCCCAATGTTGGCCCCTGAACTCGCTCCCTCTTCAACTCCTGATGTGGGGTTCCTCATCGTACTCCTCGTATTTCAGCTCATCGTTCAGTCTATAAAGAGAAAATGATTAATCATCTCTTTAGTGGTGTCAGTGCTGCGACTTCATCCATAGATATACTAATAGTATATATAGCATTTGAAAACCAAAATATCACAAATACGCGCTCTCATATACGTATGCTATCTCTCCCTGATGTCTTCCCCTAGGTTAAACTACGCAACCTAGCTCTGATACAAAATGTGACGGTTGTCCCGCACCATCAGACATTTCATGTGAAATGCGCTATGCCAATGCCCAACTAGCACGGGACGGTCGCCAAAAGAAAGGGGTTTGAAACGATGAATCGCCAAGAACCTGTAGTATATCTCACAGTGCATGGAACAAAATATAATAATAATATAACTTGATATAAAATAGACATGACAATACATAAGCTGAAAACTAAACCATATCCATCACAACAGCAGAATCCAAAATACTGCTTATGATCTAAACCATTATTACAACTTTAAAATACTGTCCCTAGAAAGGAAATAAAATAGGTACACTACATTGCCCAAAGAAGTGACCAGCAACAACACAGGGATAATATATGTATATAGTACGTGGAAGCCTCTTGCTCGTCTCCGGAGAGCTACTCATGCATAGCCACCTAACCTGTCTCTAGTCTTCTCGTTTAGGAGCGCCCAGAGTAATAAGAAGAGACATAAAACTCTAGGTCAGACAAAAGTCTGGTATGAGCGATAGCAAATCTATACCACTAAATAGGGCAATAACAGGTATAAGAAACCATACCTAACCTGGACCAACAACCAAAGAGTTAACACAACAAGATGTACAATACTCTAAGGTAACACTAACATATAGTGTAAAAATGGGAGTGCGCACGTCATGGTGATAGCAAACATCAAACATAGCAACAATCCTCACACCTCTCACTCAGTGCGTAAAGCATACGATATCCACCACTTTGATCACGAGAACCATTTGGGGCCATGACGGGGTCCCACTCCATACAGCTACCGCTACGGCCATTTGCCCTTTGGAGCCCTGATGGAGTCCAACTCCATACAACCTCTGGCCCCACTGCACTAGTCCATAGTCAATCCCCCGTCTCTCAATAGTGAACCAAAGTTGTAGATATCGATAACCCCTTTTCGACATGTCCCGCAGCAAAGTCCAACTCTAGAAGTTAACTCGTTGGTTCTCGATTGGATCCTGAGTAATAACTTCCCAACTTGGACTTCCTTTGCATCTCGGGTTGTGTTTGAATTGGAGTTGGTCTTTAGAAGAGTCGTCGCATGGTACTTAGCTCAAATTTGGCTCGGTTTGGTGCTCTATCCTTTCGATTCAGTTCGTACTTCACATTTCGGTTTAGGTCATGATGCCTCATCGGGTCGTGGTGCTTCACCGTGTTTGGATCATGCTCCTCATCGGGTTGGGTCGGGCTATCTCACCGGGGTCGATTCGTAGGGATCCTCCGGTTCGGTTATGCTAGACAGATCCCATCCTTCACTCCACTCCTTCCGATGCCAGCTCGTTCCCACTCCAACTCAAATCACATAGGCCTTCCTTGTTGCCATACTGCTGAAGACGTCACCATGCCAGTTCGGTTCGAATTTCTCTCCAAAATCCCAGTTCGGTTCGGCTATACCGATCCGCTCCCCCTATCCGATCCGAACCGGATCCCTACAGCATTTCCAGTAGCTATTTTCCGTCCGTTCTCACCATACAACGGCGTTTTCAACCATCCTACCTTCACTAAACAATCATAAAACATCCAAACAACAGTAACAACATATAGGTTTAATCAAAAAGATCAAACATCAATCACATACGCTATTTTAGATTAAACATACCTAAATTCATGATTTTCCCCTTAACCAAGTTTAACTATATCTGACAATAGGATTAGCAAACTTAATCCAAATTAACCCAAATTTATACCAACGTCATAAAATAATATTTTAGAATTTATTCATATTTTTTCATATTTTTCAGATGTAAAATTTCGCTAATTACCACTAATCACCCCTAATTAGCCATAATTAGTGAATAAACATGCTAATCACTCACCTTAGCCACAAATGAATGTTAGATCTGAAACTTATATTGATTTGGCATGGATTCCTATGTAGTGCAGCAACTCCAACTCTGATTTGGTGTTAATCCGACTTGATTTGATGTAAATTTGATCACTTAGTGATTAGAAAGTAATTAGAGGGAGATTTGGAAGATGGAGGCCATTAGCAGGGTTCAAGGAATGTTTGTGGTGGCTGGAAAAATGGTAGGGAATGTTTCCCCAAACTCTTTCAGCCCTCCCATAACCCTAATCCTGAAATGGGTTATGAGCCTAGCTGTTGATCACCCTGTTAAGCCCGATTAAGCTGTTTTCCATCTTCCAAAACTTATTTCAGTCGTATCTCCCAAACGGTAAGTTCGTTTGATTAATGTGACCACACTACGGAATGGGAAACCATCATCTGAATCCAATGGAAGTGGTTTCAGGTCAAAGCTCCTTGCCAATCAAAATTTATAGGCAAAACAAGATTTGCTAGGGGCTAAATGGTCATTTAAAATTGGGCAAAAATCGTGAATGTGGAAAATGACCCCAATAGTTGTTTCCCAAAGTTACACGGCCATATGACTTCGTATGAGAATAAAATAAATATTCTATGATTCTCCGATGCGTAGAATGCGGGTCGTTACATCACCGATCAACAAATACATCTCATCACTTCAAACATTTTCATCTGGACTATTGTCGAAGTTACAACATCAACATCGAACCAAACAACATCAACATAAGGTTCAATATAGTCCATAGCATTAATTAACATTTGCTAAAGAAACAAACCACAACACTTAGGCCATCAACTGCAGCGTTTAAAAGCGCTGACAAAACTCGACCGACCCACTACCTTGGACTGACCGACCCACCTAACCGACCCCTCCTTGGACCGACCAACTTTCCTCCAATCCAGGTTGAAGCCACCGACCAGAAACTAAACGACCGACCAACTCCTCTGGAATCACCTTAATGATCTGATCGGCCGACCTTGTTGGCACAAGGCCCTCACGGCTGATCGACCCTTACTGGAGTAAAACCAAACCCCTCCTTGCACATCCACCTGTTCGATCAGCCACCTGCTCGACCGACCAGAACTAGGGGTGACCGGAGTGTACGACCGACCCCCTTCTTCACCATTCCAAACTTTACAACAAATCTTTTATGCATGCACGACCAACCCTGCTTCCTTGGGCTCGCTTGCTCGACCCTTCCTGTCTTATTCCCCAAGAAATGCCTACTGTGATGCACAACCAACCCATACGTGCGACCCAAAACCTGCATCCTTCAATGCAACTCCAATTTCGACAATACTTCGCCAAAACGATATGTTCGACGAAACCAACTCATCCAATACATCCAATATGACCACAAACATGATATGAAATCAACAATATCACCAATATGACAATTCCATCAATAATTATGTAAAATTTACCAAAATCACCATAAATGTGAATATAAACAAAATTATAGATCTAACTTGCATAATCATATGGAGTAGTATAGAAATTGCCTATTTAAACTTGCTAAATCATATCATAGGGTGATTTATATGAACATGGACTTATTAATGCATAGATCTATGGAAAAACACTTAAAATTGATGAGAAACATGAACAAACACTCATATACTTCATTGAATCCATGTGATAGATGCATATCACTCACCGATTTTCCAAAACAAGCTAAAATGGTAGAAATATGAATCCGGACAGCAAGCACCTCGCACCAAACCCCTTGATCCGATGAATCCTTGCTTCAATTGATGTAGATCTAGCCTCCAATGGTGTAGATCTATGGTTTCCCTCCTTAGATTTTGATTTTTAATGGTGGAAAGGTGTTAGAGAAAGCAAGAGAACAAGGCCACTAAATGAGAGAATGGAGAAGTAAACTATTTCTCATACCTCTCACCCTCTATTTATAGTTTCCACCAGCCCACTAATGGGCCTCTCCCAAATCAGCCCATTAGGCTCCCAAAACCTGGACAGCCAATTGAAAAACCTTAAAACAACGATTTCTACCAAACCATTGAGCTAAATTTTTAATGTAACCGCTCTATGGAACGACAAACATCAATTCTTTCCAATGGCACAGGTCTCACCCTATGGATCGACCTAAGCCAAAAGTTATGCCCTGTACAAGACTGATAGGGGCAAAATGGTCACAAATAAAATTGGTAAAAATTATGGACATGTCTCACATCCCCATAAGCAACATATTAAAAGATGAGAATGATCCGACCCTCAGGGAATAAAATAAAAATATTTTACGATCTTTCGAGATGTAAAATGCGGGTTGTTACATTCTCCCCCCTTAAGAAATTTCTCCCCCGAAATTCTAAGCAATCACAACAATTCCGCATGCCTATCATTCATGAGAAGACAATTCTATCACCCATTAGCAACCATCACGCCATGCATCCATAACCACACTCAAATCATGCACGAACTTTCGTAGAAATGATACATGGAACTCATCATGCACACTCGACTTCTTTTTGGGTAACTTCGACCTATATGCGAGCTTTCCAATTCGCTCGACTATCGGAAACAGTCCTACAAACCTTGCAGCTAATTTCCTTTTATTTCTAAATTGAACCACATGCTTTAATGGAGAAATCTTCACGAAAACCATATCGTCCATGTTGAATTCCAAGTCCTTGCGACGCTTATCGGCGTAACTCTTCTGATGATCTTGGGCTGCCTTCATTCGTTGCCGAACGATCACGATACAATCCGAGGTTTCTCTAATCATCTCTGGCCCAAGTATTAACTTGTCTCTAGTCTCCAACCAACATGCCGGAGAATTACACGGCCTTCCATATAATGCCTCGTATGGTGCCATCCAAATGCTAGACTGGTAGCTATTATTATATGCAAACTCAACTGATGTAGATGGTCTTCCCATGACCCACCGAAGTCTAACACACAAGCCCTTAGGAGATCTTCCAAAACTCGATTGACTCTCTCGGTCTGACCATCAGTTTGGGGATGATAAGCCGTACTCAAACATAACTCGGTTCCCAAAGCCTCTTGCAAACTTTTCCAAAATCCACACATGAACAATGGATCTCGGTCACTCACTATACTCTTTGGGACACCATGAAATTGAACTATCCATTTCACATGAAGTTCAACAAGTCTCAACCCTGTCCTAGTTGATTTACAGGAGTGAATCTCGCAATTTCGGTCAAGTGATCCACAATGACCCAAATCCCTTCGTTTCCTGCCCTTGTCCTAGGTAGTCCATCGATAAAATCCATCGATATCTGTTCCCACTTCCATGTAGGAATTTATAATGGATGAAGCAAACCACTCAGCTTCTTCTGTTCAGCTTTCACCAGCTGACAGTACATACATTTGGAAATGAACTTTCCAATATCTCGCTTCATCCCCTCCTAGTAGTAGACTCACTTCATGTCCCGATACATCTTATTACCACCAGGATGAATCGTTAACTTTGAATGATGACATTCTCTCAGAACCTCATCCCTCAGTCCAACTATATTGGGAACAACTAATCGCCCTTGCTTTCGAAGCCAACCTTCTCGATCGACTTCGAACTCTTTATCTTTTGGTTCTAGTCTCTGGATAAACTCGACAAGCTTTGCATCTCGCTTTTGGCTCTCGCCAATCCTTTCGATGAGAGTAGGTCTTATCGATAAGCTTGCCAACATTTCAGGTTCCAACTTGCACCTTGGCTAGAAATCGAATCTTGCCAAATACTCAAGGCACTTCCGTTCTGAAAACATCGCTCCCAATCCTGCATGTCTCCGACTTAACGCATCCGCAACTGCATTACCCTTACCAAGAGTATAGGCTATACCAAAATCATACGATGCCAGAAACTCTAACCATCGTTGCTGTCGAAGAATCAAATCCTTTTAGGAGAAAAGGTACTTCAACGACTTGTGATCTGTGAACAACTCAAATGGTACTCCCAATAGGTAATGCCTCCACATCTTTAGAGCAAACACAATCACTAACAACTCCAAATCATGAGTTGGATAGTTCCTTTCATGCAGCTTAAGTTGTCAACTTGCGTAGGCCACAACCTTATCTTTCTGCATTAGCACCGCTCCAAGTCCAGTACCACATGCATCGGTGTACACTACCATCTCATCATCCCCACCTGGAATGGTCAACACAGTTGCACTCGTCAATCTCTCCTTCAGGATTCCAAACGCTTGTTCACACTTCGTGTCCCATGTGAACACTTGCTTCTTCTTCATCAATCCTGTCAACGGTGCAGCTACCTTGAAGAAATCCTTGATAAATCGTTGATAATAACCAGCCAACCCAAGGAAACTCTGAACATTCGTCGCATTCTTAGGTCTATCCCAGTCCTGGATTTCTGCCATCTTGGGTCGACTGCTATCCCATTTCTAGAAACAACATGACCTAAGAACCTCACTTCATTCTTCCAGAAGTGACACTTCGAAAATTTAGCACTCAGCTGATGCTTTCGCAATAGTTGCAACACAATTCTCAAGTGCGTCTTGTGCTCTTCTTTATTCCGCAAATAAATCAGAATATCATCCACGAACACAAGCACAAACTTGTTCAACTGATCTCTGAAAACTCTATTCATAAGATCCACAAAGTACGACGGCGCGTTAGTTAATACGAATGGCATCACCAACCATTCGAAGAAACCAAATGGTGTCCTAAAAGTAGTTTTTGGCACACTATCCTTAGCCATCCTCAACAGGTGCAATCCTGTTACCAAATCCATCTGAGAAAACACTTTGGCTTCGTGAAGCTGATCGAACAAGTCATCAATCCTTGGCAACGGATACTTGTTCTTCTTAGTCACCTTGTTCAACTCACAATAGTCCACACACAATCTTAACGAGCCATCTGCCTTGGTTGTAAACACGACCGGTGCACTCCATTCGGATACACTCCTCCGAATGAATCCTTTTCCCAAAAGGTATCGAACTTGCACCTCTATCTCTCATTGTTCCTTAGGCGTCATCCTCCTAAGAGGCATAACGATTGGTCTAGAACCCTCGACCAAATCGATCCTAAAATCGATCTCATGATGCGGTAGAAATCCTTTGACCTCATCAAAGATATCTACATACTCATTAGTGATGTCTTCTTGTGGAATCCCAAGCAAATATAGATAACTCACAAAGACCCTGTCTTCACGGTTTCATCTAATCAACACCTTTCTCCATTCCACATCCCTGACCCTCACCTCTAGCTTCTCACAATTCACCCTTGCAACATACCTCTTGAGCTAATCCATGCCCAAAATGATCCCAAACTCGGCGAAGTTAAGAACAAAGCAATCACACACAAAGACCAACAATGACTCAACAACACTAGACCACGACATATCATGCATAAACTGGACGAACCCCACATGGATTAGTCACGATCAATGGTCTATCACAAATCTCGGGTTCCAAACCTAAGCGACACATAAGCTCATTGCAAATGAATGAATGTGATGCTCCAGTATCAAATAACACACGAACTGAAATACCTTGAATAGAAAGAGTACCTTGCACCATGACACCCTTTCTCTTTTCCTCTGCAGTAGGAGCTCTTGAGAAAGTTGGCACGACTTCCAAAGCATATGCCTTCACAATATGCTTCCCTTTAGCCGGTTCTGGACAGTCCTTCTTGAGATTCCCGGTCTTGCCACAATTGTGACACTTCCTCTCAACCTTCGGATTCTTGCACTCATTAGCAAAATGGCCTTTTTGTTGGCAATTGAAGCAAACAGACTCACTCTTAGGCTTCTTTTGGCCATTCTTCCCTATCAGTTGTTGCTGCTTCCTCTTCTTATTATTACCACCCTGCTGTGGATACTGTTCTTTCTTAGGTGCACCAACATACATCTTCTTAGGAAACAGACTTTCATGCCTCAAAGCCTTCTCGACGACCTTCTCAAAGTTGTCATCGAGGTGATCCACAAACTGATTCCCAAGATATTCATCCAATCCCACGGCAAACTTCTCATTCTTTTGATAAGGGGTATCCACATATGAACGAGTATACTTCGATAAGGCCTCGAAGTCAGAAATATAGTCAAGAACCGGGAGACCATTTTGTTTAAGCTCCACGAATCTCTTAAAAAGAATCGACTTTTGCACGGTGGACTTAAACTTTGCTTCAAACTTGGTTTGAAATTTCTCCCATGAGATCTCTTCCTCTGGAGTCTCGAGTGTGACAGAGTTCAGCTAATCCATTGCGCTGCCCTCTATCTGCCCTGATGCAAGCTTCATCTTTATTGCATCACCAATGCCTAAGTCCTTGAAGATCCTAACACAAGTATCCAACCATCTTTGAACATCTTCAACTAGTTCAGTGCCCTTGAATTGTTTTCCTCCCAATGAAGAAAAGTCTTTACATAGCTTTGCAAATTCTACAGCTCTAGGCACTGGAACTCCAATATCAGCCGTAGCTGCCACTGGAGCGGGAATTATAACGAACCAAGGATTTTCGACCTAGAAAATTGACACACAACACCATGTTGACTATTCAAGAATCAGAAATACCGGAACGTAATAGAAAGAAGTTTGAGGGTGAGAATATATAAGATAGAAAATTAGAATAGAAGAACATAAAAAACAAAATCAGAGTAACACGAATCTCACAGCGGAACGAATAAAATATAGTATATAACATAACCTTGAAATAAAACCAATATTGTATACAATACCATTATCGGAGTACAACACTTACAACACAGCGGAAATAAACAATAGCTATATAATCATGAAGCCTCCGACTCCAAGCTCTCTAGATACACCTGTAAAATCCCGACTACTTGATTGCCCGTATAAATTTGGGCACCCAAGAGTTTAGGGTAAAACAAAACAAAATAAACTTTGGGTCAGTCATGGAACTGGTGTGAGTAAACAATTTAAAACAGTTTGAGAAAATAAACAATATCTCATAAGACCACGCCGTATAACACGGAATGGGTTTTTCCCCTATGAGAATCCAAAACACTTGATTTAACATTCAAAATCCTTTTGCAAGAAACAATAATCTTTATATCAAAACTCTTTTGATATTATAATAGTGTCTATCAACCACAACTAATTAATCATCTAGCAGAACGCTTTCATCTCACGTTCCACATACATAATATATAATTAAAAACCGTGGGCGCTTATTGGGTAATGGATTCCAACTGGCAAGGTATGGGACCACCTTCCGATAGTGTATCTCTAGAGAGGAATACACCAGGTTCAACAAGAACATCTTGTAACCCAGGCTAAACATGACCGGTCACTCATTTCGCTTGAGTGTACCGAATGTATTATCACCAACGGTAGGGATAAGCAACCGTTTCCCGAAAGGGACAGCATTGAAATAGGCGACCTACCCGATTTTACACCATTTCCTGGTTGTGAGGCTTGAGGCCATAACTTACAGATCGCACCTGTATTTACTTTGAATGTCACATCGTCATACCCACTGAATCACAAATTGATTTACCCAAAAATACTACAGGTATACAGCTAAGAGAAACGAATTCCTCCGCCACCAAACGTAAATACGTTTGAAGAGATCAACTTACGCGATCTATTAAATATACTTTGTCAGAAATTCTTCCATACAGGTTGTCCTGGGACTGGACAAACCAAAGCACTATTATGCAAACCCATCATAGGCAATTTCTACCTAGGATTTGCCAGAATGACCCTTGCATAAACTCCGTCTTCTATTATCTTCATCATATTTGATTCGCAACGCTAACGCCCATACTAAGTGGTTTTCAGATAATAAATCTGATCTCGGTCTCTCTGTATTGACAACGGAAAAATGGTCAAAACTCTGATAGTCGGTTATTTAACTATCAAAGGAAAACATTCATACACACAACGATTTTATTTCCAAATGGAATCTTTATCAATCAATCATCAATCAACATTTTTCCTTTTTAATTAATTTATCATTAATTTGTTCATTTCCCCATTTCCCTTTTCCATATATTCATAAATTCTATTTTTCTAAATTTAGAAAATATATGTTATTAATCATTGGAAAACATTTCCATCTCTTATCCACGCATCGCTATCCTCTCACATCTATCAGTCTCTAACTGTAAACCAGTAAGAGAACAATTCCCTGAATATCAACCCCAAAGGTCGAAACCAACATCAGATCGATATCCAGAAAGTTGTTCAACATAACTAATCTCCAGTCAGTTTCTAGTTTCCTTAACTCTGTTTCTTATCTTCTTATCAAATCATTGCTTACGCAACTCTCGAATTTAACTTACGAATCCAATTATTTTATGAAAACCATTTATTATAACGATAGCATTATAATCCGTACTTCTGAAATATCTAACTTAAAAATATAACTTATATTCCTTAATTTAACTAAATAAACAATTTATTTAAAAATAAATATATTTTGATTAAAAATCAAAAAGTAAATTATACTTCCCGAATTCGTTAAAAATCGAATTTCAATGCATAACTCTCTTTCGTGTAAACTATATTTGATAACTCTCTTTCGAATAACTGATATTCGATAAACTCTCTTCGAATAACTTGTATTCGATTAACTCTATTCGAATAACAAATATTCGATTAACTTTATTCAAATAACTAATATTCGATTAACTCTATTCGAATAACTTATATTCGATTAACTCTCTTTGAATAACTAATATTCGATTAACTCTATTCGATTAAATTATATTCGATTAACTCTCTTCGAATAACTAATATTCAATTAACACTCTTCGAATAATTAATATTCGATTAACTCTCTTCGAATAACTAATATTCGATGAACTCTATTCGAATAACTAATATTCGATTAACTTAATTCGAATAACTAATATTATTTTAACCCTATTTCATTCAAATTCCCATTTGAATTCCTATTTCAAAACCCAATTTTCCATATAAATGTTTTAATTTATAAAGTATTTAATTTAATCCATTATTCACATTGAATATGAATAATGTTTCTTTTATATAATCAATCAGTTTGAATTTTTTATTTTAAAAAAATATATCCCATTTCCAAATTTTATTTATACTTCTATTTATAGAAGTATTCATACAAAATCTTATTTTCATTTCCAGTCACTTATAATCTCGTTTATAAATCCCTTTATAAATGCTATGTTTACATTCCATAAAAATATCGGTGTTAAAACCGATTTCTACTTCTTCATATAATTTCAGACTTATATATCCAACTTATCCAATGATAAATAATTTATAAAACACTATTTATAAATTAATCTTCTCAATTTACCAGTTAAAACAAATTTCTATCTAATATCTCGCCGATTTTTTTTATAATTCTATTTATTTCCCAAATAATTCCTTTTAGAATTCTATTTGTTTTCCAAATATTTCCTTTTTCAATTCTATTTTTTTTACAAATAATTCCTTTTTCAATTCTATTTGTTTTAAAAATATTTCCTTTTTCAATTCTATTTCTTTTACAAATATTTCCTTTTTCAATTTATTTGTTTTACAAATAATTCTATTTAATATACACCTTGAAATTTCCCTTTTATACATTCCACTATTTCTTATGGTTTTTTAAAATACCAATTAAAAAGACCATGTCATCATAATCAATCACAAATTATATATCAAATCATATACCGCAATATATGAAAACAAATAGTATTATAAATATCGAGGAATCCAGTTGGATCCCTCCAACCTGTTTCCCAGCATTCGCAGATGTTTAAACAATATAATTAACATCAATTTCATTTCAATATGAAATATTCTGATAAACAGAATCAATATTTGATCAACGATATATATTTATATATATAATACTAGATCTATAATTTCAACCAATCAATTAGCAGATCATTCAAATAGTCAAAACACCGCAATCAACCATTATTTAACAATTCTAAAAATATGTTATAAAAATATAAACTGGCAGGATTAGTGAGTTTTACTCACTTTGGTTCGCAGTTAACAGTTCTGCTTGTATTTCATTTACAACCAAACAAGCGTTGATTTTATCACTAAATTCCGACAGCTCTATTTCCAGCCACATCAGTTTCACAGTGTAGACTTCTTCGTTATGAACACAACATGACCGGTTACGCTAAATTCTGTTTTCATATGAAATAGTGATACATTTTATAAGCTATGGATTAACAAAAACTATTTAATTTAATTAAACCATAAAATTTACCTTAGTTAATAATTAATCATAAGATTCACAACGTCAGTAGGCATTTCAACCTTGCTTACTCCGTTCAATTTTCAATCCCGTAGAGTTCATGACCTCATTTTTTCCAAGCCTTCTTCTTCCAATCGTTGATTTCCATTTCAGAAAAACAACCCAAACTGTTAAGTCCTTTAACAGTTCGTTAATCCACGTTTTTATTTAAATCCTTCTTCTACTTTTCACATGCGGTACTTCCAGCTCCAATAAACCATGGCCGTTCTTTTTAACCCACGTTTCTCCCTCATTATCTACCCGCTCCTCCTCCTTAACCTAGTCATTGTCGTGACTATAAAACCCACCCCCTTCTTCACGGAAAAACAAAACAAACCTCAACAAAACTCTCGCATCTTCGCTCTCCATGATTTCCTCACCGTGACACTACACTCGAGTTTTCCAATTGAACCCGGTCCTCCAGCCCATCTTCGCCTTGAAACAGACAATTCATCAGGAAGTATTTTCACGAGATCTCACAAAAAAACTCCAAAGGCCATGCCTTGCTTCTATAATCACCACCCCACCTCACTTTTTCCATAACTCCGCCTCAATTACCAGTGAGTCCAAACCCTAGAACACGCGGGTAAAAAAAACAGCGAGCTCAACTAGGTTGAACCCAACAAATCGGACACCAGGTTGAATAGAAACAAAGGAGAAATTCGAATATACAAGTACTTTGACTTATGAAATTTTGTATGATTTATTTCAGATTTTTGAGGCTTACTAACTTTGTTATGGGAGGAAATATCAGCGACATGATATTGTGTTGACTGTCAAAGTGTGAAATTAGGTTTGTAAATGTTTAGGGGTATATATATAGGGCAGGTAGCTTCTAAGATAAGCTTCTCATATTATTTTTATTAAATTTTATTATAATGCTATTTGTATTTATCATTTAAAATTTCCTATGATCGCAAACAATATCCAAATTTGACAAAAATGGATATACAACTATGGCTTGACATTATGGACCCAACGAAACTTCTTTCATCGAATTCTGAATCCGTTTGCTCACACAACGTATTTTTAAAGTCAGATTATTGAATATTTTTCGTAATAAATTCCATACGGCCAAATACTAACTCCAAAAATCACGAAAATTGAAATCTAGCAATAATTTAATATTCCGGATCCAACAAAATTAGTTTCGTCGAAAACAGAGGTCATCTGCAAAAATGACTATTTTCTACGGCTCTAAATAAACCAACTAAATATTATTATATTTAAAAACAATTTAATTTAATGTTAATAAATTAATATTATCGTATATATTCACATGGAATATCATACAGTTCCAAAATATTCCTATCTGAATTTATGACTCGATATTTCAAATTCAGTGTTAAATCGATATTCGATTTATATTAAAAACCCTTTTATAATATAAATAAATCGTTATAAATTATAAACGAATTCCATAGCGACTATTTTAAAATTTGATTTGGACATAAATCACAATCTACACGATGGAATCTCAATTTTTCTCTTTCATTAGAGAAATATCGTTCAACAGATTCAAACATTTCTTATTTCATAGAAATCCGAGTTAAAACGGATTCTGTACATTCAATTAAAGTTCGAATCACAAAATTACGAACTGCCGCGCCATTTCAAGCTCGATTATAATTATAATATAATTAATACGTTCAACTGTCATTTAAATAATATATTCGTTAATATAATTCAATTCTAAACTGAATTATATATTTTAAGTTGTCCAATTCACAAAATATTGTCAATTCAACTTAATTCTGATTATTTCAGAACCAAATATATTATTCTACTATTTATATTAATTAAATATTCAATATTATTTAATTCTGGTCATTTTAAATTACCAAACCATTATTTGAATAATTAATAAATTATTTATTATCCGTTAAAATTACGGGTTGTTACATTCTTCCCCCCTTAAAATAATTTCGTCCTCGAAATTGATAAGGTAGAAAACAATTAACTGGGTTAAAAATTATTTGTTTACTTCTTTAACTTCAGTTTCAACTAGAACAATTAATTTCAATTAAATATTAAATTCATTCTTATCAACGGAAATTTTAAAAAAATTTGAAAATTTTCTAACACCCGAAATTTTCGAAAAATTTCGCCAGCACCTCCTTTATATGGCTCAATCGGTACGGCTACAACTCGCCTCACTAGGCTTTCTCCAATCCAAAAGAAAATCAAACAGCCAAGTAGCTTGCCAAATAGGCTCATAAAATCACCAACTCATATAAAAATAAACTTGTACCTTTTTGTCGGGCAAACCATTATATCATTTCCATCCACTACCAATTCAGCATAAACCAATGTCATCCCAATCAAACTCTGATTAATTTAACCTCAAACATAATCATTCGCTTATATCCAAGTCGAATTCCATTCTCAATCTCAAGTACCATTCTTGATTTTCAAATTCTTAGCTCACCAATCCAATATACTTAACCTCATTAAGTTCCATCCACATATTTCATTAACTGGTTAATTTCACTAATCAGTTATCTTTATCTCATAATTCAATTCTGATTTTTATTTCAAAAATCAACTCAATTCACATAGGTCCAATTTTAATTAAGAATCCAAATTTTCTTGATATCATTCTATTTTAATTCAATTTGGGTTTAATTCAAACAATCTTTTCTTGGGAGTTTTAATCAGCTTTGTTTTTCTAAAACCAAATACTCCTTTTTGGATTTTAAACAACTTGTTTCTCAAAACAATTCAAAACTGTATCCTTGGTAGTAATCCGATACTTAGAACTCGAAAATGAACACTAATGATGTGGCCAGCATCATCAGAGTTATTTCCCAGCAATACAATTGAGTTTAATATTATATCATTTCAAAACTTAATTTTAAACACTTCCATTTTGAAATCTATTTCAAAATACCCTTCACAATGTTTGTAAAACAAATTTAAAATCTCCCAGGATCTTAAATTTTCCTTATACTTAATTCAAATCCATTTATAAACACTTTTCCAAATTTCCATGGTTTTAATTTGAATTCTGATTTAAATTCAAATTTAATTCATTTCATAACATTTATTTGAATTCCGATTGGTTATTTACATAACCATTTCAATTTTTATAATCTTATTCGATTATAATAACAACCAACACATCCAATATATTATAATAATTCGAATATTAATCATTCTTTTATATCAAATATAATTTTGGGTAAAATTATTTCATTTACACTCTATTCAAAACATATTGTGTCAGTTCATCATATTCAAGTGTTTAGAAACTCCTACCGATATAGTGGATCAAACTGACCGATCAGAATTCATAAACAACTCAACCAATAAATATCCACAATATAAAACCATTTTTATAAAATCTACAAATATGTTCACTCGTATATATACACTCAAACTCAATCTAGGGTATTGCTAACCCTATCTCTACTGAGTCACGCCACAGAGCCAAGGTAATCACTTAACCTTCAGCTCCGATACCACTATAACAACCCAAGGATTTTCGATCTAGAAAATTGATACACAACACCATGTCGACTATTCAAGAATCAAAAAAACCGGAACGTTAATAGAAAGAAGTTAGAGGGTGAGAATAGATAAGATAGAAAATTAGAATAGAAGAAGAAGAACATAAACGAAAAAAATATGAGTAACATGAATCTCATAGCGGAACGAATATAATACAGTATATAACATAACCTGGAATAAAACCAATATTGTATACATACCATTATCGGAGTACAACACTTACAACACAACGGAAATAAACAATAGCTATATAATCTTGAATCCTCCTCCTCCAATCTCTCCAAATACATCTGTAAAATCCCGACTACTTGACTGCCTGTACAAATTTGGGCACCCAAGAGTTTAGGGTAAAACAAAACAAAATAAACTTTGGGTCAGTCATGGGACTGGTGTGAGTAAACAATTTAAAACAGTTTGAGAAAATAAACGATATCTCATAAAACCGCGCCGTATAACACGGAACGGGTTTTTCCCTTATGAGAATCCAAAACACTTCATTCAACATTCAAAATCCTTTTGCAAGAAACGATAATCTTTATATCAAAACTCTTTTGATATTATAATAGTGTCTTTCAACCACAACTAAATAATCATTTAGCAAAACGCTTTCATCTCACGTTCCATATACATAATATATAATTAAAGACCGTGGGCGCTTATTGGGTAATGGATTCGAACTGGCAAGTTATGGGACCACCTTCCGACAGTGTATCTCTAGAGAGGAATACACTGGGTTCAACAAGAACATTTTGTAACCCAGGCTAAACATAACCAGTCACTCATTTCGCTTGAGTGTACTGAATGTATTATCACCAACGGTTGGGATCAGTAACCGTTTCCCGAAAGGGACAACATCGAAATAGGTTGAAGTAAATGAAATTTCTCTAGATCACGTGACAATACACCCTAATTGGCAGCTAACCACTTAGCCATGCGAACTACCCGATTTTACACCATTTCCTGGTTATGAGGCTTGAGGCCATAACATACAGATCACACCTTTATTTACTTTGAATGTCACATCGTCATACCCGCCAAATCACAAATTGATTTCCCCAAAAATACCATGGGTATACAACTAAGAGAAACGAATTCCTCCACCACCAAATGTAAATACGTTTGAAGAGATCGACTTACGCGATCTATTATATATACTTTGTCAGGCATTCTTCCATACAGGTTGTCCTGGGACTGGACAAACCGAAGGCACTATTCTGTAAACCCATCATAGGTAATTTCTATCTAGAATTTGCCAGAACGACCCTTGCATAAACTCCGTCTTCTATTATCTTCATCATATTTGATTCGCAACGCTAATGCCCATACAGAGTGGTTTTCAGATAGTAAATCTGATCTCGGTCTCTCTGTATTGACGACGGAAAAATGATTAAAACTCTGATAGTCGGTTATTTAACTATCAAAGGAAAACATTCATACACACAATGATTTTATTTCCAGCTGGAATCTTTATCGATCAATCATCAATCAACATTTTTCCCTTTTTAATCAATTTATCATTAATTTATCCATTTCCCCATTGCCCTTTTCCATATATTCATAAATTCTATTTTTCTAAAGTTAGAAAATATACGTTATCAATCATTGGAAAACATTTCCATCTTTTATCCACACATCACTATCCTCTTACATCTATTAGTCTCTAACTGTAAACCAATAAGAGAACAGTTCCCTGAATATTAACCCTGAAGGTCGAAACCAACATTAGATCGATATCCAGAAAGTTGTTCAACATAACTAATCTCCAGTCAATTTCTAATTTCCTTAACTTAGTTTCTTATCTTCTTATCAAATCATTGCTTACGTAACTCTTGGATTTAACTTACGAATCCAATTCTTTTATGAAAAACATTTATTATAACGATAGCGTTATAATCCGTACTTCCGAAATATCTAACTTAAAAATATAACTTTTATTCCTTAATTTAACTAAATAACTAAATAAACAATGTATTTAAAAATAAATAAATCCTGATTAAAAATCGAAAAGTAAATTATACTTCCCGAATTCGATAAAAATCGAATTTCAATGCATAACTCTCTTTCGAATATAATATATTCAATAACTCTCTTTTGAATAACTAATATTCGATTAACTCTCTTCGAATAACTTATATTCGATTAACTCTATCCGAACAACAAATATTCGATTAACTCTATTTGAATAACTAATATTCAATTAACTCTATTCGAATAACTCTCTTTGAATAACTAATATTCGATTAACTCTTTTAGATTAACTTATATTTGATTAACTCTCTTTAAATAACTAATATTCGATTAACTTTCTTCGAATAACTAATATTTGATTAACTCTCTTCAAATAACTAATATTCGATTAACTCTATTCGAATAACTAATATTTGATTAACTCTAATCGAATAACTAATATTATTTTAACCCTATTTCCTATTTCATTCAAATTCCCATGTAAATTCCTATTTCAAAACCCAATTTTCCTTATAAATGTTTTAATTTATAAAATATTTATTTTAATTCATTATTCATATTGAATGTGAATAATGTTTCTTTTATGTAATCAGTCTGTTTGATTTTTTTATTTAAAAAAAATATATCCCGTTTCCAAATTTTATTTATACTTCTATTTATAGAAGTATTCATACAAAATCTTATTTTCAATTCCAGTCACCTATAATCTCGTTTATAAATCCCTTTATAAATGCTATGTTTACATTCCATAAAAATATTGGTGTTAAAACCGATTTCTACTTCTTTATATAATTCCATACTTATATATCCAATTTATCCAATGATAAATAATTTACTTAATTTATAAAACATTATTTATAAATTAATCTTCTCAATTTATCTGTTAAAACAGATTTCTATTTAATATCCACTTTAAATCCATCTTCTCGCAGTTCTTTTATATCTCGCCGATTTTCTTTTATAATTCCATTTATTTCCCAAATAATTCCTTTTATAATTCTATTTGTTTTCCAAATATTTCCTTTTTCAATTCTATTTGTTTTACAAATATTTCCTTTTTCAATTCTATTTATTTTACAAATAATTCTATTTATAATTTTATTTATTTTCCAAATAATTCCTTTTATAATTCTATTTGTTTTACAAATATTTCCATTTTCAATTCTATTTGTTTTACAAAGATTTCCTTTTTCAATTCTATTTGTTTTACAAATAATTCTATTTAATATACACCTTGAAATTCCCTTTTATACATTCCAGTAATTCTTATGGTGTTTAAAATACCAATTAAAAAGACCAGTGTCATCATAATCAATCACAGATTATATATCAAATCATATATCAAAATATATGAAAACAAATAGTATTATAAATATTAAGGAATCCAGTTGGATCCCTTCAACCTGTTTCCTTGCATTCACAGATGTTTAAACAATATAATAAACATTAATTTCATTTCAATATGAAATATTCTGATAAACAGAATCAATATTTGATCAATGATATATATTTTTATATATATATATATTACTAGATCTTTAATTTCAACCAATCAATTAGCAGTTCATTCAAACAATCAAAACATAACAATCAACCATTATTTATCAATTCTAAAAATATGTTACAAAAATATAAACTCGCAGGGTTAGTGAGTTTTACTCACTTTGGTTCGCAGTTGGCGGTTCTGCTTGTATTTCGTTTACAATCAAACAGACGTTGATTTTATCACCAAATTCCCATAGCTCCATTTCCAGCAACATCAGTTCCACAATGTAGATTTCTTCGATACGATCGCAACAAGACCGGTTCCGCTAAGTTCTGTTTTTATATGAGATAGTGATACATTTTATAATCTATGGATTAATAAAACTATTTAATTTATTCAAACCATAAAATTAACCTTAGTTAATAATTAATCATAAGATTCATAATGTCAGTAGGCATTTCAACCTTGCTTACCCCGTTCAATTTTCAATCCCGTAGAGTTCATGACCTCATTTTTTCCAAGCCTTCTTCTTCCAATCGTTGATTTCCATTTCAGAAAAACAACCCAAACTGTTAAGTCCCTTAACCGTTCATTAATCCATGTTTTTATTTAAATCCTTCTTCTACTTTTCACATGTGGTACTTCCAGCTCCAATATACCATGGCCGTTCTTTGTAACCCACGTTTCTCCCTCATTGTCTACCCGCTCCTCCTCCTTAACCCAGTCATTGTCGTGACTATAAAACCCACCCCCTTCTTCATGGAGAAACAAAACAAAACTCTCGCATCTTCGCTCTCCATGATTTCCTCACCGTGACACTACACTCGAGTTTTCCAATTGAACCCGGTCCTCTAGCCCATCTTCGCCTTGAAACAGACAATACATCGACAAGTATTTTCACGAGATCTCACAAAAAATCTCCAAAGGCCGCGCCTTGCTTCTATAATCACCACCCCACCTCACTTTTGCCATAACTCCGCCTCAATTACCAGTGAGTCCAAACCCTAGAACACGCGGGTTAAAAAAACAGTGAGCTCAAGTAGGTCGATCCCAACAAATTGCACACCAGGTTGAATAAATCAAAGGAGAAATTCAAATATACAAGTATTTTGATTTATGGAATTTTGTACGATTTATTTCAGATTTTTGAGGCTTACTAACTTTTTTGTAGGAGGAAATATCGGCGGCATGATATTGTGTTGATTGTCAAAGAGTGAAATTAGGTTTGTAAATGGTTTAGGGGTATATATATAGGGCAGGTAGCTTCTAGGATAAGCTTCTCATATTATTTTTATTAAATTTTATTATAACGCTATTTGTATTTATCATTTAAAATTTCCTATGATCGCAAACAATACCCAAATTCGATAAAAATGGATATACAGTTATGGTCCGACATTACAGACCCAACAAAACTTGTTTCATCGAATTTTGAATTCGTTTGCTCACACAGCATTTTTTTAAAGTCAGATTATTGACTAATTTTCACATTAAAATTCCGTACGACAACAAACTAACTCCAAAAATCACGAAAATTGAAATTTAGCAATAATTTAATATTCCGGATCCAACAAAATTAGTTTCGTCGAAAACAGAGGTCATCTACAAAAATGACTATTTTCTACGGCTCTAAATAAACCAATTAAATATTATTATATTTAAAAACAATTTAATTTAATATTAATAAATTAATATTATCATATATATTCACAATAGAATATTATACAGCTCCAAAATATTCCTATCTGAATTTATAACTCGATATTTCAAATCTAGTGTTAAATCGATATTCGATTTATATTAAAAACCCTTTTATAATATAAATAAATCGTTATAAATTATAAACGAATTCCATAGCGACTGTTTTAAAATTTGAATTGGACATAAATCACAATCTACACGACGGAATCTCAATTTTTCTCTTTCATTAGAAAAATATCGTTCAACAGATTCGAACGTTTCTTGTTACATAGAAATCCGAGTTAAAACGGATTCTGTATATTCAATTAAAGTTCGAAACGCCAAATTACGAACTGCCGCGCCATTTCGAGCTCGATTATAATTGTAATATAATTAATACGTTCAACTGTCATTTAAATAATATATTCGTTAATATAATTCAATTCTAAACTGAATTATATATTTTAAATTGTCCAATTCACACATTATTGTCAATTCAACTTAATTCCGATTATTTCGGAATTAAATATATTATTCTACTATTTATATTAAATTAATATTCAATATTATTTAATTCTGGTCATTTTAAATTACCAAACCATTATTTGAATAATTAATAAATTATTTATTATCCGTTAAAAATACGGGATGCTACAGGAACCCTATTCATGATCGCTGCCGCCATGGTCTGGAACATGGCTGGGTAGTCTGGTACGCCACCATTTCCCCCTCTAGTATTAGCTCCCCTAGCAGCGTGTCTTGATGGTCATCTACTCATTCTAAATCTGCAATTTAGAATAATTAGCCACTTCCAAGAAAAATTGCTAAAGGAAAACAATCGTTACTACTATATATGCTAATATATATAGTAAGCATCCAAATAAAATCTACAATTATGTATCTCATACGTGATTACGTCCTTGAACTTTGGATAAAATCATTAACCTAGCTCTGATACCAAATGTGATGACCGCCCACAGCCCCCGCACTAAACAAGAGCGAAAGCTGTGCCAGGCAGCTATAGACGATCATCAGAGTATGATAACACAAGCGGAACCTGTCGTATTTCTGACAGCGTAAGGATAAAATATAATAGAACATATACAATAGATAATAATACTGAAATCCAATTGCACAGAAACTGAAAACTCTTAACAGAACCCGTAGAAAGATCCATACAACTTAGGATAATATTTCTGTACAAAGGTCCTCACTACATCCCTCAGAGTATATAGTATCAGTGGAAATAGGAAATACTAGATAGTAATAAAACTTGTACGTGAGCCTCCTGCTCGCCATCGATCAGCATCATCGTCCTCACTAAAGCATCACCTGTCACCTGCTACTCAGTATGCCATCCACAATCGGATGAACATCCCAAGGTACGACTGCACACAACCCATATCCAACCCACCAACTCGACCCAACCCACATAAACCCAACCCAACCCATTCTAGTTAGGGTGGGATATGGGTCATGATTTGTAACCCATACTATATACGGGTCGAGTTTGATATTTCGTTCAACTCAACCTTATTTTAACCCAACCCTATATTAAAAAACTAAATTAATATCAGTCCACCTAAAATTAGAATAGTATAATCCTAGAATAATGTTTATGTATTCTATAGTAAATATACAAAAACATATTTCATGTCAATCGAAACTAGATAGAATTTGACGAACATATTTTAGAGAGAATTTTAATGTATTTTAAAATGAATCACTTGTTCTACTATGTAGTAAATTAATTTCATATGATGTGTTTTACAATGAAATTTTAATAAAATATGTCTTATAATGAATCACTTATTTTAAATGCATTATGCTAGCTAAAATTTAATATATTGTGTTGAATATTTTAATATTATTTTTAAAAAAAGTCCCTTATATTTTAATTTTTTATATATTCAAGCAACCCAACCCAACCATATTAAACCCGACCCAACCCATACTTCAACCCAACCCATATCCAATCTCATATAGGGTCGGATACCGATTGAACTACTTTAATCCCATATCTATGCGGGTCGAATGGAGTATTTGGTCTAACCCGACCCAACTAATACTTTGTGCAGCCCTAGCCCAAGGTAATAAGAGGGAAACATAAAACCTTGAGTCAAACAACAGTCTTAGTGAGTGATAAAACATCAAACAAACTTCATTAATAAAGTACATGAGAATGGGTAGATTTACCAACCACTACCCAACACCAGAGAAGAACTCACACCCGTCTTCCTCACATCGACAGTGATAGCCTTTACAATCCATAACAATCAAGGTAATAACAATCCGTCCATGACAATCAGAACAACCATTGGTAACATTTATAGCATCCATATTACATAGGTCTCACGAAGACAATCCTAATTGAGTTTAATATCCCTCAAGCACTCTCCTCTGAGGCCTAAACCAATATCAGTCAAGCACTCAAGAAACATCTCCCTCGACGTTGGATTATCCACATGAGATGGTATAACAAAACATACTAACATTCAACATCCATGACAGACTCTGGCAATCATAGCCAATCCTGCTTTGAAACCATCGTTACCGTACGATGGCTCATCATGACTGCCATATGTCAAGGGCTAATGGTAACCCCAGTTCTAGCACAACTCCATACGCCATCATGACTCGTATGTTTGTCTTCTCACAACTTGATAACTATGCCCTTCACAACTGACCAAGGTATGAGGCCCTTCATGACTGCCCAAAGCACCTCTCCTTTTGAGTTTGCTAGAACCTACGATAACGATAATCTCTCAGCCTTCGCATCCCTAGTCGTCATCACCGGCGACCAATCCCAAAATCAAGTCCTACTCGAGTAACCATTACCCACAACCCAACAACTTTTGAGCTGTCTGCACATTCGTTGCCTTTAACCGATCAACAAACACATCTCACCACTTCGAACATTTTCATCTGGACTATTGTCGAAGTTACAACATCAGCATCGAACCAAACAACATCAAGATAAGGTTCAATATAGTCCATAGCATTCAATATAGTCCATAGCGTTTAAAAGAGCTGCCAAAACACAACCGACCCACTACCTTGGACCGACCGACCCACCTAACCGACCCCTCCTTGGACTGACTGCCTTTCCTTCGATCCAGGTTGAAGCGACCGACCAGAAACTGAATAACCGACCAGCTCCTCTGGAATCACCTTAATGATCTAATCGACTGACCTTGTTGGCACAACTCCACCACGACCGACCGACCAACCCTTACTGGAGTAAAACCAACCCTCCTTGCTCATCCACCTGCTCGATCAGCCACCTGCTCGACCGACCAGAATTAGGGGCGACTGGAGTGTACAACCGACCCCCTTCTTCACCATTCCAAACTTTACAACAAATATTTTATGCATGCACGACCGACCCTACTTCCCTGGGCTCGCTCGCTCGACCCTTCCTGTCTTGTTCCCCAAGAAATTCCCACTGTGATGCACGACCGACCCCTACGTGCGACCCAAAACCTACATCCTTCAATGCAACTCCAATTTCGACCAAAATTTCGCCAAAACGATATATTTGACGAAACCAACTCATCCAATATGACCACAAACAAGATATAAAATCAACAATATCACCAATATGACAATTCCATCAATAATTATGTAAATTCACCAAACTCACCATAAATGTGCATATGAACAAAACTATAGATCTAACTTGCATAATCATATAGAGTAACATAGAAATTACCTATCTAAACTTGCTAAATCAGATCATAGGGTGAGTTATATGAAAATCGACTTACCAATGCATAGATCTATGGAAAAATACTTGAAATTGATAAGAAACATGAACAAACACTCATATACTTTAATGAATCCATGTGAGAGATGCATATCACTCACCGATTCTCCAAAACAAGCTAAAATGGTGAAATATAAATCCGAATAGCAAGCACCTCGCACCAAACCCTTTGATCCGATGAATCCTTGCTTCAATTGATATAAATCTAGCCTCCAATGGTGTAAATCCTTGATTTCCCTCCTTGGGTTTTGATTTTTAATGGTGGAAAGGTGTTAGAGGAAGGAGGAGCACAAAGCCACCAAATGAGAGAATGGGGAAGTAAACTATTTCCCATACCTCTCACCCTCCATTTATAATTTCCACTAGCCCACTAATGGGCCTCTCCCAAATCATCCCATTAGGCTCCCAAAACCTGGACAACCAACTGAAAAATCTTAAAATAACGATTTCTCCCAAACCGCCGAGCCAAATGTGACGACCGCCCACAACCCCCGCACTATATAAGAGGAATAATGCACTGAAAGGTGTACACGACAGCTATTGACGATCACCAAAGAAGGTAAATACATCAGAACCTGTCATAGAACTCACAACGCAAGGATGAAATATAATAGAACATATACAATGGGTAATATTAGCGAAACATCATATAGCAAACTTTTCACACTTCCACAACATCCTGAAAGATTATCCCAACATCATAGGAACTATCAAGTATGTACATAAGGCCTCACTACAACACTTATAGAGCAACTCAAACAGCGGAAACAGAAATACTAGATAGTAGTAAAAGTAATATGCCAGCTTCCTGCTCGTCCTCGCACAGCAGCATCATCCTCACTAATAACCTGTCACCAGCTACTTAGTCTGCCCATCCACAACCGGATGAACAACCCAAGGTAATAAGAGGAAACATAAAACCTTGAGTTAGACAACAGTCTTAGTGAGCGATAAAACAACTAACAAACTTCAACAATAAAGTATATGAGAATGGATAGATAAACATACTAATCTATCCACAACACCAGAGAAGAACTCAACCTTATCTTCCCCATATTGGACAGTGATAGCCTTTACAACAACAAGCCAACCGTTCATTTATGGAAACCAGAACATCCATTCAATCATGATAAGTACTCAAAACATCCAAATTGTATATATATGTCTCATGTAAATCATCCTAATTAAATTCATCATCCCTCAAGCACAAGCCCCAGAGGCCTAAACCAAAATCAGACGAGCATTCAAGGTACATCTCCTTGGATGTTAGACAACTCACATGAGATGATACAAATAGAACAACCAATCATCCATGACTGACTCTAGCTATCACCGCCGATCTTGCTTTGAAACCATTGTTAATCGTATGACGGCGAACCTTGCCATATGTCAAGGGCTAATGGTAACCCTAGTTCTAACATAAGCTTCATATGTCTAATCTTGACTGTGTCCAACCTTGACAACTAGGCCTTTCTACAAGACCCAGGGTACTCGACCAGCACCCTTCTGGCCTTTTAGGTGCCCCTATTTTATCCCTGCTTTAAGCCTGCTAGTATCTTGTAACGACCCAAGAATTTCCGGCCTCGAAAATCGACATAAATACTTTACTGTAACTCATGTCGACCCTCCAAGCACCGGAAACACTGGATAGTTATTAGAAAGAAATTAGAGGGTGAGATTAGAAAGAAAGAAATATTAGAATAGAAGAAGAAGAAAAAAAAAACACAACACAGAGTCTCACATTGCAGCGGAACAAAATATAATACAGAAATAAATCTTTATTGAGAGCTTTAAAAATACTTACAATATCAGAGTACATCACACCATGGGATAGTTATAATATCCTATTCCCATTGTACAAAACGCAGAGGAATAGTAGCTATATAATACCATACGTCTGAACATCTCCAGCTCGTCTCTGGACTTCACAGCATTCGATAACCTGAACCTGTACACTCCGGGCTAACCCGAGCATTTACAAAACACCGGGTCAGTCTGGTGAACCAGAGTGAGATAAACTCACACAGTATTAAGGGTAAGTCATCCAACCTGATTTTAAAGTTAAAAATCCTTTCAAAAGAAAAGGATAATCGTAAGACCAAATCAACAACATAAACAAGGACGGCTTTTACCTTACGATAACCCAAAACATTTTTGAAACCAATATCTTTTCTGATATTATAATAATGTCTAAATACAAGTAAATAGAATCTAGTGGAACGCTAGCATCTCACGCTCCATATATATAGTATACAATCAAAACCGCGGGCGCCTGTTGGAGATTGGATTCCAACTATGACAAGGTATGGGACCACCTGGCGATAGTGTATCTCTAGAGGCGAATACACTGGGTTCAACAAGAATGTCTTGCAACCCGGCCCACACATGACCGACCACTCATTTCGCTTGAGTGTATCGAATGTATATCACCGACGGTTGGAATCAGCAACCATCTCCCGACAAGGGACAACATCGAAACATGGATTAAAGAAGCAAATAGGATTTTCTCTAGATAGGTGATTATACATCCTAATGGGAGCGACCCACATAGCCATGTTGCCTGCCCGATTTTTGTCATTTCCCGGTTGATGAGGCTTGAGGTCAGAGTTTATTTTTGAAACATATGATCACCATTCACTCTGAATGCCACATCGTCAGATCCGTCAGATATCACTAATTGACGTCCACAAAAAATACTCTAGTTAGAAGCTAAGAGAACGACAATTCTCCGCCAACAACTATAGCTCGTTTGAAGAAATCAACGTACGTGACCCTTTGGAAATACTCTGTCAGACACTCGTCCATACAAGTCATCCAGGAAAAGGATGAACCGAAGGCACTTTCCTACTGCATCCAATATAGGAATCACTCCATGGACTAGTAGCGAGAAGTCCTTGTAACCCGTAGATTCCAACCACGACAGAATCCTAGCTTATCTCCACTTGCTAGGTAGAGAATATTAGTGGTTCTTCCGTTTATGAAAATCCACGGTCTTCAGTGCTCTATCTCGATCATCTTCTGACATCTTCACGTATTTGTTGGTCGGAATGGTTTTCGAATAAATTCGATCCCTGTCTTTCCGTACCAACAATCGTATTGGATAGATTTGATAGTCGGTGATTTAACTATCAAAATATACAGTGTTTCAATCATGACACTCCAATGAGTTCACTGGTTCAGTATTCAACATCACTTGGCCTTGTAATTAAAACATCCTGATTCACTTCTGTTCAATTAAAACTTCTAACTCTTTTAATCTTTGAAAATATGACAATTGAATTCTTATATACTAACGATCTCAAAACCCTTTCTATATAATACTTAGTAAAATAACTCATAACCATATTCAATTCTTATTTTAATTCTCCTTTCAAACATTCATTACATCATTCTTTATTATTTAAACTTGGGAAATTCATTCAACTTATTATTCATGAAAACACGTTACGAAATATCTTTTATTTCGTTTTTGAAATAATAACTAATAGTTATTAGTATAAAGCTAAACTTTACACTTCTTTTACTTCGGATCTCTCGTTATATATATATTTCCAAATTTCCATCAACGTTGCATTATTTCACTAATGGAAATAATGAACTATCACTAACCTCTTTTACGATTACCAACTAATACCATCTTCAGATAATCCTGATGTCGTTCAAGTTGGGGTATTTTAATTACCTCTCAGACCTTGATGGACAACGTTCATATCCTCAGATAAATATAAGTTGTAATCAAAGACCAATATTCCATTCTAGTCCCAAAACAAATTCCATTTTAGCTCGGATTTTGTTATACCACCCCATGACCTACTTCTTTACCCCAAATTCACTTTTACCAATCTCGTTTCAAATTTATTTAACCATTTCCCCCTTTAGAAATCCTATTTCAATTTTCCCCTTGTTACTTGATCTCATTTCAAATAACGTTAATTCAATGTTAACGCTTTTACACTTTGAATCTCATTTATATACTCTGGTTTATCTTAAACCTTTTTATCGTAATCTCCTTTCACTTAATTCATATAATTAAGTAACATTTATTTCCTTTCACCATTCAATTGGTTTACACCTCACAATCGGACACTTTTTAAATGAATTCCCATTTAAAAAGTAAATTTCCAAATTATCATTAATTACAATAATAACTTATTTTAATCATTAACTACTTCAATAGTTAATTCCTTTATTAACTAAGTAAACTAGTAAATCCCTTTTTAAAACCTTATTTAAATTTAAACAATATTCGTTAAACTATTCAGATCAAAACACATCAATTTGATAATCAATCACTACAAGAAAACCCGAGATTAGCGATATATTTTTAGTAGCGGAAAATTCCGTCGCTAATTAGCGGCGGATTTCCGTGGGCTTTGTTAGAGAAAATATTTTGGATTTTATATGTCATCTTATTATAAATTATTACCGTCGAATACTAATTCTGTCGCTAAATCAATGGAAATTGCAGCTCTTTACCGTCATATAATATTTGACGCTAAATTCCGTTGCTAATAGAGTCAGATTACCATCGACATAATTTTGAAGCTATTTTCCTGCAATTTTCCAAGAGATTTGAAACGAACTTGTATATTTTTTATTTATTAAATGTTTTAAATTTGTGTTATTACTTAGTAATTAATTAGTAAATTTAAATTTTAAATAATTAGTGTTAATAATACATTAGTAATTAATAATAAATAATAACTATTAGAAGTAAATAAAATTCAATAGTTAATGCTAATTATTATTTTTTAAAAATTAATGCTAATTAATTTCTATATAATATAAATAAAAGGTAATAATAATTAATAAAAATACATTGTTGTTCAATGTTTATTAATTTTGTTTTGATAATCAATGATTATTTAATAGTCTTTAATACGATTAATTAAATTAATATCAAGAAATTATTAATAATATGTAGTTTATGTTATATATTCAATATTTTGGAATTTTCTAAAATATATTTAATGTTATTGCTAAAATATACAGTCTATGTTAAATATAAAAAATTCCAAAATGATTAAAGAATTTCAAAATAATAGATGTAGTTGATAATACCATTAAATAGTAATCAATAGTTAATTTTTTTTACTCGTTGTAATAAATAATTAATAAATAACAATTAATGATTAATAATTTCAATACGGAGTAATATTTAATAAATAATAACTAGTAATTAATATTTAATAGTTATTAATAAATAATTAATAATCAACAACCAAACCTAATATTTAACAATTAAATGCTTGTAATAACGTTTCAGAGAGTAAGAATTAGGGGAACCCGCGTGCACATAATTTTGCTAAAAAAATTCATTTTCCCGCTTCCACCCACGCCCAATAATACCCTCCTCCTTTTCGTTTAAGCCTAATCCACTAAACCAAAAAAATTCCTTTTCGTTTAACCCTACTCAATCAGGAAATATCGCTTCAGTCAATAACATGGAAATGGAGTTTAGGGTTCTCTCTTCAGCTGCCTCTTCGCTCTTTCCATCCTCTTTCCCTTCCATCTCTCCTCGCTTCTTATTCATCCACCCCATAACCCTAGTTGACCTCATGCTTGTGTCTTTTGGGCTGCTGCGTTCCGCTCGAGCCTACCGCTTCTCCTATCTCATGTCTGATCTGTCTTTGTAATCCATTAATCCCCTTTCAACTCTGGTTGTGATGATTCTACAGGCTTCAGATCTAGCGCGACCCGTTTAAACACCACGTTTTAGTACACGCTCGATTGTGCCTCAACAAGAGACTGTTTACAGCAATGAGGATCGTTTGAAGGCGGTGTAGTATTCGTTCTCGCTTTTTGGTTCTTGTGTGTTTTGAATCCAGCGATTTCCGTCTTCCGGTTATAGTTGGGTGGTTTGGTGGTTTTCATCTTAGATCTGTTTTTCTTGGGTTTTGTGTGGATTTGCTATGTTTTAACGGTTTGCGTCTTCCAGGTAGTATGATTGTGACTGATGCAAGAACTAGTATGGCGTTGTCTGAGTTCATCGGGAGTAAAGATGGGAAGCATTGTCTTTATAGAGTCGGGTACAGGAATGTTATCGATAAAGGTATAAAGTTGAACGAGGATGGGTGGAGGTTGTGTTGATAATGGAGACTAGTGGTCATGGTGCCTTGAAAGAGAACTATTTTCGAGATGATGGTATGTTTTTCGTTATTTTTTCTATACTATATATCAGGATAAACTGGACACTATCTTCAAATATAAAGAAAGCATGCACTGACTATAGAATACAGGCTTTAGTTTTTCGAGAAGAATTTATGCAAGTCTACCATTGCATGTTTTACTTTGCCATTTTGGTGCATTCACCCACAGATATATTTCTGAAGTGTTCAACCAACATGACCCCAACCGTGTATATCAGTGAAGTAAAATGAATCTACTGCATAGCATACACATGTTTCTGTCGTCATGTTAGATCTTGCTACAATTGAAAACCAGGAACATAATTGAAAATATATTGGTATTGTAACCGAGGAAAATTTCAGGTTTATGTTGCATATAGTTATAGGTATTTAGTTCTTGCAACATGTTGATATACATATCACATGTACTAAAATATGTTACCTGGACACCACGCATATATAACGCTAACTGGTGTTATTTAACATACTTTTACGGATTGAAGGGGTATATATGGTTGTAAAGATAATCATAGAGATGGTAAGAATGAAACTTGAGGGATTGGACGAAGGAATTGAATGAAACCTGAGGGATTGGACAAAGGAATTGGAAGTCTAATCAAATAACTTGGAGAACCTGTCGAATTTGTGGAACTGAGAATGAACATAACAACTGAATCACAATACGCAAAAAAAACGGGTTGAAGTAGTTGAAACTCTAAGGCGTTACATAGAGGTTTGATTAACTATATGGAAGTAATTCTTGATTAAATAATAGGGTAAAATGAATATAACTAAACTAGTTTTTTTTGCTTGTCTTTCTGCAAATACAGGAAGGGAAAATTGAAGGATGAAAGGTTGATAATTGTGGCAATTCTTGGGTAAACGATGGTTGTCTTATGGACTCAAACGATGAACCTCTCCCCATTGATGCTTATATGTATAGGTATCATATATCACATTTTTAATGTACCAGCATAACTTCTCCAGGTTTCTCAACGTTGAAAAGATAAGCGGATCTGGATCCAATAATGGCGAGTTGAATTTAAATCCAAGTGAAGGGAGCAATGGGATTGCGAGGCAGCATAAACGAAGCATTTCAATTGATGGGTCAGGCATGGTTTTTGAAGCCAAAAGGCAATGTCAGCAGAGGAATTGTTGAGTTGTGATTGTTGATCTTAAATGATCTAAAAGAATCTTAGCAAATAGAGAATCTACAACTGGTTCAAAAGAAAGGAAGGCACGATACATACAAGATTTTGAGCGAAAAGTTCAGACCCTTCAGAATGAAGCAACAACTTTCTGCCCAACTTACCTTACACCAGTGAGACACATCAGGGCTTAGTCAAGAGAAAACCAAGCTCAAAATCCGTTTACAAGCTATGGAGCAACAAGCTCAACTTCATGATGGTAACCATAGATGACTGCAATCATTTTTGTAAGCTGGTTGGGTATGTTAGACTTATTTTGGTGTAAATATGGCGTTATGTGGTTTTAGTATGGTTATGAGTGGCATGTGTTTCTATTTTGGATAATGTTAGCACCAACCGAATAGTTTTGTTGTTCATAATTCAGCTTTGTGTATGAATTGATGAAGGATTATGGATGTTGTAGTTTTTTTATGTGATTATGAATGTTCTTTTAAATTTTAAATTAATATTGTTGGCTAGTTTATCTTTGTTTTTTTAGTATGTTATTTATTTCCGTGTTCACAGTTGAATGATGTTAGTTCGAATATATATATATATATATATATATATATGTGTGTGTGTGTGTGTGTGTGTGTGTGTATATGTGTGTGTATATATATATATATATATGTATATCAGAAGGGGAATAGTGGCGGATTACCAACAAGAAAAGGATGGATAAGTTTATCCTTATTTAGTTTTCGTCGCTAATCCTTTGGTAATTAGTAAGGGTTTACCAATGCCTTTTGTAAATAATAATTTATTATAAATTACTTATCCATCGGTAAATAGTCGGTAAATAAATTAAAATTAAATTAATAAATAAAATTATATTTTAATTATATAAGTAGTAGAATGACGAAAAATTATCGAAAAGCTCATGCTAAATTCCGTCGCAAAATCTGACACAATTACCGTCATGGTTTTTACCGACCACAGTGATATGTAGGAAATCCGTCGCTAAAGCGACTTTAGCGACGGATTAGAAGCGGATATTGTCGCTACTATACGTAGTTTTTCTTGTAGTGAATTCCAATTCAAAACGGTCAATTTAATTAACTCACTCCTCAATTATCTCGTTAACCGATTCCAATTAATCCTCACTTTAAATTAATATACTTAATTTAAATAATTTCCATTTAATTGTTTTCTTTACAAAACAATTATCAAAGTTTAACCATTCGATTCACTTCTTACTCTTGTACTTGTAAATCTGATTAACGTTAGAATCTACTTTATAAAATAAATTATTAACAAATTAAAGTCTTAAATAACTAAATATTTATTTATTTCTCCTTAATAACTTTTTATTCAAAATAATATATTTCAAAATCTAACTCCAGTTATAAAATAAATTTTATAACTTCATCTCTATCGATTCACCTGACGGTGAATCAATATTTATAAAACGATTGATTTTATAGGCCATACGCTGCCAAATACTCAACCAATACCGCTCATTGGTTTAAACACATCACAGGTTGAATTCCCAGTCCAAATCAATAATCAAATCAATCCACCAAACAGGACAGTTCATATGTGAAAATATGAAATAAATAATATATTTGAGGAATCTGGTTGGATCCCTCCAACCTGTTCTTCCCTGTATTCAAATGGTTATCTCAAACCAGATCATTCGGTTTCATTTAACTGATAACAATAAATAACGGTCATTTAACATCAACCACAAGAAATGCAAACAATTCAACATTTAAAACACGTTTATAAAATAAACGTGACCAATAAGGTAAGTTACCTTTATTGGGACCAATCGTTAAAAATAACGATTTGGTGTTTCAGTGAAATTAAACGACGGTTTAATTTCATCATTTAAATTAACAAATAAATTAGAACTAGCAAACAGAGCACACAAAATAAATACCCAATTTATATAAAATATAAATGGGAAAACTGAGTGAGTTTAACTCACCGGATTTCATTTTGTCGCTTGAGCGGTTTAGTTCTAGTTAAATTAAACAGCGTTAAATTTAACGATAAACTCCAGTCGGTTCCAGCTTTGTCCTGAACAAATTCCAAAATACAGTATTTGCTGATGCGGTCCCAACGCCTCTAGATTTGTTCAATTCTGACAATAACAACTGAGTTATTAACGATTCAATATATATGATTTTAATTATAATATATCTTCCTAATCCCCTCATTATATTAAATAAACTAAATATGTTTAGTTAAACAAATTATCTAACTCTATTCTAATAAATTTCGGTCATTAGATGTTAAACTAATTCCTTAGTTAAATCTATATTCTCTGATCACTTTACACAACGGTGTTAAGGCAAATCACTTTGGTTGAACTTAAAATAGTAGGACGACTATATTTTCCATAGTCCAAAATAACACAGGCTAAATCAATGTACCTACTCAATATGTATGAGTTAATTGTTTTCTAGTTAAGTACTGATTTATATAATTTAAATCACCATTTAAAATCTAATTATGATCTTTAAATGGTATAGAATGACTTTGTTTTCCTTTGCACTTTGTGTTTTTCGTTCCTGCTCCCCTTCAACTTGCCTCGTTCTCGTCTGCATTGAGAAAACCAATTTAGCTCAGACAAAATCAGTTGGTTAATTATAATAAATGGGTCCTTAATTATCGTTATAAATAACTAATTACGTTTGTTCCAATTCAATCTTGTGTAAACCATCCCAAGTGCTCACAGATTCATTTTTTCTGGATCCAACATCAGCAAGAGGTTCCTTGCTCCTTCAATCACAGCTCGAATGCTTCTAGGATCCATCGAAACCCATCCACGAACAAGGACTGACCACCGCTGCTCCACAAGCACATCGCCGGAATCCGATCAGAAACCTCTAGAAGTTTCGCCTGAGTTTCCTCATCAATTGGGCCGAACCTCTTCAAGTCCGGCTCCACCTCCTCCCCGATAAAGCTGTCAAACCGCCAGCACTTGGTGATCCGATTTCGGTCACTACAGACCTCTAGATTCCATCACAACCGTAAGATTTCAAGCTCTCTTCACGCTGATTCATTTTCCTTTTGAAACCTTTGAATTAAATCAAACGATTTTGGGATTTGAAGGGAAGGAATTTCGATCGATACTGATCGTTAAAACATAGTGGAGGCGCAAGTATTCGTTGACCAGATGAGGAGTTGTTTCAGGGCTGACCATCTTTTAGGGTATATATAGTGGAAGGAATATTATATTTTAATTTAACGAAACTTTGCCGTAAAGTAGTTGATTAAAGCCCCTGTAAATGATCTCTGTTTACTGATAAAAATGCTAATCTTAGTGTAAAAAGATATTCCGGATCCAAAGGGAAAAGTTCCGTCGAATTCCGACATCATATGAAAAAAATTCCTTTATAAAACCAGAAATAAATACGCATTTAATTTTTCCACGATCACCAGATAAATCAAATCAACTTGAAACTTTGAAATCTTACAATAATTTTTCAATACAAACCCAACGGCACCCGTTTCGTCGCATTCTGAGACTGTTTCCCCGGTAGGCTATTTTTACGTGCATCGCAATGCCATTTTTAACGCCAAATTTGCCGGTCTCTAAAAATAACAAACTATATACCTATCCTAACTCTAATCGACGATACGAACTCAACGGGACTGGTTTCATGGCCTAATTCGATCGTCTGCTCAAGTTACACTCAAATATCTCTTTATTTATTTAATTACGTGTTATAGAAAATAGCTGGGCATTTACGGCTACCGTGGTCACATACGACATCGGTTTTCCACGCAACTCAACACCGTACAATAATTTAACATTACGGTTCTAATGAAACTGATTTCATCAAAATCCGAGATCGTTTGCAAAATGGCCATTTTAAAGGCCAATATTTAAATAACGATTTCCACAGCGATTATTTTAAATTTTGATTTGGCCATAACTTACAAACTATAACACGAAATCTGAATTTTTCTCTTTCATATGAAAATTATAATCAATACGGTTCCAATGTTTCTGGTTTCACAGAAATCCGACTTATATCGGATCCTGTATTCTCAGTTGAAGTTCAAACTCCATATTACGAACTGCAGCGCTATTTCGAGCTCGATTTATAATTATTTAAATATATATCGTTCAAACTTCATTTAAATAACGAATTAAATTTTAAAAATCCATTACTTTTCCAAATAAATATTTAAAATAAATAAATTAAATTAAATATTTGGCTGCCAAAAACGTGGGTCGTTACATTCTTCCCCCCTTAAAATAATTTCGTGCTCGAAATTGCTAAGGTAAGAAAGAACGTTATAAACTGATTGATTTCCAAATCCAATTTAGTTTAAATAAAAAATCAATTCAATATTGTGAATAAATATTTTCAAGAATATTGGAAATTTTCTAACACCTTAAATTTTCGAAAAATTTCGCTAGCACCTCCTTTGTACGGCTCAATCGGTACAATTACAACTCGCCTTTCTAGGCCTTCTCCAATCCAAAAGAAAATAAAATAGCCAAGCGGCTTGCCAAATAGGCTCATAAATCTCCAAATCCATATAAAAATAAACGTTTACCTTTTTGTCGGGCATATCATTATATCCCTTCCATCTGCTACCCTATCACCATATACAAATGCATTCCCAAACAAAATTTCAACTTTATCCTCAAAACCAAGTCCTTCACGCGTCCAAGCCAAATCCCATTCTTAACTCAATTTTCATCCATTATCAATTCCTACTCTTAACTTACCAGTCCAATACCATTTCAGATTCCTTTCTCACAATTCAAAATCTGATTCTACTTGATATATTATATCTCGATTAAATTTCTAGTTAATTGGTTCCAATTCAATTCATATTTGTTTTCACAATTTCTATTTAATTTTGCCTTTGTTCAAACAATTTCCCTGGGAGTCTTCTTTTTTAAAACAGTTCAGCTCTTTAAAAAAAATCAAATATTCCTTTTCAAGATTCAAAACAACTTGTTTTTCTCAAAGCAATTCAAAAACAAGATTTTTTTTGTAGTAATCCGTCACTTAGAACTCAGAAATGAACACTGATGATGTGGCCAGCATCATCAGAGTTATTTCCCAGCTACTGAAGTGAGTTCAATACTAATATCACTTGTCAAAACCGTATTTAAACATTTTCATTTTGAAATTTGTTTCAAAATACCAAACATGATCCTCGTAAAACAAATTAAAATCTCCCAGGATTTTAAAATTCTCATATATTCAATCCAGGTTCATTTGCAAACACCTTTCCCACTTTTAGGAATTTTAATTCCAATTCTGATTTTAATTTCAGATTTAATAAACCTGCTTTTATATTATACGGATTCTAATTGGTTATTTATATAACCATTTCAATTATAATCTCATTCGAATATAATAACAAACAACACATCAAATATATTTTAATATTTCTAATATATATATTTTCTTTATATCAAAATATAATTTGGGTAAATTATTTCATTTACCCTCTTCTAAAACGTACTGCATCGGTTTATCGTACTTGAGTGTTCAGGAACCCCTATCGATACAGTGGATCAAACTGATCGACCAGAACTCATAAACAACTCAACCAATAAATCTCCACAATATAAAACAATTTTTATAAAATCTACAAATACGTTCACTCATATATATATACTCAACTCAATCTAGGGTATTGCTAACCCCATCTCTACTGAATCACGCCACAGAGCCAAGGTAATTATTTAACCTTTAGCTCTGATACCACTGTAACGACCCAAGAATTTTCGGCCTCGAAAATCGACATAAATACCTTTACTTAACTCATGCCGACCCTCCAAGCACCGGAAACACTGGATAGTTATTAGAAAGAAATTAGAGGGTGAGATAAGAAAGAAAGAAATATTAGAATAGAAGAAGAAGGGGAAAAAAACACAACACAGAGTCTCACATCGCAGTGGAACAAAATATAATACAGAAATAAATCTTTATTGAGAGCTTTAAAAATACTTACAATATCAGAGTACATCACACCATGGGACAGTTATAATATCTTGTTCCCATTGTACAACACACAGCGGAATAGTAGCTATATAATACCATACGTTTGAACATCTCCAGCTTGTCTCTGGACTTTACAACATTCGATAACCTGAACCAGTACACTCCGGGCTAACCCTAGCATTTACAAAACACCGGGTCAGTCTGGTGAACCAGAGTGAGATAAACTCGCACAGTATTAAGGGTAAGTCATCCAACCTGATTTTAAAGTTAAAAATCCTTTCAAAAGAAAAGGATAATTGTAAGACCAAATCCACAACATAAACACAGACGGTTTTTACCTTACGATAACCCAAAACATTTTTGAAACCAATATCTTTTCTGATATTATAATAATGTCTAAATACAAGTAAATAGAATCTAGTGGAACGCTTGCATCTCACGGTCCACATATATAGTATACAATCAAAACCGCGGGCGCTTATTGGAGATTGGATTCCAACTATGACAAGGTATGGGACCACCTGCCGATAGTGTATCTCTAGAGGCGAATACACTAGGTTCAATAAGAACGTCTTGCAACCCGGCCCACACATGACCAACCACTCATTTCGCTTGAGTGTATCGAATGTATATCACCGACGGTTGGGATCCGCAACCGTCTCCCGACAAAGGACAACATCGAAACATGGATTAAAGAAGCAAATAGGATTTTCTCTAGATAGGTGATTATACATCCTAATGGGAGCGACCCACATAGCCTTGCTGTCTGCCCGATTTTTGTCATTTTCCGGTTGATGAGGCTTGAGGTCAGAGTTTATTTTTGAAACATATGATCACCATTCACTTTGAATGCCACATCGTCAGATCCTTCAGATATCACTAATTGACGTCCACACAAAAATACTCTAGTTAGAAGCTAAGAGAACGACAATTCTCCGCCAACAACTATAGCACGTTTGAAGAAATCAACATACGTGACCCTTTGGAAATACTCTGTCAGACACTCGTCCATACAAGTCATCCAGGAACAGGATGAACCAAAGGCACTCTCCTACTGCATCCAATATAGGAATCACCCCATGGACCAGTAGCGAGACGTCCTTGCAACCCGTAGATTCCAACCACGATAGAATCACAGCTTATCTCCACTTGCCAGGTAGAGAATATTAGTGGTTCTTTCGTTTATGAAAATCCACGGTCTTCAGTGCTCCATCTCAATCATCTTCTGGCATCTTCACGTATTTGTTGGTCGGAATGGTTTTCAAATAAATTCGATCTCGGTCTTTCCGTACCAACAATCGTATTGGACAGATTTGATAGTCGGTGATTTAACTATCAAAATATACAGTGTTTCAATCATGACACTCCAATGAGTTCACCGGTTCAGTATTCAACATCACTTGGCCTTGTAATTAAAACATCCTGATTCACTTCTGTTCAATTAAAACTTCTAACTCTTTTAATCTTTGAAAATATGATAATTGAATTCTTATATACTAACGATCTCAAAACCCTTTCTATATAATACTTAGTAAAATAACTCATAACCATATTCAATTCTTATTTTAATTCTCCTTTCAAAAATTCATTACATCATTCTTTATTATTTAAACTTGGGAAATTCATTCAACTTATTATTCGTGAAAACACGTTACGAAATATCTTTTATTTCGTTTTTGAAATAATAACTAATAGTTATTAGTATAAAGCTAAACTTTACACTTCTTTTACTTTGGATCTCTCGTTATATATATATATATATATATATATATATATATATATATATATATATATATATATTTCCAAATTTCCATCAACGTTGCATTATTTCACTAATGGAAATAATGAACTATCACTAACCTCTTTTACGATTACCAACTAATACCATCTTCAGATAATCCCGATGTCATTCAAGTTGGGGTATTTTAATTACCTCTCAGACCTTGATCGACAACGTTCATATCCTCAGATAAATATAAGTTGTAATCAAAGACCAATATTCCATTCTAGTCCCAAAACAAATTCCATTTTAGCTCGGATTTGGTTATACCACCCCTTGACCTAGTTCTTTACCCCAAATTCACTTTTACCAATCTCCTTTCAAATTTATTTAACCATTTCCCCCTTTAGAAATCCTATTTCAATTTTCCCCTTGTTACTTGATCTCATTTCAAATAACGTTAATTCAATGTTAACGCTTTTACACTTTGAATCTCATTTATATAATCTGGTTTATCTTAAACCCTTTTATCGTAATCTCCTTTCACTTAATTCATATAATTAAGTAACATTTATTTCCTTTCACCATTCAATTGGATTACACCTCACAATCGGCCACTTTTTAAATGAATTCCCATTTAAAAAGTAAATTTCCAAATTATCATTAATTACAATAATAACTTATTTTAATCATTAACTACTTCAGTAGTTAATTCCTTTATTAACTAAGTAAACTAGAAATCCCTTTTTAAAACCTTATTTAAATTTAAACAATATCCGTTAAACGATTCAGATCAAAACACATCAATTTGATAATCAATTCCAATTCAAAACGGTCGATTTAATTAACTCACTACTCGACTATCTCGTTAACCGATTCCAATTAATCCTCACTTTAAATTAATACATTTAATTTAAATAATTTCCATTTAATTGTTTTCTTTACAAAACAATTATCAAAGTTTAACCATTCGATTCACTTCTTACTCTTGTACTTGTAAATCTGATTAACGTCGAATCTACTTTATAAAATAAATTATTAACAAATTAAAGTCTTAAATAACTAAATATTTATTTATTTCTCCTTAATAACTTTTTATTCAAAGTAATATATTTCAAAATCTTACTCCAGTTATAAAGTTTTATAACTTCATCTCTATCGATTCACCTGACGGTGAATCAATATTTATAAAACGATTGATTTTATAGGCCATACGCTGCCAAATATTCAACCAATACCGCTCATTGGTTTAAACACAACACAGGTTGAATTCCCAGTCCAAATCAATAATCAAATCAATCCACCAAACAGGACAGTTCATATGTGAAAATATGAAATAAATAATATATTTGAGGAATCCGGTTGGATCCCTCCAACCTGTTCTTCCCTGTATTCAAATGGTTATCTCAAACTAGATCATTCAGTTTCATTTAACTGTTAACAATAAAAACGGCCATTTAACATCAACCACAAGAAATGCAAACAATTCAACATTTAAAACACGTTTATAAAATAAACGTGACTAATAAGGTAAGTTACCTTTATTGGGACCAATCGTTAAAAATAACGATTTGGTGTTTCACTGAAATTAAACGACGGTTTAATTTCATCATTTAAATCAACAAATAAATTATAACTAGCAAACAGAGCACACAAAATAAATACCCAATTTATATAAAATATAAATGGGAAAACTGAGTGAGTTTAACTCATCAGATTTCATTTTGTCGCTTGAGCGGTTTAGTTCTAGTTAAATTAAACAACGTTTAATTTAACGATAAACTCTAGTCGGTTCCAGCTTTGTCCAGAACAAATTCCAAAATACAGTATTTGCTGATGCAGTCCCAACGCCTCTAGATTTGTTCAATTCTGACAATAACAACTGAGTTATTAACGATTCAATATATATGATTTTAATTATAATATATCTTCCTAATCCCATCATTATATTAAATAAACTAAATATGTTTAGTTGAACAAATTATATAACTCTATTCTAATAAATTTCGGTCATTAGATGTTAAACTAATTCCTTAGTTAAATCTATATTCTCTGATCACTTTACACGACGGTGTTCAGGCAAATCACTTAGGTTGAACTTAAATAGTAGGACGACTATATTTTCCATAGTCCAAAATAACACAGGCTAAATCAATGTACCTACTCAATTTGTATGAGTTAATTGTTTTCTAGTTAAGTATTGATTTATATAATTTAAATCACCATTTAAAATCTAATTATGATCTTTACATGGTATAGAATGACTTTGTTTTCCTTTGCACTTTGTGTTTTTCGTTCCTGCTCCCCTTCAACTTGCATCGTTCTCGTCTACATTGAGAAAACCAATTTAGCTCAGACAAAATCAGTTGGTTAATTATAATTAATGGGTCCTTAATTATCGTTATAAATAACTAATTACGTTTGTTCCAATTAAATCTTGAATTGCTTCGTGTAAACCATCCCAAGTGCTCGCAGATTCATTTTTTCTGGATCCAACATCAGCAAGAGGTTCCCTGATCCTTCAATTACAGCTCGAATGCTTCCGGGATCCACCGAAACCCATCCACGAACAAGGACTGACCACTGCCGCTCCACAAGCACATCACCGGAGGCCGATCAGAAACCTCCAGAAGTTTCTCCTGAGTTCCCTCATCAGTTAGGCCGAACCTCTTCAAGTCCGGCTCCTCCTCCTCCCCGATAAAGCTGTCAAACCGCCAACACTTGATGATCCGATTTCAGTCACTACAGATCTCTAGATTCCATCACAACCGTACGATTTCAAGCCCTCTTCACGCTGATTCATTTTCCTTTTGAAACCTTTGAATTAAATCAAACGATTTTGGGATTTGAAGGGAAGGAATTTCGATCGATACTGATCGTTAAAACATAGTGGAGGCGCAAGTATTCGTTGACCAGACGAGGAGTTGTTTCAGGGCTGACCATCTTTTAGGGTATATATAGTGGAAGGAATATTATATTTTAATTTAACGAAACTTCACCGTAAAGTAGTTGATTAAAACCCTTGTAAATGATATATGTTTACTGATAAGAATGCTAATCTTAGTGTAAAAAGATATTCCGGATCCAATGGGACAAGTTCCGTCGAATTCTGACATCGTATGAAAAAATTCCTTTATAAAACCAGAAATAAACACGCATTTAATTTTTCCACGATCACCAGATAAATCAAATCAACTTGAAACTTTGAAATCTTACAATAATTTTTCAATACGAACCCAATGGCACCAGTTTCGTCGCATTCTAAGACTGTTTCCCCAGTAGGCTATTTTTACGCGCACCGCAATGCCATTTTTAACGCTAAATTTGCCAGTCTCTAAAAATAACAAACTATATACCTATCCTGAGTCTAATCGACGATACAAACTCAACGGGACTGGTTTCGTGGCCTAATTCGATCGTCTTCTCAAGTTACACTCAAATATCTCTTTATTTATTTAGTCACGTGTTATAGAAAATAGCTGGACGTTTACGGCTACCGTGGTCACATACGACATCAGTTTTCCACGCAACTCAACACCGTACAATAATTTAATGTTACGGTTCTATTGAAACTGATTTCGTCGAAATCTGAGATCGTTTGCAAAATGGCCATTTTAAAGGTCGATATTTAAATAACGATTTCCACAGCGATTATTTTAAATTCTGATTTGGCCATAACCTACAAACTATAACACGAAATCTGAATTTTTCTCTTTCATATGAAAATTATAATCAATACAGTTCCAATGTTTCTTGTTTCACAGAAACCTGACTTATATCGAATCCTGTATTCTCAGTTGAAGTTCAAACTCCATATTACGAACTGCAGCGCTATTTCGAGCTCGATTTATAATTATTTAAATATATATCGTTCAAACTTCGTTTAAATAACGAATTAAATTTTAAAAATCCATTACTTTTCCAAATAAATATTTAAAATAAATAAATTAAATTAAATATTTGGCTGCTAAAAACGCGGGTCGTTACATATCTCCGCCTTCTCATCACTAGTCATCCAACCCGATGACTTTTCATAGCTCAAGCAACCTTCTCGAGCAACCATTTTCCACCAACTCACGATTTTTGAGTTGTCACCTTATTCGTTGTTCTACACCGATCAACGTACACATTTAAACACTTTGAACCTTCCTACTTGAATTCACTTCGAAGAACATCCGACCAATCCTCCCATCCCATCGATTCTTCCAGACCGATCTCCCTGCCCTAGACCGATCTCCCTAGACCGATCTCACTAGACTGATCTCCTAGGACCAGTCTCCCTAGAACGATGTCCCTAGACCGATTTCCCAAGACCGGTCTCCCAGGACCAATCTACCTGAACCTATCCCCCTAGACCGATCTCCCTGGACCGATCTCCCCTATGGCTCACTCGACCGATCTCCCTTTTGGCTTGCTCGATCGATCTCCCTTTTGGCTCGCTCGGCCGATCTTCCTCTTGGCTCGCACGATCGATCTCCTTCTTGGCTCGCTCGACCAATCTCCCTTTTGGCTCTCTCGACCGATCTCCCTTTCCAAGAAAACCACCTTACGGTGCGCAACCGACCATGGATGCACGACCCAAAACCTGCACTTCCCAAATGCGGCTCCAATTTCGACCAAAACTTCGCCAATCGGCATAATCGATGAAACCAACTCATCCAATTCCTTCAACACAATCATGAACTAGTTATGAAATCACTAACATCACCAGTTTGGCCATTTCATCAATAATTGTGTGAAATCCTCCAAAATCATCATAAATGTAAATATGAACAAAAAAATAGATCTAACTTGAATATACACATGAAATAACATTGAAATCATTAAAGTAAACTTGCTAAAATAAATCATAGGGTGATTGATGTGAAAATGAACTTAAAATTGCTTAGATCTATGACAAAACACCTAAATATTGTGAAAAACATGATCAAACATTCATATACTTCATTGCATCCATGTGCGAGATGTAAATCACACATCGGTTTGCCAAAACAAGCTAAAATTGATGAAATAAGAATCCGAACAGCAAGCACCTCGCACCAAATCCCTTGATCCGATGAATCCTTGCTCCAATTGATGTAGATCTATGATTTCCCTCTTTGGATTTTGAGTTTTAATGGTGGAAATGTGTTAGAGGAAGAAGGAGCTCAAGGCCACCTAACGAGAGAACGGGGAAGTAAACTATTTCCCATACCTCTCACCCTCTATTTATAGTTTCCATCAGCCCACTACTTGGGCCTTCTCAAATCAAGTCAATGTGGCTCAAAATCCTAAACAGTCAAGTGAAAAACCTTAAAACAACGACTCCTCCCAAACCGCTGAGCCAAATCTTTAATGTAACCACTCTACGGAAAGGCAATCATCAATTCCTTTCCAATGGCACAGGTCTCAACCTCTGATTCGACATGAGTCAAAAGTTATGCCATGTACAAGACTGACAGGGGAAAAATGGTCACAAATAAAATCAGTAAAAATTATGGACATGTTTCACATCCCCATAAGCAACATATTAAAAGATGAGAATGATCCAACCCTTAGGGAATAAAATAAAAATATTTTATGATCTTCCGATACGTAAAATGCAGGCTATTACATTCTGCCCACCTTAAGAATTTCTATGATGACCCCAAACTTCCACGGAATGAAAGTAAGGAATAATCATTTGGAATACAACATAAATACAATAATACATATCACAGATACAACATAGCATAAGAAATTCATAGAGTAACAACATCATAGTAGCGGAAATATAATGTCATCAACCATAGAAAATCCACAGTCACAGAATTCCAAATTATTACATCAAGTTTGCAGAAAAAGAAATAAGTTCCAACTTCCACTTAAACAACGTGGAATAAACCAAGTTTAATGTCTGGAATTAAAAAGAGAAATGTAATAGCAGCGAATGATAGATGTCTTCAAACTCCAAGTCATCACCTCCCCACAACAGCAAATCCAAGGAAAACAATAAGCAGCTCCAAGGAAAAGATTCCAAGCGAAGAATAAACTAGTTTACTGGGCTGCCCGTATAGAGAGGAGGGCACCCGAGTTTGCAAAAAGGTGGAAACAAACAACGGGTCAGTTGTGGGACTGGTGTGAGAATTCTTAACTAATTAATCACTATTAATAGGTCAAATCCAAAGACCACGCCGCTAATGCGGAACGGGTTTCTCTAATGGGTTGCCGTGCATAAAAGTGTCAGAATAAATGATAAGTGAATCGTACAACAACGTTATGCTTTTTAGAAAAATGGAATCACCATAAGACCCAGGTCCCATCACACAATGCAACACAAACCAGAGGATAGGGTTTTACCTTATAGTGATTAAACATGCTAAATACGGCAAATACGAGCTTAATATTATTATTAGTATATATCAAAACATTTCAAAGTAAATGTATAAATCCTAGGAAGAATAGTATCCCATACTACTATGCCTCCATACTAGTAATACAATCAAATTCGTAGGGTCGTATTTGGATTTTGGTTTCCATCATGAGTCAAGGCTAGGGAGGAGCTCCTACCGATTCGAGACACTCTAGCTAATGTCTCAGGATCCCCCGCAGTGAACCCTTGGAAAGCTGCAGGGCCGGTCCACCATACGAGTTGCGGATTAGTTATTCCTGAACACACGTTTCCCAGTCCTATAGGACCTATCATCCGAGGTGCCTCATTCCATCATCCACATAAGTAAAATGTTGGGCCGTGTTAAAACCCAATCACCACTTCTAGCTAGAAAGAAACATGCTGCTCTCCCTGCGTTCCCTTCTCCCGTTTTAGACTCCGCCGGTGTGTGAGGCTCGTGAAGTCACGCTGTACACAAAGCTATGCCTAAACAGGCTATGCTTTGATCGTCCTACAAGGTCTGCTTTTCAACAAAACCTTGATCCTATGCATATTAGCATGCCACATCATCACTCCATATCGTACTACCAATCCTTTGAGGAAATATATGAATGGGTGTTAAGCAAGAGAATAAATTCCCCGCCACCAAACATCCATACCTTCGACAAAAGATCAATAACATGATATTTGATAGAGTATGATGTCAGACACACAATCCATTTATTAGCGTATGCTCTGGGTCTGAGCGAAAGCCAAACCCGTGAAATCAACACGTACGTCTGGGCAATGACCGTGACCCTTGAATTGGGAGCACGTCAAATCAGGGCCTCGATCGTTGTCCATTCGAGGGAGGATTTACGGTCTTCATACGCCATCTTTATACTTCAATTAACGTCGTTTTGATTATTTAGAATGAGAGAACTCGGACTTTCCAAATAATCCTCGTATATATATATTTAAAATCCTTCTTATACATTAATAATTATTTTTATTAACGATTCATTCCTATTTTAATTATTTAAAATAATTAAATTTTTATATAACGACGCCTTAAGTTCATGGGCGACTTTGGCGCTGCATTCAACCAATTTTGATTTTTACATTTCTCAGAATCTAACTGTTGGATCTTAACGTAATATATATCGTTGGAAAGATTCTTCCAAGATGGTCCTATCGGTTTCAATTTCAAGAAAATCCGATGGTCGGATCTTCTTGTATAGCCCTTTAAAGGTACGATTTCAAAACGCGAACTACCCCGCCCTATTCGTTTAATTTTAATTATATTTATAAATATATATATAATCATTGAATCGTAATAACGTCGTTTGATTAAAACAACGCTCTACACAATTACCAATACTCACTAAATTTTAATTCATTTGAAAATGAAGATAATATTACCGCATCCTAAATTCATTCTTTTACTTACATTTAAAATGTAAATTCCATCCTTTTTATTTACATAAAAAAAATGTAAATTTAATTCCTATGTAAATTCCTATTTTTTTTATTTACATGTAATAATGTAAATTTTGACACATTCAAAATCCTACTTTTAAATTACATATAAAAATGTAAATTTCAACTTCAATGTACATTCTCATCTTAGTTACATAATAAAAATATAACTTATATTTGCAACGAATCCTATTCTAAATTTATATATAAAAATGTATGTTTAATTACAAAGCAAACTCTATTCCCTATTTACATTGGTAAAATATAACTTTTAATTACAATGCAAACTCTACTTCTAATTCACATTGTAAAAATATGATTTTTAATTACAATGCAAACTCTACTTCCTATTTACATTGTAAAAATATGATTTTTAATTACAATGCAAACTCTACTTCCTATTTACATTGTAAAAATATGATTTTTAGTCTCAAGCCACATTCCTACATCTTATTACAAATAAAATAAATAAATTTTATTTCTAATGTTCATTCTCATTCTACGTTACATATATAAAAAAAATGTGAATTCTATCATACGATGGAAATGCATCCTTTAATTTCACAGAAAAATGTAGTTTTTGTCATACAGTATACTTTCCTATAGACATTACATATAAAAATGTAATAATTAACACACAATGTAAATTCATGTTTTAATTACACATAAAAATGTAAATTTTATCCTACGGTGTAATTCCCTATATAATTTACATATAAAAAATGTAAATTTTAACATACGATTAAATTCACATGTTAATTACAAAGAAAAATGTAATTTTTACAATACGGTGTACATTCCTATATAATTTACATATAAAAAATGTAAATTTTAACATACGATTAAATACACATGTTAATTACAAAGAAAAATGTAATTTTTACAATACGGTGTACATTCCTATATAATTTACATATAAAAAATGTAGATTTTAACATACCATTAAATTCACATGTTAATTACAAAGAAAAATGTAATTTTTACAATACGGTGTACATTCCTATATAATTTACATATAAAAAATGTAGATTTTAACATACCATTAAATTCACATGTTAATTACAAAGAAAAATGTAATTTTTACAATACGGTGTACATTCCTATATAATTTACATATAAAAAAATGTAAATTTTAACATACGATTAAATTCTCATGTTAATTACAAAGAAAAATGTAATTTTTACAATACGGTGTACATTCCTATATAATTTACATATAAAAAAATGTAAATTTTAACATATGATTAAATTCACATGTTAATTACAAAGAAAAATGTAATTTTTACAATACGGTGTACATTCCTATATAATTTACATATAAAAAATGTAGATTTTAACATACCATTAAATTCACATGTTAATTACAAAGAAAAATGTAATTTTTACAATACGGTGTACATTCTTATATAATTTACATATAAAAAAATGTAAATTTTAACATACGATTAAATTCACATGTTAATTACAAAGAAAAATGTAATTTTTACAATACGGTGTACATTCCGATATAATTTACATATAAAAAATGTAAATTTTAACATACGATGGAATTCACATGTTAATTACAAAGAGAAATGTAATTTTTACCACTATGCAAAATCTACTTTAATTTAACATTATAAAAATGTAAATCCTCTACTTTGCTTCGCAATAAAAATAATGTAAATTGCATATTGATGTAAATTTCATAACGATATGAATTCCTACTTTAATTCACAATAAAATAATGTAAGTTGCATACCGATGTAAATTTCACAACGATGTAAATTCCTACTTTAATTCACGTTAAAATGAGGTGAATTACATAACGATGTATATGATGATAGATTTATACATGATTCATATCCATAAGGCATACTTCAACAAATTTAAACGAGGAAAAATCTAATTTTTCCTACCGATCTATGTTTTTAATTAACAGATCTATGATTAAAATAACGGATCTAAAATCATAGCATCACAACAATTTGAATCCATCCCATGGCAACATTCATCGCAGATCTACTTGTTTGATTTTCAATTTCACATAACGCAACAATAATAATAATTAAATTAATTAAATTATATTAAAAATAAATTCACACCTAGCTCGGGATTGGAAGGAAGGTTCGGATTTGATCAGATTTCGTGTTCAAAGTCACGGCAGTTACGGATATGAAAGATTTCAATTCGAAGTTCATACAAATAAATCAGAACTGACTTTTAACAACTGTCGCTGTAACGCTTAAAAGCGTCGCAAAAACTGAAATATTCATACCTTAAATTTTCAGAAAAGTTCAAAACTTTGAATCCAGATTTCGGGAGCTATAGTCGATGGTTTTGCGAACGGTTTGCGGGTGATTGGAGAGCTACGAGAGGCGCATCCACGCCGGGAAAATAGGGGGTGCGGCGGCCTATGTAGGGAGCAGCGGCGGTTTGTATGGCGTGGGTTGGGACTCGAAATCCGAGAGCTACAGGGCGTGAAATTGAATGAAACTTGTCGGAGATTGGAGAGGAAGGGAAGAGCTTCAAAAAGTTCAACTACGGCTAAGTCTCATTGTGAGTGGATTGATGGGAAAATGGAGAGGAAGTTTCGAAGGGGGGGGGGGGGGGGGCTATGGGTTTCTGCGATCGGGGAAGAAGTACGGCCCGTATATATACTAGTATTTTCCACGTATTTTCTATTTTATTTAATTTAATTAATTCCAGAAAATAGGGTTTTTTCGTTCGAACTCCAATTCGCGCTCAACGCTATCGAACAATAGGTTTTGACGCCTTCTGAACGCAATGGCGCTATTGCCGAAGTCCAATTCTGAAGTTTACAGTGTGTTTTCTTTATTTTCAAATTAATTCTTTTATTTTTAATTCGAACGTACTTTCTAATTTTACCGGGGTCACATATGAAGTCAGAAAAATCCAGAAAAATTATTTTTGGCTTTCTTATGACGATGCGATCCTAACAAAATTTATTTCATCGAATTCTGAGACTGTTTGAAAAATGGCTATTTTTCAGTCAATCAATTTTGACCGAAATTGACAAAACACAGTTTCTTTTGCCACGCTCACATACTAGCTTCAAAAATCATGAAATTTGAAACCTAGCAATAATTTTACATCGCGGACCTAACAAAATTGGTTTCGTTGAATTCCGAGGTCGTATGCAAAATGTCGATTTTCAAGGGCGATATAATCTCTATAGCGACCTTTCTGAAAATTCATTTGGCCATAACTTTTGATTTCCGCTATGAAACTTCGATTTTTCAGATTCGTTAGAAAGATATTCATTAACAGATTTAAATATTTTTCGTTCCATCAAAATACGGTTTATTCTGCATCCTGTGTAGTGAGTCAAAGTTCAAGTTTGACTTTTCCAACTACCTTCCTATTTCTAATTCTTTATGTAATTTATTTGAATATATTTGCATTAACTTTGCTCAAATAAATTTCCATTCATTTTTATTTGAAATAATTTATTTTAAATATTTAAACACCCCTAAAATCTCTAAAATGAAAATTTTAAATTGGCCCCAAATTTCAGGGTTGTTACAGTCTCCCCCGCTTAAGAACTTTTCGTCCTCGAAAAGAAAAAGGGAAGAATAGAGGTGTAGGAACCAACATAAAGAATAGAAAATATTTTAAGCGTACCTCAAAATAAAACTAATCGAGGATATCCACTCTGCATTTGGGATAGGCTTGTTTGATACTCTCCTCGGTTTCCCAAGTGCAGTCTCTAGGATCACCGCTCCATTGCACCTTGACTAGGTTGATACTTTTATTTCTCAGCTTCCTCTTGTAACAGCCATGAAGCCACTAATCTTTTCCTATGATCCTCCAACTCTAATCCTCCAAAATTCTTTTCACAGTTCCTCAGCCAAGCTTGAGCTTGTGTGACAGTCTCCGTACCCTTGAATGGCACTCCTCCCAGGTTTTTGTATTTCTTTGCCATCTTATCCAAATCAAAGGGCTGCGGTGGTGGTGGTGGTTATTGAACAGTAGCCTCCTCAGTTCCAGCAGCATTCTGCCTCCTTGCTCTAGCTCTAGCGGCAGCGGTACTCATTTCTAGTTAGTTCTGTACGATCAAGGAAAGAGTCAGAACAGCTATAATGGTGATTTGAGGAGTTGATCAAGATAAAAGGACGGATAAAAGATAATGATAGAATGACTGACTATTATGTATTCACATGAAATGTTCGCCATAGAATATTGTGATTCTATGTAAACGAATTATCATAAATATGTTATATCCCAAAGCTATGTTTAACCAAAGCTCTGATACCAACTGTGATGACCCCAAACTTCCACGGAATGAAAGTAAGGAATAATCATTTGGAATACAACATAAATACAATAATACATATCACAGATACAACATAGCATAAGAAATTCATAGAGTAACAACATCATAGCAGCGGAAATATAATGTCATCAACCACAGAAAATCCACAGTCATAGAATTCCAAATTATTACATCAAGTTTGCAGAAAAAGAAATAAGTTCCAACTCCCACTTAAACAACGTGGAATAAACCAAGTTTAATGTCTAGAATTAAAAAGAGAAATGCAATAACAGCGAATGATAGATGTCTTCAAACTCCAAGTCATCACCTCTCCACAACAGCAAATCCAAGGAAAACAATAAGCAACTCCAAAGTAAAGACTCCAAGCGAAGAATAAACCTGTTTACTTGGCTGCCCATGTAGAGAGGAGGGCACCCGAGTTTGCAAAAAGGTGGAAACAAACAACGGTCAGTCGTGGGACAGGTGTGAGAATTCTTAACTAATTAATCACTATTAATAGGTCAAATCCAAAGACCACGTCGCTAATGCGGAACGGGTTTCTCTAATGTGTCGCCGTGCATAAAAGTGTCAGAATAAATGATAAGTGAATCGTACAACAACGTTATGCTTTTTAGAAAAATGGAATCACTATAAGACCCAGGTCCCATCACACAATGCAACACAAACCAGAGGATAGGGTTTTACCTTATAGTGATTAAACATGCTAAATACGACAAATACGAGTTTAATATTATTATTAGTATATATCAAAACATTTCAAAGTAAATGTATAAATCCTAGGAAGAATAGTATCCCATACTATTATGCCTCCATACTAGTAATACAATCAAATTCGTAGGGTCGTATTTGGATTTTGGTTTCCATCATGAGTCAAGGCTAGGGAGGAGCTCCTACCGATTTGAGACACTCTAGCTAATGTCTCAGGATCCCCCGCAGTGAACCCTTGGAAAGATGCAGGGCCGGTCCACCATACGAGTTGCGGATTAGTTATTCCTGAAAACACGTTTCCCAGTCCTATATGACCTATCATCCGAGGCGCCTCATTCCATCATCCACATAAGTAAAATGTTGGGCCGTGTTAAAACCCAATCACCACTTCTAGCTAGAAAGAAACGTGTTGCTCTCCCTGCGTTCCCTTCTCCCGTTTTAGACTCCGCCGGTGTGTGAGGCTCGTGAAGTCACGCTGTACACAAAGCTATGCCTAAACAGGCTATGCTTTGATCGTCCCACAAGGCCTGCTTTTCAACAAAACCTTGATCCTATGCATCTTAGCATGCCACATCATCACTCCATATCGTATTACCAATCCTTTGAGGAAATATATGAACGGGTGTTAAGCAAGAGAATAAATTCCCCGCCACCAAACATCCATACCTTCGACAAAAGATCAATAACATGATATTTGATAGAGTATGATGTCAGACACACAATCCATTTATTAGCTTATGCTCTGGGTCTGAGCGAAAGCCAAACCCGTGAAATCAACACGTACGTCTAGGCAATGACCGTGACCCTTGAATTGGGAGCAAGTCAAATCAGGGCCTCGATCGTTGTCCATTCGAGGGAGGATTTACGGTCTTCATACGCCATCTTCATACTTCAATTAACGTCGTTTAGATTATTTAGAATGAGAGAACTCGGACTTTCCAAATAATCCTCGTATATATATATATATATATATATATATTTAAAATCCTTCTTATACATTAATAATTATTTTTATTAACGATCCATTCCTATTTTAATTATTTAAAATAATTAAATTTTTATATAACGACGCCTTAAGTCCGTGGGCGACTTTGGCGCTGCATTCAACCAATTTTGATTTTTACATTTCTCAGTATCTAACCGTTGGATCTTAACATAATATATATCGTTGGAAAGATTCTTTCAAGACGGTCCTAACGGTTTCAGTTTCAAGAAAATCCGATGGTCGGATCTTCTTGTATAGTCCTTTAAAGGTACGATTTCAAAACGTGAACTACCCCGCCCTATTCATTATTTACATATAATCATTGAATCGTAATAACGTCGTTTGATTAAAACAACGCTCTACACAATTACCGATACTCACTAAATTTTAATTCATTTGAAAATGAAGATAATATTACCGCATCCTAAATTCATTCTTTTACTTACATTTAAAATGTAAATTCCATCCTTTTTATTTACATAAAAAATTCCTATGTAAATTCCTATTTTTTTTATTTACATGTAATAATGTAAATTTTGACACATACAAAATCCTACTTTTAAATTACATATAAAAATGTAAATTTCAACTTCAATGTATATTCTCATTTTAGTTACATAAAAAAAATGTAACTTATATTTGTAGTGAATCCTATTCTAAATTTATATATAAAATGTATGTTTAATTACAAAGCAAACTCTATTCCCTATTTACATTGGTAAAATATAACTTTTAATTACAATGCAAACTCTACTTCTAATTCACATTGTAAAAATATGATTTTTAATTACAATGCAAACTCTACTTCCTATTTACATTGTAAAAATATGATTTTTAATTATAATGCAAACTCTACTTCCTATTTACATTGTAAAAACATGATTTTTAATCTCAAGCCACATTCCTGCATCTTATTACATATAAAATAAATAAATTTTATTTCTAATGTTCATTCTCATTCTATGTTACATATATATAAAAAATGTGAATTCTATCATATGATGGAAATGCATCCTTTAATTTCATAGAAAAATGTAGTTTTTGTCATACGGTATACTTTCCTATAGAAATTACATATAAAAATGTAATAATTAACACACAATGTAAATTCATGTTTTAATTACACATAAAAATGTAAATTTTATCCTACGGTGTATGTTGGCTCGCTTTTTGACCAAGCCATCCAGGATCATTCATCAAAAGGAAAACAGGAAACCAAGTCCCCCAAGAAACTGGAGAAATGGATCGCACTCCATCGTCTCGCCCAGGAATGGATCGCACTCCATCGTTTCGCCCAGGAATGGATCGCACTCCATCGACTCGCCCAGGAACGGATCGCACCATCTTGTCAACGAACGATACGTCCAGGCGATCCGATCCAAACTTATATCGTTGCCCAGAGCAAACCGATCCGATCCCTTGGTGCGCACCGGACCTTCTGACCCATTCAATCACGAGCTGGTCTTCAGCGATCCGAACCGCACGGATCTGGCGACACGTGTTCTTAACCGTCATCTGGACCAATTCTCCCCATCTCCACGATCCGATTTTCAAGCAAATCATGACACCTGTTCACAACGGCTAGTTTGACTATTTCTTCAATGGTGGCGATGCGACCCGATGAACTCGGGATTCGTGCCACGTGTCCGCGATCCGCATGAGAAAATCAGCTATAAATAGCTCAGATCTTGGCATTTTTCGGGATCCTTTTGGCAATAGCGAGTACTGAGTCCGCCATTGTTGTCAAACCACTGAAATATTGAGAGAAATCACTGTTGTACTAGCTTTTACAGCATAATCAATAAGATTTAAAGTGGACGTAGGCTCGTTAACGCCGAACCACTATAAATTCTGAGTGTTATTTTCTTTTTCCTCGTTCCTCATTTAAAATTCTCGACAGTTCATAGCAATTTGGGTGTTAGGTCCAAATTTCGATCTAACATTTTTGGTGCTTTCACTGAGAAACTCAGTCCTAAAGTTTCACTATTCGCTTCTTTGACGATTCCAGCGATTCGGATATCATGGCTGGAAAAAGATCTAAAGTTTCACAGATCAACGAAACGATTGAGGAGAGTGTGCACGAACTGGACAACGAAGAAACTCTGGATCGTGGAGCGCAGGGGGCGATCCGATCCGACAAAGGCACCTCGTTCCGAGTCGATGAGAACGAAACGGTCCGTGCTACTGAAGGGGTTGTTACTCGATCCCGGGGCAACACCTCCCAGCCTCCGCGTACCACGACCACGAGTCGATCTCAGGGGGGCGCAGCGAATCGCCCTCCACGAACCGCAGCTACCCGAACTGATGGTCAGAATACAACACGACCTGGAAAAGAACCTATAACCCACTCCTATCGTCCTGGAAACTCTGCTCGACCCGGTTCGAGCACTTTGCCCATAAGAGAGGGTGATGATGACCACTATGATCCTGCTGCTCCTATCACTGAGGGGGATCTCTCTCGCTTCGTCGAAATGTGGGATAGGCTGTTTGACGAGTTGGCTGCCCAAAGGCAGGAAAGTTCCATCCTGCGGCAAAATTTGACGGCTATGGATAGAAGACTTGATGAGCTAGCAAGACAAAGAGCATCGCCGGTTCGTCCACTCACCCCCGTATATTCCTCTTCATCTGACGAATCGCCAAGACCCCCGCGGCGACCGTATGAGAGAGCCGAAAACATAGAACAGCTTCGGTTCGGGACCCTGCCCTCACAGGAAGAAGAAGAGCTAGGGGCGGGGCCCATAAACCGTAATGTGAACAGTCCTGTACATAACAGACCACCTCAGCCCCGTCGCCGCACGCATACTCATAATAACAGGGGGCAGCGAAGCCCCGTCCGAGCCCCAGATTTTGTGGCTACTCCCCGAAGAGAGATCAGAGAACCTCGTCGGGCTAGAGGCACTGACCCTGAACCTCCTTTGACTAGTGCAAACGTTGCAGCCATGGTTCACCAGATTTTGGCCGACAGCCGTGGACAGCGGAACGAAGATTGGGGAATTGACCGCAGTCATACCCCTTTAACTGATGATATTTTGGATGCAACTTTTCCAAGGCGTTTCAACATGCCACAAATGAACCGATATGCATGAAGATCTGATCCTGTTCAGCACCTAATGAGATACTCTTGGTCGATGACTGCTGCCGCCGCATCTGACGCGGTTAAGTGTAAAGCGTTTCCCATATTCCTGGAAGACGTGGCTTTACTATGGTTTACTCGCCTGCCGACGAGATCGATTTCTAGCTTCAGGGAGCTAAGCGAGAAGTTCGTAGAGCAATTCCGTATCTACGCACAGAAGACGAAAAGCGTGATCGATTTATTCCTTGTCAAACAGCGACCAGGCGAAAGTCTAAAGATGTACCTGGATCGTTTCAATTTGGCCGCCACTGAGGTTAAAGATCCTCATGAGCCGACCATTGTCGCAGCACTTATTGATGGAGTGGATAAGGACACTGAATTCGGGAGGTACTTGGCAGGCAAACCACCCCACACCAGAGAGTTATTCTATGAAAAAGCCAATGTACATCTACGCCGGGAAGAGGTATACGCAAACCGAAAGCTTAAAACAACTGATAAGGAAGAAGTTCAGAGCAATGTCGCCATCAAACAGACTGGAGACAGCTCGGGGAAAGTTGAGGTTGACGTCGGAAATCAGAACCAGGGTGGTCGCCGACCAGGTAACAACAATAACAATGCTAACGGCAACAACCGGAAGAGGGGCCGAGGGAACGACTCCCAGAGAAGGACTCGTCCCAGGGCCTTTGAAAGTTATACACCCATAAGTGATACTCTGGAAAATATCTTCATGGATGCGTATGAAGTCCTCCAGAATAAGAGGCCACCTCCTAGAGAGTCAACAGAGAAAGAGCGTGAGACAGGGAAGTTTTGTCTCTTTCATCAAATCCACGGCCATTCGACGAATGAATGCCGTCACCTGAGGGACGTAGTCGAAAGGTTGCTTCGAGAAGGGAAGCTAGACGAATACAGAGTAACGCCTAGGGACAGGGGGCAAGCAGTGCAGGCCCCGAATCAGAATCAAAATCAACTTGCTACTAGGCCAACTGCTCAGCAAAAGGGAAAGAATATTGTAATCAATACCGTGATCGGTGGGCTTTACCTTGCTGGGCACAATTCCAAAGCTTTAGATCAATACGTCAACGCAGCCAAACAACACCTCGAAGTGGGGGAATGTAGCAACCCCGAGGACAGCATCCCGGTGAAGCAGCAGAAGATGATGACTGATGATGTTGTTTTCCGAGAACGAGAAAGCATCGGAGTCCATGCTCCAACTGAAGATCCACTTGTAATTACGATACCCATTGGGCCGGCCACTGTTCATAAGGTTCTGGTGGACAACGGGAGTTCCGTTAATATTCTTTTCAAAAAGGCCTTTGACCAGATGAATCTTGAGATAAAAGACTTGAAGCCCTGCCAAGGATGGATCCGTGGATTCAACGGAGCATCCACTGCACCTATAGGTTATGTAGAATTGCCAGTTACACTTGGGGAAGGAGAACGCCAGAGAGTGAGAATTCTTCCCTTTGTGGTTTTGGATGTCGAATCGCCCTACAATGCCTTCTTGGGCCGACCGGCCCTCGCAAAGTTCAGAGCCTGTATAGCCCCCTGGTGCTTGCTATTGAAGTTCCCCATGGAAGCTGGCGTTGGTATCGTCAGAGGGGATCAAGTTGCTGCGCGAGCGTGTTATGTTGCCGAATTAAAGTTGCTTCGCAACGGCGGGGATATCGAAACTAAAGGCACTCCTCCCCCTTTAGGGGCGGAAACCTTATAGCAACCAAAGAGGATAATTGTTGGAGAGTTGCCTAGAGTGATGCCCGAGGATATAGATCCTAGAGAGGATCAAGAACCCGGGGGCAGAACGACGACTCCCAACGAGGCAACTGTGGATGTGCCAATCGATGACAGTGACCCGGAGAAGGTCCTTAAGATTGGATCCCAGTTAAGTCCAACTCTTGCCGAAGAATTGACGACTTTCTTAAAGAACAACTTGGATGTATTCGCTTGGACCCACGCGGACATGTGCGGGATATCCCCATCAATCATGAGCCATTCTTTGAGCATTAACCCCAAACATCCTCCAGTAAAGCAAAAAAGGCGAATGTTGGGCCCAGAGAGGTCCGCTGCCTTGAAAGAAGAGGTTGGAAAGCTAAAGAGTAATGGGTTTATCAGAGATTCAACTTACCCAGACTGGATTTCGAATCCAGTCCTGGTAAAGAAGGCCAACGGGAAGTGGCGAACGTGTATCGACTTCTCGGATTTAAACAAAGCTTGTCCAAAAGATAGTTTCCCATTACCTCGAATTGACCAGTTGGTAGACTCGACGGCAGGTCACGAGCTTCTCTCATTCATGGATGCTTATTCAGGATACAACCAAATTCCGATGCATGTTCCGGATCAAGAGCATACTAGTTTTATCACTGATCTGGGATTATATTGTTACGTAGTAATGCCCTTTGGTTTGAAGAATGCAGGCGCTACGTACCAACGTTTGGTCAACAGAATGTTTTATAACCAAATCGGGAAAACAATGGAAGTATACGTCGACGATATGTTGGTTAAATCCAAGCAATCCTCTCAACACACTACTGACTTGGCAGAGATGTTCGGCATTCTTCGAAAGTATGGGATGAAACTCAATCCCACCAAATGTTCATTCGGTGTTGCTTCTGGAAAATTCTTAGGATTCATTGTCAGTTCGCGCGGTATCGAAATTAATCCGGACCAGATCACGGCAATCAGGAACATTCAGGAACCTAGGCAAATTAGGGATGTGCAAAGCCTTGCCGGAAAAGTGGCCGCACTAAGCAGATTTATCTCCAGGGCTACGGATAAGTGCATCCCATTCTTCGAATTAATAAAGCGAGGAAAACGCCACTTTAAATGGACACCTGATTGCGTAGAAGCGTTTCAGAATTTGCTCAGACACTTGGAGAAACCTCCGATTCTGTCTAAACCAATAGACCACGAGGATTTATTCGTGTATCTGGCAGTATCATCTCATGCAATCAGCTCAGCGTTGGTAAGGGAAGAGGAAAAAGTCCAAAGACCTGTGTATTATGTGAGCAAAAAATTGACAGCAGCCGAGCGTAATTATCCACGGATAGAAAAACTGGCGTATAGTTTACTGATTGCCTCCAGAAAACTTCGGCACTACTTTCAGGCACATCCTATTACCATATATACTGATCACCCACTCAAGCAAGTTTTACAGAGACCGAAAGCATCTGTAAGGTTACTCAAATGGAATATTGAGTTAAGTCAATTTGACTTGAACTTTCAGCCCAGACGATCAATTCGGGGGCAAGTGATAGCTGACTTCATAGCAGAGTTCACTGTTCCTGAAGAAGACATAGCAAACGAAGAAGTGGAACCCTCAAAGTTACTTTTCGACCCTAATGTCTGGAGAATATATACTGATGGTGCTAGGAACAACGAAAGATCCGGCGCTGGAATAGTGCTTGAAACCCCCGAGAAACGATTGATAACCTATGCCATCCGAATGGAGTTTCAGGCCACTAACAACGATTCCGAATATGAAGCTCTGATAGCCGGATTAAAGATTGCAAAGGAACTAGAAGTCACAAAGCTGAACATCTTCTGCGACTCCAAGTTAGTTGCGAATCAAGTTACTGGAAGATTCCAAGCTAAAAGTGCAAGATTGATTCTATACTTAAAGAAAGTGAAAGAACTACTGAATGAGTTTGATCACTACAACATATCTCATGTTCCGCGGTCAGAAAATCAGCAGGCAGACAAGTTGGCAAAGATGGCTAGTTCTAACGATCCTGAAGTGATAGGGCTAGCCCCCGTTGAAGTGCTTCGGTCTCCCAGCATTGATCAGATGGAAATCGATCTAGTACTAGAGACGGAACCGGAAAGGGAGTCGTGGATGACCCCTATAAAGAATTTCCTGATGGGTGGAGCGCTTCCGACCAAGAAAAGCGAGAGGCGTAAAGTGATTCGTAAAGCCGCCCGATACGTACTGCAAGGTGGAGTCCTTTATAGACAAGGGTTTTCAATGCCCCTCCTTCGGTGTATAGCCCACGATGACATCAAACTTGTGCTGCAAGAAGTCCACGAAGGCGAATGTGGAGACCACACTGGAGGGCAAACTTTGGCGAAAAAGATATTGCGGCATGGTTACTTCTGGCCTACCATAAACAAGGATGCAGTAAGATATGCACGACGATGTGATGCGTGTCAGAGATTTTCAAAGATACCTAGAGCGCCTCCAAGTCAGTTAAAAACAATGATGAGTCCATGGCCTTTTGCTATGTGGGGAATTGATATCATAGGAAGTCTCCCCATAGGGAGGGGCGGAGCAAAGTTTGCTATTGTGGCCATAGATTATTTCACTAAGTGGGTCGAGGCAGAACCACTAACTACAATCACAACTAAACGAGTGATCAACTTCATTGTGAGAAACATCATTTGCCGATTTGGAATTCCAAAGATTGTGATAACAGACAACGGAACTCAATTTGATAGTGCTGAATTCAGAGACTTCTGCCAAAAATATCACATCGAGAATCGATACACCTCCGTGGCACACCCACAATCGAACGGGCAAGTCGAAGCTGCAAATAAAGTAATTAAGTCCATTTTGAAAAGAAGAATGAAGCGGGCTAGAGCCATGTGGGCTGATGAATTGCCCTTGGCACTATGGGCCTACAGGACGACATATAAATCAGCGACAGGGCATACCCCGTTCTCCCTATATTTTGGAACGGAAGCAGCCATCCCGATTGAGATAAAGGTACCTTCTCATCGGGTGACCTATTATGATCCAATGTCCAATAATGAATTGCTCCTTGAGTCCCTGGATATGATCAAAGAAAAGAGGGATGAAGCCGACCTGCGTGCTCTGAGATGCAAACAACAGGTCGCCCGATATTACAACAAAAAGGTCCGAGCCCGAACCTGGGAACCCGGAGACTTGGTTCTAAAACGTGTCTTTCCACCCCCAACTCATATGGGAGCGAAATGGGAAGGACCGTACTCTATTCTCAGCAAGCTTGATAATGGAACCTTCAAGCTGGCAACCGTAGATGGGAAGGAAATCCCCAGAGTGTGGAATGCCCAACATCTACGGCCATATTTAACATGAGAAGCTTCAGATTTATTCTTTTGCTTTTTTTTAAAAAAAAAAACTATGTACAGGGCATGACTTGCCTAGAACAGTCTGATTCTTTAAAGCAAGAGATTATAAAGTGGACGTAGGTCATGATTCGACCGAACCACTATAAAAATACTGTGTGTCATTTACCTTTATTGCATCTTTATTTATTTGCCTATGAAAATCAGTGTGAATAATGCAGGCACCCGAAGTCCGGTGCCAACAGTTCCTCTCGTAAACTAATCAGAGGAACCCAAAGCCTTGGTAAATGCTCCAGCTGCTTGTCCGACTGGTTTTAATCCTCGGAGCTTGGATTAAAATGTAGACCTAAGACGAGTTTGAGGAGCGTGCATGATTGCAGACTGCTGAGTCCTAACTCTAACTCTCCGGAGAGAGAGAGAGTATAAAGGCGTCCATGATTTGGCGCTGAGAAAGAGCTCCTTCCCCACTGAAGGATCGGGGAGCGAATGAATCATTGAGATCGAACTCTAACTCTCCAGAGAGAGAGAGAGTATAAAGGCGTCTCCGATTGAGCGCTGAGAAATAGCTCCTTCCCCGCTGAAGGATCGGGGAGCGAATGAATCGCTGAGCTCGAACTCTAACTCTCCAGAGAGAGAGAGAGAGTATAAAGGCGTCTCCGATTGAGCGCTGAGAAATAGCTCCTTCCCCGCTGAAGGATCGGGAAGCGAACAAATCGCCAAGTGTAAAACTCTAACAACTGATTGGGGGGCACCAGGCGCTCCCATGCAAACACTAAACTTTAATATAACAGTGTAACATAGCATGAACATTCTTCTTCCTGTTGATTGACTGACTTATAATTGTTAATAGCTGGCTAACGACTAAACATGGAAAGTTTCTATGAATACAGGTACACCATGATGTAAGGAGAAACAAATCCTTGTTTATGTACTGCGAATTAACAAAGTGAAAACAATTTAGAAACAAAAGTGAGGGCCAGTCTCACAATTACACTTCCTGGCCAGTGGGAAACCTAAAGACAAAACATCAACAAACATCCTATTTATGCTTTGATTTCTTCTCTCGCTTCTGCCTCTCCAGCCTCCCCTTGTCGGCTTCAGATGGATCCTCCTTCTTCCTTTTCCGCTTGTCCGCAAGGGGAGCATCTGACTCCTCTGAGGTCTCCTCTTCCCCTTCTTTTCCCTTGCTTCTACTGGAGAGGGAAGCCGGGAAGTCATCGGGATTTGCGAAGTGAAGTTGCCGGCTGATGGACTTGGACTGGATTTTCATAATCATCCCAGTTTTGGGATCGAACTCTGCAAGAGGGACCACGTCCAAAGCCTCATCTCCCACCTTCTTTGAAGCCAACTCTTTCTCTTGTCTGGCTTTTCGGCTGGCCAGGGGTTCCTCATCATCATCATCATCGGCCTTTTTGGAGCCAGTAATGTCCTCTTCGTCATCCACATGGCGACCATCCATGTCTTTTAAAGCTTCGATAGTCTCGACATCCTTGAGTACATCGGGACCAGCACCCGGCAGGACAGCCTCCTTCTCCACTCCTCTCTCTTTTTCAGCACCCTTATCAACGGGCTCACTACCTGCATTACGAGAGACACACGTTACTAATTCAATGGGTTGTCCTGCTAGACGACGACAATTCGCAATCGCTTTAGCAAATTGCGGGGAAAAGAGAGAGATACCTTCAGAAGATACTCCCTCTTGAATAGATCCGGATGCTCCAACAATCACGGGAGTTAGACCTAAGGGGATCAGCGGATCGTCAGGATGATACTCCTCAACTTCGGAGGTTTTAGACTTCGCGGCGGAGCTGGAACCTTCATCAATTTTGCTTTTACCTTTAGCCAAGGTTCTCTCCTTTTCCATTTCCGCCAGGATTAAGCGACGACCCTCTGCCAGATCCTCAGGCTCGTTATCTCTTAGGATGCTCTTCATCAATTCATCTTCATTGATCTCTTCGACCCCCAGTCTATGTTTTTCGCCCTCCACGATGGCATCCCATAAGTTGGCCAAAGTAACATGATAATCCGGGATCCATGAGATATTGCGAGTTTTGAGAACCTGGCCAAGGAAATCAAAAATCATCTCCTCAAACCCCTCGATTTCTTTCTCTCTTTCAAGGAGTTTGTTGTTAGAGGCAGTGGCCATTTCAATAGCGCTATCAACGTTCTTTTCGGCAAGAGTTGCCCGTCTCTCCGCGTCTGCCACCTGATCATTCAAGATCACTTTTTCCGCCTCAGGCAGAGCCAAACTTTCTTTTAGACTCGCTCTTTCCGCCTCCCAAGCAGCCTTCTCAGTCTCAAAATGGCCTTGTGCCGTTACCAATTCGATGTTGGCCATTCTGATGTCTTCAACCTCCTTTTTTAAGGCCATTTTTTCCTGGCTGTTGGAATCCAGTTCTGAATGAAAGCGCTGCTTGGCATTTTCTAATTCAGTTTTGTAGTTTGCAGCGTCTCTCTGTGCCAAAGCGAGCTGGGCTTGAGCGTCTTCCAGGTCCTTCTCTAATTTTGTCCTAGCCCTTTCGTTATTTTCGAGTTTTGCTTTAGACCTGTGAGCTTCTATTTCGAGTGTTCGGATGACTTCCGAAAGATTAAGTGCGTGCTTTTTCATCATCTCGTACTGCTTGGCCACGTGACGAATATGCCCGATAACTTCTTTATCCCAGTTTTTAGGGACCGGTTCCAAGGCAGGAACAAAGACCATCCTATCAAAGAACATTCCTGGAAATTGTTCCCGTAGCTTTTCCAGCCTACCTTGGATTTCGGGACCGTGAACGTAATCCCGTGAACCGGAGGCAGCTAACTCTGGTTGGCTGGTGGGGACAATGTTACTTCTCTCTTGCTCAGTTTCTTTGGATGAATCTCTGTCCCCATCTTTGGATTCGTGACGCCTTTTTGACGACCGACTGTGGGAAGGCGCACTCTTTGGAGGAGTCAACTCTTTTGGAAGTGTCTTTCCCCCGGTCGGAATTGTCGGATGACTCGAAGGCCTGGTAGAGGTTGATTTGGGAGGAGATCGAGGTTGCGAAGAGCTCGGCCTATGAGGGGGACCGCGAGGGCGCTCAGTACCCGGACGGAGGCTGGGGGTGCCTTCGCGAAGAGAACGGTACGAGTAGGATTTCCTGCGGGACATCGCTCCTGTAAAAAGAAAAGAAGAGCATATTATAACTTTGAATACCCACGATATAATAGTGCACGGTCAGGCGGTGTGTGTAAGGTGTGCATCCCATATAATTCCCCCCTAACAGACCCGGGCCTGGAGACAGGCTCATTTGACCCGCTTCCTGTCCCCTTGTTGAATCAGTCGCCTCTTCGGGAGCAGAAAAGAAAGGCTCCTCGCCGAAGTCTTTTTCTGTATATTCAATGTCGGGTAGAGGGATTTTATTCAACTCGTCGAATAATTGTTCTTCTGTCAAGTCATCGTCACCAACAGTTTCCATTGGAGCAGAGGTAGGGATTTCCTTCGACACATCACCGCGGGACTCATCCCCTCTGTATGAATTCAAGTCTTCGTCGTCTTGGATGACTATCGGAGAAGGACTTTTGCGAAATTTAGTTGTTTCCATCGCTTGCGAAGTTCCCTCTCCTTCCATTGGGGGCACATATTTATAAGGTTTTCCGCCGGTCCCAAGTCCAAATTTTCTATCCAGAAGGCGATGCTTATGAAGGTTGTCATCAGTAATGCATTTTTTAATCCTTAAAAAGTCGGATCTGCTTTGCAAAAGAATGGATAGCCGGTTGTTGTATAATGCACCCTCTGTTTTCGGGAAGACATGATCTGTTTAAAACAAAGGAAAAAGCGGAAGAATGTTATTACTTAGACTCCTTAAGCAAGATATTCGACTAGGCGATCAAAGTTTACTTGATTTGAGCCATCTCCGTGAGCATCCAGCCTGTCTTCTTATGTAAAACCAGTCGGACTTAGGATCCCCAATGTTGCTGTATCCGTCGTACAGAACTTTCCTGTTCGCCACTGATTCAAAAAAGGAAAAGTTTGGAGTTGCAGAAGAACGGTGCTTGAAGAAAAAGAAGAACACCAGATCTCTGAATTTAAGTTCGGCATGCAAAATCTCCGCATAAGCAACGTATAAGGAATATAGAGATGCGTAGGCGTTTGGATGAAGCTGCATCGGAGCAATGCCTAGTCGTCCCAGAGTCTCAATGACAATTGGAGGGAACGGAGGAATAGCTCCTACTAGACACATTGTTCGACTGATCGACATGTACCCTTCCGGTGCTAGATGGGGTCTGTCTTCGCTTCCAGGTGTCAAGACATCTTCCCAAGGAATGCCGTGTCTTAAGCAGATTCTCTTGAGTTTTATCTCGTCAAGCTTGGACGCTAAAGAATCAGAGAATTTATCTATCCCAATTGCGCCTGGGACTTCGTCCGGAGCTCGCTCGTCAGACTCGGAGTTGTTGCTGGATGAAGTACTTTCTGTCGGATCTGATTCTGTGGCTTCATACTCGGATCCAGAATCTTCACCTCCTGGATTGATTGGAGGAATTTGAGGATTATACTGTTCAGGAGTCTTGGATTCCGTTTCGGCTACAGATCTTGAGGAAGAGTGATCGTTCGACATTGCTGCTAGGACGAGAAAATATGAACGATAAGATCAACACTACCCGTCCCCCGTGTGTGCAAGTGCTGGTGTGTGTGCTTGTGTGTGCGCATTATTAAAAAACAATAATAAAGCATGAAAGCAGTCAAGGTTATCAGAAGTCGTTAGTCGTCATATGCAATCAAATCATGAGGTCATTTAGTCCAGAAAGGTCAACACCAAGGCTCTATCCTAACTGTTCAAAGTTTTATAGTGACAAGGCGTTGATTAAAGTCTAAAATTCCTCCGTATCGTCAGTTATGAGTCGGATCGCGAAGCGGAGGGATCGCCCCTTTTTGGATCGCAGTCCAGGGAGGTCGCCCCCATCGAGTCGCCGGGCGAAGGGATCGCTCCTTCACGAATCGTTACGGCCCCACGATACGTCCCTTGCCGCCACCTCGATCTATCGTCTCGCCATTTGCTTTCATCCTCTATGCTTGACCACGATCCGAGTCGGCCTTCCTTCCCCTTCTTCCTCCTTCTTCTTCCTCCTCTCCTTCCCATCCTCAAATTCTGAGCACTGCGCCCGATGGCCATGGCGACGTGGTTATTTCTTCAGAAAATTTCGGATTCCCATCGTTTCTTCCTCGGATCAGCCTTAAAAATTCGGGAAGGTGCTGCATTTACAAATGAGAATACTTTATGTGGAGTTACCTTTCTAAAAATTGAGAGAATGCTCGGATTCTTGAAGGTTTGGAAAATTTGGGCTCGTTCTTTGATAACGCGAGGCGATTCGGCAGAGAGAAAGAAGAAGGAGAGTGAGGAGAGGGTCGGCTTATATAGGCAAAGAGGGTGACCGTTTATCTCCCTTCCTTTGTCCTATTCGGTCCACGAAACGTCAGGAAGGCCGCGATTCAAGGCCTGTATCGCATAGAAGCCCACGGACCGCTTCGAACGATGGCCCACCAAACTCAAAGCCCGACACGACTCGAAGGAAAGTCCGCCTCGTTTCGTACAGAGGCCTGGATACTCAGCTCGAAACGGGCACGTGAACACTCGGACCGTGGCGCTTTATGGCGATCTGATTTATGAATGCGTTGATTTGAACCAATGTGACTGTTGATTTACATCCCATCAGGAAAAGGTAAATTGGAATCTTCGAAGCATGTTCCATCACCAATAAAACATACTTCGAGGGGGCAAAATGTTGGCTCGCTTTTTGACCAAGCCATCCAGGATCATCCATCAAAAGGAAAACAGGAAACCAAGTCCCTCAAGAAACTGGAGAAATGGATCGCACTCCATCGTCTCGCCCAGGAATGGATCGCACTCCATCGTCTCGCCCAGGAATGGATCGCACTCCATCGACTCGCCCAAGAACGGATCGCACCCATCTTGTCAACGAACGATACGTCCAGGCGATCCGATCCAAACTTATATCGTTGCCCAGAGCAAACCGATCCGATCCCTTGGTGCGCACCGGACCTTCTGACCCATTCAATCACGAGCTGGTCTTCAGCGATCCGAACCACACGGATCTGGCGACACGTGTTCTTAACCGTCATCTGGACCAATTCTCCCCATCTCCACGATCTGATTTTCAAGCAAATCATGACACCTGTTCACAACGGCTAGTTTGACTATTTCTTCAATGGTGGCGATGCGACCCGATGAACTCGGGATTCGTGCCACGTGTCCGCGATCCGCATGAGAAAATCAGCTATAAATAGCCCAGATCTTGGCATTTTTCGGGATCCTTTTGGCAATAGCGAGTACTGAGTCCGCCATTGTTGTCAAACCACTGAAATATTGAGAGAAATCACTGTTGTACTAGCTTTTACAGCATAATCAATAAGATTTAAAGTGGACGTAGGCTCGTTAACGCCGAACCACTATAAATTCTGAGTGTTATTTTCTTTTTCCTCGTTCCTCATTTAAAATTCTCGACAGTTCATAGCAATTTGGGTGTTAGGTCCAAATTTCGATCTAACAGTGTAATTCCCTATATAATTTACATATAAAAAATGTAAATTTTTGCATACGATTAAATTCACATGTTAATTACAAAGAAAAATGTAATTTTTACAATACGGTGTACATTCCTATATAATTTACATATAAAAAATACAAATTTTAACATATGATTAAATTCACATGTTAATTACAAAGAAAAATATAATTTTTACAATACGGTGTACATTCCTATATAATTTACATATAAAAAAATGTAGATTTTAACATACCATTAAATTCACATGTTAATTACAAAGAAAAATGTAATTTTTACAATACGGTGTACATTCCTATATAATTTACATGTAAAAAATGTAGATTTTAACATACCATTAAATTCACATGTTTATTACAAAGAAAAATGTAATTTTTACAATACGGTGTACATTCCTATATAATTTACATATAAAAAAAATGTAAATTTTAACATACGATTAAATTCTCATGTTAATTACAAAGAAAAATGTAATTTTTACAATATGGTGTACATTCCTATATAATTTACATATAAAAAAAATGTAAATTTTGACATACGATTAAATTCACATGTTAATTACAAAGAAAAATGTAATTTTTACAATACGATGTACATTCCTATATAATTTACATATAAAATATGTAGATTTTAACATACCATTAAATTCACATGTTAATTACAAAGAAAAATGTAATTTTTACAATACGGTGTACATTCCTATATAATTTACATATAAAAAATGTAAATTTTAACATACGATTAAATTCACATGTTAATTACAAAGAAAAATGTAATTTTTACAATACGGTGTACATTCCTATATAATTTACATATAAAAAATGTAAATTTTAACATACGATGGAATTCACATGTTAATTACAAAGAATAATGTAATTTTTACCACTATGCAAAATCTACTTTAATTTAACATTATAAAAATGTAAATCCTCTACTTTACTTCACAATAAAAATAATGTAAATTGCATATTGATGTAAATTTCATAACGATATGAATTCCTATTTTAATTCACAATAAAATAATGTAAGTTGCATAACGATGTAAATTTCACAACGATGTAAATTCCTAATTTAATTCACGTTAAAATGAGGTGAATTACATAACGATGTATATGATGATAGATTTATACATGATTCATATCCATAAGACATACTTCAACAAATTTAAACGAGGAAAATTCTAATTTTTCCTACCGATCTATGTTTTTAATTAACAGATCTATGATTAATATAACGGATCTAAATTCATAGCATCACAACAATTTGAATCCATCCCATGGCAACATTCATCGTAGATCTACTTGTTTGATTTTCAATTTCACATAACGCAACAATAATAATAATTAAATTATATTAAAAATAAATTCTCACCTAGCTCGGGATTGGAAGGAAGGTTCGGATTTGATCAGATTTCGTGTTCAAAGTCACGGCAGTTACGGATCTGAAAGATTTCAATTCGAAGTTCATACAAATAAATTAGAACTGACTTTTAACAACTGTCGCTGTAACGCTTAAAAGCGTCGCAAAATCTGAAATATTCATACCTTAAATTTTCAGAAAAGTTCAAAACTTTGAATCCAGATTTCGGGAGCTGTAGTCGATGGTTTTGCGAATGGTTTGCGGGAGATTGGAGAGCTACGAGAGGCGCATCCACGCCGGGAAAATAGGGGGTGCGGCGGCCTATGCAGAGAGCGGCGGCGGTTTGTTGGGGCTCGAAATCCGAGAGCTACATGGCGTGAAATCGAATGAAACTTGCCGGAGATTGGAGAGGAAGGGAAGAGCTTCAAAAAGTTAAACTACGGCTAAGTCTCATTGTGAGTGGATTGATGGGAAAATGGAGAGGAAGTTTCGAAAGGGGGGGTGGCTATGGGTTTCTGCGATCGGGGAAGAAGTACGGCCCGTATATATACTAGTATTTTCCACGTATTTTCTATTTTATTTAATTTATTTAATTCCGGAAAATAGGGTTTTTTCGTTCGAACTCCAATTCGCGCTCAACGACTGTCGAACAATAGGTTTTGACGCCTTCTGAACGCAATGGCGCTATTGCCGAAGTCCAATTCTGAAGTTTACAGTGTGTATTCTTTATTTTCAAATTAATTCTTTTATTTTTAATTCGAACGTACTTTCTAATTTTACCAGGGTCACATACGAAGTCAGAAAAATCCAGAAAAAATATTTTTGGCTTTCTTATGACGATATGATCCTAACAAAATTTATTTCGTCGAATTCTGAGACTGTTTGAAAAATGGCTATTTTTCAGTCAATCAATTTTGACCGAAATTGACAAAACACAGTTTCTTTTGCTACGCTCACATATTAGCTTCAAAAATCATGAAATTTGAAATCTAGCAATAATTTTACATCCCGGACCCAACAAAAGTGGTTTCGTCGAATTCCGAGGTCATATGCAAAATGTTGATTTTCAAGGGCGATATAATCTCTATAGCGACCTTTCTGAAAATTCATTTGGCCATAACTTTTGATTTCCGCTATGAAACTTCGATTTTTCAGATTCGTTAGAAAGATATTCATTAACAGATTTAAATATTTTTCGTTCCATCAAAATCCGGTTTATTCTGCATCCTGTGTAGTTAGTCAAAGTTCAAGTTTGACTTTTCCAACTACCTTCCTATTTCTAATTCTTTATGTAATTTATTTGAATATATTTGCATTAACTTTGCTCAAAATAAATTTCCATTTATTTTTATTTGAAATAATTTATTTTAAATATTTAAACACCCCTAAAATCTCTAAAATGAAAATTTTAAATTGGCCCCAAATTTCAGGGTTGTTACAATTTCGCCCCCCAAATTCCAAGCAAACACAAACAATTCCGCATACCTAACATCCATGAGAAGCCAATTCTATTACCCAAACTAGTAACCATCAAGCCGTGCATCCATAGCCTTATCCTAGCATGCGAAATTCTATCAATCCATAACAAGATACTAAATCAAAAGTTCCTACTGACGAAGAGTTCTGGATGAGTCGCCGTCATTCTCTCTTCCGTCTCCCATGTACAATCGTCACCATCTTCACTACATTGTACCTTGACTAGCTTAACCGTCTTTCTCCTAAGTTTTTTCGTGTCATTCCCCACAACACGAAGCGGCTTACGAGGTTTCACAACTGCAGTTTCTACTTCTAAGCCTTCATACTGCTCTGGAGATACCACTACATTCGAGTCATGCACAAACTTTCATAGAAACGACACATGGAAAACATTATGCACACTCGACATCTTGTCAGGTCACTCCAGTATATATACGAGTTTCCAATTCGCTCGACTATCGTAAATGACCTAATGAACCTTGGAGCTAACTTCACTTTATTTCCGAATCGAATCATATGCTTTAATGGCGAAATCTTCACAAAAACCATATTGGCAATGTTGAATTCCAAATCCTTTCGGCGTTTATCATCATAGCTTTTCTAATGATCTTGGGCTGCCTTTATTCGTTGCCAAACAACCTCGATACAATCCGAGGTCTCTCTAATCATCTCTGGCCCAAGTACCGACTTATCTCCAGTTTCTAACCAACAAGCTGGAGAAATGCACGACCTCCCATACAACGCTTCGTATGGTGTCATTCCAATGCTAGACTGGTAGCTATTATTATACGCAAACTCAACTAGATGTAAATAGTCTTCCCATGATCCCCTAAAATCCAATACACAAGCTCTCAGGAGATCATCCAAACTCGGTTAACCGTCTCGGTTTGACCATCCGTTTGGGGATGATAAGATGTACTTAAACACAACTTGGTTCCCAAAGCTTCTTGTAGACTCTTCCAAAATCCACTCATGAATAATGGGTCTCTGTCACTCACTATACTCTTTGGGACACCTTGGAATTGAACTATCCATTTCACATAAAGTTCGGCCAGTTTCAACGCTATCCTCGTCGATTTGACAGGAATGTATCTCGCACTTTTGGTCAAGCGATCCACAATGACCCAAATCCCTTCGTTTCCTTCCCTTGTCCTAGGTAGTCCATCGATAAAATTCATTGATATCTGTTCCCACTTTCATGTAGGAACTTCTAATGGCTGAAGCAAACCACTCGACTTCTTCTGTTCAGCTTTCACCAACTGACAGTTCATACATTTGGAAATGAACTTTCCAATATCTCGCTTCATCCCCTCCCAGTAGTAGACTCGCTTCATGTCCTGATACATCTTATTACCACCGGGATGAATCGTCAACTTCGAGTGATGACATTCTCTCAGAACCTCATCCCTTGATCCATCTATATTGGGAACAACTAATCGCCCTTGATTTCGAAGCCAACCTTCTTGATCGACTTCAAACTCTTTATCTCCTGGTTCTAGTCTCTGGATAAACCCGATAAGCTTAGCATCTCGCTTTTGGCTCTTGTCAATCCTTTCGACGAGAGTAGGTCTTATCGATAAGCTTGCCAACATTTCAGGTTCCAACATGCACCTTGGCCTTAAATCGAATCTTGCCAAATACCCGAGGCTCCTCCATTCTGAAAACATCGCTCCCAAACTCGCGTGTCTTCGACTCACCGCATTTGCAACTGCGTTACCTTTTCCAGGAGTATAGGTAATACCAAAATCATACAATGCCAGAAATTCTATCAATCGTTGTTGTCGAAGATTCAAATCCTTTTGGGAGAAAAGATACATCAATGACTTGTGATCCGTAAGCCACTTGAATCGAACTCCCAATAGGTAATGTCTCCACATCTTCAGAGCAAACACAATCGTCGCCAACTCCAAATCATGAGTTGGATAGTTCCTCTCATGCGGCTTCATCTGTCGACTCGCATAGGCTACAACCTTATCCTTCTGCATTAGCACTGGTCCAAGTCCAGTACCACATGCATCGGTGTATACCACCATGTCTTCATTCCCACTTGGAATGGTCAACACAGGTGCACTTGTCAATCTCTCCTTCAGGATTCCGAATGCCTGTTCACACTTCGCATCCCATGTGAACAATTGATTCTTCTTCATCAATCCTGGAAACCGTGCAACTATCTTGGAGAAACCCTTGATAAACCGTCGGTAATAATCAATCAACCCAAGGAAACTCCTCACACCTGTCGCATTCTTTGGTCTATCCCAGTCCTGGATTGCTTCCACATTAGCAGGGTCAACTGCTATCCCATTTCCAGAAACAACATGGCCTAAGAACCTCACTTCATTCTTCCAGAAGTGACACTTTGAAAACTTAGCTCTCAGCTGATGCTTTCACAAGATTTCCAACACAACCCTCAAGTGCGTCTTGTGTTCTTTCTCATCCCGCGAATAAACCAGAATATCATCTACAAACACAAGCACAAGCACAAACTTGTTCAGCTGATCTCTTAATACCCTATTCATAATATCCACGAAATACGCTGGTGTGTTAGTCAACCCGAATGGCATCACCGACCATTCACATAACCCAGATGGTGTCCTAAAAGCAGTCTTTGGTACACTATCCTTAGCCACCCTCAACTCGTGAAACCCCGTTGCCAAATCCATCTGAGAAAAACTTTGGCTTTGTGAAGCTGATCGAACAAGTCATCAATCCTTGGCAACGAGTACTTGTTCTTCTTAGTAACCTTATTTAGCTCATGGTAGTCCACACATAATCTTAATGAGCATCTGCATTGGTTGCAAACACGACTGGTGCACCCCATTCGGATACACTCCTCCGAATGAATCCTTTTCCCAAAAGGTCTCGAACTTGCACCTCCCACTCCCATTGTTCCTTAGGTGCCATCCGCCTAAGAGGCATAACGGTTGGTCTAGCACCCTCGACCAAATCGATTCTAAATTCGAACTCACGATGCGGCGATAACCCTTTGACCTCGTCAAAGAAATCTACATACTCATTAGCGATCAGCACTGATAACAGGTCTGCTTGTGGAATCCCAAGAGAATATAGATAACTCACGAAGACCCTGTCTTCGCGCTTGCATCTAATTAACACCCTTCGCCCTTCCACATCCCCAACCCTCACCTCTAGCTTCTCGCAATTCACCTTTTCCGCATACCTCTTGAGCCAATCCATGCCCAAGATGATCCCAAACCCAGCAAAGTTAAGAACAAAGCAATCAAACACAAAAGAGAAACCATGACTCGACAATACTAGACCACGACATATCATGCACAAACTGGACGAACCCCCAACCGGATTAGTCATGATCAATGGTCTATCACAAATCTCAGGTTCCAAACCCAAGTGTCACACAAGTTCATTACAAATGAATAAATGCGATGCTCCAGAATCAAACAAAACTCGAACTGAAACACCATGAATAGAAAGAGTACCTTGCACCACGACACCCTTTCCTTTTTCCTCCGTAGTAGGAGCTCTTGAGGAAGTTGGCACGGATTCCAAAGCATATTCCTTCACCACCTCTTGTCCTTAGCTGACTCTGGATAGTCTTTCTTCTCATGCCCAGGCTTCCCACACTTGAAGCACTTCTTCTTAGCTTTGGGATTCTTGCACTCACTAGAAAAATTTCCTTTCTGTTGGTAGTTAAAGCAAACCACCTCACTCTTAGACTTCTTTTGGACATTCTTCCCTTTCTTTTGTTGTTGCTTCCTCTTCTTGTTATTACCACCTTGCTATGGCTTCTGTTCTTCCTTAGGTGCAACAACATACATCTTCTTAGGAAACAAACTTTCATGCCAAAATGCCTTCTCAACGACCTTCTCAAAGCTATCATCGAGGTGATCCACAAGTTGATTCCCAAGATATTCATCCAACCCCAAGAAAAACTTCTCGTTCTTTTGGTAAGGACTATCCATATGTGAACGAGCAAACTTTGACAGGGCTTTAAAGTTAGAAATATAGTCAAGAACTGGGCGACCATTCTGTTTAAGCTCCACGAATATCTTAAAAAGAATTGACTTTTGTATGGTGGAGATAAACTTTGCTTCAAACTTAGCTTAGAACTGCTCCTATGAGATCTCTTCTTCTGGAGTCTCAAGTGTGATAGAATTCCACGAATCCATTGTTCTACCCTCTAACTGCGATGATGCAAGCTTCCTCTTTATTGCATCTTCAATGCCCAAGTCCCTGAAAATTCAAACACAAGTATCCAACCACCTTTGAACCTCTTCAACTGGTTCAGTGCCCTTGAACTATTTCCCTCCCAATGAGGTAAAGTCTTTGCATAGCTTTGCAAATTCTACAGATCTGGGCAATTGTACACCAACATCAACCGTAGCGGCCACTGGAGCGGGGTTCCTTCGAAGGCATGCTTCCATCATAGCTTCAAACATGGCTGGGTAGTCATGTGCCCCGCCATTACCCCCTCCAGGCACAGTTTCTTCCCTAGCGGTATGTCTTGTATAAAGTCGACTCATTCTAAACCTGCAAGTAAGAATGATTAGCCACTTACAAGATAAACTGCTAAAAATAAAACTGCTACTACTATAAATGCTTATATATATAGTAAGCATCCAACTGAAATCTACAAATACGTATCCCATATGTAATTATGTCTTTGAACTTTGTCTAAAATCGTTAATCAGAACTCAGATACCAAATGAGACGACCGCCTGCAACCCTCACACTATACAAGAGGAATAATGCGCTGAAAGGTGTGCACGACAGCTATGGACGATCATTAGAGTAGGTAAACACAGCGGAACCTGTCGTAGAACTCACAACGCAAGGATAAAATATAATAGAACACATACAACAGGTAATAGTAGTGAAGCATCATATAACAAACTTTTCACACTTCTAAAACATTCTGAAAGATTATCCCAACATCATAGGAAATATCAAGTATGTACATAAGGCCTCACTACAGCACTCACAGAGCAACTCAAACAGCGAAAACAGAAATACTAGACAGTAGCAAAAGTAAACGCCAGCCTTCTGCTCGTCCTCGCATAGTAGCATCGTCCTCACTAATCACCTGTCGCCTTGCTACTTAGCTTGCCCATCCACAACATGATGAACATTCGAAGGTAATAAGAGGAAACACAATACCTTGAGTCAGACAACAGTCTTAGTGAGCGATAAAACAACTAACAAACTTCAACAATAAATATATGAGAATGGATAGATAAACATACTAATCTACCCACAACACCAGAGAAGAACTCAACCTTATCTTCCCTACAACGGAGAGTGATAACCTTTACAACATTAAGTCAACTATTCATTTATGGAAACTAGAATATCCATTCAATCAGGATAAATACTCATAACATCCAGATTATATATATATATGTCTCATGTAAATCATCCTAATCGAATTCAATATTCCTCAAGCACAAGCCCCAGAGGCCTAAACCAATATCAGACAAGCATTCAAGGGACATCTCCTTCGACAATGGACAACTTACATGAGATGGTACAAACATAACAACCAATCATCCATGACTGACTCTGGCTATCGCCGCCAATCTTGCTTTGAAACCATCGTTAATGTATGATGACCAACCTTGCTATATGTCAAGGGCTAATGGTAACCCCAGTTCTAACATAAGCTCTATACGTCCAACCTTGATTATGTCCAACCTTGACGACTAGGCCTTTCTACAAGACCCAGGGTACTCGACCAACAAACTTCTGGCCTTTTAGGTGCCCTTATTGTATCCCTGCTTTGAGCCTGCTAGAACTTACGACAACGATAATCTCTCGGCCTTCTCATTTCTAGTCATCCAACCCGATGACTTTTCATAGCTCAAGCAACCTTCTCGAGCAATCATTATCCACCAACTCATGACCTTTGAGTTGCCACTTTATTCGATGTTCTACACCGATCAACGAACACATCTCAACACTTCGAACATTCCTACTTGAATTCACTTCGAAGTCACGTCCGACCAATCCTCCCGTCCGACCGATCCTTCCAGATCGATCTCCCTGTAACGATCTCCCTAGAATGATCTCCCTGAACCGATCTCCCTATAACGATCTCCCTAGACCGATCACCCTAAACCGATCTCCCTAGACCGATCTCCCTGGACCGATCTACCTGGACCGATCCCCCTAGACCGATCTCCCTGGACCGATCTCCCCTTTGGCTCGATCGACCGATCAACCTTTTGGCTTGCTCGACCGATCTTCCTTTTTGGCTCACTCGACCGATCTCCCTTTCCTATATTACTTTCCAAGAAAACCACCCTACGGTGTGCGATAGACCATGGATGCACATCCAAAACCTGCACTTCCCAAATGCGACTCCAATTTCGACCAAAACTTCGCCAATCGACACAATCGACGAAACCAACTCATCCAATTCATTCAACACAATCATGAACATGTTATGAAATCACTAACATCACCAATTTGGCCATTTCATCAACAATTGTGTGAAATCCTCCAAAATCATCATAAATGTAAATATGAACAAAACAATAGATCTAACTTGGATATACACATGAAATAACATTGAAATCATTAAATTAAACTTGCTAAAATAGATCATACGGTGATTGATGGGAAAATGAACTTAAAACGGCTTAGATCTATGATAAAACACCTAAATATGATGAAAAACATGATCAAACATTCATATACTTCATTGTATCCATGTGAGAGATGTAAATCACACACCGGTTTGCCAAAATAAGCTAAAATTGATGAAATAAGAATCCGGACAGCAAACACCTCGCACCAAATCCCTTGATTCGATGAATCCTTGCTACAATTGATGTAAATTTATGATTTCCCTCCTTGGATTTTGAATTTTAATGGTGGAAAGGTGTTAGAGGAAGAAGGTGCTCAAGGCCACCTAATGAGAGAATGGGGAGGTAAACTATTTCCCGTACCTCTCACCCTCTATTTATAGTTTCCATCAGCCCACTATTTGTGCCTTCCCAAATCAGCTCAATGCGGCTCAAAATCCTGAACAGCCAATTGAAAAACCTTAAAACAATGATTCCTCCCAAATTGCTGAGCCAAATCTTTAATGTAACCACTCTACGAAAAGACAAGCTTCTATTCCTTTCCAATGGAATAGGTCTCACCGTTTGATTCGACCTGAGTCAAAAGTTATCCTCTGTACAAGACTAACTGGGGCAAAATGGTCATAAATAAAATGGGTAAAAAATATGGATATGTCTCACATTCCCATAAGCAACATATTAAAAGATGAGAATGATCCAACCCTCGGGGAATAAAATAAAAATATTTTACGATCTTCCGATACGTAAAATGCAGGCTTTTAAAACCAAATCTTTAATGTAACCACTATACGAAAAGGCAAACATCAATTCCTTTCCAACGGCACAGGTCTTACCCTCTGATTCAACCTGAGTCAAAAGTTATTCCCTGTACAAGACTGATAGGGGCAAAATGATCGCAAACAAAATTGGTAAAAATTATGGACATATCTCATATCCCCATATGCAACATATTAAAAGATGAGAATGATCCAACCCTCAGGGAATAAAATAAAAATATTTTATGATCTTCTGATATGTATAATGTGGGCTGTTACAGTGGAAATAAGGGGTTTGCGGAAAAGAAAAGCATCGTGGCCTTTTTTTTTTTGTTTTTGAAATCACGGGCCGAGATGGGAACAATAATTGGGCTTGTGACTTAGAACGGTAGCGTCATAGCTAAGTTATGGAAGGTGTTAACTTATTTGCATGCAAAATTATATATTTAAAGAAACACTTCATAGATAGTTTGGAGACACTTCAGTAGATATAGAAATACTAGATAATTCTTCCAAGCCTAGAAACTTAAAAAAAGGTTTCAAGTAAAAAATATCATATGTTTCAAATTTCTCAATTTGGTTTAGTAAGTAATCACAAAAGCTGCAAAAGCAGAAGTGAAGAAACAATTTAATAGTAGGTTAGCAAACTCTAGCCTACGTCTATTTGAAGTAATCTTTGTATATACCATTGATTACAAGTATATTTGGTTGTTTGCATAAAAGAAGAGAGTAGAATATGATGTTGTCTTTAAGTAATGGTAGAGTTTTCGCATGGAGAAGAGAAGATCCTAGGGGAAAAAAAGACCATTTTCTAGATCCCTTGAATGTCTATTTATATCTAAAGAGTCGGAGTCAAATTGGCCTAGAAAAACACATGAAGACCTACCAAGACTGGGCAACTCAGCACCAGAAGTGGGGCTCGAGTAGCCTCAAAGGCTCACAACCAAACCTCGTGGGATTGCATCCAACTGGGTGCATGTAACTACCCAAATTTCAACAGGTCCAAATTTTTCGCAAAATGCTAAAATCCAAGTCTATTGAAATCCGAGTTGGTTTGTTTGGTATCCTGCAGATGGTAAGGATAAATATATCAGAGCTCGCAATAAAATGTCTCACGGCGGAATGAATAAACATAGTAGTAAGTATATACTCACACAATAATGACAATGACAAGCAAGTTTCTCTAAGCTATAAAATCCCAATCACGTGCCTAACATGGGAGTTTGCTATGAGGAGGGGGTCAGAATAAAAGTTCTGGTGAATGGACAAATTGTACTTTTTAAAGATAACACCGCATATACCGTTTTGTCACCGATTTACTTTTGTTAGGTTATTAGAGTTTATAACACTCTTGCCTCTATGCGTACATCGTACCCATCCGCTCTCCAGTAGATCAAACACAATAATCCATATATATGTAGCTATATGCCCAATATGCCTAGGTACTACCCATAGTATCCTCCTCGAAATGTCTCTATTGCCACATGAAAGAGTACTAAATCTCCCTCGCCACGCTACTATAGTGTACTAGACCATGATACAAAAGTGCTCTAAATCTCCATCGCCATGCTACGAAAGCGTACTAGACCACGCTACAAAGGAGCGCTAATTCCCCATATCCTTGATACAAAAGTGTATTATGCCATGCCATGAATGCGTACTAAGCCTCCATTGCCACATTATGAAAGCGCATTATCCACTATCTGAGTTCTGCTATAAACTCAGTCAAGAAATTTCAACATCTGTAAAGGACAGCATTGTTAGGCCTCCAATATAGATATCCATAGATTTGGTCTATAACTTTTCTCGGTGGTTATGGCCCCACTCGGCCCCCTTAACTAATGAAAGACCATTTCAAGAGCTAAGTGACTGTACCCCAAGCAAACATCTAAATATTCAATTGACGTTATCCCTCATTCAATGTCTCAATAGTGAATGACCATCAACGTGTTGGCTTAGCTTCAGTCTCTCTCGTGCTCGCTCTGACTGAAGATGATAGGTATCCGATGAATTACTATCCTTATTAGGTCCTGACCACGAAGCCTGCTCTTGAAGCCGATGTAGCCGCAGAATCCTAAAATCGTCCCATCAGCCTTTTAGCTGCCCTCAATGTAAATGCACCAAGACATACTCTATGGATGGAACTGTACAAACCTTCTTTTGGGGATACAGCTTCATTAGACCTACCATAAAGGGTCATCTTAGAGTATTCTCACGTCCCCTAGAAGTCTTGAATTTCTTTCCAGTCCCGTCGAATATTAAGTTAGACAAGTTCCCAACGTGTCTGTGTCCATCTGCGATGATTTCCCCCATTGGGCCCTTCATTTCTTTAGATTGGTCCAAACATATATCGTTCATTATTTTATTAGACTTTATGTCTAGTTTACCGTTATGCTTTTTACATACTTCTCTTTTTGTCGATTAACAATACTATTTAGTCCTTTTAATCTGAATTTTAATTATTTATTCATTAACTTTATTAGTTACCATAGAATTATCAAATAACCATAGAATGCCTATTTAAGAGACCACCATAAAATCATAGAATACCATATAATTGCCTAATCTTAAGGCCACCATAAAGTTTTGCTTATTAAAATTAATTCATGCTTTTAAGTTTATTCATAATAAGCCTTTGTTATTTCATTCCACTATTAATTATAACTTTCAAGTTATTTTCTTACTTCCACCATAAAACCTTAGTTATACAATTACGCTTATTAAACATAATCTACACTTTTAAGTTTATTCATAATAAGCCTTCATTTTACTTTTATTAAAAGTAAATATTGTAATCTCACTTACACCTGTCTATTATGACTCATTTTTGTATCTACAAAATCATCATAATATTCTTACCAACATGTTCAACTTATCTCATTATGATCCATTTATGTGTCCGTACAAGTACCATAATATGTTATATTCTTTTCCAGTCATCAAGTATTTAACTTGATTTCTTATTCCATTTCTGTAACACCCCGCATTTTAAACTTAAGATAATAAAATAAGAATAACTTAATTAAATATTCAGTGTTAAGTAAAACGGACTGCGCCATTGTGTCCATTTCAAAATTCTGATCAAGAGAGACATCTGGTTTGCGTAAATCAGACATAGTATGGAGAAGTTATTAAGGTTCAAAGTTTGTATACGCGTAGGAAGAATATATATATATTAGGTTCAGAAATTCAAAAATAAGTTCAGAAATTCAAAATTTGGTTCAAAATTCGAATTTAGGGTTTTTTGAGACATGGACGTTTCTGATGGTTTTTAATCAAATCTGAGGGTCCTGGTTTCTCTGATACACCTATAAATAAGTCTGTAGAGCTAACCCTAAACCTCATATTTTTGAGGCTGTGTTGAAGCAATGTTGTTTTCCCTCTTCCTCCCCTAATATGTTCGAAAAAATTTAGGTTATTAGTTTAGGTAAAATTCTAAATCTAAATCTGGAGGAAAAGGGACATACGCTTGTAAATGGGTTTTCAGATCTCTTAACGAAGTAAGGTAACTTTCTAGATCCGATTTATTCAAATTCCTTCCCCTTTCTTTCCTTTCTCTTTTAATGAAAATAATCAATCCATGGTCGTTAGGTTTTGAATCCGATTAAGGAAAAAACCATGGATGCTAAAACTGGATTAGATCCAGAATTGGGAAAGCATACGAGGTGAGTGGGTTTAAGCTATAGCATTTTAGATAATGATATGTTATCATTTACCATTCCCCATTTTGTATAATTGAATATGCCATAATAATTAAGAATTACTGTTGTAACAAGTTGAGATGTTAATATGAATAATTCATATGTTGAATCAGTTAAAGTGTTGGACTGATTACATGTTGAAAAACAAACTTGTTAGAATATGAGCAATGACTACTGTTGTTATGATTATATGATTCACTTATGGCATATTATTGAGTAAATGACATGTTAGCATGATAGATTTGAACAATTACCCGATTGAATGTTTACATGTCAAAGTAGAATTAAACATATGTTAAAAAGGAAATGCGACAAAATATAGGCATAATTGGACGCCATGTAAATTATATTACTGTAAACTAGATTACAGTAAAAAGGATAATATGACTAAAATTTACATGAAATAGGAATAATTGTTAAAGAACGAACATGCCTAGAATCATAGTAATTTGACACTGTAATGCTCTTAGACACGAGGCCAGATTGCACTTGTGATAGAAGTCTGTCAGGAACCACCCGACATATCCAACATTCACAAGTGGTAAATCTAATGTGAGGGGTCTAAGTGCATAAATAAAACATGTAATGGTGCTAAGACACGAGGTTAAGTCAACTTGTTGTAGAAGTCTGCCCGGACCCGCCCGGAAAATCCAACGTCCACAAGTGTAGGCTTAATGTGAGAGGTCTAGTCCATATATATATATATATATATATATATAATATAAATATATGTATATAATAAGATATGAATAAATGGCAATGATGGTAATTAAATGTCTAACTCAGAAAATAAGAAAGGAAGGGATGTAATGGACTGAGTTAGTGCGACACGAAGTAAAAGTGATGTATTTCCCTAAATGACCTATTTCTAAGAACGTGGTTGCAAGTAAGCCACAATAAATAAAGTAAGAAAAGGGAAAGAAATTACTTTCCACCACGGATTTAGATGGGAATACATTATGAAAATAAATCATCGATTCCTTCCATAAATCAAACTGATAAGTTGCATGAAGTGTTTTCCTTAATAAAAAAGGAACATATATTACAATGAATGAAGAATAATGGGTTACAACAGTAAATGGTTTAAATGAGGAATGATAATAGCCTATTATAAATAAATAACATTAATGAGAATGTTGTATAATAGGTAGACTTGTCCTAGGGACAAGTGAAGATTATAACTTAGGTTATAATAAACCAGTAAGGAAATGGGATAACCGCTGAAATGAGATAAGGGACACTTAATTGTAAATTAAGTAATCAGTAAATGGGGAAAGCCGGAAACTAGTTTAGAAAAGGGGAAGTATATAAAATATGAGAAGTTGTACTTAATTATAAATTAAGTAATCTGTAAACTTGGAAGTCTGAAACCCATGGATAAGAATAACATGTTCGGACTTGTCCTAAAGACAAGAGGAAATTATAACATAGGTTACAATAAATGGGTAGAGAAACTTATTAATAGGTCTTACTTAAGAGAACTAAGTTAATAAGTAAACAACGATAAGTTGTAGTAACGGTGTAAAATGGGATTATAATTAAATGAGAAAGGATGAGGAAAACTTATGAAATAAGTTATATTTAATCATAAATAATAACTAACATGTTAAATAGAAAACATGTGAATTGGGATATACTTAATTACATATTAAGTTGAACATGTTATTGTAACGATAAAATCAAACAAGCATATAAAGGGATTGTGGATTACAGATCTTGGACCACAATCTAGAGAATAGCATGTTGTGGGCTTATTAATAAAATTAAATGGGTTAAGTTATATAACTAAAATTAATAAGCAAAAGGAACTTGGTAACTTGATTAAGAATTCAATATAAATGAGAATAAACAAATTAAATGGAAACCTAATGAGGTAAAGCAAGTGCCTAAAAAAATGTTTAGGCATAGTGTGATGGCCCGCCCCGCACCAGCCGACATTTCTAATGAAAGTGCGCTGTGCTAATCCCCGACTAGTACGGATCGCTCGCCAAAAAAAGGAAAAGGAAGGAATTTGATCTAATAAGGAACCTCTAGGATGTCTCACAACGCATGGGATAAAATATAATAATAACATAACTTTGATATAAAACAGGCGAGCATAAGCTGAAAACTAAACCATCATAGCAGCGGAAATCCAAAATAAAGCTTATCATCCAAACCAACATTATTACAACTTTGAAATAATGTCTCTAAAGCAAAAGAAAGAGGTACACTTGTAACACCCCGTATTTACTGTGAATGTTAAAGTAACGGATTAAAGAATACTTAATTTTAAAACTGGAAATATGCATATATATTATATACATAGATATATTTAAGAGAAAAATTAAATAATGACAATAAATTTATCATGTAATAAGTGAATTAAGTGCAATACATGAAATGGAAAGAAACGCATGCGAACAATTAAAAAGAAAATTTTTAAGAGCTTCAGGAATTTGGTCACAAAATTAGCGTCATTGCGTTCATGGCGAATTTCTAGTCAATTTAGACCTATGGTTTGCAAAAAACCGATTTAAAATGAAGAAGATATCTTTAAATTAAATATTGCAGCAAAACATGAAAAAGAGGAATAAGAAAAGAATAATGTTTAGCATTGTCCTAAGGTTTGTAAGCAAAAGACTTAGTAGCTCATTTGGTTAGAACATGTGACTTGCATACAAGAGGTACAGAGTTCGATCCCCGCCAGCGCCATATTTTTGTTTTAGGGGAATGACTAAAAAGTGGCTTAGTGTGAATGCAGTTCAAAAAGTGGTTTAGTGAAAATGGTTAATTGGGAAGATAGATAAAATGAAAATATATATATATATATGACGTGTACGCATCATGTGGCGCACGTGGCGCATTTTTGTTGGTCAAGGATTGTTTTTTTTTGTACGTGGCCATCTCTGATTGGCCAATGATTGATTTCTGAGGTATTAGGGCATATGTGTCTTGCTACAGTTGGATGGATGACACATCTCTTTGGCTTGATGGCTCATTTCTCCTAGACTAATCTAAAGGCTAGAATTAAACCTAGACTTCTATATAATCGCCCCAAACTTCAACCCTAGAACTCATTTTATGAAGTCGTCATGCTGTTCGTCTACAAACTGTCCTAGTCTCCATTCATCTACCCCAAATTAGAGAATCAAATTCAAACTAGGAACCAATTAGAAGAACTAGAGAATCAAATGTCTACATCAAAGGATAGCTTTTCAAATTCAGAAATCAGATCCCAGAAATCAAGATTTGTCCTTTTTTCTATAAGTAAAATTATTGTTTAAATGTGAACACCTAATAAGAAATCTTGACTGTAATAACTGGATCTACAACTATGCCTAATTCTATTCGTGCCTATCCTTTTGTCAATTCTGAATTGCTTATGACTATTGGACTGTTGTGACTGACATAGTAAAGCCTATCATTCCTATTGGACTGTTGTGACTTACATAGTAAAGCCTATCATGCTTATTGGACTGTTGTGACTGACATAGTAAAACCTATTATGCCTATGAGACTATTAGGGACTGATACCATTGAACCTATCATGTTGTATTAAATTTGTGGTTCTTTTATGTATGTAAGTTACATGCTAAGTTATGTTCATACATGTTATATGTTAGATCCAAGCTAGTACTCATGTTTGAGATCTATATAAGTTCATGTTTATACAATCAAACTTATGCTAGTTCGCATATTAATTGGATCTAATTTAAATGCAAGATCACGCCTATATGCTTAATTAAGTCTATGTCGTTCTATCCCAAATTTATACTACACATGTTGATCTATATTGTTCATGCCTGTTGGAATGTTACATGTCCCTTTCTTTTCCCTTTTGTTTATAAGTTAGGCTAATTTGCGAGGCTAACGTTCTATGTGAATTATGCGAACGAATAACGGGGGAGATGTTGGGGAAAAATATATTAAACTACATGCTATCGGCATAAATTGGCTTATAATCATGTAAATGATTGGTAGCATGAAATGGTAGAATTTGTATACCTAGAATTATGGACATAATTTAAAGGGTAAATGGGGCATGACTTGAATTGACAACACTTGTGGATAATTTACATATGAACATAAATTGTAAATATGTAAAGTGGCTAAAAGATGAACATGCCTAACCCGAGGTTAGATTGAGTTGTGGTGTAAAACTGCACGGAACCGCCCAGCACATCCAATAACCGCAACAACACAGATCTAATGTGAGAGGTTAGCACATTTAGCCCAAAACCCGAGGTTAGAATGAGTTTGCGGTAGAAGTCTACCCGGAGCTGCCCGGCACATCCAACAACCGCAAACAACAGTTCTAATGTGAGAGGTTGGGGTATTAAAAGATTAATTAATGCCAATAAACAGACATGCTAAGAATGGTAAGGTTAAGTAACATATGAATAGGTGACACTTAACCAATACAACATGTTAATTAGACAAGATGGTGAGGTTAAGTAAATTTAGAACACTTAACCGTTATAACATGTTAATTAGACAAGAAGGTAGGGTTAAGTAAATTTAGAACACTTAACCGTTATAACATGTTAATTAGACAAGAAGGTGAGGTTAAGTAAATTTAGAACACTTAACCGTTATAACATGTTAATTAGACAAGAATGTGGGGTTAAGTAAATTTAGAACACTTAACCGTTATAACATGTTAATTAGACAAGAAGGTGGGGTTAAGTAAATTTAGAACACTTAAACCGTTATAACATGATGAATGAGTAGGGTTAAGTTAAAGGGAAACATTTAACCAATATAACATGATGAATGAACAAGGTTAAGTTAATAGGAAACACTTAACCAATACAACATGATGTGTGGGGAGGTTAGGTTAACATGAATGGAGAACACTTAACCAATATTACATGAACAAAGTGGATAGGGTTAAAGCAAGCTTAACCAATAATACAGATTGACTTAATAAGTAGGAGGGTTAAGTAAACTTCGGGTAGGTGGGTAATATTAGTATATATAGGCCCACAAATTTAACCGTTAAATAAACATGTTTGAATCAGTGGGAGGGTTAAGTACATCTCGTGTAGGTGGGTAATATTTGTATATATAGGCCCACAAACTTAACCAGTAGGAAACCCTAGTAACGGGGAGCCATTTCAGCAGTAACCCACATAGATGTATCACGGTACCCTGAACTAGGCAGGGTGGGGCACGATTACTAGGCTGATTATAAGCGATCAAAATAGAGGCAGGGGGTGCACCAGTGTAGTTTCGACGGAGTATGGGCGTGCACGTGCTCCGGAGTGGAAAAGCAGGCACTGGGCATCAGTAGTATACACTGTGCATCTTGTATCGTGTCGGGTTGCTATCATAGGGATTGATACACCTTATGGTGGGACCAAAACATGTATCTACACGCAAGAGAGGGTCGATTGACACAGACACAAGGAAAATTAATACAAGTAGGGAGCCGATCAATAGGATAGTAAGGGTACATCTAACATCTTCATGGCAATTAGGCTGATTGAGGTAAGATCCTCATACTAGATGTACACCTGAAGGCTACCACAATTGCGGGGGAGGGATCACCTTATTATATAATACAGGATACTAGTTGGGACACTAGTAGGGGATACAGATCCTTTTTCATAGGATACTAGTTGGGACACTAGTAGGGGATACAGATCATTCTATAAAAGACACTACTTAGGATACTGGTTAGTTGGTGCAGAGAAAATAGGAGATCAGAGATATAAAAATCAGAATAATGGGGTAGTAGCGAAGTAGAGAAAGAGTAGAAGCGCATTCGGTTTATCTTGCCTTATCATATCTTATGCTAATCTTAGGTTATCTTATTATACCTGTTATCACGGTATTGTCTTGTATTCAGTTTATTCATGTCATATTACTATTACCTGTTTACATACTGAAAATCACTGGACTTACCAGACTTATGTCTGACCTAGTTTGTTTCGCCTCTTTTCTTCCGTTTCCCCCCGGTAGTCAGGGAGGGAATAGCTCAGCTTAGTTTGAACCGTTTCTCTTTCCAAGCTCGAAGATAGTCGACGTTTTGATTTGGACTCTCCTTTCCACTGCTATGGCTGGCTCATGCTTTATTAGGGAATATCATTGTCATTTTAGGCTTCTTTATTTTATTAAACAAGACAAATACTTTATTATACTGGGTATTGGTGTTAGAAAACAATCTTTGTACAAGCTGTTTTACCAAGCTGCTGTTTTATCAATGAATAAAGTTTTTATTCTTTTCCGCTGCTTTATTTGTCTGTCTTGTAATTTATCTGTATCTTTTACCTATAATGCTTCACTGAAGTTAATGCATTCCCTTTGTGAGTGACATTAATGGATGTGGGGTGTTACAACACTACTAATGCCCAAAGTAGTGACCAGCAACAACACAGGGAGATTATATATATCATACATGGAATCCTCCTGCTCATCTCCGGTACAGCTACTCGTGCATAATCACCTGACATGTCTCTAGTCTGCCCGTTTAAGAGCACCCAGAGTAATAAGAAGGGACATAAAACTCTAGGTCAGACAAAAGTCTGGTATGAGCGATAAGCAGCAAAACAGAACAAAACAACAGGTATAACTAACCATACCTGAACTTGGACCTGCAACCAAAGAGTTAGCACAAAAGGATGTACAATACTCTAAGGTGACACTAACACATGGTGTGAAAATAATGGGGAGGGGGTAAGCATGTCATGGTGACAACAAACATCAAACATAGCAATCATCCTCACATCTCTCACTCAGTGCGTAAAGTATACGATATCCACCACTTTGACCACCCAATCCTTTGTTACGGTCACTCTTCCCCATGGAGTCATGACGGCTCCACTGCACTGATCTGTAACCACTAATACTTTGCTATGTCCACTCTGCCCCCATGGAGTCATGACAACTCCACTGCACTGGCTCATAGCCTTGCTACGATCACTCTGCCCCATGAAGTCATGACAACTTCACTGCATTGATCCATAGCCAATAATCCGTTCCTCAGTGGTGAGTCAAAGCCATAGACATCGATAACCCCTTTGCACACGTCCCACAGCAAAGTCCAATTCATGAAGTTAACTCGTTGGTTCCCATCTGGATCCTGAGTTCTACTTCCCATTTGGACTACCTTTGCATCTCGGGTTTTGGTCATCATCCCGTTCGTGACTTCAGCTCGTAGCTCCAAGCTTTCGTTCACTTCCATGCCTCGGTTCGAGATTCGTCTCTAGGCTCGGCTCGTGGAAGCATGCTCCTCTGGTTCGTGACACACACCTAGTCAGCTCGATCCTTTCCTGGTTCAGCTCGTGACCCGTAGTTCGTGCTCCTACTCGTGATGGTGGGACCCATCTGGTTCGTGGTGCTTGTCTGGGTCCAGCTCACGACTTCTGCTCTTGGGTACTTCGGTTCATGGTCATCATTTGAGACTTGCTCGTGGAGGGTTGCTCGTGGGGAGGTAGGTGCTCCACGATTGGTTCGTGAGGATGCTTCTCTAGCGGCTCGTGGAAGGGGTCGGCTCGTGACAGAAGGGTGCTTCACGAACGGGAATGACCAATTTCCTGTAACTTTTTCCAGCAAGCTATTTACGCCATACGACGGCGTTTTCGACCATTCTAACTTCTCTAAACAATCACAAATCATTCCAAACAGTCATAGCAACATGTATAATCGACCATAAACACCAAAACAACAACTTAACATGATAAAGATGGATCAAACATACCCAAAACTCATGTTTTCCCTTAATCATGCTTAAGCATAACTAATGATAGGATTAGCAAAACATATCTAAATTAACCTAAATTTCTAACAGAGGTCTAAAACAATATTTCAGAATTTCTAAACATTTTTCCAGAATTTAATCATGTACAATTTCGCTGATTAACACTAATCATCTTTAATTAGTCGTAATTAGTGGAAAACAATGCAAATCACTCACCTCAGCCAAAATATAAACTCAGATCTGAAACGATTCTTTAAATGCCACGAATTCCAATGCACACAGCAGCCTTTGCCTCTAATTTGATGTTGATTAGACTTGGTTTGATACTAATTAGCTTAATCTTCAATTAGAAAGTGATTTGGAGGTGTTTTAGAAAGTGGAGGCCATGGCTAGGGCTCAAGAGATGTAAGTGGCGGCTAGAAAACTGATTAGAAATGATTTCCCAAACACTATCAGCCTCCCCATAACCTTAATCCCGAAATGGGTTATGGGACTAGCTGTTAATCACTCTAGTTAGGCCCGGTTAAGCTGTTTTTCACCTTCCAAACCTTATTTCAGCCATATCTCCCAAATGGTAAGTCTGTTTGATCAATGTGACCACTCTACGGAAAGTTAAACCACCATCTGAATCCAATGGAAGTGGTTTCAGGTTAAAATTTCTTACCAATCAAAAGTTATAGGCGAAACAAGATTGGCCAAGGGCAAAATGGTCATTAAGAATCGACAAAAATCGTGAACATGGAAAATGACCCCAATAGTCGTTCCCCAAAGTTACACGACTATACGATCTCATATGAATAAGAAATAAATATTCTATGATCCTTCGATATGTAGAACGCAGGTCGTTGCACTCTCCCCCTCCCCCCTTAAGAAATTTTGCCCCCGAAATTCCTTAATCAAAAACCTACAAAGGTGTTCCGCATGCCCATCAGTCATTCACAAACAATCAAACATACACAACAAGCACAACAAACCTATCCCAGCATGCGGTTTACTAACAAGGAAGAAACTATCACTATTAAAATCTTACCAGGCAAAGAGTTCTAGATGCGATTCCCTTATGCACTCCTCTATTTTCCAAGTACAGTCACTCTCATTCTCGCCCCACTGAACCTTGACCAGTTTCACTGCCTTCCTTCGAAGTTGCTTCGTATCGCTCTTGACAATACGGATCGCCTTGCGGTTCCCAACCGCCTCGGGTTCTACTTCGATGTCATCCAACTGATCCGGTGAAATAGTCAAATCGGGGTCGTGCACGAACTTCCTTAACTGGGAAACATGAAATACGTTATGAACTCCCGCCATCTTGTCTGGTAACTCAACTTTATATGCCAAATTCCCAACTTGCTCGAGAACTGGGAATGGACCAACAAATCTTGGTGCTAACTTGCCTTTCTTGCCAAATCGAATCACGCTCTTTAACGGAGAAATCTTGACAAACACCAAGTCGCCAATTGAGAATTTTAAATCTCTTCTCCTCTTATCAGCATAAATCTTCTGCCTATCTTGAGCAGCCTTCATTCGCTATTGGATAACCTTGATCTTGTCTGAAGTTTCTCTTATCACATTTGGCCCAAGCACAAACTTATCACTGGTTTCTGACCAGCATGATGGTGAGTGGCACGGTCTTCCGTACAAAGCTTCAAATGGAGCCATACCAATACTGGATTGATAACTATTATTATATACGAACTCCACTAGATGCAAATGGTCATCCCAAGACCCTCCAAAATCCAATATACAAGCTCTCAAGAGATCCTTCAATATACGATTCACCCTCTCTGTCTGACCATCGGTTTGAGGATGGTACGCGGTACTGAGATGTAATTCTGATCCTAAAGCCTCTAGTAAGCTCTTCCAAAATCCACTAGTGAACAACGGATCTCGGTCACTTACACTGCCTTTGGGTACTCCATGAAATCTCACTACCCATTTCATATACAGTTCCGCTAACTTAGCTGTTGTTCTGTTTGACTTGACGGGTATAAACCTTGCACTCTTGGTCAATCAGTCCACAATCACCCAAATGCTATTATGGCCCGATCTTGTCCTTGGTAATCCATCAATGAAATCCATTGAGACTTGTTCCCATTTCCATTCTGGGATTTCTAATGGTTGCAACAAACCACTAGGTTTCTTTTGCTCAGCTTTAACTAGCTGACAGTTCATGCATTTGGATATAAACTTCCAAACGTCTCTTTTCATCCCTTCCCAGTAGTAGGTCTGCTTCATGTCTCGATATATTTTATTACCACCGGGATGTATAGTCAGTTTTGAGTGATGACATTCTCTAAGCACTTCATCTCTCAATCCATTGACATTGGGTACAACCAGTCTACCATTCTTTCCAATCCATCCTTCTCGATTAAGCCCATACTTGTTCATCTCCTCACCGTCGATACCCATTTCTAACTTGGAGATGATTTCTAGTAGGTTAGGATTGTCCCTCTGACTGGAACCAATCCACTCAATCAAAGTGGGTCTGATCGTCAAACTTGCTAACATCTCTGGATCCAATTCGCACTTTGGTCTGAAATCGTACCCTACGATATAATCCAGTTGCTTCCACTCAAGAAACATAACCCCTAAACTGGAACATCTTCTACTCAATGCATCAGCTACCGCATTGCCCTTTCCTAGTGTATATGCGATATCAAAATCATAGGAAGCCAAGAATTCTAACCATCTTTGCTGTCAGAGATTTAGATCCTTTTGAGAGAAGAGATACTTTAACGATTTATGATCGGTAAACAAGTCGAATCCTTCTCCTAAGTGATAATGTCTCCACATCTTCAAGCGAACACGATCGCTGCCAATTCCAAATCATAGGTAGGATATCTTTTCTAATGCGGTTTTTAGTTGCCGACTAGCGTAAGCTACTACCCTACCTCCTTGCATCAACACAACACCTAGTCCGGTACCACATGCATCTGTGTATACTGTCATCTCTTCATTCCCTTTAAGAATGACTAACACTAGCGCACGCGTCAACTTTTCCTTTAGACTCTTGAATGCATTCTCGCACCTTTTGTCCCAGACGAAAGCTTGACTCTTCTTGGTCAACTGAGTTAACGGTGCCGCTACCTTGGAGAAGTCTTGGATAAACTTACGATAATATCCGGCTAATCCCAGGAAACTCCTTATGTCTGTTGTATTCTTGGGCGTAGACCAATCTTGTACCGTAGCCACCTTCGCAGGATCCACGACAATACCATTCTCTGAAACAACATGACCCAAGAATCTCACTTCCCTCCTCCAGAAGTGACACTTAGAAAACTTTGCTTTCAATTGGTATTTTCTCAACACCTCCATCACTACTCTCAAATGTTCCTTGTGTCCTTCTTCTGTCCTCGAATAAACAAGTATATCATCCACGAACACAAGAACAAACTTATTCAATTGATCTTTGAATACCATATTCATAAGATCCACAAAATATGCTGGTGCATTGGTCAACCCGAATGGCATGACCAACCACTCATAGAATCCAGACGACGTCCGAAAGGTCGTTTTAGGTATACTCTCAGTTGCTACTCGGAGCTGATGAAATCCTATCGCGAGGTCCAACTGGGAGATCACTCTTGCTCCTTCCAGTTGATCAAACAAATCATCTATCCATGGAAGATGATACTTATTCTTTCTAGTCATCTTATTCAACTCGCGATAGTCCACACACAAACGAAGGGAACCATCTGCCTTAGTAGAAAATACAACTGGTGCTCCCCACTCGGAAACACTTCTTCTGATAAATCCCTTCTTCAAAAGATCGCTTACTTGCACCCCGAGCTCTCGCTGCTCCCTTGGTGCCATACGACAAAGTGGCATCATTATAGGTCTGGCATCTTTCACTAAATCAATATGGAACTCAATCTCTCGGTGTAGTGGAAGTCTGGTCACTTCCTCGAAGATATCCGGATATTGGCCAGCTATGGGAACCCCTAATGACTCGTCCAGCAGGATGTCGAGGGAATTTAGAAAACTAGTCATCACCTCATCACTAGGTAGGCCACCAAACACTACCCTCCACCCATCATACGCCCTAATAGTCACCGAAAATCCCTCATAGCCTACCACCACCCCATATCTTTGGACCCAATCGACTCCCAAAATAATGCCAAACCCAGTAAAGCCCAAAACAAAGCAATCACAAGCAAACATATATCCATGACTCGATAAGACCAAATTTCGACAAATCATGCTAAGGCTAGTCGAACCACCAATCGGGTTCGTTACAACTGAAGGTCTATCGACTATCTCGGGTTCCAATCCCAACCTATCTACCAGGTCACTAAATATGAAGGAACGGGAAGACCCAGTATCAAACAGTACTCGAACAGGAACATCATAAACAGAAAGCATACCTTGAATGATGACATTCTTTCCTTTCTCTGCCGCAGTTGGGGCATTCGACGAAGAAGGAACAACATTAATAGCATATGCTTTCACAATCTGCTTCTCTTTGGGGGGTTGCGAACATTTATCCTTGTGATGTCCCACTTGGCCGCAGTTGAAGCACTTCCTGTCCGCTGGCTTTTCTCGACATTCTTTGGCATAATGGCCCTTCATGCCATAGCTAAAGCACTCTACCTATTTCTTGTCTTTCTTTTCTTGACCATCCTTGGTCTGACTCTGCTTCCTTTTATTCTGAGAATTATTCTTGCCTCCGTCACTTTCCTGCGGCTAGGGCTGTAAATTTTGTTCGAATGTCCGACGTCCATTCGTGTCCGTAACCGAAATACGTTCATCCAAGTCTGTCCGATTTTCATTTAGGACACGAGTTAGGACAACAAAATTTGTACGAGAAAAAAATCATGTCCGGTCCGAGCTCGTCCGAATTCATCCGAATTACTTGTAATTCGACATATAGTTGAGAGAAAATCTAGTAAAATGTACAAAATGTGATATAAATAGCCATGTCCGACCGAGTTCGATCTGCCCGAACATGTACGTGTCCGATCGATTTTATTTAGGACACGAATTAGGACAACTAAATTTGTCCGAGAATTTTTTTGGTCCGGTCCGTGTTCGGTCCAATTTTTTTTAGGACAGAAACTGAACACACCTCCGTCCGGTTCGGTCCGACAGATTTACACCCCTACCTGCGGCTTTGGCCCCTCTGCAGATGCAACAACGACTTCAGACTTGGGCTTAGGATAAAGGCTTTTTGATCTCAATGCTTTCCCAACAAACAATTCAAAAGTCTCATCAATATGGTTTATAAGCCTTTCTCCCAAGTACTGATCCAAACCAATTATGAACTTCTCATTCTTCTTCTCGGGGGTGTCAATAAGGGATAATCCATACTTCGATACTATACTCCGAGACTGCCCTACCATTCCGCTTAAGCTCCAAGAACATCCTAAACAATTTTGATTTCTGAGCAGCTGGGATAAACTTATCACTGAAGCGAGTTTTAAATTGATTCCATGTAACTTGATCCTCAGGAGTTGCTGTCTTAATAGCATTCCACTAATTCATAGCCCGTCCTTGCAGCTGACGGGATGCTAGCTTCCTCTTCATCGCGTCTTTAATTCCCAGATCCTCGAAGATACGCTCACAACTATCAAGCCAATCCTGAACTTCTGTAGTCGATTCCGTTCCGTGGAATGACTTTCCACCAAGACTAGTGTAGTCCTTACAGAGCCTGGCAAAATCGACCCTAGGCGCCGGCACCGCTGCACCACCATCATTTGCAGCATTAGGAGCTGCCCTCTGAACATCCCTAAGCATCTCTCTCATAAAGCCAGTGAACATCGTTCTCATATCAGGAGCATTCCTATTATTGGCTCCTGAACCAGTATTCCTCGTATATTGGCTCATCGTTCAATCTATAAGGAGAAAATGATTAACCATCTCTTTAGTGGTGCCAGTGCAGTGCGACTTCATCCTGAGGTATACTAATAGTATGTATATATATATATATCTTTTGAAAACCAAAATATCACAAATACGCGCTCTCATATATGTATTATCTCTCCCTGGTGTCTTTCCCTAGGTTAACTACGCAACCTAGAGCTCTGATACCAAGTGTGATGGCCCGCCCCGCACCAGCTGACATTTCCAATGAAAGTGCGTTGTGCCAATACCCGACTAGTACGAGACGGTCACTAAAGAAAGGAAAAGGAAGGAATTTGAACTAGCAAGGAACCTATAGAATGTCTCACAACGCATGGGATAAAATATAATAATGACATAACTTTGACATAAAACAGGCAAGACAGTGCATAAGCTGAAAACTAAACCATCATAGCAGCGGAAATCCAAAATACAGCTTATCATCCAAACCAACATTATTACAACTTTGAAATACTGTCTCTAAAGCAAAAGAAAGAGGTACACTACTAATGCCCAAAGTAGTGACCAGCAACAACACAAGGAGATTATATATATATCATACGTGGAAGCCTCCTGCTTGTCTCCGGTATAGCTACTCATGCATAATCACCTGACCTGTCTCCAGTCTTCCCGTTTAAGAGCACCCAGAGTAATAAGAAGAGACAAAACTCTGGGTCAGACAAAAGTCTGGTATGAGCGATAAGCAACAAAACAGAATAAAACAACAGGTATAACTAACCATACCTGAACCTGGACCTGCAACCAAAGAGTTAGCACAATAGGATGTACAATACTCTAAGGTGACACAAACACATGGTGTGAAAATAATGGGGAGGGGGTAAGCGTTTCATGGTGACAACAAACATCAAACATAGCAACCATCCTCACATCTCTCACTCAATGCGTAAAGTATACGATATCCACCACTTTGACCACCCAATTCTTTGTTACGATCACTCTGCCCCATGGAGTCATGACGACTCCACTGCACTGATCCGTAACCACTAATACTTTGCTATGTCCACTCTGCCCCCATGGAGTCATGACAACTCCACTGCATTGGCTTATAGCCTTGCTATGATCACTCTGCCCCATGAAGTCATGACAACTTCACTGCGCTGATCCATAGCCAATAATCCATTCCTCAGTGGTGAGTCAAAGCTATAGACATTGATAACCCCTTTGCACACGTCCCGCAGCAAAGTCCAATTCATGAAGTTAACTCGTTGGTTCCCATCTGAATCCTGAGTTCTAATTCCCATTTGGACTACCTTTGCATCTCGGGTTTTGGTCATCATCCCCGTTCGTGACTTCCGCTCGTAGCTCCAAGCTTTCGTTCACTTCCATGCCTCGGTTCGCAGTTCGAGATTCGTCTCCAGGCTCAGCAAGTGGAAGCATGCTCCTTTGGTTCGTGACACACCTAGTCAGCTCGATCCTTTCCTGGTCCAGCTCGTGACCCGTGGTTCGTGCTCCTTGCTCCGGCTCGTGATGGCGGGACCCATCCGGTTCGTGGTGCTTGTCTGGGTCCAGCTCACGGCTTCTGTTCTTGGGTACTTCGGTTTGTGGTCATCAGGTGAGACCGGCTCATAGAGGGGTGCTCGTGGGGATGTAGGTGTTCCACGATTGGTTCATGAGGATGCTTCTCTGGCGGCTCGTGGAAGGGGTCGGCTCATGATAGAAGGGTGCTTCACGAACGGGAATGACCAATTTCCTGCAACTTTTTCCAGCAAGTTATTTACGCCATACGATGGCGTTTTCGACCATTCTAACTTTTCTAAACAATCACAAATCATTCCAAACAGTCATAGCAACATGTATAATCGACCATAAACACCAAAACAACAACTTAACATGATAAAGATGGATCAAACATACCCAAAACCCATGTTTTCCCTTAATCATGCTTAAGCATAACTAATGATTCGATTAGCAAAACATAACCAAATTAACCCAAATTTCTAACAGAAGTCTAAAACAATATTTCAGAATTTCTAAACATTTTTCTAGAATTTAATCATGTACAATTTCGCTAATTAACACTAATCATCTTTAATTAGTCGTAATTAATGGAAAACAATGCAAATAAGTCACGTTAGCCAAAATATAAACTCAGATCTGAAACAATTCTTTAAATGGAATTAATTCCAATGCACACAGCATCCTTTGCCTCTAATTTGATGTTGATTAGACTTGGTTTGATGCTAATTAGCTTAATCTTCGTTTAGAAAATGATTTGGAGGTGTTTTAGAAAGTAAAGGCCATGGCTAGGGTTCAAGGGATGTAAGTGGCGGCTTGAAAACTGATTAGAAATGATTTCCCAAACCCTATCAGCCTCCCCATAATCCTAATCCCGAAACGGGTTATGGGCCTAGCTGTTAATCACTCTATTTAGGTCCAGTTAAGGTGTTTTTCACCTTCTAAACCTTATTTCAGCCATATCTCTCAAACGGTAAGTCCGTTTAATCAATGTGACCACTCTACGGAAAGGTAAACCTCCATCTGAATCCACCGGAAGTGGTTTCAGCTCAAAACTCCTTACCAATCAAAAGTTATAGGCAAAACAAGATTGGCCAAGGGTAAAATGGTCATTTAAAAATCGGCAAAAATCATGAACATGGAAAATGACCCCAATAGTCGTTCCCCAAAGTTAAACGACCATACGATCTCATATGAGAAAGAAATAAATATTCTACGATCCTACGATACGTTGAATGTGATGACCCAAATTTCCGGTACCATTTGAGCTAGCTAAACAACACCAATCCATCGCAAATTGCACTGGAAACCCAGATGCCAATAGAAAGAATTTAGAGGGTGAGATAAGAAAGAAAGAAAGATTAGAATAGAAGAAGAAGAAGAAGAGCCAACATAACACAACTGAATTGGAGTCTCACATCGCAGTGGAAAAAAAATACAGAAATAAAATTTATTGAGAGCATTGAAATAAATACTTACAATTATCAGAGTACATCAACACATCTGGACAGTTATAATAATTTGTCCTCATATACAACACACAACGGAAATATACTAGATAATATCATACATCTGAACACCTTCAGCTTGTCTTTGGACTTCACAGTATTCGATAATCTGAATCTGTAAACCGGGCTAACCCGAGCATTACAAACACCGGGCCAGTCTGGTGAACTAGAGTGAGAAAAAACTCGCTAAGTTTTTAGGGGAATCATCCAACTTGATTTTTAAAGTTAAAAATCTTTTTGAAAGAAAAGGATAATCATAAGACCAAATCCACATATAAATATGGATGGTTTTTAACTTAAGATGACCCAAAATAGTTTTGAAAATCAATACTTCTCTGATATTATAATAGAGTCTAACTACAAGTAAATAGAATCTAGCAGAACGCTTGCATCTCATGATCCATATATATATATATATATATATATATATATATATATATATATATATATATATATATATATAGTATACAAACAAAACCGCGGGCGCTTATTGGAGATTGGATTCCGACTATGACAAGGTATGGAACCACCTGCCGATAGTGTATCTCTAGAGGTGAATACACTGGGTTCAACAAGAATGTCTTGCAACCCGACCCATACATGACCGACCACTCATTTCTCTTGAGTGTATCGAATGTATATCACCAACGGTTGGGAGCTACCCACCATTTTTCGAAGAGGGACAAGATCGAAATAGATTAAAGAAGCAAAAGGAATTTTTCTAGATAGGTGATTATACACCCTAATGGGAGTGACCCACATAGCCATGCTGCCTGCCCGATTTTTGTCATTTCCCGGTTGATGAGGCTTGAGATTAGAATTTACCCTTAGAACATCTGGCCACCGTTTACTTTGAATGCCACATCGTCAGATCTGCCACATATCACTAATTGACGTCCACAAAAATATCCTAGTTGGGAGCTACCCAAATATGACACGTTTGAAGAAACCAACGTACGCGACCCCGTTGGAAATACTCTGTCAGACATTTGTCCGTACAAGTCATCCAGGAACAGGATGAACCGTAGGCGCCCTCCTACTGCATGCAATATAGGAATCACCCCATGGATCGGTAGCGAGCAGTCCTTGCAATCCACAGATTCCAACTACGACAGAACCCCAGTATATCTCCGGGTCAAACCAGGGATTGTAAGTTGTTCTTCCATTTTATGAAGATTTATGGTCTTCAATGCTCCATCTCAATTGTCTTCTGATGTCTTCTATATTTTCATATTTGTTGGTCGGAATGGTTTTCAAATATAAATTCGATCTCGATCTTTCCGTACCAACCATCGTAAAGGACAGATTTGATAGTCGGTTATTTAACTATCAAATAAAACAATCATTCAATCATAAAAGAAAAATAGAATTATTGGTTCAGTATTTAGCATCACTTGGCTTCTTAAATTAAAATAATTAAAGAATGATTAACTTAAATATCCCAATATTGGGAAAAACAACACTTATTATTTTAGTATACTAAAATTGCAAAACCACTTCATTTTAATATTCGGAAAATATCTTATAATAATATCTAATACTCCATTTGACTATCACTTTCACAACATGTAATATAGCATATTCATTTTCTAAAACTGAGGAATCAGTTTAACTTATTATCCATAAAACGACGTTACGAAAATATCTTTCGTTTCATTACTTTGAAAACATCATCTCATATTCTCAATCCCTTATTATTTCCGTTACTTTGGAAATCTCATGATATATTCTCAAATCATTCAACTAACGTTGCATTATTATTTCTCTTATGGAAACAATAAATTATTCTTACATCCTACCATTATCAGCTAATATCATCTTCAAATAATCTCGAAGTCATTCAAGTTTGGGTATTTTAATTACCTCTCAGACCTTGATCAATAACATTCTTATCTTAAGATAAATACGAACTGTAATTCAAAAACCGATATTCATTTACATTCCATTAAACTATTTAATTGAAAATATAGCTTTAAAATTCTACTTTATCTTTTTGGAAGTCTCTTTTTGAAATCTAATTAATATTGCTGAATTCATCGATTACACATCACTCTTATTAACTTTCAACCTTTATAAATTCTTTATTCCCTAAACTGGATTATTATTACAAATCCTATCACCTACTTCTTTAACCAAACTCTATTACAAATCCCTTTTACCAATCCCCTTTTCTTCCTGGGAATCTCAATTCAATTCCATTTACTTACTTAATTCCCCACTAAAGTATTTCTAATATAAAATCAACTTCTTTACTTCTCATTCTCTTTATAAACCTTGTTTTTACATCTCAGGTTTAATTATAACTCTTTTTATATCTTCATCTTTCTTTACTTAATCCAAACGTTAAGTAAACCCTTCATTTAAGCCATGCGTTCGCTTAAATCCCTTTATAACTTCATTATAAACTCGAGTTCAGATATAAAACTCATTCATAATCTCTTCTCAAAGTTTAACTATATTCCATTCCAAAATTGGTTACTTACCTAAATGTATTTCATTTAAGAAGTAATTACATAAATTAAAACAAATAATTCACTCCAACATTAACAGCTATAAAATCAGTTAACTGCTTTATTTACTTAAATAAATAAAAATATCTCTTTTAAAATCTTATTAAGATTAAACAATTATTCATTAAGTTTGTAACGACCCGGGTTTTCGTGATCCTGGTTATCGACATAAACTCAATGTCGACTATCCAAGCGTCGGAAATACCGGATAGTTCATGAAAGAAATTAAAGGGTGAGAATAGATAAGATAGAAACTTAGAATAGAAGAAGAAGAACATTCAACATCAGAGTAACATGAATCTCGCAGCGGAACGAATAAAATATAATATTCAACATAACTTGAAATAAAACCAGTATACCATTATCAAAGTACAACACTTACAACACAGCAGAAATAAACACTAGCTATATGATCCTGAAGCCTCCTACTCCAAGCTCCATCTAAGTATAACTGTTAAATCCCAACTACTTGACTGCCTGTACAAAATTGGGTACCCAAGAGTTTAGGGAAACAAAACAAAATAAACTCTGGGTCAGTCATGTGACTGGTGTGAGTAAACTCAAATCATTTGTTTAACTTTTCAAAAATCTTTTTGAACAAAGGATAATCGTAAGACTGATCCATACATAAACACGGATGGTTTTTACCTTATGATTACTCAAAATAATTTTCTAAAACAATACTTGTCTGATATTATAATAATGTCTAGACCAAGTAAATAGAAATCTAGCAGAAACGCTTTTATCTCACGTTCTACATATATAATATACAATCAAAACCGCGGGCTCTTATTGGATAATGGATTCCAACTATGACAAGGTATGGATCCACCTTCTGATCAGTGCACTCTAGAAGCGATACACTGGAGTTTAACAAGAACATCTTGTAACTCGGCCACACAAGACTGTAATGGCGCGTTTTGTTAGCTGTCGAATAATTAATTTATTTAATGATTTATATATCGATTTGGCGATATCGATAACTTAAAGTACAACGTTCGAACTTATAATTTATATTTATAATTAAAACGAACATGAAAACGTCGTGGCAGTTCGCAATTTGGCGATTTGAACTTCAACTGAATGTACATGATTCATTTTAAGCCGGATTTCTGTGAAACAAGAACCGTGTGGAGCTGGTAGAGTATATCTTTCTAGTGGAAGAGAAAAATCGAGATTTCGTCGTGTAGATTTTGAGTTATGTCCAAATCAAATTTCAGAAAAGTCGCTGTAGAATTCCTTTATAATTTGCGACGCTTTATTTACGTTATAAAAGGGTTTTTCAATATAACTAGATATGGGGTTCGAATTTAGACGAGGTTCTTTTGAGGCGTAGTGATAATTTAATTTTTAGAATTTTACTGTAATTTTTAATTAATTTAATAAGCAACTTTTTATTTGGAGTATTTTGCACCCTGTAATCAACATTTTGAGGTTTCAAAATATGAGTTAATCTACTGGTATTTTTATATTTTTGGGATCGTAACACCGAGCTCGACACAATGGTGTGGTTATTTCTGTCTATAGCAGTTTGTAAACAAACGAAATTTCATGAAATGAAGAACTCTTAATAAGTAAACATATGTATATAAATATCATTCCTTCATTGCATAACCAAAGTGTCCACGTTCCACCTTTCTCAACCTGTCGTTCTCTGTGGTCTCAAGACAAACACCGTGGCCTTCAAAGATCCACTCATTCCAACTACCAACTAAAAACATATAAATACATCACCGACGCTAGCTCACATTTTTTCTTGCTCCAGTAGTCTAAAAACTTGTTCATGGCAACTAAAAAGAAAGAAAGAAGAAGCATGGGCATACTGATGTATAGTTACTGGTGAAGGGGAGTATGAAGTGTTTATGAAATGGAGCGTGAGTGAACCGTATGGTGGTGGAAAAGGCAAAGCGTGTAGTGAAGTGAAGAAAGGAAAGGTGGTGAAGTACCAGACGTAGAGGGGGTCAGTATGATGAGATGGCGGAAGTGTGTATATGGTGGAGTTGTATGGGTGTTCGACGCAAGTATGGAGCAGATCTGGTGTGAGGCTCGCGTTCTTCTGGAGTGGAAACAAATGGGAAGAAGATACTGTATGAAGTGATGGTAAGCATGTTCTGGTGCGTGGATGGCATGCACTGTAGAGAATGGGAACTAAAAGGAAAAGAAGAGGAGTAGTTCGAAGTGAAAGCAGGGACTATGCGTTAAAAGGAATGGAACGTGGGGAGATCAGTACGTGGGTTACTAGTGAGGAGTCATAGCCGAGAGTGAGCTGTTGTTGTAGTTTTGCATGGTGTTTCACACAACAATGCATGGTTGTTAAGGGAGTTTGTAGTAGGGCAGTTCAGGCGAGTCTCGCCATGTCGAGGATGTGTGCGGTTCACAGGCTTGGTGCACTCCTTTGCTGTAGAAGATGGGACAGTTAAAGGAAATACGACGAAGAGGCATTATGAAATGGAGAATGAGTTCATTGATGAAGTAAGGAATGTGCAGTCTGTTCTGAGAGCACAACTGGGCTCCAGTGCATTGGCATACAGTGAAGAAAACGGGGATATAATGTTAAATGTGAATATAAGCATATATACAAAACTAGGAGAGAAGATGGGGTATGATGCAGTGAACATGGATACAGGTGCGTGAGCGTGATTGGGCCGACGAGGTTTTTATTGTCATGTTTGTTTAAAAGGATGGGAAACGAAAAGAGAATGGAGATGGACTCTTTTTAACACGACCGTTTCAAGGAGAGGTAGACTGAAAATTGAGTAGTGGTGTACACAGTACACAGTGGAGTATGATATCTTGTAAATAAGCAAGTTGGTTACGGGAGAATATAGTGAACGTGAAAAACAAGAAGAAAGTGGAGAAAGTAATTAGGCGCATAAAGATGCAAGAACGCAGACTGCGAAATGAAGCTGTTATGGAGCAGATTGGCGCTCGTTGAATGTATGGAAGAACTGAACGCCTGGTTTAAATCGACTGACGCAAATCGTTAATCAACGGTTAACGCGCCAAGCAAAACAAGATCCGTTGGGACCGTATGGACGAGAGCTTCACAATGAAGCTGACTGAAAGTGGATTAGAGCTCGTTTGAATTTATGGCGAAATAATTTGTCCGTCGCAATCAAATAACGCAAACCGTTATTCAACGGTTAACGCGCAACTGTGAGTAAAACTCACTAACTCTCCTCAGTTTATATTTTTATATAAACTGTGTTAAATGATTTGATTGCTGTGTATTGATAGTTTGGACTGTTAAATAGATTTGATTGAAACATAGATATAGTTATATATATAAATGACAATCAAATATTGATTCAGTTCATCAGTATATTTCATGTTGGAATGAAATTGATGTATATTTTATTGTGTAACATCTGTGGATGCAGGGAAACAGGTTGGAGGAATCCGACTGGATTCCTCAACATTTATTTTACCGTTTTTCATATATTGTGATATATGATGTGTTATGAAATCTGTTATTGATTTCATATGTTTGAATGATACCGATCATTGTTATACGACACGTTAAACACCGTAGGTGATACTAGAATGTAAAAAGGGAATTTTCAATGTTTATATTGAAAATAAATCTTATTTATAAAATCGATAGGATTTTATAAAATGAAAACATTTATTTATTTAGGAAATAAATAGAGGAACATTTATTTAGATTTTAAATAAATGGACTAAAGGAATATTTATTTAGGGAATAAATAAAGGAACACTTGTTCGGAAAATAAATAGAATTATACAAGGATAGATTTAAACACGTGCTTCGCACACGGTATAATACGATATGGATTTAAATGAGATATAAAATAGGAAATCTGTTTTAAACAGATAAATTGAAGTAGATTAATTTATAAATAATGTTTTATAAATTAAATAAATTATTTATCGTTGGTAAATGGAATATATATAAGTCTGGACTTATATAGAGAAGTAGAAACGTTATTAAAAGGACATTTATAAAGTGAAGAACCGTTACTAAAAGTAAATCTTTATAAATGGATAAACGTTGTAAAAAGTAAATCTTTATCAATGGATAAACGTTGTAAAAAGGAAATCTTTTGAATGAATAAACGTTAATAAAAGGAGTTAATCGAATTTAGTTATTCGAAATGAGTTATTCGAATTAGATATTTGAATAGAGTTAAACACATTAGAGTGATTCGAATTTCTTATTCGAATAGAGTTAAACAAAGTAATTTGTTAGGTTAACCAAAGCAAGTTAGTCGAGTTAATCAAAGTAATTGGTTAAGTTAACCAAAGTAAATTAGTTAAGATAAACTAAGCGGTTAATCGAAGTGAATTAGTTAAGTTAAACTAATTGGGAAATCAAAGTGAATTAGTTGCGTCAAACTAAGTGACTTAGTTAAGTTAAACTAATTTGTAAATCAAAGTGGATTAGTTGCGTCAAACTAAGTGAATTAGTCAAGTTAAACTAATTGGTTAATCGAAGTAAATTAGTTGGGTTAATCAAAGTGAATTAGCTGAGTTAAACTAAGTAAATCGGTTAGAGTTAATCAAAGTGAATTAACTAAGTTAAACTAAGTGGATTAGTTCAGTTAATCGAGACAAGTAAATCAAGTTAGGTTAAACCATTTGAGTTAACCAGTTAGGTTAAACCATTTGAGTTAACCAGTTAAAGTTTACCAGTTAAAGATAAACAGTTAAAGTTGACCAGTTAGAGTTGACCAGTTAGAGTTGACCAGTTAGAGTTATCCAAGTGGAGTTAATCGAGTAGAGTTGCCGAATATACTTATTCGAAGTAGAGTTATCGAATATAGTGTATTCGAGGGAAGAGTAATCGAATATAGTTTATTCGAGTGGAGAAATCCAATGTTATTCATTTGAGAAGAGTTACCGAATATTATTTATTCGAAGAGTAAATCGAATATTAGTTATTCGAAGGTAAGTTATTCGAATTAGTTATTCGAAGGAGTTAATCAATTAAGTTATTCGAATGAGTTATTCGAAGGAGTAAATCAAATTAAGTTAATCGATTTGAGTTGAGTTAATCGATTTAGGTTAAGTTAAGTTATCGAGTTAAGAAATCGAGTTGAGATAATCGAGTTAAGATTTATCGAGTTAAGTAATCGAGTTAAGTAATCGAGTTGAGATAATTGAGTTAAGAAAATCAAGTTGAGTTAATCGAATAAGTTATTCGATAAGAGTAAATCCATTTAAGTTAAATCGGATGTTATTATTCGATAAGAACTGACACATGTAAGAAAATCGAATATTTGTTATTCGATAAGAGTTAATGAAATAGAGCCAACCAAGAAGAGTTATTCGAATATTAGTTATTTGATAGGAGTTAATCGAAATAGAGTTTATCGAATATAAGTTATTAACAAGGGAGTTAATCGAATAGAGATTTCTCGAAAGAGAGTAATACGTCGAATTCAATTATATCGAATTCAGGAAAGTACTATTTACTTTCCAGGGTTTAAATCAAGATTTAGTTATTGATTTAGAAATTAGGTGTCTGTTAAAATATTCGAGTTAGGAATTAAATTTATAATTTAGGATAGATATTTTAGGGGTTGGAATTATAACGTTGTAGTTATAATCAAACGTTGTCATATAAGAAGTGGATTCGTAACCTGAATCCGAGAATTTGCGTAAACGGATGATTGGAAAAAGTGAGTGACGAACTTCATCTATTTCACAGTAAAGGACGTTGTTCGATTAAGGTCTGAGAGGTAATTATACCCCAACTTGATTGACTTCAGAATTGACAAAGGAATAGTTGTGGTTCAATAGAAAAGGTTGATTTGAAATATAGTTAAGTAATAAGCGATTAATGGATTAAGCGTAACGATGTTTTATACAACATTCATTGGAAATCCGTAAATGAGTTTTGGAAACGTTTTCCAAATATAGTCAGATATGTTTTCTAAACATAGAAAATGAAATGTTTTCATGATAAGAATTTAAGAAATAGAGTTAAGCAAATTCAGAAACTGACTGGAGAGGGTAAGTTGAACGGTTTTCTAAGTGACGATCTGATGTTGGTTTCGACCTTCCGGATTGATACTTAGAGAATTGTTCTCATACTAGTTACAGTTAGGGACTGATAGTTGCGAAATAATAGTGATGTGAAAATAAGATATGGAAATGTTTTCCAATGATTAATAACAGATATTTTCTAAATATATGAAATAAGGAAATATGAACATATGATGATTGATCGATCGAATTTCCATTTGGAAATAAGATCGTTGTTTGTACACCGACATGTTTTCATTTGATAGTTGAATCACGGACTATCAAAGTTTTGACCATATTTACGTTGTCAATATGGAGAGACCGGTTGGATTATTATCCGAAGAACCACTCCGTATTAGTATAAGCGTTGTGAATCAAGTACGCTGAAGATAATTGAAGACGGAGTGAAGTGCAAGGGCTATTGTGAAAATCCTAGGTTGGATGGATTCACTGAATAGTGCCTTCGGTTTATTCAGTCCCAGAACAACGTATATGGACGAGTGTCTGACAAAGTATTCTTAACGAATCATATATGTTGAACTCTTTAAACGTATTACGTTGGTGGCGGAGAAATTCGTTTCTCTTAGCTTTTATACCCGTGATGCCTTGAGAAATCGATAATGATTTGGCGGGTATGACGATGTGGCATTCAAAGTAATTGAAGCAATAATCTGTCAAAGTGATAAACGTGACCTCAAACCTCACAACCGGGAAATAACAGAAGTTGGGCTAGGCAGCATGGCTAGTTGGGCCATACCAAGCAGGGTGTATTATCACCATCTAGAGAATATTCAATTGTACTTCTTTATAATCTATTTCAATGCTGTCCCTTATCGGGAAGGATGGTTGCTGATCCCAACCATCGGTGATAATATATTCGTTACACTCAAGCTAAATGAGTGAACGGTCATGTGTGGCCGGGTTGCAAGACGTTCTTGTTGAACCCTAGTGTATCTCCTCTAGAGTACACTGATCGGAAGGTGCTCCCATACCTTGTCTGTTGGAATCCAATCTCCAATAAGCGCTCACGGTTTTATTTGTATACTATGTATGTGGAACGTGAGATGCAAGCGTTCTGCTAGATTGATATCTATTTGTATTTAGACATTATTATAATATCAGAAAGATATCCTTTATTTAACCAAGTGTTAGAGTTTTATTCACACCAGTCCCATGACTGACCCGGAGTTTATTTTGTTTGTTTTCCCTAAACTCTTGGGTGCCTAAATTTGTACGGGCAGTCAAGTAGTCGGGATTTTTCAGGTACACTTGGAGAGCTTGGAGCAGGAGGCTTCAGGATTATAGCTACTATTATTCCGCTGTGTTGTTAAGTGTTGTACTTTGAAATGGTATGTATATACGAGTACTGATTTGTATTTCAAAGTTATGTTATATTTTATTCGTTCCGCTGTGAGATTCGTGTTTACTCTGATGATGTAAGTTCTTCTTCTTCTTCTATTCTATTAGTTCTATCTTTTCCTCCTCACCCTCTACTTTCTTTCACTAACGTCTCGGAATTTCCGACTCTCGAGGAGTCGGAAATTTCCAGCCGTTACAATGACCGACCATTCATTTCACTTGAATGTTCTGAATATATTATCACCTTATGGTTGGTATACCAACATAACCATTCCCAGGAGATACAGAATTGAAAGAAGTAACAAATATGAATATTCTCTAGATGGTGACAATATACCCTAATTGGGTGCGGCCCACTAAGCCATGTTGCCTGCCCGATTTCTATCATTTCCCAGTTGATGAGGCTTGAGGTCATTGCGTATCTTTTAATAGATCACTCCTTCATTTACTTTGAATGCCACATCGTCGTACCTGTCAAATCACAAATTGATTTCCCAAAAAATACCACAGGTATAAGCTAAGAGAAACAAATTCCTCCGCCACCAACGTAAATATGTTTGAAACGATCAACTTACGCGATTTACCAGACATACTCTGTCAGACATTTGTCCATACTGGTTGTCCTGGGACTGGAAAACCCGAAGGTACTATTCTGTAAATAGGACAACACTTGCATAACTCCGTCTTCAATTATATTTATCATATTTGATTCGTCACGCTAATGCCAACGGAGTGGTTTTTAGATAATATATCTGATCCCGATCTCTCCGTACTGACAACGGAAAGGGTCACAAACTTCGATAGTCAGTGAGTTAACTATCAAAGAAAACACGTGTGCAAACAACGATATTATTTCCAGATGGAAATTCTATCGATCAATCATCAATCATCATTTATCTCTTAAATAAATTTATCATTAATTTATTCATTTACCCATTTCCTATTTCCATATATATATACAGAAATTCTTATTTTCTAAATTTAGAAAATATACCTTAATAATATTGGAAAATGTTTCCATTTTTATTCTCATCTCTATCATCTCACATATATCAGTCTCTAACTGTAAACTAGTAAGAGAACAACCCCTTACGTATTAACCCCGAAGGCCGAAACCAACGTCAGATCGATACCCAAAAAGCTATTCAACTCAACTAATTTCCAGTCAATTTCTAATTCCAGTAATTCCCTTTAAATTCCTATTTCAAACCCCAAATTCCTTTATAATATATTATTTGCAAAATATTTACTTTAATATAATCTTTCACATAGAATGTGAATAATATTTCTTTATATAATTCTATTTGTTTTCAAAATAATTTCTTTTATAATTCTATTTATTTCCTATAAATATTTCCCTTTTCAATATTATATTTATTTTATACAAATATTTCCCTTTTCAACATCCTATTTATTCTATATAAATATTTCCCTTTTCAATATCATATTCATTCTATACATATCCTTTTATATAATTCTATTCACTTTATATAAATCCTTTTATATAATTCTATTTACTTTCTAACTAATAATTCTATTTATTTTCCAAATAAATATTTCCTTTCATAATTATATTTTCCAATATTTATTTTCCAAATATTACCTTTTATAATATCCTATTTATTTCATATATAAATGTTTCATTTTCAATATCCACTTTGAAAATTTCCTTTTACATTACAGTATTTCATACGGTATTTAAAATACCAGTTAACCAGACCAGTGTCATCATAATCAATCATAGATTATACATCACATCATATATCATAATATATGAAAACAAACAGTATTATAAATATTAAGGAATCCAGTTTGATCCCTCCAACCTGTTTCCCTGCATCACAAATGTTAAACAATATAAATAACATCGATTTCATTTCAATATGAAATATTCTGATAAACGGAATCAATATTTGATTAACGATTTATATATATATATATCGTTATCAATAATTTCAACCAATACATCAGCAATTTAACCAAATAATCAACACACAAAAATCAATCATCATTTATCAATACCAGATTATATTTATAAAAATATAAACTGTACAGAGTTAGTGAGATTTACTCACATTGGACGATCATCATTAAATAACGATAATTGTCGCTTGATTCAAACTGACAATTTATTTCACTATAAATTGTAGTGAGCTCCAATTCACCCCCAGTCAGTTCCATGGTGTAGCCGCCGTCCATATGATCCCAACGGGTCTTGTTTCGTGAAATTCTAATAACGTATGGTCAAGTTATAACGATTACAAGTTCGTATACTATTTTAATTAAAATAAAATTAATTTATTTTAGAAAATCAAACTCTAGATAAACCCCATTCGTTAAATCACCTTAATGGCCGAACTTTTAGAAAATCAAAGCTCCTTCGTTTTTCAACATAAATCTAAACAAACTACATCGTCATGCTCCTCTTCCATTTCTCCTTCATTTCCGCCCAATGAACTCCAACTCGCATTGTTCTTGCGAAATGCATCCTGACGTTTTTCACACTGTCGATGCAGTGAACTTGCAATATGAATGATCACCGAAAATCATGAAACTATAGTAGCAGATGCGTCTCACTCCAACGATCAACACTTCACCCTCTAATTCGCATATCGAAGTCTCCTTTTCCAGATAATCGGAACCTTAGCTCGCGTCGTGGAAAGGGCAGTGAACATAACTAGCTTCGAACCCATAAAAACTCATACTAAAACTTGCGGTATTTGTTTTGAGGATGAATACTGACGGCGGTGGAACTTATTGACCAGAAAGAAATAGGTTTAGGGTTAGAAGAGTTAGTGGGTATTTATAGAAATTTTTTAAATATTTTTATATTGATTATTTTATTTTAAGCAACTCTATGTGTATTTGTTGAATAAAAACTCCTATAATCACATACGATACCCAAAAATCACGAAAATGGATATACAACTAGAGTTCGACATTACGGAACCAACGAAAATGGTTTCGTCGAATTCCAACTCCGTTTGATCACACTGCGTATTTTTAACCGTCAAAATATAAACTATTTTTCACATTAAAATCGCCAACGGCCACATACTAACTCCAAAAATCACGAAAATTGAAATCTAACAATATTTTGATATTACGGATCCAACAAAATTGGTTTCGTCAAAAACGGAGTTCGTTTGCAAAACTGGCTATTTTTAAAGCTCTAAATAAATCCTTTTAAATTTAAATATATTTAAAAATAATTAAATTAAATATTTATAAATTAATATTATCGTATATATTCATAATAGAATATCATACAACTCCAGAACATTCCTATCTGGATTTACAACTCGATATTTCAAATCTGGATTAAATCGATATCCAATTTATATTAAAAATATAAATAAATCATTATAAATTATAAAGGAATTCCATAGCGACTATTTTAAAATTTGATTTGGACATAAATCAAAATCTACACAATGAAATCCTAATTTTTCTCTTCCTTTAGAAAAATATACTTCACCAGCTCTGAACGTTTCTTATTTCACAGAAATCCGGATTAAAACGGATTATGTATACTCGTTTAAAGTTCGAATCGCCAAATTACGAACTGCCCTTCCATTTCGAGCTCGATTATAATTATACTATAATTATACATTCAAACTTTGTTCAAATAATATACTCGTTATTCTAATCAAATTCTAAACTGAATTAAATATCATAAATGATCCAATTCACACGATATTATGAATTTAGTTATTTTCGACTAACTCGGAATTATAATATATTTTTATATTATAAATATTAATTAAATATTCAATATAATTTAATTAAACGATCATTTAAATCTCTAAATCACTATTTAGATAATTAAATTAATTATTTATTATTTCGTAAAAATACGGGACATTACATTCTTCCCTCCTTAAAATAATTTCGTCCTCGAAATTGCTAAGGTAGAAAACAAACCCTATTAACTGGGTTAAAAATTATTCGTTTACTTTTTACTTCAGTTTCAACTGAATTAATTGATTTCAATTAAAATATTAATTAATTCTAACCAACGAAAATTTTCAAAAATCCTAAAATTTTTCTAACACCTTAACTTTTCGAAAAATTTCGCCAATACCTCCTTTGTACTGGTCAATAGCTCAAACTCCAACTTGCCTCTTTAGGCCTTCTTCAACCCAAAAGAAAATCAAATAGCCAAGCGGCTTGCCAATTCGGCTCATCAAAATCTCAAACCCATATATAATATTATCTGGTACCTTTTTGTCGAGCATATCATTATATCATTCCCACATGTTACCAATTCTGCATATACCAATGTTATCCCAACTAAACTCCAATTACTTTTACATCCAACACAACCATTCGTTTATCCAAGACAAATTCCATTATCAATCTCAAGTACCATTCTTGATTTTCAATTTAGTTTCACAAATTTCCATCTAATTTGTTTTAATTCGAACAATCCGTTTCTAGGAGTTTTTAAACAACTTTTCTTTTCAAAAGTCAAATATTCATTTCGGAATATCAAAACAACTTGTTTTCTCAAACATTTCCAAAAACAATATCTTTGGTAGTAATCCATCACTTACAACTCGAAAATGGACACTGATGATGGTCGACTTCATCATTGGAATTTATTTTCCAGCGATCGGAGTGAGTTCAATACTATATCACTTTCAAAGCCATTTCTAAACACTTCCATTTTGAAATACATTTCAAAGTATCATTCACAATGCTTGTAAAACAATTTAAAATCTCCCAGGATTTTAAAATTCCCATATATTTAATTCTATTCCATTTACAAACACTTTTCCAACATTCCAGAGTTATAATTTCAATTCTGATTTAAATTCGGATTTAATTCATTTCGTAACACTTACACGAATTTTAATTAGTTATTTACATAACCGTTTCAATTATAATCTTATCTGATTATAATAACAACCAATATATCCAATATATTATAATAATTCCAATATAAATCCTTTATATCAAAATATAATTTAGGTAAAATTACTTCGTTTACCCTCTTTTCAAAACATACTGTGTCGGTTCATCGTATTCGAGTATTTATAAACCTCTACCAATACAGTGGATCAAATTGATCAACCAAACTCATAAACAACTCAACCAACAAAGGTCCACAATGTAAAATCATTTTATATTGAATAACAAATACGCACTCATATATATACACTCAAACTCAATCTAGGGTATTGCTTACCCTATCTCTACCGAGTCACGCCACAGAGCCAAGGTAATTACTTAACCTTCAACTCTGATACAAACGGTAACGACCCGGATTTTCGCGATCCTGGTTATCGACACAAACTCAATGTCAACTATCCAAGCATCGGAAATACCGGATAGTTCATGAAAGAAATTAGAGGGTGAGAATAGATAAGATAGAAAGTTAGAATAGAAGAAGAATAACATACAACATCAGAGTAACACGAATCTCACAGCGGAATGAATAAAATATAATATTCAACATAACTTGAAATAAAATCAGTATACAATTATCGAAGTACAACACTTACAACACAGCGGAAATAAACACTAGCTATATGATCCTGAAGCCTCCTACTCCAAGCTCCATCTAAGTATATCTGTAAAATCCCGACTACCTGACTGCCCATACAAAATTGGTTACCCAAGAGTTTAGGGAAACAAAACAAAAATAACTCTGGGTCAGTCATGTGACTGGTGTGAGTAAACTCAAATCATTTGTTTAACTTTTCAAAAATCCTTTTGAACAAAGGATAATCGTAAGACCGATCCACACATAAACACGGATGGTTTTTACCTTATGATAACCCAAAATATTTTTCTAAAATAATACTTGTCTGATATTATAATAATGTCTAGACCAAGTAAATAGAAATCTAGCAGAAACGCTTTCATCTCACGTTCTACATATATAATATACAATCAAAACCGCGGGCTCTTATTGGGTAATGGATTCCAACTATGACAAGGTATGGATCCACCTTTTGATCAGTGTACTCTATAAGCGATACACTGGAGTTCAATAATAAGATCTTGTAACTCGGCCACACATGACCGGCCATTCATTTCGCTTGAATGTTCTGAATATATTATCAATTTATGGTTGGTATACCAACATAACCATTCCGGGGAGATATAGAATTGAAAGAAGTAACAAATATGAATATTCTCCAAATGGTGACAATATACCCTAATTGGGTGCGGCCCTTTTAGCCATGCTGCATGCCCGATTTTTGTCATTTCCCAGTTGATGAGGCTTGAGGTCATAGCGTATATTTTAACAGATCACTCATTCATTTACTTTGAATGCCACATTGTTGTACCCGTCAAATTACAAATTGATTTCCCAAAAATACCACGGGTATAAGCTAAGAGAAACAAATTCCTCCGCCACCAACGTAAATACGTTTGAAACGATCAACTTACGCGATCTACCAGATATACTCTGTCAGACATTCGTCCGTACCGGTTGTCCTGGGACTGGACAACCCGAAGGTACTATTCTGTAAACAGGACAGCCCTTGCCTAACTCCGTCTTCAATTATCTTCATCTTATTTGATTCGCCACGCTAATGCCATACGGAGTGGTTTTCAGATAATATATCTGATCCCAGTCTCTCCGTATTGACAACAGAAAGGGTCAAAAACTTCGACAGTTGGTGAGTTAACTATCAAAGAAAAACACATGTGCAAACAACGATATTATTTCCAGATGGAAATTCTATCGATCAATCATCAATCATCATTTATCTCTTAAATTAATTTATCATTAATTTATCCATTTACCCATTTCCTATTTCCATATATATATACAGAAATTCTTATTTTCTAAATTTAGAAAATATACCTTATTAATATTGGAAAACGTTTCCATTTTTATTCTCATCTCTATCTTCTCACATATATCAATCTCTAACTGTAAACTAGTAAGAGAACAACCCCCTACGTATTAAACCCGAAGGCCGAAACCAACATCAGATCGTTACCCAGAAAGTTATTCAACTCAACTAATTTCTAGTCAGTTTCTAATTCCAGTAATTCCCTTTAAATTCCTATTTCAAACCCCAAATTCCTTTATAATATTTTATTTGCAAAATATTTACTTTAATCTAATCTTTCACATAAAATGTGAATAATATTTCTTTATATAATTCTATTTGTTTTCCAAATAATTTCTTTTATAATTCTATTTATTTCCTATAAATATTTCCCTTTTCAATATCATATTTATTCTATACAAATATTTCCCTTTTCAACATCCTATTTATTCTATATAAACATTTCCCTTTTCAATATCATGTTTATTCTATACAAATCCTTTATACAATTATATTCACTTTATATAAATCCTTTTATATAATTCTATTTACTTTCTAACTAATAATTCTATTTATTTTCCAAATAAATATTTCCTTTTATAATTATATTTTCCAATATTTTTTTCTCTAAATATTACCTTTTATAATATCCTACTTATTTCATATATAAATATTTCATTTTCAATATTCACTTTGAAAATTTCCTTTCACATTACAGTATTTCGTACGATGTTTAAAATACCAATTAACCAGACCGGTGTCATCATAATCAATCATAGATTATATATATCACATCATATATCACAATATATGAAAACAAATAGTATTATAAATATTTAGGAATCCAGTTTGATCCCTCCAACCTGTTTCCCTGCATCATAAATATTAAACAATATAAATAACATCGATTTCATTTCAATATGAAATATTCTGATAAACAGAATCAATATTTGATTAACGATTTATATATATATATCGTTATCTATAATTTCAACCAATACATCAGCAATTCAACCAAACAATCAACACATAGAAGTCAATCATCATTTATCAATACCAGATTATATTTATACAAATATAAACTGTTCAGAGTTAGTGAAATTTTGTAACGACCCGCCTTTTTGTCGGTAATTAAATCAACTTTAATCGTTCACAAAGACGGATTGTTATGGGTACTTACATATTCAAACAAAATAACAGAACCTTTATTTCATTTCATTGATTACATCAGAGATTACAAGAGATAACAGAGTACCATATATGCTCAGCAGAAGTTCAATGCTCTCAACGGAGGAAGAAAAACATCAAAACAAGACTCTAGCTTCAAATCTGAATCCAGCTCTAAAACCTAAACCTGCAAACTAAACTTCTAGCTGCCCATGCAAAAATCGTGGGCACCCAGAGTTTAGGTGTGGAAACAATAAACTCGAGGTCAGCCGTGGGACTGGCGTGAGAATTCGAAAACAGATTTTATTAGGATTCATTTTAAAGTTGGAAAATTCACCGGACCACGCCGCTTAATGCGGAACGGGTTTTCCCCATGTGAATGCCCTTGCACATAAATTCGTAATGACTTTTGGAAAATGAGGCTATCATAAGCTCGTCCCACATCACACAATGCAAGCGCACAACAAATGGGCGAGTATTACCTTATGATAACCAAATATGCTTTCATACGTAAAATCCTCTTTCAATGCTTAATATATAGTGTGGAAAACCATTTCGCAAATAAATGTATTAATCCTAGATGACATAATACCCATAATATTATGTCGCCATATATATTCAAACCAAAACCGTATGGCTCGTGTTGGAGATTTGGGTTTCCAACTTGATGATTCCTGGCACGAAAGATCAATCAGGGATACGAAGCTAAGTGTAACACGGCTTTTTCGTCCATCTCGGACACCAACAACAAATTGCAGGGCAGATCAACGGTTTTCGACCAGACGCAACCCTCCGAACATACCCAATTTCCCTAAGTTTATAAATGGTTTCCCACTGCTACACATCTTCATCATCAATTCATATATAAGTATACAACCTAACCGCCAGTTTCTCATCAATCTGGGGTGTGAGGTTTGTAACAACCCGTATTTTTGAATAACATGTTATAACATAAATGGAGGCAGAATTAAACTGTAAAATCTGAATCAAGGGAAACGAGCTATGCCATTGTGTTCGTCTCGGAAAAATACGCGAAATAGAGTCCGAGTTTTCGAAAATCGGAGTCCGTATGACCAAGATATGGCCTCGCGAAGTTTCACGAAAAATTCCCAAATTAAAGTATACTTAATTAAGTGAAATGGGTTGCGCAGAGAAATATATATATATATATATATATTGATATATATATATATATATAATTGAAAATTAAATAAATAAATATGCAAAAATGTTCAAAACAGCGAATTGGGAGAGGGGAATAACCGAACCGGCCGATTTTTGAGGTCGACCCGAGCTTGCTGGGTCGACTAGGGGTTAATCCAGGGTGTTTGGCTGTCAACCCGTGGGCCGATTCGCACAAATGCAGATTTTGCATGGTTCTCATGGTTCATCTTTAATCTAAAGGCCCTAGATGGTTCCTACACTTGACTTCTTCCCCAAGACATGCTTTGATGGCTTGGATTGAATCTAGGTTTAATCCTATGGCCTAAAACACTTGCCTAATCTATAAATAAGACCCTAACCTACCCTAAATCATCATTATTCATTCATACAACTAAACTATGGCAAAATCAATCCTCTCATGGCCTCCACTCTCTTCATAAAATTCCTAAATAAATTCCTAAGTGATTTTCCATGCATACAAGTGTTTTCAAACTTGTATGAGCATCATTAGCTTGCATTCAAGTCAAGTTTATATATTTGCATCATAAAGAAAGAGTCTTGATCATTTTGGCTCAAGGGTTTTGCTTGCATTTTGGGTTTAATTGATTCCATAAGGGCTTTGTCATATTTTTGTGACTTCTTAAGCATTGTAAGCCCTATTCTACTTTCATACTTAAACTCTAAAGTTAAATGTATGATATGCAAGTTTATATGCAAGTTTATCATGTTGTGATATGCAAGTTTATATGCAAGTTTATCATGTTGTGATATGCAAGTTTATATGCAAGTTTATCATGTTGTGATATGCAAGTTTATATGCAAGTATGCCAAGTTATGTTATGCAAGTTTGGGTTGAACATTTTGTTCATGCTATCATGTTATGCAAGCTTATTTTGGGTTTATGAACATAAAGCTTTAAGCTTTATGCCAAAGGTTGCATTTTAGCAACATGTAAGTTATCATATCTCTTATGATAACTTGCATGTGAGGCTAAATGCGAACTTATGGCCATCTCTACATGTCATTTAGCACCATGTATCACCAATATGCTAAGTTTGGTTTTATGCATGCTTTTGAGGCCTAAAAATGTAATATGCAAGTGTATGAACATATGAACATTTCATATGCCACCATGTTAAGCTTGTGGCTTCAATACCTTTATGTCATGATTATGCCAAGTTCCCTCTTTCTATCCTTTATGCGCTATTGCGATATGTAAGCGATGGGATTGCGTTTGGGGTTGGGTAAACTTAAAAGACATAAAACATAAGCTTGGGAATTTACCTATTAAGTTAGGTCTACCCATTGGGAATTTACCTATTAAGTTAGGTCTACCCAATTGCTTGAAAACTTGTAACATGTTTTGGAAACATGATGGACATGACACTTAGAAAAGATAAGTGTGGCCAACTCGAGGTTGGGTTGAGTTTGTAGCGTAAACCTACCCGGAACCGACCGGCTTAACTAGTTGCTACAAACAATAGGACCCAATGTGAGAAGTTGGTCATGTTGTACCTTGAACCCGAGGTTAGACCAAGTTGTGGTGTAAAGCTACCCGGACCCGCCCGGCTTAACTAGTAACCACAACAAGGTCTAATGTGAGAGGTTAAGGCGCATTAAATTAATTAATGCCTCGTGATTAGGGTTAAGTCATGGTCCACTTAATACTTAACCAATTTGGGCTTGGTAGATTAATCGGGGTTAAGTCGTGAACTCATCGTTACACTTAACCAAGTTAATCCAGGATTAGCAAGAGGGTTAAACCGTACTTAATCCACTAGAAAAATCCTAGCAATGGGGGCCCACTCCAGCAGTACTCCCAAGTTAGTATCATCATGACCCTAGGGACTAGGCTAGGGTGGGGGCACGATTACTGGACTGGAGGTAAGTGACCAAAAGCGACGGCAGAGGGTACGCCGGTGTAGTTCCGGGCGGACTCTGGTCGTGCACATAGTCCGTAGCCGGAGAAAACATGCACGGGTACCAGTAGATCGGGACTGTGCACTCATGTTCATGGTGTCCAGGGGTTGACACCCTAGGGCTTGATACACCCGAAGGGTGGACCCGGCACAGTTCGACTACAATTATGATTGGGCCGTATTGACACCAACACGTGACGAGTTAGGCTTAGGGAGCCGATCGACTAGACCATTTGGTTGGACCTTGTATTAGGGTCATTTCATGTTATTGGGCCAAAGCTTGGGCCAAGGGATCAATACTTGTTTATTCAAGTCATGTTAGTTTGCTAGTACACCTGTGGTGCAAAACCTTAATCCTGATTATGCGATGACACCTTTATCTACCTTGTTAGTTAATCATCATGCTAGTATATTGTTATCCTTATATTCATCCCTGCTGCCATGCCAGTTAACTTTATCAGTTTACATTGATTGTAGTAGGGCTTACTTAGTCTTTTTGACTGACCTGTTTTCTTTCGCCTCTTTTCTTCCGTTCCCCCCCCCCCCCCCCAGGTTCTCAGGGAGGGAATACTGGAGCTTAGCTTGGATTTCGGATTGCTTGCTTGTGGGATTTCAGCTCATGTACGGTTTCGACATGAAGCTAGCTATGGTTACCACTTAATTGGGGATAGCACTTATTTATTTCATTTTTTCAGTTGATGTTGTTTTATCTAGACTTGTTTATTTGGAAACCTATGTTGTACCAGACTTGTTTTGAAATGTTTTGAAATCTTCCGCTGTTTTATCTATGTTATTTACTCTGTTTACATATATACATATGTTCTTGTTCTGCCTTGATATATCATTATGCATGTTTACCTGATTCAAACGCCCCTCTAAAGTCAGAGTTCTTGGAAGAGCCACCCTGGTGGAGGTGGGGTGTTACATTTGGTATCAGAGCATATGGTACGAGAAGGAACAAAAAGGCTTTTAGAAAACTTTTGGAAAACTATTTTCAAAACCAAGTATAAAGTATTTTCCAAAGAAAAGTCTAGTTTATTTTAAAGGCTATTCCCCAAAAAGCCATTAGCAAAATTCCTTCGTTTTTCTCCATTCTGAATCTGTCTTTTTCTTCGTTTTCAGTATGGCCGATAACTTTGCTATTCCGGAGGGAGTACACGTACCTGTTTGGTATAGGAGACTTTTGGAGGCTAGGGCGACCGAAGCCGGCCCCGCAGATGTTCCTCCTCCTCCTCCGGTAGTTAATGTTCCTCCTCCTCCTCCTCCTCCGGTGGTTAATGTTCCTCCTCCTCCTGTCGCTGAGGTTCCTCTTCCTCCTCCCCCTCGGCATCCTCAAGTGGACTTCGCAAAGACTTGCAAAGATTTCAAAGCAATGGGTGGCAAGAACTTTCAAGGCACTGAGACTTTTGTAGAGGCCAGAAATTGGTTGAAAGAGACCGAGGATTTGTTTGCTATCTTTGGGTTAGACGATCAGAGGAAGCTCTTGTTGGCGGTTTGGCTTATGAAGGATGAAGCCGCTTATTGGTGGGAAGTCACCAATGGTACTAGGCCTGTTGAGACTTGGGCCGATTTCAGGGCAAGGTTCATGCTTAAGTTTCTATCTTCTGCTGAGGAGAATCTGCAAATGGAGAGGTTCATAACTTTGAAACAAGGAGATATGTCTGTCAAAGAATATGTGAACAAGTTTAATCAGTTAGCTCGTTTTGGCTTGGATATGGTGAATACTCCTCAGAAGAAGGCTCTTCGTTTTGCTAGAGGATTGAATGAGCCGTTGCAGGGATTGGCTATGTCACATATTCCCCATGGGGCCACGTTTGAGAGTTTGGTTGATATGGCGTTACTTCAGGGAGATGTCAAGAAAGAAACCAAGATGAATGATACTCAAGCCAAGAAGACTGATTCCCAGGGAAAAGGAAATCAGGGTAATCCAAGTGGTCAGAGCAGTCAAGGCAATCAGAACAAGAACAAGAGTCAAGGCAACAAGGGGAACAACAACAAGGGCAATAACAACAAGGGCAAGAACAACAAGGGGAAGTGCCATTATTGCGGTTCAGTTGGGCATCTTATTAAGGATTGTAAGAAGAGGAAAAGGAAGAATGGTGAATGCTTTTTCTGCGGTGAGACTGGACATTTCAGTAAGGATTGCCCGAGGAAGCAAGGGCAAGGCCAGGGTCAGACTCAGCGTGGTGGACCTTCAGGAGGGCAAGTTCATGCTCTCAATGTCGCTCCAGTTCCCGATCGAGGTAGTATTTCTGTTGAGAGCCTTGTATATATTTCTGATTTTCCAGTTCGTACCTTGTTTGATTCTGGTGCATCGCATAGCTTTATCTCATCTGATCTTGTTGATAGTTTGCACCTTAGTACTAGCTTGGTAGATGATCCCGTCTGTGTCTCAAATCCTATTGGGGGTTCCGCCCATTTGTCTATGATATGTGGGGATTTGAGGATCTCTATACTGAGTGTAGAGTTCTTGTGCAGTGCTTATGTTCTTGGTTTTACGGGATACGGATTGATATTGGGCATGGATTGGCTGTCCAGATATGGAGCCATTCTTGATTGTGAGCATAGGGTTGTGAGGCTCGTGACTCGCCTCGGAAACACCCTAGAGATATCTTGTGATCCGAGAGGTCCCGTCATGTTGTGCTATCTGGAATCACTCGACTCGTCAATGGAAACTCTTCAGTCTGTGAGAGTGGTTCTAGAGTATCCGGATGTTTTCGATGAAGTTAGGGGGTTGCCCCCTAAGCGAGAGATTGATTTCCGCATTTATCTGGTGGATAATGCAAAGCCTGTTTCTTTGCCCGTTCGGCACATGGCTCCGCGTGAAAGGCGGGAGCTAAGTAAGCAAGTGAAAGAGTTGCTTGAGAAGAACTTCATTAGACGAAGTATATCTGAATGGGGAGCGCCTGTGGTATTTGCTACCAAGGCGGATGGTTCTCTCCGACTTTGCGTTGACTATCGAGAGTTGAATAAGCTGACTAAGAAGAACAGACACCCGTTACCGAGGATTGATGATCTCTTTGACCAGCTTGTCGGTGCTTCTGTTTTCTCTCAGCTTGATCTTGCTACGGGGTTCCATCAGCTCAGGGTAGCTGAAGATAGTATAGACAAGACTGCGTTCAGAACTCTAGATGGATTCTTCGAATGGCTTGTCATGCCGTTCGGCTTGACTAATGCACCCGCATATTTCGTGGACTTGATGAGTAGGGTGTTCAGGGAGTTCTTGAACAAGTTTGTCGTGGTCTTCGTAGATGATATTCTGATCTTCTCTAAGGATGAGGAAGAGCACGCAAGGCATCTCATGGAGGTGATGGATACGCTTAGAGCGCATCAGTTGAAGGCCAGGTTCTCCAAGTGTCACTTTTGGAGAAGGGAAGTTAGATTCCTTGGGCATATAGTATCTAAGCAAGGCTTAGCGGTGGATCTCGCTAAGGTAGTGGCAGTTCAGGATTGGAAGACTCCAAGGAATGCAACCGAAGTGAGAAGTTTTCTAGGTCTTGCGGGTTTTTACCGGAAGTTCATCAAGGACTTCGCAAAGATATCCGCTCCTCTCACTAAATTGACGAAGAAGAATTTAGTTTTTGCTTGGAGCATAGAATGCGAGCTTGCTTTTCAGAAGCTCAAGAGAGCCCTCACATCAGCACCTGTTCTAGCTTTGCCCGATGGAGGGAAGTTATTTACCGTATACACCGATGCATGTGGCACGGGGTTAGGAGCTGTTCTTATGCAAGAAGGAAGAGTGATATGCTTTGGCGGTAGACAACTCAAAGTGCATGAGAAGAATTATCCCACTCATGACTTAGAGTTGGCAGCAATAGTATATGCACTCAAGGCTTGGCGCCATTATCTTCTGGGAGAAAGATTTGAGCTTTATACCGATCACAAGTCATTGAAGTATCTCTTTTCTCAGAAGGATCTGAATCTGAGGCAACAAAGATGGATGGAATTCTTGGCGTCCTACGATTTTGAGATAGCTTATACCCCTGGCAAGGGGAATGTGGTAGCAGATGCATTGAGTAGAAGAAGGTTGACCCTAAGTCCTCTATTCGTTGAGATGAAGAATTTAGAGTATGTGGCAACCTTTGATTTCTCTTTGGCGATTGAGTCGATGACCGGTTCTTTAGCATCTCTGGAACTCGGACCTACCCTTCTTGATCAAGTTGGGGCTTCGCAGAGAGAAGACCCTCAGATAGTTGAGATTATGGATAAGCTAATTCGAGGAGAGACGTCTAATCATCTCGCTCGATATTCTATTGATGACAAGGGTTGGCTGAGGAGAGACGGAAGGTTATGTGTTCCAATGGTAGAAGATCTAGTAAGAAGAGTTCTTGAGGAAGCGCATCGCTCTAAGTTGACTATACATCCGGGCGGAGATAAGATGTATAAAGATATGAAGCGCATTTTCTTTTGGCCTGGGATGGAGAAGGATGTGGCAGAATTTGTCTCTAGATGTATCATTTGCCAACAAGTTAAGGCCGAGTCGAAGAAGCCCGGTGGGCTATTGCATCCTCTAGACGTTCCACTATGGAAGTGGGAGAGTATTTCCATGGATTTTATCGATGGGCTACCAAGGTCAAGGAAAGGGAATACGAGCATCTGGGTTATTGTGGATAGACTTACGAAGAGTGCTCATTTCATTCCGGTGAAGAGCAAAAGGACCGCATCTTGGCTAGCGTCTGTATATCTTCGTGAGATTGTGAGACTACATGGAGTCCCTTCTAGTATAGTCAGTGATCGTGACCCAATCTTTACAAGTCAATTCTGGAATAGCTTGCAAGAAGCTATGGGCACAAGGTTGAATCTAAGTACGGCTTATCACCCACAGACGGACGGTCAAACCGAAAAGGTGAATAGGGTACTCGAGGATCTGTTGAGGCTTTGTATTCTAGATTTTGGTGGTACTTGGGAAGACCATCTTCCTCTTGTTGAGTTTGCATATAATAACAGTTATCAGGCAAGCATAGGGATGGCACCATTTGAAGCTTTATATGGGAGGCCGTGCAAGTCGCCTACATGTTGGTGGGAGACTACAGATGAGCTTATACTTGGGCCTGATATGATCAGAGATACATCCAAGAAGATCGAGTTGATTCAGAGACGGATGAAAGCGGCCCAAGACCGACAGAAATCCTATGCTGATAAGCGAAGAACGGATTTGGAGTTTGATGTTGGGGATATGGTTTTCGTGAAGGTTTCTCCTTTGCGGAATGTGGTCCGATTTGGAGCTGTTGGGAAGTTGGCACCGAGGTTTGTTGGACCATTCCCTATTATAGAGAGGATCGGGCAGATGGCTTATAGACTGAAGTTGCCCGAGAAGCTTGCTGGAGTACACGATGTTTTTCATGTCTCGCATCTCCGAAAGTGTTTACATGAATCAGCAGAGGTTGTTGAGCCAAGTGTTCTAAAAGATGTAGAAGTGGAGAAAGAGGCTACCTTGAGGAGAGCTCCGATTCGTATCTTGGGGACGGAGACCAAGAAGCTAAGGAATCGAGAGGTCAAATTGTGAAGGTTCAATGGGGTGAAGCCGAAGAAGACGCAACTTGGGAAACCGAGGAGAAGATGCGTGGGCTTTATCCATTCCTTTTTGAGGGTACACTCTCAATCTCTTTTCTTTGTTAGCATATCTTTCTCTTTGCTATCCATGTTTATCTAGTTTATCGTGTTAATCTTGTCATGAGAACCTTAGGTAGAAACCCTTTGGATGAAACATGTGTTTGAAACATGTTATGCTTGATGGTTGCAAGTGGTTGCAAGTGTTTGCAAGTGGATACTCGTGGATGCATAATACACGTTAGGCACTAAGATCGGCTCACACAGTTTCATACCGCATATGCATGAGTGTTTATGCTTATTCATGGATGAAAACTTGTTATGCTATCACGTGGATGTTGCATATGGATGAATGTTATGTGCACTCATGTAGAGATTATAAATTATGTTAGGAATTTGCATACATATGGACTCATTTCACTAACATATTTTGCATTAAGGGGGTTTACTGAATCAGTAACCTCCTGATTTTCGCATTAGATAAGTACATATACACACACCTTTGCATATGATCATACAGCATTTAGAACCTTTTAAGGACAATGATTGCTCGTGGATGATGTTTTGAGTAGATGGATGATGGATGGTAGGATACGTTCTTCCTAACTTGGAGATTTCGGGGACGAAATCCTTTAAGCAGGGGAGAATGTAACAACCCGTATTTTTGAATAACATGTTATAACATAAATGGAGGCAGAATTAAACTGTAAAATCTGAATCAAGGGAAACGGGCTATGCCATTGCGTTCCTCTCGGAAAAATACGCGAAATAGAGTCCGAGTTTTCGAAAATCGGAGTCCGTATGACCAAGATATGGCCTCGCGAAGTTTCACGAAAAATTCCCAAATTAAAGTATACTTAATTAAGTGAAATGGGTTGCGCAGAGAAATATATATATATATTGATATATATATATATATATAATTGAAAATTAAATAAATAAATATGCAAAAATGTTCAAAACAGCGAATTGGGAGAGGGGAATAACCGAACCGGCCGATTTTTGAGGTCGACCCGAGCTCGCTGGGTCGACTAGGGGTTAATCCAGGGTGTTTGGCTGTCAACCCGTGGGCCGATTCGCACAAATGCAGATTTTGCATGGTTCTCATGTTTCATCTTTAATCTAAAGGCCCTAGATGGTTCCTACACTTGACTTCTTCCCCAAGACATGCTTTGATGGCTTGGATTGAATCTAGGTTTAATCCTATGGCCTAAAACACTTGCCTAATCTATAAATAAGACCCTAACCTACCCTAAATCATCATTATTCATTCATACAACTAAACTATGGCAAAATCAATCCTCTCATGGCCTCCACTCTCTTCATAAAATTCCTAAATAAATTCCTAAGTGATTTTCCATGCATACAAGTGTTTTCAAACTTGTATGAGCAACATTAGCTTGCATTCAAGTCAAGTTTATATATTTGCATCATAAAGAAAGAGTCTTGATCATTTTGGCTCAAGGGTTTTGCTTGCATTTTGGGTTTAATTGATTCCATAAGGGCTTTGTCATATTTTTGTGACTTCTTAAGCATTGTAAGCCCTATTCTACTTTCATACTTAAACTCTAAAGTTAAATGTATGATATGCAAGTTTATATGCAAGTTTATCATGTTGTGATATGCAAGTTTATATGCAAGTTTATCATGTTGTGATATGCAAGTTTATCATGTTGTGATATGCAAGTTTATATGCAAGTATGCCAAGTTATGTTATGCAAGTTTGGGTTGAACATTTTGTTCATGCTATCATGTTATGCAAGCTTATTTTGGGTTTATGAACATAAAGCTTTAAGCTTTATGCCAAAGGTTGCATTTTAGCAACATGTAAGTTATCATATCTCTTATGATAACTTGCATGTGAGGCTAAATGCGAACTTATGGCCATCTCTACATGTCATTTAGCACCATGTATCACCAATATGCTAAGTTTGGTTTTATGCATGCTTTTGAGGCCTAAAAATGTAATATGCAAGTGTATGAACATATGAACATTTCATATGCCACCATGTTAAGCTTGTGGCTTCAATACCTTTATGTCATGATTACGCCAAGTTCCCTCTTTCTATCCTTTATGCGCTGTTGCGATATGTAAGCGATGGGATTGCGTTTGGGGTTGGGTAAACTTAAAAGACATAAAACATAAGCTTGGGAATTTACCTATTAAGTTAGGTCTACCCATTGGGAATTTACCTATTAAGTTAGGTCTACCCAATTGCTTGAAAACTTGTAACATGTTTTGGAAACATGATGGACATGACACTTAGAAAAGATAAGTGTGGCCAACTCGAGGTTGGGTTGAGTTTGTAGCGTAAACCTACCCAGAACCGACCGGCTTAACTAGTTGCTACAAACAATAGGACCCAATGTGAGAAGTTGGTCATGTTGTACCTTGAACCCGAGGTTAGACCAAGTTGTGGTGTAAAGCTACCCGGACCCGCCCGGCTTAACTAGTAACCACAACAAGGTCTAATGTGAGAGGTTAAGGCGCATTAAATTAATTAATGCCTCGTGATTAGGGTTAAGTCATGGTCCACTTAATACTTAACCAATTTGGGCTTGGTAGATTAATCGGGGTTAAGTCGTGAACTCATCGTTACACTTAACCAAGTTAATACAGGATTAGCAAGAGGGTTAAACCGTACTTAACCCACTAGAAAAATCCTAGCAATGGGGGCCCACTCCAGCAGTACTCCCAAGTTAGTATCATCATGACCCTAGGGACTAGGCTAGGGTGGGGGCACGATTACTGGACTGGAGGTAAGTGACCAAAAGCGACGGCAGAGGGTACGCCGGTGTAGTTCCGGGCGGACTCTGGTCGTGCACATAGTCCGTAGCCGGAGAAAACATGCACGGGTACCAGTAGATCGGGACTGTGCACTCATGTTCATGGTGTCCAGGGGTTGACACCCTAGGGCTTGATACACCCGAAGGGTGGACCCGGCACAGTTCGACTACAATTATGATTGGGCCATATTGACACCAACACGTGACGAGTTAGGCTTAGGGAGCCGATCGACTAGACCGTTTGGTTGGACCTTGTATTAGGGTCATTTCATGTTATTGGGCCAAAGCTTGGGCCAAGGGATCAATACTTGTTTATTCAAGTCATGTTAGTTTGCTAGTACACCTGTGGTGCAAAACCTTAATCCTGATTATGCGATGACACCTTTATCTACCTTGTTAGTTAATCATCATGCTAGTATATTGTTATCCTTATATTCATCCCTGCTGCTCATGCCAGTTAACTTTATCAGTTTACATTGATTGTAGTAGGGCTTACTCGGTCTTTTTGACTGACCTGTTTTCTTTCGCCTCTTTTCTTCCGTCCCCCCCAGGTTCTCAGGGAGGGAATACTGGAGCTTAGCTTGGATTTCGGATTGCTTGCTTGTGGGATTTCAGCTCATGTACGGTTTCGACATGAAGCTAGCTATGGTTACCACTTAATTGGGGATAGCACTTATTTATTTCATTTTTTCAGTTGATGTTGTTTTATCTAGACTTGTTTATTTGGAAAGCTATGTTGTACCAGACTTGTTTTGAAATCTTCCGCTATTTTATCTATGTTATTTACTCTGTTTACATATATACATATGTTCTTGTTCTGCCTTGATATATCATTATGCATGTTTACCTGATTCAAATGCCCCTCCAAAGTCAGAGTGCTTGCAAGAGCCACCCTGGTGGAGGTGGGGTGTTACAAGGTTTGTCGATGTCACGTCATACACAAAGCATCGCTTCAATAATCCGTGCTTTGATCATTACTTGCTCATTTCATAACTCGAGTGTGCCACATTGACAATTCACGACATATCACTGATTTTGATCAATGCATACCCTCTAAGTTCATATGACTTAGAGTCGAGGATAATATTTTGCCACAAATCCAATATATATTAATGGAAATCAGTGCTATATGGTCAATTTCAATGTTAGACACACAATCCATACAAGTCCCTCCTGGGTTTGAACGGAACAACAACCCGAAAATATTCAAATATATTCAGGTCTCATGCCACTTATAACCTCGTATCGGGTGTACGGCCCGATCCAAGACATCAGCAATTAATCTGAACAATTCAAATATACTCGGTCTTCAACTATCGATATCCAAGTCTTTAGTTTCTTTATAACATCGTATTGTTACTTGGAATGGTTTTCGGATCCATATCCAATCCTGGACTTTCCAAGTAATAAGCGTATAAAAATAATAGCTATGGACCACACGAGTTTCTCAATTTAAATCTCCTTTCCAAATATTGTCATTTTACTTCTAATTAAGGTTGGATTCAATTCCCGGAAAACCATTATCGTCTTAACCCGTTTCTTAAAATTCAACATTCATTCCAAACCTTATATTTCAAAACAATCTTCATTGATTCGTTGTTATCCCAAAACTACCAAATCTTTATTTGGATTTGAATTTCCATTCCTAGCGATTTAAATAATATTTCCAAATATAAGTTTGTATAATTTAAGCAACTTATATTTGATATTGATTCATGACTCAGGCAAATACTATCAGAATTTTTATATGGATATGCTTTGATATATCTGATCGTATTTGTCTGCTCCTGTAAATTCGTATCGAATATCAGACGATAAATTCTATCAAAACTCATTGCCTCTTCAATTCAAATCTTATTTCAATTTCATATCATATATTAAATTTTTCTAAACAAATCCTTTTCCATATTGATTCATGTTTAAAATCTTTAAACTCAAATCATTTCAAAGAAATGGTATAATAACGTTGAAAGCGTTGTAAAATGGTTATTTAATCGAATGGATCAAAAATCATTTCAAATTCACAATTTGAAACTCAAATTACTATTTAATTGACAAAATATGATTTGTCATATTTTTCTGGACTTTTAAATTATTTTTATAAGTCAATTTTATTCGATTTTTCATTACGTCGACGAACTGCAAGTATAACGACCTTTTCAAATTTTAACTTGACCATAACTCGAAAACCATACGATGTAATTAGAAAATTCTTCTTTTATACAAAACCCATTATCGATAGAAATCCTTCGTTTTCCGTTTCACGTAAATCCGATTCAAAACACTCAAGTTATAAACATTAGAAATTAAAATCGATATTATCGAACTGTCACTGCGCGATGCGTTCCATTTACGTTATATAACATTTAAATATAAATCGCTTAATTCTTTTCTTTTCCGAATAAATTATATTCCCATAACTTTATATTAAAATCGTATTCCAAATCTTTTCTAACATTATATATCCATATTCCCATTTTAGTCCAAATCTCTTTAAGATTCCAAATTTTCATTTTAAATTGAATTGAGTAGCAATAATATTTATTAATATATTTTTTCTAAATCCTTTATGGAAACGATAATTCGTATGAAATCAAATATTCCATTTCCCAAAATAATTATTCCAAAGATCATTTAAATTCTAATTTTCATTTCAATTTAATTTGAAATGATAATAAATAAAACTTGGTTAATCACTTACAAATAACCGTCAAAATGGTATGCACAAAATCAATGTTGTACACATATTCCCATTCGTTCTCCGATCAAATTTTCAAAACACGCTTCAATATTGAAATAACCCATTAGCGATCGGAATTGTTTCAAAGACCATTTCAAACTATGTCAGTAACCTTACCCGATTTGATTTCTAAACGGTTTTAAAATTTAATTTAAAACTATATTCTCAATTTTATTTTCATAATTAATTTTTTTTTAAAATGGAAGGAGAATTTAAACTGATTAACCGTCTAACCACACAACAACGGTGTATGTGTGAGTTCATGAAATCAGACTTTACCAAATAATTGAACCAAATAAACAAGCACAATTTTCATCCATCACAACCACAACAACTAAAATGATCAATTAACTGTGCGTAGAGCGTTACCGTCAATAACGCTCAGTGTTTAGGGTGTTTTTAACTGCATGAACATCTATTGAACAACCAATAACAACCATTCATAACAATCCATGATCATTAACTAATTTAAATTAACAACTAGTTAAATTTAACGTTCTGACTAATTTAAAATAAATTTTAAATTAGAATTCTCACCGGTAAAGCTTCCAAAATCATCACTGTCAGAGTTTCCTTGAGAACAAGCCAAAGAACAAATGCTACCATTACGCGTACTACTTCCAATTAGCGGTCAGTGTTTTCTCTATCAACTCAGCCCAAAACCCACATCTTTGAACCCAACTCGCACTTCTCTTCCTCTTCTTCCTCCACGTGATGTCTTCCTGTATCCCTTTTTCACGCTGCACTTGCATGCGAACCCCCTCTCTCTTTTATTTTATTTTAAAATCACCTGGTTGCACACACTACTTGGACAAGTTCTCACACACGTATTTTTTTTCCACTTGTAAACTTTCATTCCTGGCTTGGTAAGACATTAACCATTCTTCCTTCTTATTGTTCATGCTCTCGAGATTTGGTTCAATCTTGGCCTCTATCAATTTCCTTCTACCACTTCCGCATCTGAGTATGCAACCGCCGACAAGCATGCTACTAATACATCCTGACTCACTCACCAAGCTCCAAACTGAATTACACAGTTTCCAAGTAAGAGAGAGGTTTGTCATGGGAATCGGGCATTGGTGAACTAGAGCAGCTTTGGGAGGTTCGTCCATGGTGGGACCGACGTTCACGGAGGACACGGAGTGGCAACATGATTCCGGTTTAGAGGAGGGGTCGGTCTGAGATGAAACAACACTGTCGATTTCTAGTGGGGTTGGCATGCGGTGGTCGAAGGCCAAAACAGGGAGGTGAAAACATATTAGCGGTTGCTGCTGGGAAGAAGGGACCGCATGTTCGAGAAAGGAAGGAGTTAACGTGTAGAAGGGTAGTGAAGCATGCAAAGGGGAGGCGGACTGCCATGCAAGTGGGTAGAATGGCGGAGTTAGGTGGTATGGGAGGCCGCCTGGAAAAAAATGGGATGAAAGTATTGCAGTGGTGGAGACAAAAGGGAAAGGATGAACGCTTTCAAATTGAGGAAGGAGTCATGCACAAACAATATAGAATGGGGAATGGTTGGTTCAAACTGATGGAGTGGAACAACTAAATGGAAATTGATGGGGAAAAGAAATACACAACGGTGGAGAGGAAAATTGTGGAGGAAGGGATGAAGTAATACACAGGTTCACGTTTTTTTATTTATATAACAACAGTTGCGGACCTTAAGGGGAAGGGGATATAACACGTGGTGAATGGTTGCTGCACCAAATTGCCAAATGTCTCCCATGCCCGTAGTTCTACACGTGATAAAAAACACCATGAGAAGGTAGTATATCGGGTATTTGTTTCATACACTTACGGCTCAGGGGTTTTACAAGTGTTCAACGCTTATGGAAAGAATTTAACAAGTGTACATAGTTGATATTTTAAATTTACTTTCCGTATTTAAGCACTTTTAAACAGTGAAATGCAAATGTCCTGGTCCATTGTTTAACGCTTTTAGAGATTATATTCCTTTTTCAAACGTACCATGACAATTGTAAACATAAGCAAAAAACTGGAATCAAGTGTGCGTATTTATTTAGACTACGAACAGTAATAAAATCACAGTCCTATACAATATTGTGTACAGATCTCACAAGTACAAAAATATAGATTGCTTAATTCTGTAAAGTGGCGAAAAGATCACGGTTGCCCTAAAATACGCTAGAAAAATATTTGCTTATTTTTCCAAATTAAAAATTACAGTAAAATTCTAAAAAATATTTTAAGACGGCGCGTACAGAAACCTTAAGAACATTTTGAACCGATATTTAATTATAATTTATATTCTAATTTGGTCGTTTCTATCAACTGAATTTCAAACCGTTGAGACAACTCAACTAACAACGAACTATTTTGCAAGGCGAACATTGATTTAAATATAAATATAGATATCAAAATATTATAATAAATTATGATTACAACGTATAAATCCAAAATATATTTTAATATATACTTATGATCAAATGATACATTACTTAAAAAGAAACAAAGTTTTTATATCTTTAAAATAACTCATATAACATCATATGTCACCAAATCAATATTACATAAAAATATATACACATATACCTTATTCAATATTAAACAAGATAAAATTTTAAATATTTATAAATTCATATCAAATCAATATATCATCAAAATATAAATAATATCATTACTTATAAAAATCCTACAGATCAAACATACTCTTAAAATAAGTTTCTATTACCAAATTATATTTATAAAACAAAATATTTATCAAATCAAAATATAAAAGATTTCTAAATTAGTATTCTTATTAAATTCAATCTATATTTAGAAAATCCAAATTAATTATATATATTTAAACGTCGAAAATATTGGATCATCCCAGATTTACTCACATTGGACGATCATCGTTACATAACGATAATTGTCGCTTGATTCAGACTGACAATTTATTTCATTATAAATTGTAGTGAGCTCCAATTCATCTCCAGTCAGTTCCATGGTGTAGCCGTCGTCCATACGATCCCAACGGATCTTGTTTCATGAAATTCTGATAATATATGCTCAAGTTATAACGATTACTAGTTCGTATACTGTTTTAATTAAAATAAAATTAATATATTTTAAAAACTTGGGCTTACTTTATAAACTCTGCCCATCTCCCTTCCTCAAAAGCCCACCTGCTCCCTTTCAACTCCATCTTCCCAACTCCAGAAAAATCCCGTTCGTTAAATCACCTTAATGGCCGAACTTTTAGAAAATCAAAGCACCTTCTTTTTCAACATAAATCCAAACAAACTACATCGTCATGCTCCTCTTCCATTTCTCCTTCATTTCTACCCAATGAATTCCAACTCGCAATATTCTTGTGAAACGCGACCTGACGTTTTTCACACTATCGACGCAGTGAACTTGCGACATGAATGATCACCGAAAATCATGAAACTATAATAGAAGGTGCGTCTCACTCCAACGATCAACACTTCCCCTTTAATTCGCATATCGAAGTCTCCTTTTCTAGGTAATCGGAACCCTAGCTCACGCCGTGATAAGGGCAGCGAACATAACTGGCGTCGAACCCATAAACACTCATACTAGGTTGGAGCTCTTCCTTCTGTGAATCCAAAAATATAGCTTTGGTGATTTTTAGGAATTTATTCCATTTGTTTAAGAATTTTGAACTTGCGGTATTTGTTTTGAGGATGAATACTGACGGCGGTGGAACTTACTGACCAGAAAGAAATAGTTTTAGGGTTAGAAGAGTTGGTGGGTATTTATAGAAAAATTTTAAATATTTTTATGTTGATTATTTTATTTTATTTTATTTTAAGCAATCGCTATGTGTATTTCTTGAATAAAATTTCCTATAATCACATACGATACCCAAAAATCACGAAAATGGACATACAACTAGAGTTCGACATTACGGACGCAACGAAACTGGTTTCGTCGAATTCTGACTCCGTTTAATCACATAGTGTATTTTTAACCATGAAAATATCGACTATTTTTCACATTAAAATCGCCAACGACCACATACTGACTCCAAAAATCACAAAAATTGAAATATAACAATATTTTGATATTATGGATCCAACAAAATTGGTTTCATTGAAAATGGAGTTCGTTTGCAAAACTGTCTATTTTTAAAGCTCTAAATAAATCCTTTTTAAATATAAATATATTTAAAAATAATTAAATTAAATATTTATAAATTAAAATTATCGTATATATTCACAATAGAATATCATACAGCTCCAGAATATTCCTATCGGGATTTACAACACGATATTTCAAATCCGAATTAAATCGATATCCAATTTATATTAAAAATATAAATAAATCGTTATAAATTATAAAGGAATTCCATAGCGACTATTTTAAAATTTGATTTGGACATAAATCAAAATCAACATTATGAAATCCCGATTTTTCTCTTCCTTTAGAAAAATATACTTCACCAGCTCTGAATGTTTCTTGTTTCATAGAAATCCGGCTTAAAACGGATTCTGTATACTCGTTTAAAGTTCGAATCGCCAAATTATGAACTACCCCTCCATTTCGAGTTCGATTATAATTATATTATAATTATACGTTCAAATTTCGTTCAAATAATATATTTGTTATTCTAATCAAATTCTAAACTGAATTAAATATCATAAATGATCCAATTCACACAATATTATGAATTCAGTTATTTTCGACTAAGTCGGAATTATAATCAATTTTTATATTATAAAAATTAATTAAATATTCAATATAATTTAATTAAACGATCATTAAAATCTCTAAATCACTATTTAAATAATTAAATAAATTATTTATTATTTCGTAAAAATACGGGACATTACAAAGTTATTCCATTAAGTTCATTATTAACCAACTAATTTGAAAGTCAATCTTAGTTAAAACAGAACTCGGTTAACTCAAAACACAATTATTTCTTTAATCAACTCCATTTAATTCCTCCTTTAAATTAATTAATAATATAATTAACTTAAACAACTTCATTTAATTGTTTCTTAGAAATAATTAATCGAATTCTTAACCATTAGGTTAATTCCTGCTCATATGCTTATAATTTTTATTGAGATAAGAATTTACTTCATCAAAACAATTTAATAATAACTTAAAAACTTATAAATAATAATAATACTTATTTTCCTTTAAAATTGCTCTGCTCAAAATAATATATTTAAAACCTTTTTAGTTATAAAATAAATTTACAACTTCCTTACGATCGACTCACTTGATGATAAAAATCCATATTTGTATAATGCTTGACTTATAGACCATGTGATGCCAAATCACTCAACCAATATTTTCCATTGGTTAATATTATAACAAATGTTGAAATACGGTTTAACAATCAACAATAAATCAATTATTCTGTAATGTCCGGTATATTCAGTAGCCAAATATTTAATTTATTTTATTAAATATTATTTAGAATATTAATGGATTTAAAATATATATACGTTACTATAGTTAATTTTTTCTTTTTATTATTAGATAGTTAATTATGAAGCATATCACAAAATGTTAATAGCATACAGTGAGAAAAACTAACTATAACAGAATCCACTAAGAGAAGCTTATTAACGTTTGTAAGATAATATTAACATGCTTAAATAAGCCCAAATAAAATGTACAAAGGTGGAAAAATTCAAGGATAGTTCAGCCCTATCTCAAATATAAGGTGTATACATCACAATTTCAAAGTCTTCAAAAGAAATAAACAATTAAAATAGCTAAACAGCTATATGTATGTACACAGCTAGACAACTGAAGAAAAACACATGGTATCTAATCCATAAAAATTTATTCTTGTACAAAATCTGAACAGACAAGAATAAAACAAAACTCTTACAAAATATCTTGCCATACAAATGTATACACATTAAATCAAATCTGTACATTTGATACAACAATTCAATAGCACATGGGAAATCTAAAAACAAAAAACAAAGAAAGAAAAAAAGTAACAGAACAGTATAGAAACAGCAACACATATATATATATATATATATATACACACTTTTCAGGTACAAACCCCTACAACAGCCATACAATAAACAGAGAATGTACATGGCACATTTCAACTTTTCAAATGAAATGAAGTAAACAAATCCAATAGCAGGAAAATCTGAGACAAAATCTCCTCAAAGTGTCATGTCTTCCATCACCACCAAATCAACCTGAAAAGAGAAGAAAAGGAAGCACAGCTATCAGTAGCTAGAAAAGATGTATAAGTATATGTATGAAGTTGAAAGATTTCAAATAAAGAAATGAATGCAACAATCGAAACAGATAATGTATCTTTATTCAGAAAATCTCATATAAAGGCTGTTCTGATATTGGCACATAGCACAATTCAGATCTGCTAATAAAATAAACAATTTGATAGTTGTGTACACGCAAACATGACAATACCAACAACAATGCAGATCTGAAATTCAATACGAATAGAAAATACAAACAGAAAATCTTATGATCCTACTTATATATATCACGATTCAAATCTGCAAATTGAACAGATAATATCACCAAAACAACTTGCACAGGTGACATAGTTCCAAGGTATGGTTTAAGCAAACGACACAGAAAGGACACGAAACTCAGGCCAACATCGCAAAATACTTCAGGTGTAACAAGTCACAATGTACATCATCATAGGTAGCCAAAAGAACAAAGTAAGATACTTAAGTCGTGCAGTTTTAGCGAAGTGACCAAGTTGTCAAGTTCATTTCAGTATGTAAGATAATTAATTAACGAACAAGACAACATTCACACGGATGTTAAATTATCATGAAGACAAGATAGTGGTGATCATGTTAACAAGGTGCAATGTTATGGCCGAGCAATGCCTTCCAGTGTGCAGCAAGGGGGACATGCCTATGCCACTAAATATTTTATATATGCATAGTAAATGCCAACAAAATGTCTCAGCAAATTCTCTCAAAGGTCCACCATGTACACAAATGGTAATTGTGTCTCTAACTAAGGGAGCATTTTTTATCAATCGGCTTGTTCAGCTATAGGGTATAAAATTAAGGTGACAGTGCATAATCATTCTAGTATACTACTTCTTAGACACAAGCATCCACACCCGACAATGTATGCATACTCTGGCGTAAACATGGTACTTAGGCCTATGTTTAACAAATCGATATCAAACATACATTAAACGATTCAAAAATCTCTTAACCCAAAAAAAAATAAAAAAAATAAAAATAAATTTGAACAGATCATGTGAGTGGACAAGGCATAGCTGTATGCTAAGCTATATAGGAACAACTCAATGTAAGTACATATATGAGTAGAAAAATACATGGAAAATCCAACATAAAGTCCACATTTTTCACTATAAAACGTCACCCACAAACCGAGTTCTATCACCAACAGTTCACCGCATAGATGAAACCTAAAGTAAACGCCTAAAAACTAGGCACTGCAAAACCTAATCTATGATTTTACAATCGAGGTTGACGTTGTTCTTATCATGATCAAACCCAAGTATAAATATAGGTCACGCACTACATTTCTGAACACAACCATTTCGAAGCTATAGAAAATCAAAACAGAAATTAAATCGAAAATAATTCTCAAAATACTTAGCTTTTTGGGGATGGAGGCTTCGGTCTGGGTTGAAATGAGTGGAAGGAGGGTGGTGGAGCAACTGAAGGTGAGGCCGATGAAGCGAGGGGCATCCGATTTTACTGAAGAAAGCAACGATGGAAGGGGTTGGATTTAGGGTTTCTTGCTCCAATTTTTTTTGTGTGTGGCGGCGGACGAATGAAGGGATAAAGGATCGGATCCGATGGGTTAGTATAAGGGATGGATGCGGGCTTGGGTCCCCTCATGTTGGGCTGGACGAGTTTAAACAGTAAGGCCCAACAAGTTTTTTTAATTGAAAGTTTATTTAACTTTAAAGGTTCTTTAAAACTTAGATTTTAAATTCCGAATACATACGTGATCAGATTGATGAACCGTCAGAAGCTTTGGATTCACCTTGTCAAGTACTACAACATGGGACTGGTTCGGACAGACATGGAGGCTGTTGAAATTTCTAGTTAATTTAAACGTCTGTTTAAATTGACTAAATCAAACCATTTACCGGTGAATCAAATTTAAGGTGAGTTAAACTCACTCAGTAATTCCCACTTATATTTTATAAGTTGGGTTTTTATTTCTGTGTTCTATGGTTGCTAATGATTTGACTGATTGATGATATATATTCACATATCGTTTGAACTGATGGAATTAAACGTCGTTTAATTTCAGTGAAACCCAAATTGTTATTTCAAACAATTGGTTCCAATTGAGGTAAGTTACCTTATTGGCCACGTTTATAAAATAAACGTGTTTCAATAGATAAATTGTTTTTGATTAATTGTTGTGGTTGATATTGAATTGTCACTACAGACTATTATGAGATTTGAATTGAGTTGTTTGATTATATGGTTGATTTGGTTATTGCACATTTACCTGAAACCACCATTTGTTTGGTTTAAACCAACGGGTACTATTGGTTGGGTGTCTGGCAGTACATGGCCTACGAATTAACCATTTTTAAATATCAATCTACCGTCAGGTAAATCGACGAGATAAAGTTATAAAATTTATTTTATAACTGAAAAATAGATTTTGAATTAAAGTTGTAAAAAGGAAATAAATATTTATTATTTATTAATTGAGTTTGTAATTGATTTCAAAAGATTTTATAAAGGAAAGTTCTGATATGTATTAACGTAATGTGATAGATTTGAATAATCATTTCAAGAAATAAATCAAAAGGAAATTTATTTTAATTAATTATGAATTAATGTAAATAAAGGATCATCTGGAATTGGTTAATGAAGTAACCGTGTCTTGGATTGACAGAGTCAACCTTTTTAACTGAGTTGGGGATAAGATCAGTTGTTTGATGAGATTTGTTAACGAATAATGGTTTAATTTTAATAAGTTTTAAAAAGAGATTTATTATTTATTCAGCAAATAAATAGGTTAATTAATTATACATCAGTTAATGGTGAAGTGAATGATTAATTTAATTTAATTTCTACTTAAATGAGATCATTTATGAAAGTTAATCGAAGTTGAAATGAAATATGATTGCGTTGTGAAAGGAATTCATGAACGGGTTTATAAAAAACCCAAGTCTTTATCACCAAAGGGAAGAAGGAAATTTAAGCAAATGTGACGGCATAAATTAACGTTTGCTTAACATTTGAATTAAGTAAAAAGGAAATTGATAATGAAAGGGTTATATTAAACCATGATTTATAAACAAAGTTTATAAAAAGGAAATGAGGCGTGTTTGGAATTAGAATAAATATCGTGTTTTGAATTACAACTGATGTTTACCTAAAGAAAGGAACGTGGTTGGTCAAGGTCTGAGAGGTAAATAAATACCCTAACTTGAACGACTTCGGAATTATCTGAGGGTGATATTAGTCTGTAATGGGAAGGTGGAAAAAAATATGTAATTATTTCCATAGGAGAAATAATAATGGAATAAAAAGGGTTCGAGAATATCTAATGGGGGTTTTCCCAAGTATTGGGAGTGGGAGGATTTGATATATATATATATATATGTCCCAAGTGAAATAAACGAAAAGGAAATGGTGGGAAGTTAAAATGGTGTTTTCAAGATAAAAGGAAATTGAAATGTTAAGTTTTGCGAATGGTTTATACTAAAAGTATAATAGATGGTCATTATATTCAAGTGATAGAATTAAGGAGATCTCATAACGTTGTTTTACTTAAAATGAGATGAGTCGTTTTTCAAAGATGGTTAATAAGGAATAAATAGTAAATGGGTTTGAAACGATGGTAGAATAAAGAATTTAATATGATTATAGAATATTTTCTTAAACATGAAGGTGAAATTGTTGAAATAATAACCTTTCGTCAAATAATTTATATTTGAATAGTGAAATATTTAAGAGTTTAAGATTAACTATCGTTAATCGTTTTATTTAAAGGGGCCATGTAGTGTTGGTACTGAACTGGTAAACTCATGCTATTCTCACAATTATTTATTTGATAGTTAAATCGCCGACTATCAAACCTGACCATACGATCGTTGGCACGGAAAGACCGAGATCGAATTTATATTCGAAAACCATTCCGACCAACGAATTCATGAAAAGAGATTATTGAAGATGGAGCAATTGGAGACCGTTGATCTTCATGAGCGGAAGAACTACTGATTTGAATTTCTCTGGTTTAGCGGCCGGAGATATTTCAACAGTGATTCTGTCATGATTGGAATCTACGGATTGCAAGGACTTCTCGCAACTGATCTGTAGGGTGATTCTTGGAATGCAGTAGGAGGGTGCCTTCGGTTCATCCTGTTCCTGGATGAATTGTATGGAGGAGTGTCTGACAGAGTATTTCCAAAGGGAATTACGTACGTTGATTTCTTCAAACGTACTATAGTTGGTGGTGGAGGACGATGGTTCTCTTAGCTTAACAACTAGAGTATTTTTATGGACGTCAATTAGTGATATCTGGTGGATCTGACGATGTGGCATTCAAAGTGAATGGTGGCCAGATGTTTTCAAGGCAAGTCAAACCTCAAGCCTCACAAAGGAGAAATGACAGAAATCGGGCAGGCAGCATGGCTATGTGGGTCGCTCCCATTAGGGTGTATAATCACCTATCTAGAGAAATTCCATTTGCTTCTTTAATCTATATTTCGATGCTGTCCCTTTTCGGGAGGCGGTTGCTGATACCAACCATGGGTGATATACATTCGATACACCCAAGCGAAATGAGTGGTCGGTCATGTGTGGGCCGGGTTGCAAGTCATTCTTGTTGAACCCTGTGTATTCGTCTCTAGAGATACATGATCGGCATGTAGTCCCATACCTTGTCAGAATTGGAATCCAATCTCCAACATGCGCCTGCAGTTTTGATTGTATACTATATATGTGGAGCATGAGATGCAAGCATTCCACTAGATGGTTATTTACTTATATTTAGACATTATTATAATATCAGAAAAGATATTGATTTCAAAACTGTTTTGGGTTATCGTAAGGTAAAAACCGTCCGTGTTTATGTGTGGATTTGGTCTTACGATTATCCTTTTCCTTTGAAAAGATTTTAAACTTTAAAATCATGATTGGGTGATTTACCCTTAATACTGTATGAGTTTATCTCACTCTGGTTCACCAGACTTACCCGGTGTTTTTGTAAATGCTCGGGTTAGCCCGGAATGTACAGGTTCAGATTATCGAATGCTGTGAAGAGACAGGCTGGAAGAGTTCAGACGTATGATATTATTCCGCTGTGTTGTATATAAGGGAAGATTATTATAACTGTCCAGATGTGTTCATGTACTCTGATATTGTAAGCTATTTAAAGCTCTCAATAAAGATTTATTTCTATATTATATTTTGTTCCGCTGCGATGTGAGACTCTGTGTTTGTGTTGGTTCTTCTTCTTCTTCTATTCTTATATTTCTTTCTTTCTTATCTCACCCTCTAATTTCTTTCATTAACAATCCGGTGTTTGAAAGGTCGGCATGAGATACAGTAAAGGTATTTATGTCGATTTTCGAGGCTGAAAATCCTGGGTCGTTACAGTGGTATCAGAGCTATTGGTTTAGTAATAATCTTGGCTCTATGGCATAACTCGATAGAGATGGGGTTAGTAACACCCTAGATTGAGTTTGAGTGTATATATATAAGAGCGTATTTGTAAAATTTTGTATACAAATGCTTTGTATTGTGTTATGTGTCGGTTCAAGTGTTGAAAAGCACTGAACTGGTAAAGGAACACAATATTGTTTTGTAGGGGGGGAGGTAAATGAAATAATTTTACCCAAAAGTTTTTTTTGTATAGAAAAGAAATAATTTTCTCAAATTATTTAGATATTGTGTGTTGACTGATTTGAATGAAATTCAAAATTTGGTTAAAATTTTGAATTCGAAACTTAACTAGGTTAAATGAAATCGAATTAAAACATTAATAATTATATTGGAATTGAATTAAGAAATAATGTTGTAAGCAAATAAATTTGAATTAAATTTGGAAATTTAATGAATAATAATTAAATAGAAATCAATCGAATATTAATTGGTTGATATTTGAATATGTTGAATTAAATAGTAATATTGAATGTGAATTTTGTTGATTTGATTGAGTTTGTTATTACCTGATTATTGATTTATTGTTGAATGTTTGCCAGATTGGTTGAATATAATCCATCCATGGATTAATAAAGAATTTAATCAACCGAAAACCCAGAAAATGAATTTCAGTATAATGTAGTTGAAATGAAACCGCATATAAGTTGAAACTAAATGATTCAGCCCTATATTTGCAGCACAGTGTGATTTTGAAAATCCATATGGTTACACTAGTCGATAAATGAAGTGTTATTTAAATATATTTTTAAAATTAATGGGATTTGCAACATTTTTTTTACCTTAGCAATTTCGAGGACGAAATTATTTTAAGGGGGAAAGAATGTAATGTCCGGTATTTTCAATAGCCAAATATTTAATTTATTTTATTAAATACTTATTTAGAATATTAATGGATTTAAAATATATATACGTTACTACAGTTAATTTTTTCTTTTTATTATTAGATAATTAATTATGAAGCATATCACAAAACGTTAATAGCATACAGTGAGAAAAACTTAACTATAACAGAATCCACTAAGAGAAGCTTATTAATGTTTGTAAGATAATATTAACATGCTTAAATAAGCCCAAATAAAATGTACAAAGGTGGAAAAATTTAAGGACAATTCAGCCCTATCTCAAATATAAGGTGTATACATCACAATTTCAAAGCCTTCAAAAGAAATAAACATTTAAAATAGCTAAACAGCTATATGTATGTACACAGCTAGACAACTGTAGAAAAACACATGGTATCTAATCCATAAACATTTATTCTTGTACAAAATCTGAACAGACAAGAATAAAACAAAACTCTTACAAAATATCTTGCCATACAAATGTATACACATTAAATCAAATCTGTACATTTGATACAACAATTCAATAGCACATGGGAAATCTAAAAAGAAAGAAAGTAACAGAACAATATAGAAACAACAACACATTTATATATATATATATATATATATACATATATATATATATATACATATATAATTTTCAGGTACAAACCCCTACAACAGCCATACAATAAACAGAGAATGTACATGGCACATTTCAACTTTTCAAATGAAATGAAGTAAACAAATCCAATAGCAGGAAAATCTGAGACAAAATCTCCTCAAAGTGTCATGTCTTCCATCACTACCAAATCAACCTGAAAAGAGAAGAAAAGGAAGCACAGCTATGAGTAGCTAGAAAAGATGTATAAGTATATGTATGAAGTTGAAATATTTCAAATAAAGAAATGAATGCAACAATCGAAATAGATAATGTATCTTTATTCAGAAAATCTCATATAAAGGCTGTTCTGATATTGGCACATAGCACAATTCAGATTTGCTAATAAAATAAACAATTTGATAGTTGTGTACACGCAAACATGACAATACCAACAACAATGCAGATCTGAAATTCAATACGAATAGACAATACAAACAAAAAATCTTATGATCCTACTTATATATATCACGATTCAAATCTGCAAATTGAACAGATAATATCACCAAAACAACTTGCGCAGGTGACACAGTTTCAAGGTATGGTTTAAGCAAACGACACAGCAAGGACATGAAACTCAGGCCAACATCGCAAAATACTTCAGGTGTAACAAGTCATAGTGTACACCATCATAGGTAGCCAAAAGAACAAAGTAAGAGATTTAAGTCGTGCAATTTTAGCGAAGTGACCAAGTTGTCAAGTTCATTTCAGTATGTAAGATAATTAATTAACGAACAAGACAACATTCACACGGATGTTAAATTATCATGAAGGCAAGATAGTGGTGATTATGTTAACAAGGTGCAATGTTATGGCCGAGCAATGCCTTCCAGTGTGCAGCAAGGGGGACATGCCTATGCTAAGAAATATTTTATATGTGCATAGTAAATGCCAATAAAATGTCTCAGCAAATTCTCTCAATGGTCCACCATGTACACAAATGGTAATTGTGTCTCTAACTAAGGGAGCATTTTTTATCAATCGGCTTGTTCAGCTATAGGGTATAAAATTAAGGTGACAGTGCATAATCATTCTAGTATACTACTTCTTAGACACAAGCATCCACACCCGACAATGTATGCATACTCTGGCATAAACATGGTACTTAGGCCTATGTTTAACAAATCAATATCAAACATACATTAAACGATTCAAAAAGCTCTTAACCCAATAAAAAAATGAACAGATCATGTGAGTGGACAAGGCAAAGCTGTATGCTAAGATATATAGGAACAACTCAATGTAAGTACTTATATGAGCAGAAAAATACATGGAAAATCCAACATAAAGTCCACATTTTTCACTGTAAAACGTCACCCACAAACTGAGTTCTATCACCAACAGTTCATCGCATAAATGAAACCTAAAGTAAACGCCTAAAACTAGGCACTGCAAAACCTAATCTATGATTTTACAATCGAGATTGACGTTGTTCTTATCATGATCAAACCCAAGTATAAATATAGGTCACGCACTACATTTTAGAACACAACCAATTCGAAGCTATAGAAAATCAAAATAGAGATATCAAAATAGAAATTAAATCGAAATTAATTCTCAAAATACTTAGCTTTTTGGGGATGTAGGCTTCAGTCTGGGTTGAATTGAGTGGAAGGAGGGTGACGGAGCAACTGAAGGTGAGGCCGATGAAGCGAGGGCGTCCGATTTTACTGAGGAAAGCAGCGATGGAAGGGGGTTGGATTTAAGCTTTCTTGCTCAATTTTTTTTGTGTGGCGGCGGACGAATGAAGGGATAAAGGATGGGATCCGATGGGTTAGTATAAGGGATGGATGCGGGCTTGGGTCCCCTCATGTTGGGCTGGACGAGTTTAAACAGTAAGACCCAACAAGTTTTTTTAATTAAAAGTTTATTTAACTTTAAAGGTTCTTTAAAACTTAGATTTTAAATTCCGAATACATACGTGATCAGATTGATGAACCGTCAGAAGCATTGGATTCACCTTGTCAAGTACTACAACATGGGATTGGTTCGGACAGACATAGAGGCTGTTGAAATTTCTAGTTAATTTAAACGTCTGTTTAAATTGACTAAATCAAACCATTTACCGGCGAATCAAATTTAAGGTGAGTTAAACTCACTCAGTAATTCCCGCTTATATTTTATAAGTTGGGTTTTTATTTCTGTGTGCTATGGTTGCTAATGATTTGACTGATTGATGATATATATTCACATATCGTTTGAACTGATGGAATTAAACGTCGTTTACATTCAGTGAAACCCAAATTGTTGTTTTAAACAATTGATTCCAATTGAGGTAAGTTACCTTATTGGCCACGTTTATAAAATAAACGTGTTTCAATAGATAAATTGTTTTTGATTAATTGTTGTGGTTGATATTGAATTGTCACTACAGACTGTTATGAGATATGAATTGAATTGTTTGATTATATGGTTGATTTGGTTATTGCACATTTACCTGAAACCACCATTTGTTTGGTTTAAACCAATGGGTACTATTGGTTGGGTGTCTGGCAGTACATGGCCTACGAATTAACCGTTTTTAAATATCAATCTACAGTCAGGTAAATCGACGAGATAAAGTTATAAAATTTATTTTA